>QJPP01007214.1:0-1209688 GCA_003996215.1 Jaltomata sinuosa | reverse complement strand
AGGTAGAGGTTCCTGATATCGTTGCTCTAGGTAAAGGTTTTGCTACCTTTGACTTGTGATAGTCCTGTTCGCATTGCAATTCTTTCCCTTCTATCATTTATTTACTTATATGCCTACCTGCTACTTGTTTAGTTATTTGGCTACCTGAGTTGTAGTGTTTATGCGTTGTTTTTATGGTAGTTTATTCCTTAGTAGTGGATGGGGGTGAGTTATCCTTGTGAGGTATTTTACCCAGAGTTATAGCTCGTGGGTAGTTCTTGTTAGTCTATTTCTGGTTGGGTTTGTTTCTTATTTCGTTGTGGCTCTAGACTTGTGTTAAATCTTTCCTTTTTGAGCGGTCCTAGATGGTTGATGCCTAGGCTATTTTCTAGCGTTGCTATAAGTTCTTGTGTTGGTTTGGTGTTACCGGTGGTTATGCCAGAGTTTGAGCTTTATCTTAAGTTGAGAGGTGTCGGTTATGCTAGCGTGCATTTATTGGTTTTGTTTTTCGGGTGATTAGAATTGACCCTCTTTATTTAGTTGGTTTAGGAGGTTGGCAGGTATATGGGTTGTTCCTATAGCCTCCCTCACTTTCTTGTCCAGTTGGGTTGTCTTATTATTTTCCCCGGTTCTAATTGGAATGAATTTTTATCATAGTTCTCTGGTTGAGCCTTTGATTATGGCATTGTGATTGAGTTTTGGGTTTAGCATTTTCAACTAAGTGTTGACCATTGCCTCGTGGTTGAGATGTATTCATAGCATTCTAGGTGAATCGGGCATCCGACCCATTCTTCTCTTGCCTTGTTAAGTTTTGACAATGTAAGTATGGGAGCTAAGGAAATAGATCCAGATTTGATTTGAGAAGGAGTTTGTAGGGTTCAGTATATGCTAAAGAAGGGTTTGTTTAGTTGGAAAAGGAGGGAGATGACTCTTTGTTCGTGCTTGTGTGTTCTAGGAGCTGACTGAGGTGACGACTGAGAGATTGTTTTGGGTTGTGGGTTGGTGACTTGGTTCGACCGACTACAGATTGCAGTGGTTTTCCTTTGATTGGTTTGAGATTTCAGTAGCAGCTACGGTTTTGGGAACTTGCATATTCAAGCCTAGTTGGCTTTGGTTCCTAAGGGTTCATTGGCATCATATGGGTTCGACAGAGGCGGTGGTTAAAAATTCAGGATTGGGTTTCAAAAAGCATGGGCTAGCAAACTACTCCGGATGGTTCGTGGTTGTTTCTTTTCAGTTGCTTCTTCTTGGGTTGGAAGGCATAGAGTTCGGACAACTTAGCTTACCCATTATCCGTTATGGGGTGACAGTTGGCCTTGGACACCTAGTCCTTCGCTAACCTTTGAGTTAGGCGGGACATTCTAGATATCAGTGGTGTCCTAGATAGTACGAGGTTCCTTCTACCATGGTTGGACAGAACCAGCAGTGTAAGTTTGAGATTCAGCAGTGGTGTATGCTATATGTGATCAGGTTGTGCGGGTTAAGGCTAGTGAGGCTATTTTAAGTTCTAATGGTACTTTAAGATTGATCATCGTCTTTGTTATCGAGAGTTTAAAATTCTTGTTTAGTTGGGTCTTCAAGGATTGTTTTTTATATGAGGTTCCAGTGTTGGTTAGACTCGGCCAGTATGGGCTAGAAGTTCGGTATGTTGTGTGCATCGAGATGGTTGGTTTGTGTGCTGATATAGTAGAGGGGTTGATTTGAGCCAAAGGGATGAGTTGAAGGTCTATGCAAGGATTTCTATGGCTAGATGGAAACTTTGAACCCTAGGCACAATTTCCTTTGCCTTAGGGTGTTTTGACTTAATATTTGTGGCATGGTGGACTTCTTCCTGAGGTGAGAGTTGTAAGGAGAATTCAAATTTGAGTGGTGTTTGAGTATTCTTAGAGTTTGGAGCTTAGCTGGTGATTTCGGACTTCGTGATAGGCTTACCACACTCCTTGCAAGATCTTGGTTCTAGTTTGGGTCTGTTGGGCAGATTTTCTTGGTGCCTTTGTATTCAGTTGATTCAGATTGGGCCTGGTTCAACGAGGTTGGTTTTGTTCTAAAGTTTGAAAGTTTCTTCGTCAACACAGGGTATTCATACATGATTTTCCTAACTTGGATGTGCAAGCTTTAGTCAGATTCAGATGGGTTGTTCAGTTGGGTTCAGTTATCGGGTTTGATGTTAGCAGAGGTATTCGTCCGTTGGTCGATAGACAGTTGGGGTAAAACTACTAAAGTTTTGGAGTATGTGCTTTGGGTTAGTATTTTGGATGTCAAAGGATAGTAGGTTATATATTGGCTTGGAAGGAGTTTGAGTGAAAAGGATGGCTTTGTTCATAGTGAAGTATAAGCAAGGACTATGGATCTCCGGTGTGTCAGTTGATGCTTCGAGGGTGGTTTGAGTGTTCGACTTACATGAAGCTTCCTGTTCGCGGTGCAAAAAGATTCAGTTCAGAATAAAAGGATCTAGCAGATCAGCGGGTTCATGAGTTAGAATTTTGGGTGATGGATTTTTCCGGTAAACTTGGTCGTGGTTTCGAAGATTAGAGTTCAGTGTGTTGGTTTCCTTGCTTCTCTGGTTTCAGTGTTGTGTGGGTGTTTTTTGGTTGAGATTCTCAAGGTTCAGTTTGGGTTGGCATACCCTTGGTGTTTTGAAGTTTGAATTGGATTCTAGCTTGGCTAGTAAGGGGTTTTTCGCTTGGTTGCTTTTGTGGGTTCTGTTCTGTTGGGTGTCGTCCGGTCGTGGAGGCTACTCGGGGTGTCCGAGAGAATAGTGTGGGTTGTGTATTCGCTGTTCTTTTAATCTTTAGTCTTTCCTTCTTTCCTGACTTTCGAGGATAAAAGTCTTTTTAGTAGTGGATGATGTAATGACCCTTTCGGTCATTTATGTGTTTTTGCCTTTCTTGAACCATTAGAGCTTGCCTGTAGCGGCCCCAAGTTATTTATGGCTTGCTGGGACCGATAGTTCAGTGCCCGGACTGTTTGCTTGGTCTTTTTGGTCGTTCCTTGTCTTAGAGCTTTAGGCTTTTGAAATCATTGACGCCCCAAGTCATTTATGGCTTGCTGGGACCGATAGTTCAGTGCCCGGACTGTTTGCTTGGTCTTTTTTATCGTTCCTTGTCTTAGAGCTTTAGGCTTTTGAAATCATTGACTTCAGTCAATATTCTTGGTGAACGTGCTCGGAATTGAATCCCAACAGTTCCATTAACTCTGGAGCATGGACTTTGGTCTAGTGGGACCTTTGGTCAGGATTTGGGAGCTTTTCATCTTAGAATTCTCTCTCATTCTTTGTTTTCAAGCCAGTTGGGCTTTCTTGGTTGGCTTTGGTCAACATTTGGAGAAGACGGCCTCAGATGAAAATTCCATCAGCGATGTTAGCTCCGGAATGCCAAGTTTGTGTTAGGTAGTTGGTTGGTTTGGGTCTCGGGTAAGCTGGGCTCATTTCGGATGTTTGGTTGGCGTTAGCTAGTGTTGACTTGGGTCAACATTCCTCCGAGATGATCTCGTATGAAAGTTTCATCGATTTAGTTGAGTCCAGAACGTCGTTTCCACTCTAATAGCACTATTGGTTTTTGAGTATCGGGTTTTGATTGTTCCCGGAATGCCCCATAGATGTTTGGTTGTTGCTGGTTTTTTTTGCTTCTGGTGGCCTTCAGCGCGATAGCACCAGGCCAGCGCAATCGCGCTAGCCTGTGATTTGTGCTGGTCTGTGATCCTCCCTTCAGTGCGATCGCGCTCTTTTAGCACGATAGCGTTGACCAGCGACAACAACTATATAATTCTTTGGCCTTCGTTTTTCCAGCTTGTTTCTCATACTTTTCCCAACTCTAAACTCCAATTTCTCCCACCAAATTGCTCCCATTAGTCCTAAAGCTTGGAGAATCCATCAAATTATTAGGAAATCTTGTTTCCTCGTGGTTGGGTAAGTTCTTCTTCCCCAAAATTTGTTTATGCTTCATTGTTGCTACCACTATTTTCGTTGATTCTTAAAGCTTGGAATTACTTGTAGTACTGCCCTCTTGAGCTTTGCATGATCGTGGATTCGAAGTTTTTCACCTCCTTAGCTTGTCTTCTCATTGTGGTAAGTATCTTTTGATTAATTTCCGGATTAACTCCTTGAAACTCCATCTTTATTTCTTGAATGAGTGGGCTGTTTTAGAGCCATTTGTTGTCCATTTCTGCTCAAATTTTGAGCATGTGCTCCCGGGATGGTAAGAAACACATGTGTATTTTTTATTTCTGAGCGGGGCTCACGGGCCCGTTTGTGGCCCAGATTTTGACCTAACTATTTCTATAGCATTATGGGTATCGTTAGACTTGTTTTAATGTGTAGATTATTGTATTGATAGTGGTTTCGCGATTTGGAGCTTCCCGGAGCAGTTTGAGCCTGTACGACGATGTCCCTGTAGCTATTCACTGGATGACAGGTAGGTTATGGCTTTCCCTACCTAGACTCTACGTATATAGGCTATAACTGCATTAATTAGCATCCTTGGGTGGGTTGTTATAGGTTGGTACCCCAAATCTTGTCCGTCTTTTATGTTCATTTATTCCATACGTTAATTTTAGTATTCATGTAGTATTGTATATCACCCTTGTGGTCTTTTATGGCCTTGTATTGACTCTGGAACATAGATGGTGGGTTATTTGGAAATGTCCGTGAGTCCTGAACATAGAGATATCCTTCTAGGCTGGTTATGACTGTTGTAGAGCTATTGAGCCTGTGCAGGGCCGATAGGAAATGTTTGTGAGCCATTTTGGGATGCTCTATTGTTTGCGAGCATATCATACATGAAAAGGTTTTCCCTGCATGTTTTACTAGTGATTTGGCTTTGGGCCTACTATAATTGATTTTCTAAACTTTGCATGGCTCTGAGGGCTCGTTTTCTGTACATGACTTTGAAAGGGCTTTTAAATTGACTTTTACGAAAGCTTTCAGAGTAGGGAGGATATTACAATGATTTGATTACTGGTCTTCATTCTGATCTAGGCTAGGTTGGGCCGTAGCACTAGACATTGTTTTCTACGGATTTAGACCTGGATATGAGCCGAGCACCCTGTTTAGAGATTTTGATACTTGATTTCTGTTTTAGACCCGGATACACTCCGGGCACCCTCGATGAGGGTTATTGCGACATGACTACTGCTTTAGACCCGGATATACTTCGGGCACCCTTGATGGGGGTAATTGAGATTACTACTACTGATTTAGGCACGAATCAAATCTGAGCACGTACTACGAGATTTCAATTGTTGAAATATATTGAGTTTTGTGTTAGTATGTGGTCTACGAGTAGACCTCCATGGACCCTACCATTTTTAAGGCCGACGGTGATCGAAGAGAGGGGATGTACAATGTAGGAAAGGTACTCAGGAGATGTCCTTCCATGGATCCCGCCTTTATTGGACCTTTAGGGCACTGGAGGGGGTAACATACAATACTACGATCACACTTGGTTACAGATTCATCATATCACATCATCATGCATGTTTCACTTGGATTTCACCCTTATTTTCTTTGTGTTCAGTGTATGCTCTGATTGTATGGGCGGCCGGAGGGTTTGTTTTCACTTGATTGCGTTCCTCAGTTGTATGAGCGGCCGTTGGGACTGTAGGTAGATTATATTACTCCTGTCATTTCATAGAGCTAGTTATGGTCCTTGGTTCTTGTGAATTGGTAAGTTTTAGCCTGTTGAGGCTCCGAGTTTTGGGCTTGAGTATTTAGGGGCTAATGAGTCCTATATCTTTGAGGCTCCATCGTGTGTCCTCCTGAGCGGTTGTGATTTATCAAACGTTGTTCCTTATCTTAATTCTGAATAGAACTCTTGGTTCTGGTGGTTTAGTTATTCCATTCTAGGTTGTAAATTGTGAGATGGATCCCGGTTCATGCTTATCTTGAGAGTTGGTGTTTTTAGTATGTTTTCGTTACTTTTATGGCTTCTAGTTGATTATGTTGGATTTTCCTTCTTTTCCTTCTTACTAGAGGTTACTTGTATACCGCTATGTTCCTGATTCTCTCTCTCTTTATTTATACTATTATTGCAAGGATCTCAGGTGCGTCTCTCTTTTTCCTACACCTGTATTTTTGTGTTATGTATATCTTCTATGCTAGCATTGTATGCTTATAACTCTTCGTTGTCTATTTTCTGTGCTAGTTCCTTGTGCTTTCTCTATTTATTCGGTGACTGCTTTCTTGCTATCTGCTAATTATGCGCTCAGTCGGCCGATGATGCCTACTAGGTACCCATTGCTTAGCAATTGGTGCTCATACTACACTTCTGCATCTTTCTGGTGCAGATATTAGTTGAGCTTTCGCCGTTGATCGCGTTGAAGACTCGTGCAGCTTTTGGATATATCGAGACTAGGGTGAGCTCCTGATGACCAGGGCTTGACCACATCTCATCTGTTGTACTGTTACTCTTTGTATATTCAGAGACATGTACTTATCATTTTGTTACTTCTAGCACTTGTATTCTATTTAGAAGCTTCTGTACTATTGATACCAAGCTTGGGATTGGTGTAGTTTCATTATGTATGTATTCAGGTTTTGATTCTGTTTTGTCTATCTTTATATTCTGCTTATTATGCGTATTGGTTAGGTAGTAGCCCATTACTAAACATTCTGGACTACAGGGATTGGTTCGCCTACTGGGGCATTGTAGGTGCCATCATGATATGAGAAATTGGGTCGTGACATTTATTCTTCATAGACAACTATTTACACTATTTCACAAAGTCTAACTAATTGGATACTATATAACTCTTGTCTTAGAGGCAAAACGTAACTCGGAGATCTAAAAAAATAATGTATGCCTCATGGGCAACAGTTTACAATATATCAATGTGTCTAACTTATGGGATACTTTATAACTCTTGTCTTAGAGGTAAAACATAGCTCAGGGCTTCAAAAAATATCTTATGTCTCATGGGCAACACTATTTTAAAACTAGGATATTCTTCTCCATAGACTGCTCTACCAATTTGATGCTAACATACATCATTTTTCCTACATTAGATATGTAACATATTCCTATTACATATATTGTTGACTAACTTGAAAATAGAACCCTTAATTTTACTTTCATATAGGTTAGTTTTTAAAGACTTTTCTTGTGGGTGACAAAAAAATCAAGATCACACCTTTGAGAGACACATTGTGTAATTTCCTGCATATCTTTAGTCTAAAATTAGAAAGCCCAAAGTTACAGGGTATTTTAGTATTTTGCTTAGAATAATGAACCTAGTATAAATAGATTATTAGGTCTTTCTTTTGAAGATATTGTTATATCCGATAGGACACAACTTCGGGACTCAAAAATAACTAATTGTTTAAAATAATTTAAAGAGAATGAGAGTCGCCACCTAATTTTAGGAAAACTAGGAAACTTTTTAATTAAAGAAAAAATTAAGTTCACGAAACCAGTTAGATTCTAGGTAAAGGTTCAAATTATTCCGAAGGGAAGGGATTAGGCATCCTTCAGAATCCACAATGGTGATTTCCGGCTGAATTTATTTTTTCAATTGAGGAGATAAAATAAATATTTTAATTCTTCAGAGTTAGAGAAAATGACTCGCAAAACTCGAAGAATCCAAGGAAAAAGCTTTTACAAGATGGCCTAATATTTGCCTTTCGTTTAGCCAAAAATGAATAAATACAATAAAAAATTTAAAGATTTTTGAATTTCAATTCGAATGTCTTCTTCGGAAAGAAACTCTGAGTAACTATAAACACACTTAGTAAAAGTGTTAATAATGAATGAATATTAATCAAAATGAATCAATAAATTAATAGATAAAAGAATAAAATCCATTTTATATACATTGGAGGCCTTGGAAATTGACGGAAATTTCTTCACCGGCCAAGTAAATTGATATTCGATATGAAATAATCGAACTCAAAATAACATCCATCTTTTATTATGGGGAGGCCTCGAAAATTCAACGAATATATTCTTTCATTGGCCAATTAAATTGATATTATCCATATCAATGAAAATAGAAATAGCAAAAACCATCTAAGCATGTTCAAAGGCAGTTGTAATCAATAAAACAACAAAATTTAAAGTAATGTAAAATTATTTAGGAATCAAAATGGTAGTGACACCATTAATATGATAAAAGCAAAATCTTAGTAATGACTGTCAAAGTTGACTATCTTCAACACAAAATTAACTAGAATTTTATCAGTAAAGTAATGTTAGTCTAATAAATAAGTGAACAAAAACAGTCCAAAAGCACCTTGAAAGTAATGAATCAGAACGTTCTGGGGATGAAAATGTACCCGAAGACTTGATGTTGCCGGAAAAGGTAAGTATCACTGAAAAACATAATAGCCGCTAGAAAAACACTTTAAAATTGATCAAATCAGTTCCAAGGATCAAACGATAAGACAAGATCAATAAATAATCAGCAACAAAAATGAAATAACAGTGCGAAACATGTATAAAAATGTGAAAATAAAGGTGGCCGGAGTTTGAACTCCTCCGGCCAGATCTAAAGCTTTTCGATTGGTGTTTGGACAATGAAAGAGAAAGAAGCAAAGGTATTTTGGGGTATGGTTCATCGGTCGGAGCTTGAAGCTCATCGAAGGAAAAGAGTGGGGGTTTGAGTTTGTTTGGACGGAGAAGAGGGAGGCGAAGTGGTGGTTTGGAGCTCCGATGGAGCTGTTGTCATTGGCTGTTGGTGGTGGATTCGTCGGAAAAATAGGAGAGGTTGGGTGGCAGATATGGTTCTGTGTGGGTGGAGAAAAGGGAGAAGAAAAGAAGAAGGAGGTGGTGGACGGTGGTGAGCAACGGTGGTGTGGGGCTGGAGCTGGTTTCGTTCAGTGATCGGGGAAGAGGGACGGTGGTGGTATGGTGGAACAGTGATGGTGAGGAAGCTATTGTTGACTGGTGGTGAAAAGGAAAAGTGGGGCGGCGTTGGGTGGTGGAACCTCGCCAGAAAAATGTGAACAAGGAAAGTGGCGGTTGTTTCTTGAAAGGGAAGGGAGAGAGAATTTTCAAAGTTTCCAAATGTGGAAATTTACACCACCAAGGAGTCATTGAGTGTATGAGACACTTTATATAAAAACTTTAAAACTTTAAATTATCTATGTGACAAAATATAATTATGGATTATCAAAACTGTGTGATCAAAATTAAGACTGCGCACTGGACTAGACCGGAACCATCGGATCGAAATAGATCGGTATCGGATCGAACCGGTACGACCCATATCGAAATTAGACCGGTATCGAAATGAATCGGACCGGTACAACCGGTATGGAAATCGGATTCCATCCCATTTCGGTTAAACCGGAATGTACCAGTACCGGACTGGTACGGTATCAGAATGGACCGGACCGGACCGACCAATTTATCAATTTTTTTTTTTTTTAATTTTTAAATTTTTAATTTCAAACTTAATTTTCAAGTGATAATATATAACTTAAAAGTTATTTATGTTTTAAATTTCTATAACTTATATAAATTATATTTGAAGTTTATTAGTTTGTTAAAGTTTTTGTTTTTTTAAGTTTTTAAATTTATAAGTTATAAGTTTTATTAAATTATAGTTTATCTTTATACTTTATATATATTTTTTAAGTTATATATTTGAAATGTTTTAGGTTGCTTAAAGTTTTTTATTTTTGTAAGTTTTCAATTTATAAGTTTGTTTAAAGTTTTTTATTTTTATAAGTTTTCAATTTATTAGTTTATGTTTTCAATGAATAAATGTATAAAACTATAAAAGTATAAAAAATGATAAAAATTAAAAAATAATCCAATTGATTCAAAAATTCAAACTAATACTACAATTTACAACTATTAGTAAAGAGCCTAATTTACGCAGCCACCTTCTAGGAAATGTTCTGTTTCAACTAAGCGCGCCTAATTTATGCAGCCACCTTCTAGGAAGGGTTTTGTTTCAACTAAGTCTCGAATGTAATACTAATAGTTGTATAGATTTATAAATTTATCTTCTAAACTTTGTAAAGTTTCAACTTCTTCAACCTCAATTCCTGGTAAAGCTGCTTGACGATCTTCAAGTTCAGCGCCATCATCACTATCAAATCCAATGAGGTTATCTATGGCTTGTTCTACTACTTTTTGCAACTTTGGTCTTCCAACGTTTCTTCGCTCGGTGTTGATCCAATCTCTAAACAACACCGATACATCCAAACTGTCTTCTGCTAAGGAATATCTATGGTCTCCAATTTGAAATCTTGCCGCGCTGAAAGCTTGCTCCGAAGCAACTGATGATCCTTGAATAACTAGCACGTCTCTCACCATCTTGCTAAGTTTTGGAAAGAGTTCTTCACGACATTTTCACCAATCCAATAGCTGTGGTATGCCATCCGTAGTTGAAATATTATCAACACCCTGTTCAAGATACTTAGAAAATTCACACTTATTAGAAAAATCAAGACCAAGATGTGATCTTGCTTTACCATGGACACCTGATCTCGACGTAGAAGTTTGAGGGGCATGATCAAGATTTTCTAAGGTCACAGTATATTTGTCATACATTTCCTTAGCCCAAATTTTAATACTATCTTGACATGTTATTAAATCCGATGTTTCTTGTGGTGAAATATTTAAATTAGTATAAATTTCTCTAACTAAAGTTTTTGCACCAACTTCTTTATATTCTGGGTTAAAAAGAATTGCAGTTAAATAAATTTGGGGAAAAAAATATTTTTTAAATTTTTAATCATAGCTTCAATAGAATCCTTAAAATATGAATTTTGTTTATAGATAGCAAAAAGGCATGAAATATTCCAAATATGTATTAAAATTTCACTAATAGTAGGATAATATGTTCCAGAGAAAAATTTGGAAGCATCAAAAAATGATTTTAAAAAGAGTTTAAGTGTTTCTACTGCATCCCAATCACTGTCCGCAAGTTTATCATCAGGAAAGCGTTATGACTATTAAACATCATAGTAATAGGCTTTTTATACTTATAAGCAACTTCAAGCATTTCATAAAAAGAATTCCATCTAGTTTTAACATGCTTTGGAACTTTTCTAAATGGAACTTCACACAATTTACAAAAATCTTTATATTGTTGAATTCTACTATTATTATTCATATGAAAAATTCAAAAAATTGCATTTTCAACTTTATCAATACAACTATCAAATACCCTAATACCATCTTTCACAACTAAATTTAATATATGTGCACCACATTTGATATGAAAAACATATTTACTAATTGGACAAAGCCTAGTTTCTAGCATAGTCATAGCATTTAAATTAGCAGAAGCATTATCTAAAGTAATACTAATCACTTTATCAGTAAGATAAAAACGTTGTAAAATTTTTAATACACTTGAAGAAATATAAGTACCAATTTTTTTGTGTTCACAAATTTTATAAGCGATAATTCTTTTTTGCATTATCCATTTATAATCAATCCAATGTGCAGTAATAGTTAAATAATCAAATCTGTTAGGACTACGACCCATATCAATGATAATAGAAGCCCTACAATCCATCATATAAAAATATTTACGAAGATATTGCATATGTTTTTCATAAAAATTTAAAAATATCTCTTTTTACCATGCTTTTTGTAATACCTTCAAAACTGGGATAAAATATATCCCGAATATATCTTATAAAACCATCATGTTCTCCAAAATTAAAAGGCAAACCACAAACAACAACCATTTTAGCAAAATTTTCACGATCACGGTCCCTATTATAGGGCCGTTGTGAAACATGACCAGCAGGGTTTGAAGGGTTTAGTGAAGTTTGAATCATGTTTGACCCGCCAACAGAGGGTCCAACACTAGAGCCAGCATCACCTTGACTAGCTAGATATGCTTGCCACTCTCGCGGATATTTCTTAAGCAAATGAGTTTTAACCCCCCAATTGAACCTCCACTAGCACCAGATACATATTTTCAACTTTGTTTACAAATACGACATGTAGACACAGTTTTTTCTTCATTTAAAAAACAAAATTTCCACACAGCTGATTTTAAAGGACGTTGTGGTTTGGCCTTACCCCTCACTGGAGCAATAGGGGGAAGATCAGCTCTAACTTGAGGATTATCCTGAGTTGGAGCTTCGGGAATAGTGGGGGCGGGGGAAATAAAGAGACTAGTCGGTGTATCAGTTTCTTCTAAATCATCATCCTCATGCATTTCTACTTCTTCATTTAATTCATCTTCTAAATCATTATACATTCTTTTATAAGCTTCGTTGGGAATAGGGTCATCCGTAGTAAATGGAAAATTAGTTTCATTAACATGCGTAAATTCATCTGTATTAAATCTAATTTGAGGAAGAGCAGGGCGGAGAGAAGAACTAGAAGAACCACTACCTATTTTACCCTTCACATAACTTTTTGTTCTTGAAATAATACCTTTTTTATCGATTTTTTTTTAGATGTATCCATAATATAATAAAATATAAAATTAGCAAATTAAAATAAACAAATCACAAGTTCAGAAATCACAAATTCACAAATAAATCACAACTAATAAACAAGAACAAAAATTAAAAAATTAAAGAGTGGAACGAATATACCAAACGTCTGCCGTAAAAACAGACGATTATAACCGAAATTTGAAGAAGATTGCTCCTCCAAAATTCACCAAATTATACTTCACTTGCAAAATAATAACAATAATTATAGAATTTGTAAATATTAAGAGATGAAAATTGAGAGAGAATGAGAGTTGAATGGATGAATAAAAATTAAAAGGGGAAGGGGTATTTATAATGAAAAAAAAAGAGGGGGGCTGTTGGGGGGTGTTGGGGGGGGGGGGGGAGGGAGGGCTAAAATAGTCGTTGGGTGGCTGAAATAGCCATTACCCAACGGCTGCCAACGACTATTTTCATTAAAAAAAAAAAAATCAAAAATCCCGCATTGACCGGTTGACCGGACCCGATTTGTAATCGGTATCGATTTGCCGGTATGAAATGTCAAACCCGGTCCATTTCGGTCAACTGCCGGTACCATACCTTTCCATCCCGGTACGGACCGATACCGATACCGGAATGGTACCGGTCCGTACCGGTCTGGCGGGCAGCCTTACTCAAAACCATGGTTCACCTTAAATCATGTGCTCAAAACTATAGTTTATCTAAAACCATGTCCTATTTATTTATCTGTGTAAAGAATATCTCATCCGACTTATGTATTAACAGACTGTGTTAAAAATAATCAAAAATATATTTAATAACATTTAAAAAATATGATTTGAACAAAGACAACTGTGATTTAAATAAAATTAAAACAATATTTGTTTACGTGCAAATGATTGCGACAAAAATTAATAATAATTAAAATTAATTAAAATAATTTTAAAAAATAGATTAAAATCTCAATATATTTAAAAAATGAGAATAATTATCAATAAATTGTGTTAACGTTAAAAAATGTGAGAAAATTATATTCTGTGCAATTTAACGAATAAAAGATTTAAAAATGTTAATTTAAAAAATATCAGACCAAAATTGGGTGACAACAACTGCCCCTCTTCGTTCAGAGATGATGAAAGAATCTTTGAACGAAGACATTGACGTGTAGCCAATTTTGGCTCAACAAAGAAAAAGAATGACATATCAACAGAATGATGTCAGACTTTTATAGAGGTTTGAAAATACTCTTCGTCTGCTGGCGAGGTTGAATTATTTTTAAAAGAAAGATGATAAACGAGGAAAAAATATTCTAGAGTGAAAAATAATCACGTACCTTTGACATTGTTTTCCAAAATTATCCAGTGTCAAATCGTGAGACGCTGGGGATACAAAGTTGTGTACTTGTCTCGTTGAAAGGCGAACAACCCATTTTTGTCTCATTAAAAGACGGACAACCCATTTTTGTCTCATTGAAAGGCAGACGACCCAATGTCACTTTGAATGAGATTACAACCCAACATATCTCATTAAAAAGCAGAGAACCAACTTGAATCTGATATGTCACTTTGAACGAGTTGACAATCCAACGTGTCTCATTGAAAGGCAGATAATCCAACTTGAATTTGATACGTCACTTTGAACGAAGTGAAAATCCAACATGTCTCAATGAAAGGCGAACGATCCAATTTGAATTTGATATATCACTTTGAACGAGGTGACAATCCAACGTGTCTCATTGAAAGGCGGATGAGCCAACTTGAATTTGAAATATCACTTTGAATGAGGTGACAACCCAACGTGTCTCATTGGAAGACGGACGACCCCACTTGAATTTGATATGTCACTTTGAACGAGGTGACAAGCCAACGTGTCTCATTGAAAGATGAATGATCCAACTTGAATTTGATATGTCACTTTGAATGAGGTGACAACCCAACATGTCTCATTGAAAGACGGACAACCTAACTAGAATTTGATATATCACTTTGAACAAAGTGACAACCCAACATGTCTCATTGAAAGGCGGAAAACCCAACTTGAATTTGATATGTCACTTTAAATGGGGTGACAACCCAGCATATCTCATTGAAAGGCAGACGATCTAACTTGAATTTGATATGTCACTTTGAACGAGGCGACAACCCAACATGTCTCATTGAAAGGTGGACGACCCAACTTGAATTTGATATGTCACTTTGAATGAGGTGACAAGTCAATATGTCTCATTTAAAGGCGGATGACCCAACTTGAATATGTGGAGTCACCTTGACACCATTTTGGACTGAGTGGAGTCACTTTGACACCAAAGATTGAATAGAGTCACCTTGACATCGGTCTGGATAAATGGAGTCACTTTGACACAGAGGATTGAGTGGAGTCACTTTGACACCAGTCTAAATAAATGAAGTCACTTTGACACCGAGGATTGAGTGAGTCACTTTGACACCAGTTTGAATAAATGGAGTCACCTTGATGCCAATTTGGATAATTGGTCATCACCTTGATGACGGTCTGGATAAATGATCGTCACCTTGACACCAAAAATTGGATGGAGTCACCTTGACACTAAGGATTGAGTGAAGTCACCTTGATATCGATTTAAATGACACATGTCAATTTCAACGGTATGACTTTCCAACGTCTCATAACCATCTGCACTAAACTTATTAGTAGCAAATGCAATATGTCACAATGAAATAGATGACAATTCAACATAACACGTCACAAATATAGAAGTGATGATCCAACTTAAAAAATACTTCATTTTGAACTGACAACCCAAATTTTTTTTTAAAAAAATGTGTCAATTTGACAAGGTAACAACTCAACATGTCAGTTTGACAGATAAACAATAAAACAGGAAAAGAAAATATCACTTTGACATGAATTAGAAAGGTGGGTGCTTGCCCCAATTTTATTTTGAATAAAAAAGCATGTGAAGAGAGAATCAAATCTCGACTGCAGTTGGTACCAACAATCAGTATTGCATGAAAAAATTTCTCATTTAATTCTCCTTTAACAAAGATTGGCTTCGAGGTAATTCTTATAGCTTCATGTGGTACCTTAAATATACCTAAGTATCAATAAGATTTATTCGTCTTGCTTCAAATAAAGGTTATGAACTATACCTATCCTCATGTTTCAAGTGCCCTCACCACAAGAAAATTCTCATTTGCACACATTTGAAGTATTTTGATTTGAGAATATTTTCAAAGTACACTCACACTCAGAAAAATGTTCAATGCGTGCAATTATGATGTCATATGCTTGACCTTCATGTAAATCTCCACTAATGTGAGAACATTTGAAATGAGATCATGTAGGGCTTGTAATCGACTTGTAATGTAGGCTCAGGGATGGGTAGGATATTCATTTGGGATAAAAGTGACTTAATTCCTCCTTGAGCGTTGAACTGAATTTGTGCTTTTGTTGCACTTTTGGCGCTTGAAATTTTCGTTATCCCTTTCTTTTCTGTTGATTTCTTTTGAATCTTTTCTTGTCAGAGTCTTCTCTCCCTTTCTCTTATGTCTTCTTCTTTTTTCAACTTCTCCATTATTGTTGGAGTGTTTTACTTTGTTGTTTCTCCTTGTCTTGACCTTGTGGAGAGTTTTTGACTATCTTTTTTTTCTTTTGAAGTCATTTTGTAATCTTGACTTTCAGGTATGCAACATCTTTTGCTTTTGACAGCTTCAAACTTGAATCTCTTTCTGTAATTTGCACATCTTCAGTGCGCTCAAAGAGATCGGGCCAAGAGAGGGATAGTGCATGTAAGAACTCAAAAAGGTATTGGCTAAGATGTGATTGTCCAAAGAAGAGGCTTCAAGCTCAAAGGAGGACATGCTAAGGATTAATGTCATTTGGTAGGATTGAAAGGCACAAACGGGTCAAAGAAGGACTATGATCCTTTCCCAAATCAAATATTGCTCAGGATTTTGCCTCAACAAATATTCAAGCCAAGTTCCAGATCAACAATGCAATTCAATTGAATTTAATCTAAGATCTCATAACACAATGCACATGAAAATAAGAGGTTGATTTTATTCTTATCTTTGATGCATGCAAGAAAATATTTTTTAGTGTCATAAAGATACGACTAGGAGGTACCAAAAGAATCTATTGTTCACCCCGAAGTCAACATTCTCAATTATATCAATCATTTTGCTCATTTCTAACTGTGTTGACACCAACCAAGTTAAAGATGTGATTCTTAAAAGTTTTTTTTTAAATTTTTTTGAATAAGGAATACCGAACCCAAAAAGGTCTGCCTACGTATCTCACCCCAAGGGATGAGAATCAGGTGTGCGTAGTTCGTGTAGATTATGACATAAAATATATCATCTTTGAAATAATGTCAGATATATGCACAAAAAATAATATAAAGAAAAATAAATGAAAACAAGATAGTCATGAAAAATAATAAAATGGAGGAGTGTCACAACTCAATCAAAAGCTCTCCTGATTTGTCTGTTTGACGCTTCATGGAGTTCAACATAAGATGTTGCTCTCTTTGCTGTTTTGGTGGAATTTTTGAGGACCTTCCTCAAAAATTCTGCCCCAGTTTCGACTTCAACAACTATTTGTATTCAATCTTGTAGCAGATATAATCTCCTGTAGAATTTTTGAGACATTCTCAAAAATTCTGCCCCAATTTCCATTACAAATAATTGGAAAGCTTACGAGGAATATGACCAAGCCTGTAAGGCGCCTACGTATCCCATTGAGACATGAATCAAGTCAAAAGTAGTTTCAACCTTTGGAGTGAGTAATCATATCTATAACAAAATATATACACAAAAAACAAATATGTATGGACAAAATAAATTATGTAGCATTTAGCACATAAATAATGCATCATGCGTCCTAGCATACATGTGACCTTTTAAGCCAAAGGTAAGCCTAACGATTGAAGAATGTGTATGTCATTTGTGAAATGCTCCATTACCCCAAAAAAATGTATTTATACATATTTATGAATAAATTAAATGGGGATACAAAATGTGAGAGGGATGTACAAATAAATACCAGTCCCACGCATGGGTACAACCTAAACTAATTTGGAAGATCTCCAATCTTGAATTTCTTGACATCTCTGAGCTCTTTTTGAATGGAAATCTTCTTTTGATTATAATTAAAGAAACTATCTATAAAAATAACAAATTTTCAATCCCTGGGGACAATGATTCGTACAACTCGACATACACATTCTTTAAATTCAAACAAATAGTTGGATAATTGTCCTTTTAGGCCGTGAGCCAATTTAGACACAAGGTGGTCTTACTAATGGACCCAACACCTCTTGAGTATCGAGTCAACTTAGGTTAATGATTAATTGAAGGATTTGGCTTCGCTCTACGCTAGGTAGACTAGAGTTGGTTTATTAAAAATGACCGAGAATCCCGACGGACAACTGCGGGCTAAAATAATAAGTGACCGTTAACCGACCGCGGGTTAACTACTTCACTTGTCCATTTTGAGAAAGTGTGTTTTTAGTAAAGAACGACTGCGAAGACTCGCATAATCGCCCTTTTTTCTAATGCAAACTAATGCTTTGCCAGGGAGGCGAAAGATGCCATAAAAATGCAACAATAATAATACAAGTAAAAAATAATGAATGAGTATATAATTTACAAATAATCAACAAAATATACAAGGTACAAATAAAGAATTAATTAAACAATGAGCAAAAAATTATAAAAAAGTAAAAACTCCTCAATTGAAAAAATGAATTCATAATGGTTAAACCTTTTTAATCCCCAGCAGAGTCGTCATTCTGTTATATCCGATAGAACACAACTTCGGGACTCAAAAAATAATTAATTGTTTAAAATAATTTAGAAAGAAAGAGAGTCGCCACCTAATTTTAGGAAAACTAGGAAACCTTTTAAATAAAGAAAAAAATTAATTTACGAAACCAGTTAGATTCTAGGTAAGAGTTCAAGTTATTTCGAAGGGAAGGGGTTAGACATCCTTCAGAATCCACAATGGTGATTTCCGGCTGAATTCATTTTTTCAGTTGAGGAGATAAAATAAATATTTGATTCTTCAGAGTTAGAGAAAATGACTCTCTAAAACTCGAAGAATCCAAGGAAAAAGCTTTTACGAGACGGCCTAATATTTGCCTATTATTTAGCCAAAAATGAATAAATACAATAAAGAATTTAAAGATTTTTGAATTTCAATTCAAGCGTCTTCTTCGGAAAGTAACTCCGAGTACCTGTAAATATACTTAGTAAAAGTGTTAGTAATGAACGAATATTAATCAAAATGAATTAATAAAATAATAGATAAAAGAATAAAATCTGTCTTATATACATTGGAGGCCTTGAAAATCAACGAAAATTTCTTCACCGGCCAAATAAATTGATATCCGATATGAAATAATCGAACTCAAAATAACATCCGTCTTTTATTATGGGGAAGCCTCAAAAATCTGATGGATAGATTCTTTCATTGGCCAATTAAATTGATATTATCCATATCAATGAAAATAGAAATAGCAAAAATTATCTAAGCATGTTCAAAGGCAGTTGTAATCAATAAAACAACCAAATTTAAAGTAATGTAAAATTATTTAAGAATCAAAATGGTAGTGACACCATTAAGATGATAAAAGCAAAACGTTAGTAATGACCGTCAAAGTTGACTATCTTCAACACAAAATTAACTAGAATTTTATCAATAAAGTAATGTTAGTCTAATAAATAAGTGAATAAAAACAGTCCAAAAGCACCTTGAAAGTAATAAATCAGAACGTTCTGGGGATTAAAATGTACCCGACAACTTGTTGTTGCCAAAAAAGGTAAGTATCACCAAAATATATAATAGCTGCCAGAAAAATACTTCAAAATCAATCAAATCAGTTCCAAGGATCAAATGATAAGACAAGATCAATAATAATCAGTAATAAAAATGAAATAACAGTGCGAAACATGTATAAAAATGTGAAAATAAAGGAGGCCGGAGTTTGAACTCCTTCGGCCAGATCTGAAGCTTTCCGATTGGCATTTGGACAATGAAAGAGAAAGAAGCAAAGGGGTTCGGGGTCTGGTTCACCGGTCGGAGCTTGAAGTTCATCGGAGGAAAAGAGTGGGGGTTCGTGTTTGTTTGGATGGAGAAGAGGGAGGCGAACTGGTGGTTTGGAGCTCCGATGGAGCTGTTGTCGTTGGCTGTTGGTGGTGGATTCGTTGGAAAAATAGGAGAGGTTGGGTGACAGATATGGTTCTGTGTGGGTGGAGAAAAGGGAGAAGAAAGGAAGAAGGAGGTGGTGGATGGTGGTGAGCAGCGGTGGTGTGGGGCTGGAGCTGGTTTCGTTCAGTGGTCGGGGAAGAGGGACGGTTGTGGTGTGGTGGAACAGTGATGGTGACGAAGCTATTGTTGACTGGTGGTGAAAAGGAAAAGTAAGGCAGCATTGGGTGGTGGAACCTCGCCGGAAAAATGGGAACAAGAAAAGTGGCGGCTGTTTCTCGAAAGGGAAGGGAGAGAGAATTTTCAGTTACCAAATTTAGAAATTTTCACCAACAAGGAGTGTATTGAGTGTATGAGATATTTTATAGAAAAACTTTAAAATTCTAAATTATTTATGTGGTAAAATAAAATCATGAGCTACCAAAATCATGTGCTCAAAATCATAGTTTACCTTAAACTATGTGCTCAAAATTATGATTTACCTAAAATTATGTGCTATTTATTTATTTATGTAAAGAATATCTTCTCTGACTTATGTATTAACAGACTGTGTTAAAAATAATAAAAAATATATTTAATAATATTTAAAAATGTGATTTGAACAAAGACAATTGTGATTTAAATAAAATTGAAACAACATTTGTTTACGTGCAAATGATTGCGACAAAAAATAATTAAAATAATAAAAAAATAGATAAAAATCTTAATATTTTTAAAAAAATGAGAATAATTATCAATAAATTGTGTTAACATTAAAAAAATATGAGAAAATTATATTCTGTGTAATTTAACCAATAATTTTTTTTAAAATGTTAACTTAAAAAATATCGGACCAAAATTGGGTGTCAACAGATATATGATTTTGAATTATGAGTTTAAGTTACTCTCTTGGAGAGTTGAGAATTCATCATATACCTCCTCTTGAACCTTTCTTGAACTACAACGAGTAGTAATTCATGTATGAGTTCTTATCTCTTTCTCTTTGAATTATATCTAGTATTTGAGTGTTAATCTAGCTAGTTCGTAGATTCTCTTCATTGTTTCTTTGAGCTAATTGACTACAATTTAATTATATTCTGCATTAACCTTTTTCTTCATTCTAGATTTAATAGTATTAATTATTTATTTTATATATCTAGATAATTAATTACTTAGGTGTGTCTTTTTCTCAATAATTTTCTTAATATTTTTATTTTTTATTGCTTTTTATAATTGTTCTTGGTGTTCATACGGGGTTGAAGAATTTATCTTCAATTTTCTTAAATTTTTAAGTCCGTTTCACATTAATTGATATCAGAGCTTGAAAAAATTGTTCTTACAATTCTTAATCTTTAATTTCTTCTATTTAAAAAGAAAAGAAAAAAAATTGAATCCATAAATTGAAGTTATTTTCGAGTGGGTATTGTTGGATTTTGTTGAAAATAGTTTATAGTGGTTAAATATGAAATTTTAGAGCGTTTAGAATTATTTGGATCAAACTTTGTCTAGTATTTTTTTTCATTTTTTCAGTTGAAATTTCAATACTGCGCAGAGTGCCAAAAATTGAATTTCAGAGCTTTTTTTAGGTTCATCTCCTAGATTCAAGTTGTTTTGATCATGGGTAAATTATATTAGGCTTCAATTTTGAAATTTAATGATATTTTGGAGTTTGAGTTGATTCCTTGCTTCAAAAATTATTGGATGATGCTTAGAAATGCTCCATATTAATTGTATAGATATGATTTGAGTTGGATGTTGATAGATTTGATCAATTATGATAATTTTTAAATAATTTTCTTGTGGATTCTAGATTCTATTCCTCACTCATAACTAATCATGTGCTAATATTTTAGAATAGTTGTTCTTATCTTTTGTATTAATAATTGAGTGCTTTAAATTTATTTCGTGATAATTTATAATTATTTTTTCTTTAGTTTCTTTGCGAATTATTTGATTCAACTCATATTAGTTTTAATTGTCATTCTTTGTTTAATCATTATTTGGTTCTTGAAGAGTTCATGAACATCTCTTGAGAGGTAAAAGGTAAAGAGTGGTAAACTCATTTAAGAGTGATCATTAAGGATGTCAACGGTATGATTCGCCAGGTTATTTTTTTTAGAAAATCACACAATATTTATTTTTTAATTAATCTATTATATAAAATCAAAATTATTTTTTTGAAACCATCTCAGTCATCTCGATTTCTCTTCGATATCGATACGATTTGATTATCTTTCGATAATTTATTTAAAATTCTTCTAAAGTCTCAATAGTTTATTATATTTAAAATTTTAATTTTACACCAGACCTCGTCATTTTGATATCATATTAACTTTTCAATGGTTATTATAGTATTTATTTACTACTATAATATAAAAACTAAAGTAAAATTAATTAACTATATTTGCACCAATATAAATACATATCGTAAAATAAAATGAAGAGAATAAAGCACATTTATCGCCTACACTTTCTCCAACTTTAGGAGGTTCAAAAGTTACTCTTCTTTTACCTTTTAAAAATAAAAATTTGAGAAGGATCCGTAATCACATTGTATTTCATGACTTGAAAAAGGTTGAAATCTCAAATTTACCAAGTCTGCAAGTTAAAGTCTTAAAATCCTTCAAGTCATCAACTCGAGGCCTTCTAAATTTTTGGTCTTAAGGTAGATAAATTTTGTTTCTTTATACCTTAAGATGGTCTTTTCATGCATTTATCTTTAAAAGGATCTTTAAATTTTCATATCTTAAGGTGAACAAAATTTGTCTCAACAACACACCTTAAGCTGGCATTCTTATGGATTTATTATTAAAAGGATCACTAAATTTTCATGCCTTAAGATGGACAAAGTTTGTCCCTTTGCACCTTAAGCTGACCTTTTCACAAATTTGTCATCTAAAGGAGCTCAACTTGTCAACCTTAAGGTGACATAACAATAAATTCTTTGCTTCAGATGAAGTAGTTAATTTTTCACCTTAGAGGGAGAAATAAATTCTTCACTTTCAATGGAGCAACACTTTCTTCGCCTCGAATGAAGTAGCAAATTCTTCATCTTAGACGGAGTAATAAATTTTTCATCTTGAATGGAGTAAAATCTTCATCTTGAATCTAGAAATATCTTCCCCTCAAATATAGAAAGTCTTCAGCTCGGATAAAGTATATAAATTATTCACCATGGATGAAGTAAAATCTTTGTCTTAGAACTTAGAAATATATTTGGTTATTATTTAGTTTAATCATGTGAGTGATTTTTAAATATTTGGAAAAATTATCCTATATGGTCATTGGGGTAAAATAATTACCCGCAATAGCCCATCTTTTAAAATTTATAGGCGCAGATCTAATTTTCCTCCACCACCCTTGCTGCCTGAGTGTAACGATCGGGTCCATCGTTATGGGTAAATTTTTCGTGCCAAATTTCGAGTCAGAAAACTTCCGGGTTTGGGAGTTGAAAATTCTGGGCTAGGCTAGCCTCGATCGATTTTGGAGCGAGGTGTGGTCTAGGATAATTCGGGTAAAAATTGGGAAATGTATCGTGATTTGAGCTAATTTTCCTTGTAGCTAAGACATAAAGGAGTCCAGAGGACTTTTCAGAAGTGAATTCGGGTAAGTAGAACTCCCGGTATCGAGGTTGACGTGAAGGGGTCATTCTGGAACATCGGAAAATCAAGTGTGTTGTAAAATGGGCACTTTTGGGAAACTTTATGACATTTTGTCCCATGTCAACCGCTACCACTCCGCCATAGCGACCTCCGCTATAGAAGAGAAATTATCGCTATAGCAAAAGTCAACGCTGGTCAGCACCGCTATAGCGAATGATTTCGCTACGGTGAAACTGCTATAGCGGAGCGGGGACTGCTATAGCAGAGCGACAAGATTAAAAAACTCAAAAATAGGTTTTATATTTTCATTCTCTCTCATTCAGCCCTAAAATAGATGAGGGTTACTCCAAGAACCCTCCTTGGCTGCTCCAAGGCTTGGGAGCCATGGGGAGGGGAAATTTTGGCTAAATGGATGCGAAACCATGGATTTTGGGCCTGCCATCCATCAAAGAATGCCTTCACGGAGCCAAAAATTGCACTGCACAGCTTCATGGCATCCATGTAGGTTAGGTTTTCTTTATTGAGTAGATTGACCCGCTTCTATTTCCTACTTATTGTATAATTGAAAAGGAGAATCCATGTTTAGGCCATCGGGCACAAAGTCTGGAGGAGAATTTCCATGGTTGGATTAGTTAATATAGAATTGATTGAGTTATGATAATTTGTTGTGACATTTTGGGTTGTTATGATTACTTGGGTGTTGTGTGATGATAAAATCTGAGAATTAGGGTGTCGGGAAGGTTCGAGAAATCGGGAACTTAGATAATTAAACCACGGGTTAAAGAGGGGATTCTCTGAAATGTTGTTATAAGAAACTAGAATATCGTAATTAGTTGAATCACCAAGGTTAGGGGAGATCTCTCCCCATGTTGTATTTCGATACTAGAAAGATGGTCAGGATTGGATGTACCTACTAGTATGTGTTAAGGGGTGAATTGGGGTTAGTCTTTGAACGGGATTTCAAGGTTAAGTTATTGTACCCAGAATGGGGGTAGGTGATGGTTGTTGATTTCTAATATGCATTATGTGTTCAGGTACTATTTCATAGTAGTGTATGAGTCGCATGTTTAGGGAATGTTTTGTGAATGTCTAGTTGTCCGGTAATCAGTCTTGTGAAATGAAATTCTTTTGTTTGCTTTATGGTTTTACAAATATGTGTGTTCATTGGTTGTGATTGATTGGACTTGTTTGATATTTGGTTGGATCGGGTACCACACCTGGTACGGTATACTAACGGTTGCCTCGGGTACCATGCCTGGTATAGGTTACTATTTGGTTGGCTCGGGTACCACGCCTGGTACAGGTTACTATTTGGTTGGCTCGGGTACCATGCCTAGTACAGGTTACTATTTGGTTGGCTCGGGTACCATGCTTGGTATAGGTTACTATTTGGTTGGCTCGGGTACCATGCATGGTACAGGTTACTATTTGGTTAGCTCAGGTACCATGCCTGGTGTTGACACCCAATTTTGGCCCTCCTTTTTCCCATAATTAATTTTTATATGCTTCTTAGTCTCGAGGACTTTTCCAAAATAATTTTCTTATTTTTATATTAATTTTTTATAAATTTTGGCACCAATAATCATTTTAAAAAAAAATGATTTCCTTTACTTTTTGTAATAATAATTACTAATAATATTATATCTTATAAATCACCCCAAAAATATTTTATAATTCATTCTTTTTAACAAGATATTGGTATAGTAACTTTTATTTCAAACTCTAAATGAAATTTTGTCGTATCGCTATAGTATTTCCTAAATACAGTTCTATCAATTGAGGATTGCGATTACGCGTATCAAAATTATTTTTAAGTCAACTATATACGTATTGAAAATTAATTGGGATGAAAGAAGTGTCGTTAAATTAATTAAGTGAGAAAACGATTAGGGAAAATTGAATTTTACTACAAAGCTAATTCATTTACTTATTTGGGCCAATTTTATATCTCCTCCAGCCAGCCCACTACCCAATTCTCCTAACCCGGCCCAAAACCTCCCAACCCACTACCCAAAAACCGCCCGAACCGGCCCAAACCGTTTGACCCGACCCACTAATCCTAATCCCTTTTCTTTTTCTCTCTCCCATTTCCAACCAAAACAAACAGATCCCCTCACCCTCTCCAAACAAAACCGACAGCTCCCACCCCCAAAACCTTTTGCTCGTCGCCTCACCTCCAAGACCCGCCGGGTTTTGCTTCATACCGGCGGACAAACGGCGGCGGCGCCCTTTTTTGTCACCTCACGTGGTCTTTTTCCCCTTTCCGGAGATTTTTGCATCTTCGAAAAAGACCACCCGCCGCTCGACCGCCGGATAATTGCAAAATCTGGTGGTCTTCACCCTTCTCTCCTCCACTTTTATAGTCATCCCCTCATCTTTTTGTCAACTCAAAGTAAAGCTGTAAAAGCTTCCTCCGCCGCCGGCTGCAGACCTCGGAAAAGAGGAGAAAATCAAACACCCATCGGATTCAAAGTGTTATCCGACGGGTACGAGTTTAGTCCGACGGGTCCGAGTTCTACACCTCCAACCCGTCACTTTCCCCTTTCAAATCAGCCTGATAAAGTTCTTGAAGAGAACCGTTGGAGCCCCGGAATTCGGCTATAAAAGGAACCCTTGAGTTTCCATTGAAATCATCAGAAGAAATTATCAAAAATAGCTCACACCAAATTTTTCTCTGATTGTTCACCGTCGATTGGCTTATACTCACTGCTGGTCTTCCCTTTTTGTTTCGCTTGCTCTATTCGGATAACCGGAGTCGGAGTAGCTAGTTTGAAACTCAACACTTGACGGCCTCAATCGCTGCCCAACAGAAGGTAAATCCTATCCCGTCTTAATAACATCATGTCTAGTTCTACGAATTCTTGATCATGTTTGTTAGTCAGAGTGCTGTCGGTTTAAGCCGAACCGATTTTAGGCATGGAAATGTAAGGCAAAAATCAGTTTCTGGCTTTCTGATTTATCCATGTTAGGTAATGTGTTTATAAAAGCGTTTGCGATCTACGATTTAGCTCGAGTAAATTCTTGAAAGTTTGAGGCTTCAAGTGCGGTTAATTGCCTGTTTTAAAATCATTGTAGTATCACTTGGGATGTTTCTAACTTTTGCATTTACTGTTTAACTCATTTCGTTCCCAGTTGTGTTTTTTTCTAAGATGTTTGTAGCCTTTAGTTTATCATGAAAAGGGGCTCTAAAATTCCTAAAACTTTAAGTATGTTTGGCTGTCCATCGCTAAATTCTTATAATGTTGCTTCGAATGATTTGAATGGCAGAAGCTACTTAGCATGCCTCTGATCGTTTGTGTGCCTGCAAAACGTTTTCAATTTCCCGATTAGGATGAAAAGACCATACGAGTTTCAAACCTTCAACATGATCAACCGTTTGTTTGTAGATCTTTGTGCTATTTGTTTCAAGATGTGGGTGCGGAAGTAGTGACTTCGAACCTTAAATATGATTAAACAAGCATGGTTCACTGTTAGTGTGATCGTAGTTTGGTTCGAATGGTTTCTTGTGTGTTTTACTAGTGCGCATTTTGCCTGAACATCAAGAGTGCTACTTAGCTCGCAAAGTTAAAATCAATGAGTTGTGACTTTCACTTTCTTCATTTGAACTTGTGTCACTTTGTTGGTTAAAACAGTTGCAAATCTTCTTCTCGTCCTCTAGTCATAAGTAGTTACAATGGTTAGTAGATTGAGATTAAGTTGCGAATATGATTGCTGAAAAATGGTTTTAATTGCAAGGGTGGTTGTCTTCATATCCTTTTAAACATGATTTCATGAGTTTTGTCTTAATTAAGAGATCAACAAGAAGGTACTTCAGCCCACCGAAAGGTTTTTATTGTGTGTCAAGGTTTATCTGTCGCTTTGCTTGCCTAATTGTGTTATGATTAGCTTTATTTTCGTAGAACATTGATGTTGTTTGGGTTTGGCATTTAGATGTTAATTGGCTGATTTCAGGTATAAAATGTGAAACGAAAAATCAGTTTCTTGGTCGTTTGGTTTAGATTATGTGTTTGTGAAGTGTTTACAACTCAAGCCTTGGCTTAAAAGTTGTAAATGGTGTTGTTTTGTTTGGTCTGAATTATCGTGATTAAAATTTGAAGTAAAGTAGTTGTTGGGTTGTTCGGTTGTATTAATAGTTGATGGTGTATTGGAAGAGTATTTATAACTTTGAATTAGCTTGAAATGAACTTCAAGAGGCTTCGAGTTTTTCCCGGGTATATACAGCTGAATGTTTGAGGACATTGTTGTGATCATGTGATGACTATAATAGTTGTTTAGTTCATCTTTTACAAATTTTTGTTCCCGCAAGGCATCGGTCGCCTTAGTTTAGCATAAAGAAAGATCTAAAAGTTTAAAACCTTAAATATGATTGGCTGTTCGTTGTGAAATCTTGTAATGTTGCATTGAATGTTTGAATACGGCATCAATTGTTTAATGTGTGTTATTTATGCACTTGGATGGTTTTTTTTAGCTTTAGCCTAATACAAAAAAGGGTTTTCCAAAGGATTTAAACATTCTAGTATGACTATGTTGTTCACTTTAAGACCATTAGAATGTTATTTAAAAGTCTGAATGTGTTCGTAATCAGTCACTTAGCGAGTTACTCAGAAGCTTCAACTTTGATTCAAATAGACTTGGGAATTTGCTTGAGTTTAAACTGCTCTAAGTTAAGTATTTCCCGTATGGCTGCCCGGGCATGAAAAATATAGGACATATATGGGACTTTATTTTATTTTAGGAAGATTGACTTAATAGTGAAGTTGGCGGATTAATTCGTTAATTTGTTTGTTATCATTTTGGTTGGTTGGCTGATTTCGTGTAAACCCGAAAAAGTATATGTATGTTATGCTTGCATTTCTTGTAGTTCAATTTCTTAAGATAGAAAAGTTTTCAATAAGTTTAGTCATTTCGTTAGTCCCGGAAATGTTGTTTAGGATAGGAATGTACATATTATGATTATATATTTTTAGCGTTTTGTTAATATTGTGGTCTTGTTTGCGCCTTAATCCTAGTAAAAAGTGGTTAAATTAGTGTGCATTGTTAGGAAAAGAGGGCTGCCATTATTTCATTATTTTGATTTTAACTCAGGGTCAATTTCGAAAACATTAACTTAAGGAATTCATTATAAGCCAACGTAGTGGTTTGGTTCCCCTTTAATCTTCCGGTTACTAGTGTTATCTTTTTGAAGTGATTTGTTCATAACTATTTTCTTTAATTGAAATAAAAAAAAATAATAAAGATTTATATGGCTACTTTATTGTGTACTTTATTTTCTAATGATCGATTAGTGTTGAAGTTGTTTTGTTTTACCTAAGATCGCTTGTTTATAAAAAATGAAACAAAATATGGTTACATGTCGTCTTTCATATATGCTTGTGTATTTACCGAATAGCATGTTTGTTTTCCTTATCACTTTATTATTGAGTTTGGCATATTTCTATATTTTTGTAAACTTTGTTATGCAAGTTACTAATCCTTATCACTTTTTTCTGTGTTACATGAAACAACCGGAGAGCTGGAGTTCTCACTTGAAACTCACTTTCGGCCCAATATATTTGGGTCGAGCAGCTATTAGGAGCTATCGCGGTGCTCAAAGTCATTCTTTAGAAATTTAGTTCCTCCAAAGGAACTTGGCGTATCTAGCCCTTTTACCTTTTTTTAATTTTATTGCTTTCCTTTATGCTTACTTGAAATGTTTTAACTAACCTTGTATATTCGGATATGTGTTTTTCTTTGTGATTTTGATTAACGTTTATTTTTTGGCTTATAGTTTCGTGGATTACTTTATTTAGTTTAAAATTTTGAAAGTGAGTCTCCTTCACTCTTTTAGTTTAGGCAAATGTTTCGGGGTTTTTTTTTAAAATACTTTAAAATTAGTGGTTAAACACTTTCAAAATAGTAATAATAATAATAAATAGTGCAGATTTTTTTAGGATTAATTAATTTAGGCTTTGTTTCAAGGAAAACTTGTTTAAATAACTCGCAGTAGATTTTCAAAAAACACTAATTACCAATTCAATTTATTTCGAACAAATATTTAGTCATTCTTAGGCCATAAACTATAGAATTCTTTATCTAATCTAGGCAAGCCATTTTCATATTCATTTATAACTCATGAATTATCTTATTCTAACTCTAATATTTTACAAATATTTTGATTTTACTCTAATATCTATTTTGAGATTTCAGTTTTTTTAAAGCCTCAAAACACAAGGTATATATGTCATATGCTATCAACTACAAGGTATATATTTATGTCTTACTTACCCATCTTACTACTTAAATTATACATATATTATTATATTTACGTACATAATATTTTCTTTCATATCCAACGTATGTTTATTTTTCACTTTACAAATAAAAGTTCTTCTTTATATGAAACAAATAATTTTCATCCTCTACTCAAGTCTTCCAATTATTCTCTTACACGAAATATATCTACAAAATAAATATGATTTTCTTTTATATTTTTTTTCTCTATTACCGGTATACTTATTTTCTACATTTTTTACTTATCCAAATCTTTTAAATAATAAACTTTTCACATGATTTCTTATATTTTAAATATACATACATCATCTTTATTTTATTTTTATTAAACATGCCATAAACTTTCCCAAACTCTAAAAATTACATTTTTTTTCACTTTACAAAAAGTATATTTGTATAAATAACATCCTCATTTCTTTTACATAGCCTTTTTAAGTATATATTCTTATAAATCATAAAGTTCTACATATTTTAATGATAAGAGTATTACTATTAAACTTTCATATATTTCGACATGTACGTAGATATGTTTCATCTTTTTTACCATAAGCATATTTTATATTTTTTGCCCATTGTAGTAGCATGTGCCATATACCTTGAGTTTTCTTTAAATTAATAAAACACGTTTTTATCACCCTTTTTAGCAAATAATGAACAAATAATTTTCCCAAATATTTTTTCTAAATTGAGTTTAAGGACTATCTTCGGATAGGCTCTGAGGGGTGCCTAACACCTTCCCCTCGAGTAACCAAAACCCTTACTCAGAATCTCAAACATTTTCGAAAGACCAAAACAGAGTTTTTTTTACAAAAATGGTTTTTCCTAATTTTTCCCTAAAAAGGTTAGGTGGCGACTCTAAACCCTTTTTTTAAAACCAGGTGGAAGAACCAGATGTTACAAGCATATTTTGGCCAGTCCAAAATAGGGCGCGACACCTGGTACGAGATTGTTTATTGTTTTGGTGGTATTTCTTTTAATGGTTCCATGAGTGGATCAGGTTGAGTGTTAAATCTATGATTGATTACATTGGTCCTTGATAGGCCGGGTTGTTACACTTAAATATGGGGATGGTCTTGGGGTAAACCGTGCATCGCATGTAAACACTTAGGTGTTGGTCTAGGGATCCTTGATTGATCCGGGTAATGAAAAAGGGTAAATATTATGTTTATTATTGTTGTTAAATGATTGTTGAACCTGTTCTCTATGGTTGATAAGTAGAAAGGTAGACTGAGAGTCTGGAGTTATACTACTGGCTGTTATTATATGTTGCACTGCTTTACTCAGTGGGGGTGTACTTATTGTTCTTTATATGTTGGGTTCCTGAGAGGGCCGGGATCTATTATTATTTGGCGTATAGTTGGTCCTTGAAGGGCCGGGTTAGTGTGCTCTAGTGACAAGGGGGTTCTTATGTGAACTAGGGCCGTATGTTATGGGCATAGATGATGTACTAGGGATCTTTGCTTGGTTCGAGTTATGTAAAAAGGATGTATGTTCATTGTCACTAAGAATTGTCAATGTCGACTAGACTTACTACATGCGGTTGATAAGCTAAGGAGGAGACTTGTGGTCTGGTTATAATGTTAGCTATTGCTACTTGTCGAGTATGGCCCTAGGGGTCATTGAGGCAGTTTTGTACTAGTAGGTAGTGGTACGATGGGTGCGGTCTATGTCACTAAGTAGTGGGGCTTACTCCGGGTTGTTGGGTCATAGTGGTTGACTTGGGTAAGGAAATGGTAGTCCGAGTATGTACATAGATGTTGGCAATGGTCAAGTTGACTTGGGAAGTCTAGCTGTCAAGACGACTTGGGAAGTCTAGGTGTCAAGGTGACTTGGGAAGTCTAGGTGAAAAGGTGACTTGGGAAGTCTAGGTGAAAAGGTGACTTGGAAAGTCTAGGTGTCAAGGTGACTTGGGAAGTCTAAGGAATAGGTAGGCTTGGGTTGACATTGGGTTTTGGTAAGGTGAATGTTGAAGGGTCGAGTATTGTAATTAATTGTGCATTCCCTTGATTTCTTATAAAGTGGTATGCGTGGATTCGGGTCGACCGATGATGCCTACCAGTATGTGTGTTTGTACTGATTCTACTCTTGCTATACCTTTTTGGGTATAGTCTGGTTGCAGGGTTGGTGATATTTCATAGGTACATGACGATGTTGATCTCCAGCACCTCTTACTCCTTGCTTCTATGGTGGGAGTTGTTTCCTCTTTTATTTTAGTATCACTCTTGTAGTAGCTCTTGTACCGGCTTAGACTAGGTTCTGGGGAGGGAAGTTTTCAAATTGTAATGGTTTATTCTTTAAATATTATACAGGATGTTTCTTATATTTCAAAAAGGTTTATTTCATAGTTTTACTTCTTTTTCTGCATTTCCTGTTGGTTCGGGTGGTAAGGGTTCTCCTATCTAGGTGGATTAGAGTAGGTGCCCGCACGGTCCAGTATTTGGGTCGTGACATGAATGATCGACTAATGGTCATCTATGGGACGAATAGAGAGTAAATTATGTGACTTGATTTTATTGTAGCCTGAAGTTAAATTGTTTGTGTGTTATAGTGCGTGTATGACTTACTTGGTTGGTATGTGATTGGTTGCCTTACTATGGAATTGTGGGTCTAAGGGTCATCATAATTTGAATTGGTATGATTTGGTTTGTGATAAAATGTTGTGTGTGGAGTTAAAAATTTCATATTACTTTTGAAAAGGACTCATCATTGGTTAAGATGGTGAGGGGAAAGGATTTACGACTGTAGGGAAGTTTCGGTTTCAGGACAGTTGGGACTTGGTTGGGAACCATGGGAACAAGGAGGTTATTCGTGTATAATAGCGGGAATGTATTGTTGAGAACAATTTTCTTCTGTGAATCTTTTCTGATTAGTAATAATATGGTGCTAAATTCTAATCTGTGCACAGTTGGGATTGGTCTTGAGGGTACCCGAAGCTACGATCAGATCTGATTGGATTTGGTCCTATCCAACCCAATCCCGGAACTTAGAACGATCGGTGTTTAAGATCATAACACGATCTCATGTGTTAATGTTGAAAAACAGGGAAGAGGAATGAGGGAATTTTTGCAGAAATGGAATTTTTTTTGGGCTGCTATTGTTAGAGGTTGCCATAGCGGTGTGCAAGCTGCTATAGCGGGAGGGGCAGGGCATAATTCATGTCCTATTTTCTCCTATTTTGTTTTCATCGCTAATTAAGTTGTGAGCTACTGTGCAAATTATTTAGCATCCATGCGCGAATAAAGGAAGGGTAGATATGATAGCCCGGGGTATCGGTGAAATTTTGATTTACCACTGGTGGGAATAGTCACCTATGTAGAACTTGGCAAAAATGACCCACAATTGACTGAGTAGTGTTGGACATTGCTCATAGGCTTATGTTATGAGGGTGATTATTGACTGGTTTATTATTGATGTTCCTTAGTGATAGGTCAGTTGAGGAAGTGGGGTTATTAAATGGATTCTTTAATATCATTATCCCTCTAGTCGGTCATGATAATACTTGGTGTCACTACTCTCTGGGTGATGGGGGTATGCTCGTTATAGCATTGGTTAGGGTGTAAGCGCTCGGGTAGAATTCCCCTTAAGACGATAGTTGACAAAAATCTCAAGCTAGGATGGGTTCCAATGGAATTTTGCTATTGTGTGGTTTAGAGATACGTGGTGTCTCGGGGCATACTGTTGATAGGAGCAAGGTAACACCATGATATGTAAGGGGCATAGTATTTCGTAGAAGCTTCGGAATGGAGTTCGGGTTAGTAGGACTCCAGACATATCATTTAACGTGAAGGGATCTAGTCCCCTTGGCATGGAAAAATTGTTTTCGTTCGTTAAGTGTGAATTTCTTTCGCTCTGGTGTTTCGATGAGGCCCCGAATTTCTTGGGCACTCGGGGAGGGGTGATCTAGTTAGCCTTGTGCAGCCCGAAGGAAGGAATTCCTTGATAGAGCGGGAGTGAGTTAAATGTTGATTGAGTTGGGTACACCAAGGGATTTGGAAGTTTCAGTGGTTTGCGTAAGGTTATATTTATTCTGTCATGGTAAAGTGTTAAGGTTCAGGGGGAGGGCTCCTTTTTTTCTTTCTGCCTTAGAGATCGTTCGAGGATAAACGACGGGTAAATTAGTATCTGTTGTAACGACCAGGTTTGTTGTTACAGGTAAACTTTTGTGCCAATATTCGAGTCAGAAAACTTCCAGGTTTGGGAGTTGAAAATTTTGGGCTAGGCTAGCCTCGGCTAGTTTTGGAGCGAGGTGTGGTCTAGGAAAATCCGGGTAAGAATTGGAAAACGTATCATGATTTGAGCTAGTTTTCCTTGTAGCTAAGATATAAAGGAGTCTGGAGGACTTTTTGGAAGTGAAATTCGAGTAAGTAGAACTCCCGGTATCGAGGTTGATGTGAAGGGGTCATTTTGGAACGTCGGGAAATTGAGTGTGTTGTAAAATGGGCACTTTTGTGAAACTTTATGATATTTTATCCTGTGTCAACCGCTACCACTCCGCCATAGCGACCTCTGCTATAGCAGAGAAATTACCGATATAGCGAAAGTCAATGCTGGTCAGCACCGGTATAGTGGATGGTTCCGCTACGACGGGACCGCTATAGCGAGCGGGGATCGCTATAGCGGAGCGACGGGATCAGAAAACTCAAAAATGGGTTTTATATTTTCATTCTCTCCCATTCATCCTTAAAATAGAGGAGGGTTAATCCAAGAACCCTCCTTGGCTTCTCCAAGGCTTGGGAGACATGGGGAGGGGAGATTTCGACTAAAAGGATGTGAAACCATGGATTTCGGGCCTGCCATCCATCAAGGAATGCCTTCACGGAGCCAAAAATTGCACTGCACAACTGCATGGCATCCAGGTAGGCTAGGTTTTCTTTATTGAGTAGATTGACCCGCTTCTATTTCCTACTTATTGTATAATTGAAAAGGAGAATCCATGTTTAGGCCCTCAGGCACGAAGTCTGGAGGAGAATTGTTGTGGTTGGATTAGTTAATCTAGAATTGATTGAGTTGTGATAATTTATTGTGACATTTCGGGTTGTTATGATTAATTGGGTGTTGTGTGATGATAAAATCTGAGGACTAGGGTGTCGGGAAGGTTCGAGAAATTGGAACTTGGATAATTAAACCACGGGTTAAAGAGGGGATTCTCTGAAATGTTGTTATAAGAAACTAAAATATTGTAATTGGTTGAATCACCAAGGTTAGGGGAGGTCTCTCCCCATGTTGTATTTCGGTACTAGAAGGAGGGTCAAGATTAGATGCACCTACTAGTATGTGTTGAGGGGTGAATTAGGGTTAGTCTTCGAATGGGATTTCAAGGTTAAGTTATTGTACCCAGAATAGGGGTAGGTGCTGGTTGTTGATTTCTAATATGCATTATGTGTTCGCGTACTATTTCGTAGTAGTGTATGAGTTGCATATATATGGGAATATTTTGTGAATGTCTAGTTGTCCAGTAATCAGTCTTGTGAAATAAACTAATTTTGTTTGCTTGTTGGTTTTACAAGTAAGTGTGTTCATTGGTTGTGATTGATTGGACTTGTTTGACATTCGGTCGGCTTGGGTACCACGCTTGGTACATGATACTAAAGGTTGGCTCGGGTACCATGCCTGATACAGGTTACTATTTGGTTAGCTCGGGTACCACGCCTGGTACAAGTTATGATTTGGTTGGTTCGGGTACCATGCCTGGTACATGATTGTTTATTATTTTGGTGGTATTTCTTTCGATGGTTCCATGAGTGGACCGGGTTGAGTGTTAAATCAGTGATTGATTACATTGTTCCTTGAGAGGCCGGGTTGTTACACTTAAATATGAGGGATGGTCTTGGGGTAGACCGGGCATCGCATGTAAACACTTAGGTGTTGGTCTAGGATCCTTGATCGGTCTGGGTAATGAAAAAGGGTAAATATTATGTTTATTATTGTTGTTAAATGATTGTTGAACATGTTCTCTGTGATTGATAAGTAAAAAGGTAGAATGAGAGTCTGGAGTTGTACTACTAACTGTTATTATATGTTGCACTGCTTTACTCAGTGCGGGTGTACTTATTTTTCCTTATATGTTGGGTTTCTGAGAGGACCAGGATCTATTATTATTTGGCGTATAGTTGGTCCTTGAAGGGTCGGGTTAGTATGCTCAAGTGACAAGGGGGTTCTTCTATGAACTAGGGCAGTATGTTATGGGCATAGATGATGTACTAGGGATACTTGCTTGGTCCGGGTTATGTAAAAAGGATGTATGTTGGTTGTCACTAAGAATTGTCAATGTCGGCTAGACTTGCTACGTGCGGTTGATAAGCTAAGGAGGAGACTTGTGGTTTGGTTATAATGTTGGTGGTTGTTACTTGTCGAGTATGGCCCTAGGGGTCATTAGGGTAGTTTTGTACTAGTAGGTGGCGGTACAACGGGTGCGGTCTACGTCACTAAGTAGTAGGGTTTACTTTGGGTTATTAGATCATAGTGATTGACTTGGGTAAGGAAATGGTAGTCCGAGTATGTACATAGATGTTGGCAATGGTCAAGTTGACTTGGGAAGTCTAGCTGTCAAGACGACTTGGGAAGTCTAGGTGTCAAGGTGACTTGGGAAGTCTAGGTGAAAAGGTGACTTGGGAAGTCTAGGTGAAAAGGTGACTTGGGAAGTCTAGGTGTCAAGGTGACTTGGGAAGTCTAAGGAATAGGTAGGCTTGGGTTGACATTGGGTTTTGGTAAGGTGAATGTTGAAGGGTCGAGTATTGTAATTAATTGTGCATTCCCTTGATTTCTTATATGGTGGTATGACTGGATTCGGGTCGACCGATGATGCCTACCAGTACGTGTGTTTGTACTGATTCTACTCTTGCTATACCTTTTTGGGTATAGTCTGGTTGCAGGGTTGGTGATGTTTCATAGGTATATAATGATGTTGATCTCCAGCAACTCCTACTCCTTGCTTCTATGGTGGGAGTTGTGTCCTCTTTTATTTTGGTATCACTCTTGTAGTAGCTCTTGTACCGGCTTAGACTAGGTTTTGGGGAGGGATGTTTTCAAATTGTAATGGTTTATTCTTTAAATATTGTAAAGGACGTTTCTTGTATTTCAAAAAGGTTTATATCATGGTTTTACTTCTTTTTTCGCATTTCCTGTTGGTTCGGGTGGTAAGGGTTCAACTATTTAAGTGGATTAGAGTAGGTGTCCGCATGGTCCGGTAGTTGGGTCGTGACACTAATCTTACCGGTGATGTCACCGAAGCTCCAATGACACCAGCTCCATTTCTCTTTTCCTCTCCCCCAATAGAAGAGAAAGGGAAATAAGCCAATGAACTTATCGCAGGGGACAAGGATGGGGATGGCAAGGTCCTTTTCTTCACTTTGCTGCTCCGCTCAAATCACCCACTCACCACCACAAAATTCAATCAAAAAATCGCAACAACTATCACAATCACTACGGTAAATGACAGGAAAAACCCACATAACCAAATCGTCACATCCACAACAATAACACCAACCACCAAATGTTATCCACCAGACATGTAACACCCCAAAATTTGATTCAGCTTTTAAATTTGGGATCTTTAAAAAATTCTGAACTTCCAGGAATCACGAGTCAAGTCCACGAGCTGTGGATGGAACCACGCGTCATGGAAAGGTCTCATAAAACCAGTCCTGCAGACCACCCTCAGGTCTGAAAATCACGAGTGGATTTCACGATTTATGGATGGTTCCACGGGTCGTGGAACTAATTCATAGAAATAAACCTGAGAGTTGTCTTTTCCCCAGTAAATTACAAATGGTTTCTACGACTCGTGGATGGTTCCACGAGCCATACTGTTAGCTCGTAGAAACTGATCTGAAGCTTGCATTTGAGGCTCAAGAACCATGACTCCAATCCATGAACCATGGTTTCATCTATGGTCCGTGGAAAGGGTCCGTGGAAACTGAAACTGAGATTTTAAGTTTGTTTTTCCCAGCTTTTATCCAGGGGTATTTTGTTAATTATCCACCCTTTTAACTCTTAAGTGAGGTCATTTTTGACTCATTTGGTAGGGTTTTATCCCTAATTAGCCTAAGTTCTTTTCAAGACTCTCATTCCACTTCTAAAAGAGGAAAAGATCTCCTTCCTCCCAAGCTCCAAGCTCCAAGCTCCAAGCTAAGGATTCATATTCAACCCTCCATTCTTCTCATCTAAGGTTTATAAAGCTTCAATTCAAGTATGTGGGTATTCAATAAGCGATTCCTTTCACCCTTGTGCCCAAAACCCCAAGTCTTTACTTTGATTTATGAACTTGTGAAATTAGGGGTCTTACCCAAATTGGGGAAATTTTATGTATTCTATTTTAAAGCATCAATTCATGGTTTCTCATCTCTTACCCATGATTTATTTGAGATTCCTTAAGTGTTTTCAAAAGCCCATGCATTAAGAATAAATTCTAGCATGATTTCACTAAATTGCACATTTTCTAGTAAAAATTGGCATGTTTAGAAAACATGACCTCTAGTATCATAAAATTGCTTGCCTAATTCTTCAAGTTACGAATTTAGAAAGAAAAGTATTGTTTGAATTATGGCTATGCTAGACTTATAATTTAAGATTTGCATGACATTAGATATGTCCTTACGCTTTTCAAACAGTTTTAGCATTAGATATGTCATCAGTATTATATGAGCTATATGTATATTTTAGGAGTAGTAGTTAGCACTGAGCGATGAGGGTTCTAGATAACCTAAGTCCAAAACTACATTGCCAACATTCGTATTGTGATGCAAGTCGTTCGTATTAATGGTGTTGAGCTAGCTTCCTATCAGCTCAAGGATATATCTAACATTTGGTACACTCAGTGGAAGGATACTAGGGCTAAAGATGTGGTCCCTATGACTTGGGAGTGCTTTGAGAGGGATTTTCTTGATCGGTTCTTCCTTAGAGAGTTGAGGGAGGCTAAGGCCGAAGAGCTCATGAATTTGAGTCAAGGCTCTATGTCGATTCAGGAATATAGATTGAAGTTCACCTAACTTTCTAGTTATTCTCCTTCTATGGTGGCCGATCCAAGGGATCAGATGAGCAAGTTCATTTATGGGGTGTCAGATTTGGTGAAAAAAGAGTGTAAGTCCGCTATGCTTTTGGGTGATATAGATATTTCTAGACTTATGACTCATGCTCACCAGATTAAGGGAGATAAGTTGAGGTAAATGGCAAGAGAGAACAAGAGGGTCAGATCAGAGAGTTTAGGTTTTAGCCATCAGAAGTCCATAGGCAGACACCGTTCTTTATTTTAAAAAAGGTCATCAAGACCCGTGCATTCTTCAGCTAGTGATCCTACTCAGGCCTCCAGGCCTCGTCATGATCAGATAGGTAGGGGATCAGGTTCTTATTCACAGTGGAGTATTGCAAAGGGGACTCCTTACCCTACTTGCAACAAATGTGGTAGGAGTCACCTCGGTCAGTGTTTAGCTGGTTCATGTGGATGTTTTGGGTGTAGTCAAGTTGGACACCGAATTAGGGATTGTCCTTCAGGTAAGAAGGGACATGGAGGTGTTATGACTCAATTCGCTCCAGCAGCCCCAGGTGGTCGACCGACCTAACAGAGTGTTGCTTCTGGTTCGTGTGGTGGCCAGCACCATAATTGCCTTTATGCCATGTCTTCTCGCTAGGACCAGAAGAGTTCTCCGAAAGTTGTTACTGGTATGTTGAAAGTCTTCTCTCTCAATGTGTATGCTTTATTGGACCCCGGTGCCTCCTTATCTTTTGTGACCCTTTATGTTGCTTGCAAGTTCGAAATTTATCCTGAACAACTCTTAGAACCCTTTTGTGTTTCTACTCCTGTTAGTGAGTAAGTCCTAGCCAAAAGAATTTACCAAAATTGCCCTATCTCAGTCCTTCATAGAGCCACTTCAGTGGACCTAGTAAAGTTGGAGATGACTGATTTTGATGTTATTCTTAGTATGGATTGGTTATATACATGTTATGCCTCGATTGATTGTCATACTGGAGTTGTCAGTCTCAAGTTTCCAAATGAACCTGTCTTAGAGTGGCAAGGTAGTCTTCCATCTTCAAAGGATTATTTCATATCTTATCTCAAGGCTAGGAAGATGATTTCTAAGGGTTATACCTATCATATAGTTTGAGTTATGAACAAGGAGTCCGAAACTCCATTTCTTTTGTCAGTTTCTATTGTAAATGAGTTTCCAGAAGTGTTTCCCGAAGATTTACCCGGAATCCCTCCCGAGCGAGAGATCGACTTTGGGATAGATCTTCTTCCAGATACGCATCCTATATCTATCCCTCCTTATAGAATGGATCCAATGGAGCTTAAGGAACTAAAAGATCAATTGAAAGACCTTCTTGATAAGGGTTTTATCAGGCCCAACATCTCTCTATGGGATGCTTTAGTTTTATTCGTGCAAAAGAAAGATGGTTCTCTAAGAATGTGTATTGATTACCGAGAGTTGAACAAGGTCACAATCAAGAATAAGTATCCCATCCCTAGGATTTATGACTTGTTTGACCAGCTTTAGGGTGCTAGTTATTTTTCTAAGATTGACTTCAGATCCGGTTATCATCAGCTTCGTATTCGAGAGTGTGACATTCCAAAGACAACCTTCAGAACACGATATGGTCATTATGAATTTGTGGTTATGTCTTTTGGACTAACGAATGCTCCTGCAGCCTTTATGGACTTGATGAACTGTGTGTTCAAACAGTATTAAAATATGTGTGTGATTGTTTTCATTGATGATATTCTTATCTACTTCGGAGTAAGGAGGAGCATGCGGACCATTTGAGAGTTGTGTTGCAAACTCTCAAGGATCGACAGTTGTTTGCTAAGTTCAGCAAGTGTGAGTTTTGGATGCAATCTGTTGCTTTTCTGGGCCATATTGTGACTAGAGATGGTATTCGAGTTGATTCACAGAAAATTGAGGTAGTAAAGAACTGGCCTAGACCCATTTTCCCGTCTGATATTAGGAGTTTTTTGGGTTTGGCTGGTTACTACAAGAGATTTGTGGAAGAGTTTTCTTCCATAGCTGCCCTGTTGACTCGGTTGACTCAGAAGAAGGTTAAATTCCAGTGGTCTGACCTATGTGAGAAGAACTTTCAGGAATTGAAGACTAGGTTGACGACAACTCCAGTTTTGTCCCTACCCGAGGACTTAGATGACATTGTTGTGTATTATGATGCTTCTAGAATTGGTTTGGATTGTATTTTGATGCAGTGTGGTAGGGTGATTGCTTATGCTTCCAGACAGCTTAAGATCTATGAGAAGAACTACCCCACTCATGATCTTGAGTTAGCGGCTGTGGTTTTTGCTTTGAAGATTTGGAGACACTACTTGTATGGTGTTCATGTAGATGTATTCACCGATCATAAGAGTCTTCAGTATGTGTTCACTCAAAAGGAATTGAATCTTTGTCAAAGAAGATGGCTTGAGCTTCTTAAGGATTATAACATGAGTGTGCTTTGCCATCTGAGTAAGGCCAATGTGGTGGCGGATGCACTTAGTAGATTGTCTATGGGTAGTGTGTCTTTGGTTGAGGACGGAAAGAAGGAGTTGGCTAAGGATGTTCATAGACTTGCTCGATTAGGAGTTCGCCTTATTGATTCAACAGATGGTGGTGTTATTGTTCAGAATGGTTCCGGATCATCTTTAGTAGCTGAAGTGAAAGAGAAGCAAGACAGTGATCCTATTTTGCACCATTTGAAGGGTGCAGTCCATCAACAGAGGGTAGAGGTTTTCTCCCAAAGGGGAGATGGTGTGCTTCGATATCAGGGCCGATTGGGTGTTCCTAACATAGATGGGTTGGGACAGCGGATCTTGACAGAAGTTCATAGCTCCAGGTATTCTATTCACCCTAGTGCTACCAAGATATACCGTGATCTACGGGAAGTCTATTGGTGGAATGGCATGAAGAGGGACATAGTAGATTTTGTGGCTAAGTGTCCCATATGTCAACATGTGAAGGTAGAGCATCAGCGACCAAGTGGTATGACTCAGGATATTGAATTTCCTACTTGGAAGTGGGAAGCGATCAATATGGATTTCATTACAGGCTTACCTTGTACTCGCAGGCAGCATGATTCTATTTGGGTGATTATCGATAGGATGACTAAGTTAGCCCACTTTTGGCTGTCAAGACTACGAATTCAACATATGACTATGCCAGACTCTACATTCGGGAGAGAGTTAGATTGCATGGGGTTCCATTGTCTATCATTTTGGAGAGGGGTACTCAGTTTACATCCCAGTTTTGGAGATCGTTTCAGAAAGATCTTGGTACTCATGTTAAACTTAGCACAACTTTTCACCCACAGACGGATGACCAGGCAGAGTGTACTATTCAGACCTTAGAGGATATGTTGAGAGTTTGTGTGATTGATTTCAAAGGTAATTGGGATGATAACTTACCTCTTATCGAATTTTCCTACAATAATAATTTTCATTCTAGCATCTAGATAGCCCCTTATGAGGCACTTTATGGTTGGAGGTGTAGATCTCCGATTGGTTGATTTAGGTAGGTGAGGCAACTTTGATTGGTCCAAATTCAGTTCATGAGACTATGGAGAAAGTTCAGATCATTAGGGAGAGGTTGAAGACCGCTCAGAGTCGACAGAAATCATATGCAAATGTGAGAAGAAGAGAGTTGGAGTTTGAGGTTGATGATTGGGTTTTCTGAAGGTGTCACCCATAAAGGGTGTGATGAGGTTTGGTAAGAAAGGGAAACTTAGTCCCCACTATGTAGGTCCCTACAGGTTTCTGAGGATATTTGGTAGTGTTGCTTATGAGTTGAAGTTGCAAACAGATTTAGAAGCGGTCCATCCAGTTTTCCATGTTTCCTTGTTGAAGAACTGTATTGGTGACCAAACCTTGATTGTATCTTTATAGGATGTGGGAGTGAAGGATAACCTCACTTATAAAGAAGTTTCCGTTGATATTCTTGATCGTCAGTTTGGAAGTTAAGAAACAAAGAAGTTGCTTCGGTGAAAGTCCTTTAGAGGAATCAGCTAGTTGAGAGACCTACTTGGGAAGCAGAAGCTGCCATGAAAGCCAAGTACCCTCATTTCTTCCCTTACGATCCAGTTTCAGCGTGAGGTAATAGTTTCCTCCTTAGTTTTTCCCTTCGATCCTAATCCACTAGCTTCTCTCATGATCCTAGCATGCATTCATGTTTTCCGAAGTTAGTTCGGTCATTTTTTAAGATAAAAAGTCAGTTTTCATGCTTATTCTTCAGTTTTCATGTTTTGTTGGTTGGTTGGGCTATTTTCTCTCTAGTTTTCCTTACTTAGCCTTCATTCGAGGACGAATGATCCCAAGGGGGAGATATTGTAACACTCCGGAATTCTATTCAGCTTTTAAACTTGGGATCTCTGAAAAATTCTGAACTTCTAGGAATCACGAGTTAAGTCCACAAGCCGTCCTTTTAACTCTTAAGTGAGTTCGTTTTGGACTCTTTTGGTAGGATTTTATCCCTAATTAGCCTAAGTTCTTTTCAAAACTCTCATTCCATTTTTAAAAGAGGAAAAGATCTCCTTCCTCCCAAGCTCCAAGCCCCAAGCTAAGGATTCATCTTCAAGCCTCCATTCTTCTAATCTAAGGTTTAGAAAGCTTCAATTCAGGTATGTGGGTATTCAATCAGGGATTTCTTTTCCCCTTGTGCCCAAAACTCCAAGACTTTACTTTGATTTATGAACTTGTAAAATTAGGGTTCTTACCCAAATTGAAAAACTTTTATGTATTCAGTTTTAAAGCATCAATTCATGGTTTCTCATCTTTTACCCATGATTTATTTGAGATTCCTTTAGTGTTTTCAAAAGCCCATGCATTAAGAATGAATTCTAGCATGATTTCACTAAATTGCACATTTTCTAGCAAAAAATGGTTTAGATAACATGACTTCTAGTATCATGAAATTGCATACCTAATTCTTCAAGTTACGAATATAGAAAGAAAAGTATATTTTGAATTATGGCTATGCTAAGCTTCAAGACTTATAATTTAAGATTTTCATGACATTAGATATGTCCTTACGCTTTTCAAATAGTTTTGGCATTAGATATGTCATCAGTATTATATGAGCTATATGTATGTTTTGGGAGTAGTATTTAGCACCGAGCGATGAGGGTTCTAGACAATTCAAGTCCAAAATTACGTTGTCAGTGTAGGTAAAGAGGGTCCTCGTTAGTTGAGAGTATCTCCTCTAGCCCTATGGGCTTATGAAAGTGGTTCCACGCTATGACATGTATGGTGCCCCGTGCCTTGGCAAGGTTCGGGACAGCTTTGCCAACTAGGATTATATGGTTGGATTTCATGTAGCTCACATGGTCTATTTCGGTTATAAAAAATTCCCTTACGAAGGTTTTCAATCTTTTAAGTCTTATGCTATTCTATTTCATATGTTATACTTAAATTACGATGTTTATCTATGATATCTTTTATTATGTATGAGTTCAGCTTTAAATATGTTTTAGGTATGTTTTTATCATATTTGTGCATATCTCACAGACTTAGTACATTCTATAGTACTGACGCATATTCTTGCGCTGCATCCTTTGATGATGCAGATTCAGGTTTCCACTCTTAGGCTCGTGGCTAGGGGTCGCAGGCCATCCAGTTTGAGTTGGTGAGTCCTCATTCATTCAAGGACTAGTATGATTCCCAGTTAGTAGGCCCCTTTTTATTTCAGTAATTAGAGTCAGCTGGGGTCTTTTCCCAGCCACTCATTATGTCTTATGTAGAGGCTTTTCAGAAATGGTTGGATATTCGTGTTTTCATGTTTCGGATTTGATACTCCTAGACCTTCATCTTATATAGTATTGGTTTGCCTACTTAAATTGATTTTGCATCCGCTATGTTTTCGTGTGTTATGCCTAGTTATGCTATGACCAAGGGTTAACTTGAAATTACTTGTGGTCCCGAGTTTCGTGTTACGTCTAGGGGGTAGCCTCGGGGCATGACAAGAGCTTAACTCCGATCGAATTTCATCACCCCGGTGAACTAAACAGACCACCACTATCTCATATTCCTCAAACCAACATCAATAATTTTGTTTAACAACCTCCTTCATTATAATTTTGTATAAAGCTGCTCATGTCTACCAATTTTGTGCAATAAGCAAAGTGACACAGATGGATAGAAGAAAAAAGAGGAATCTAGTAAAGGGAGAAGGGGTTATTGTGTATAATTGTATATAAGATGTATAACAATATAAAAGTGTGTATAAACACCTCTTATACACTTATTATTATTACTATTATATATATATATATTTGTGTGTAAACTTGTATAAAGCGGTATAAAATAGTATAAAGTGGTATAAAATTGTATATCACATAAAAATTAGACTATGTAGGTGTAATTAATTTTATATGGGACAACTACACAAATGCCCTTTAAAGGGAGTGGCTTTGCATTTTTGCCCCCCATAAAAATGGTCTTACAAAAATAGTCTTCCTTGTTTTTATGTATAGGACAACTACCTTTTTCCCCCTCTACACCTCAAATATTTTTAAATAACTCTCAATGCTCATTTGTTTCTCAACTTTTTTTTATATATATATATATATATTTTATTTCTATTTTTTCTTTTTTCTTTTTTTCTCAACCTTTATTTTTCTTTAATTTTTTGTTTTATTCTTTCTTCTACGTTTTTTCTTTTTTCTCAATCTTTATTTTGTTTCTTTTCTCCTTTCAATTCTATTTTTTTTTCTCTTTTTATTTATTTATTTATTTATTTTTTATTTTTCTCAACCTTTATTTTTTGTTATCTTTTTTTTTCTTCGTTTTTTTCTTTTTTTCTTAATTTTTATTTTTTTTTCTCTCAACTTCTATTTTTTTATTTTTTCTTTGGTTTTTAATTTTTCTTTTCTCTTTTTTTTAATCATTTTTTTCGACCTTTATTTTTTTTATGGGATGTTCTATAACTCTTGCTTTAGAGGCAAGACTTAGCCCAAAGACTTTCAAACAACAAATTACGCCCATGAGCAAGACTTGACACTAGTATATTGTGTTTTGATTTATGAAATGTTTTATAACACTTGCCTCAGAGGCAAGACTTATCCCAAGGACCCAAGGACTTCCAAATAACAAATTACGCCCCATGGGCAAGAGTTGACACTACCACATTGTGTCTTGATTTATGTGATGCTCTATAACTCCTGCCTTAGAGGCAAAACTTAGCTCAAAGACTTTCAAACAACAAGTTATGCCTCATTGGCAAGAGTTGACACTAGCACATTATATCTTGATCATGAGATGCTCTATAACGTTTGCCTTAGAGGCAAGACTTAGCCCAAAGGCCTCCCAAAAAATAAGTTATACCCCATGGGAGTTAACACTACTTTATTGTATCTTAATTTATGAGATGCTCTATAACTCTTGCCTTAGAGGTAAGACTTAGCTCAATTTTTTTTCAAACAACAAGTTATGCCCCACGAGCAAGGCTTGACACTACCTCATTGTGTCTTGATTTATGAGATGTTCTATAACATTTGTCTTAGAGGCAAGACTTGTTCCAAAGAACTTTCAAACAACAAAGCACACTCTTAAGTTTACTTCGATTTCAAAGAAAGAAGATCTGCTTTGCGGATTATCCAACTTTTTGTTCATTAGCAAAAAATAATAGAGGTTAAGAAAAAAAGAGAAAAGGAAAAAATAAAGAAAAAAAAAAGAAAAAAAAAAGTTAAGAGAAAAAAATAAAATAAAATAAAATAAAGGTTGAGAAAAAAGAAAACGAGAATTAAAAAAATTGAGAAAAAAGAAAAAAAAAAGAAAAAAGATAAAAAGATAAAAGAAAAAGGAAAAATGAAAATTAAAAGTTGAGAGACAAATGAACATGTGGAGTTATGGTGTAGAGGGGCAAAAATGTATATGTTCTATACATAAAAAGGAAGGAAGAGTATTTTTAAAGACTTTTCTTATGAGGGGAATAAATTGAAGATCACTCACTTTTGAGGACACTCCATGTAATTTCCTGATTTTATAGGCTATGTAAATATAAATATTTTTTAAAAGGTATATTTTTAAGATCATCCCTATTTTAAATGGTGATTGGATTTAATTGAGAAAAAATAAGTCACCTAGATGTCATGTAAAAGAATTAAGGTAAAGACATGAGAATTTAATCGATGGCATAAATATGGCCTAGAAATCAGGCTTTTTTTTTATAGAAAAATGCATAAAGTCCCTCTTAAAGTTGAACGTGATTTAAATGTAGACATGACTTAAAATATGCGAGGGTCCTATTACCCATGAAACTATTTTAAACTGATATTATTACATTCTTTTTAATCACCTAGGATGGTGAGTGTAGTTCACTCTCCTAAGGAGAGTGAAAGAGGTGGGGGAGAAAATAATGAACATTTTTTTTATTAAAATTATTTTCCTATTATTTTCTCTTTCTATTTTACTTTTTTTTTTCTTCTTTTTCTGTTTCTTTCTTCTTCTTCATCTTCATTATTTATGGTTTGGTGGTAAATTTTATTGATGTCGGTATTTATTATCTAACGAAAATAATGAAAAGATAACAAAGAGTGAAAAGAAAAAATGCAGAGGGAGATGGTCTCTGTCAATCACCATTTTTTTGGCGAGCAAATATTTTTCGACGAATCAAAAATAGTGAAATTTTATCGGTATCTTAATTCGAATGGTGGAAGAAATCATTCTTAAGAGTGAGTTAAAAATTTAGTGAAATTTCAGTAAAGAAAATTCATACATAATTATAGAAATCACTCCTATTCCATTTAAAATTAGCGAATAACAAATAAGTAACCAATAAATTTTAAAAATGACTTAAATTTTAATTTTTAAAAAATTAATACAATTATAATAACACAAAATGGTAGAATGATTCTTATTTTCATTTTTAAAAGTTGAAATTATGTATTGGGGAGTCTTTGCTCGGAAGGGGGGTGGGCGTGGTTAGTTAAAGAAGAAGAATATGGGGGGAGAGAATTGGTTGAAGGAGAAGTACTTGGGGGGGGGGGGGGAGAGAAAGCAGTGATTGGTGAGTGATTAACACTTACCTTTTAAAAGTTGGGATCGGTCCAAAAAAGGTGTAATAATATCAGTTCAAATTGTTCAAGGGAGTAATAAGATTCCACAAATTTTAAGTGTTTACTTTTAAATTACGTTCAATTTTAGGAGGACTTTATGCATTTTTTTTATAAAATAAAAATACAGAGCAATTCTAACCCTTTTCCAAAAAATTTCAATTCTTCCAATCAAACTACACTAAAAATGGCCCAACCAGCAACCCCTAAATATAGTCACCATCAATATAAATTGATTAATTTAAGCATAAAATATGCGTGACGCATTTTCGTTTGGCCAATTGGCCTACTTGACCTAACCAGTCCCTATCAAGTGGTGGCAATATATCTCTGTCAGATTAAATTACGAGATAAGAACGATGACGCAATAATTAAAAGCTTATTTAAATTGACTTATTTTAAGTGTTTTAATTTTTTTTATAGTATTTGAATTAGATAAAAAATATTTTAAAGGACTTATTTTAAGTTAAAATAATAAAAATAAATCAAAAATTATAAATTATGATTATGCTTATACGGATGAGAATTCAATTTTTCACCTTCTAATCCTCTTCCTCATTTCCCATTCTCCTACTCCCAATTTGAAAAATAAAAATAAAAGTTTTAAAAATACTTATAAGCTATAAGCTGATCTAAACATGCTGTAAAACAATTGACAAACAGTTGATCACTAAACAACCAAGAACCTTAATTAATAAAACAATATTTCAAAACATATATATGTTTGACGAATGTCATCAAAGGGACGTAAAAAAGAAATCCCAAACAAATTTTACATGAAGAAATTTGGACAAGGCAATAAAGATGTTTAAAAACATAACAATACAAGGAAAAAAAGTAAATCCACACTGAGGGAAAGTGGCGTCACTTGTTAGAAACAAGCATCCAAGACACAGCAGCAACACAAGGCAGCACAACTGCAACAAAGCACAAAAGAAAATTAAAAGAACAATCCCAAAATGACACACACCTTGTAATTCCTTCCAAAGGATGAAAATTGAAAATAGTTGGTAAAGAGAACATGCAGGTTTCTTTATGATTTGTATGCGATTTTGGTATAATTATGGAAATCTGTCTAAGAAAGAATCATTTCACTAATACCCTTATTACCCTTCATCCAAGCTTTGCTCAAATTCTTGAAAATGATTAATCAAAATAAATGAAAAAGAAGAGGTCAAAATTATAGTGGCCCACTGACTTTCTTATTCTTCTAATGGAAAGTAAAAGTTGACTGAAAGTGAAAGATTGTGGTCTTTCGATCACACATTGTTATCAACATTTGATATTTTTCATTGGATAGTTCCAAGGGTACGATTGCGAATTTCTTGTAAATTGTGTAACTTCAATTTTGTTTCGAGTAAGAATAAGCTTCTACTTTTTTTAAGGGCATTAGCAGAAGCTCTATCCATTAAAAACTGGTGCATAATATAGAATCATGCTATACAAGTTAGGTTTGTTGACATGAAAGATCTCAATTGTGTAGATACAAAATAGTAGTAAATTTTTCCGAGAGGAAAAATTGATTGTGTGTTGATTGTGTGAGACAATAATTGTGTGGATTTTTTTCCTGTGTCAACAAATTAATGGATTCAAAGTTTGTCGACCAAAAAGTGTAAGATTTGGGCACACTAACTTAATAGCAAAAAGAAACCTTACACAATTTGTGTCAATTGCCTGAGTTACAAAATTTTTTTTCCCCTTATTTTCCCATTTTGTCCTCCTCAAGAAAAAGACCTTTGTTTGCTGAAGAAAGGACTTTCGAGAGTCGTTTGAATATAAATCTTATCCCAAACTCATGTCCTAAACATCCAATTTAATTTGATATTATTTTAGCCCACTTTTTAGGTAGAAATAAATATATCCAATAATTATAATCCAGTAAATATAATTGAGAGATAATTTAGTGTATGAACTAAACGCCCCCTAGACTTTTGTAATTCTCATACGAAAAAACCAAGAACATGTAAAAGATGATTTTGCCTTACAGTTTATCGCTCAAAAGATGGATTAAAAAAAATACACAAGAATCAAAAACAATTTGGAGAGTTATTTTCTTCAAATTGTAAGTGGTCATACAATTTTTGATCTTTATTTCAACTATGGGGTAATTCTTTTTGAGAAAAAGCCAAGAGATCGAGAGAAATAAAAAACTAACCAGCCCTTCCAGAAGCCATCACCTCTGGATTGAGTAGTGACTGGAGCAGATGAATCGCCTTGTACATCATCTCTCGTTGGATAACCAGCCGGCGGTGGAGGAGCCACAAAAGCACCACCCTGTGCCTGCTGCTGCTGTGCATAGCCTGTTCCTGCAAATTAATAATTATTAATCTTTTTATCAAATAAACAGTACTAATTAATGAACAACAAAATTTAAATAAACAAGTAAAAAGGGCACCTTGAGCTTGGTTTTGGTTGTAGCTACTCATGATGTTTTATTGAAGATATATATGATACTTATATTCTTCTTTGGTAAATTAACTAGCTGGAGACTTTGTGATATTTTGTTGTGTGCGTTTCGGTGTGTATATATAGTTGTTGGAGTTGGGGAGTTTTGAGGAAGGAAGGAAGGAAGGAAGAAGATAGGAGGAAATACACAAGTGGAGTTGTTGAAGACAATAAGGACAGGACACGTAAGTTTGTAACATAACACCTGCTTCATTTATTAATTACTCCCTTTATTTTAATTTATTGTCCAAATCTTGAGATTAAACTTTAATAGTAAATTCAAACATAATAACTTTACTATAAATTAAAATAATTAACAACTTAAATATTTTAAAAACATCTAAAAAATTTCAATCAAAAGAAAAATTTGATTGATTCTCCAAATTTTAATTATACCACATAAATTGATAGAGGAAATATAATTCTTTGGTCTATTATATTTTACTGTACCTAATAAGTTGTTTGCTTAATTAATTTTGGTCCATTATTTATTCTTTAGTTAGAAGTTGTTTACTTAATTATATATTTGGCCTATTATTTGTTACCTACTTTTGGATTAAGAGAACTATAGTTTTTTTCAGCAAAAAAAAGAGGAACTATTTTCAGTAAGAGAAAATAGTCCCCTTTTTCTAATCCATAATTTGTGTTTATTCAAGTTCAACCATAAATTAGCGCATAAGAGAATTACGTGAGCGAAATGTAGTTTTAACAGCATCTGAGATGTTGAATAATTTTCCTTCTAGATAAGTCTCGTCTTCATTTCTAGAAAATCAGTTAGCAATGTTGTGCTCTTTTATGGAATTATAAATTTATGTAGGTATCATTCTATGTGATGATATTTACAGGAATTTTATAAATAAAGGATGACCGCGACTCTTAAAAGAATGTATGCAAAGTAAATTAGTAGCGTAATTGCATTTTTAATTTATTTCTCACCAATTATTCGATATTTATATTGAGGTCTAATTAAATTAACGCTTAAAATACTCACATTGAGAAGTAAAATGCTTCTTAGTAAAAATGATTCCATACTATATTCTCGAACTTGAAACTTTTTAATTAAAGAATAAAAATGCTTACCACTCAGCGGTAAAATTGCACTTATAATTAGGAATTGATTGAAAGGTGATAGAATTTCTACGTGCCCTTTAATCTTTCTTTCCTAATCAAAAAATCAAATTTTTAAATCAAGTGGGACCTCCAACAAATTATGACATGAGATATTAAAAAGTAGATATTTTGCAAACACATAAAAATGTCAATCTTTTCCCCAAAAAAAAAAAAAATCAAAGAGAAAAGGTCATATTAGACGAAACATAAAAAATAGTACTACTATAATTTATGATATAGACGGTTAAATAACAAACCAAAATGGAAATGAAAAAGATGGTTACTGTTAATTACAAACGAAATTTTCCAGTCCAACCAAAAAAAAGAGGCAACTTTCCTCTCCAACTAAAAAAAGAAAAGAAAGGGAAATTTTGCTCTCCAACCAAAAAAAGTAATTAATGTTTGGGGAGGGAGGCCAAACTTAAAGAAGCAACGTAAAAATAGAAACGGAAAGAGACAAGCCGAACGCTAATATTACTACTAGTACCATTTTTCATTTGACGTTACGTTGGAATGTCGTATGAGTAACGTAACAGTGATAGGCCAAGGCGGTATCTTATCCGCGTCACCAACAATGAGGAAAACGCGTTCGGCTGACTTTTCAAATCCCTTCCTTTTTTGGTCACACCTCTACGTCTCTTACTTTCTCTCTTGTTATAATCTTAGCCTTATTATGATTTGCCACCTATGACTACTGATTTTATGTTTGAATTCTGAAAGTTCGTTTGGATAGGACTTATTTTAAGTTTAATTTTTTTTTGATTATTTTAATTTAAAATTAAGTATTAAAAATTCTTTTTTTAATTTATCCAAATACTATAAAAAAAGCTTAAAAGCTATTTTGGGGCTTAAAATGACTTAAAGATGTAAAGATAACATGAGTCTAACTCAACCCCTAAAGTTAGTTTAAGAGGGAAGAATTGTCTAAGTCTATATAAATAGGCCATCGGTCCATTCCTTACTAATATGAGACTTTTACGCATTCTAACAAAAAAGTCAATCCAAACGTACTCCAAAAAATGAAAAGCTTTTACTAAAAAGCATTTTATGTTTTTTTCTGGTAGAAATTATTCAACCTAGTAAATTTAGAAAACTTAACGTAATTATCTTCTAACAATATAATAAAAGATCTCTATATAATTAGTCGAACAAATTTACTATTTATTTTTTTAATCGGTATATATTGATTTACTGATTATACCAAGTAAAAAATTAATTATACATATAATTATGTGTGCATCAACTATTTTTTGTTTAAGCTGTTGGATGGATGGCTATATAGGTTCATTACTGCTTAGAAAAAAATATAGAAATGGCCGGTGTGTATATGATGTACGTATCATTCATGTTTTAATATTATTATAATCATGTATAATTAGTGTATACCGACTAAAAGAAATAAATAGCAAATTTAGTTGACTATTTATGTAAAGATCCCTGATATTAAACTTAAAAGATCAATAAATTTCAAGTACTTGGTAATTTTCTAATCTAATATTCCTTTAACGTTATCTTTTGAATTTTTTAACGGTGCATGAAGGTCTTTTAAGATTACATTAATACTAAGCAAATAATAAAAAGTAAGAACTCTTACCACGCCGTAGTATCATTTTAGTTGGATGAACAACCATATAGTCTATCATTCATAATTTGATATATTCCTTTTGTCCCTATTTATGTAGCATTGTTTAAATTTTGTCAAACTTAAATTTTGACCATAAACTCAAATGAAATCTTTAAATTTTATAAAAATAAAATTCATATTTAAAAATTATGTACTAAAGTATATAAGTCACATTCGTTGCTAATCTGATACTAAATAGCTCATACCTAACAAGACTGTTTCATAATCCACTGCTAATACATCGTTTATAAAATTAGCCACGAACTTTTACTTTATAGCAAAAAATAATAATATCCATATATAACTAATTCATGTTCTTTTGTAATGTTTGTTCTTGTTGATATATATTTGCTTGAGATAGACTACATAGTTAGCTTGTGTTTTCCTTGTTCTTTCTGGAATTTTATACATGCACAGCATGCATACTAACAAACCTAGGAAAGATGGAAACCACTATCGATTAACTAATTGAGAAACCAAAAAAAAAAGTAAATTAATTTGGAGTACCATCATAACTAGAAAAGATTGGATTGAATGAAAGACACTTCAACTGTTTTCCAATGTTTGATCGTTAGATCTGCTCAGTCAAAGGTAGTCAAAGGTAATAATGGATAGATTATTAAAAGAGAAATTGATATAAATAGCCGTCCACCAAAATAAAGCTAGCAAATCTGCAAATATATATTTTTTGTATATTAAAGCATGGTATATATAAAATATACATTTTTAATACAAAATAGTGTATATCTTTTTTATTATACATATTTGGTTAACGAATGTTATTATTTTTAACCGATCGGCTAAATGTGCACCTTGTCCCGTATATTAAGATCAATCCAGTTGTTATGCTACATCGAGTAGCTAGGGCAGTTATGTGTGAAATGGTTATATCAAAGTATATGAAGCTTTATTCCAATCTTAAAGCTGCAGACAGATTCCTAACAAGAAGGAATATTTACATACAAACAAATTACTATTATAATTGGTCCTTTAATGCTTTGAAATAGTGCAACCAAGCCTTTTATTTGTAGTTTCTGCATTTTTTTATCAAGCCATCCAGATTCCTTTTCATCTCTAGAAACTACTAAAACTTGTAAAACTTTTCGACTATGCAGGCCTTTTGACATAATACAGCTCTCCCTAAACGAATAAGTAAAAGTACTTAAACCTCACAAAAGAACATAAAAAGTGTTTAGTATATTGCATGTGGGCTGTTTGATCACATATGAATAATTATAAACGTATAGAATCATATTTTGGTGTTTGTGTGTAAGAATGTTGAGTCAGCCCAATTGCAGAAGTAAAAAGTGAATAACTCGGAATTTGCACCTTGAAGCCTCAAAAGACCTTTGTTCGCGCGGGAGAATATTAAGAACAATTCAATACATTAAACTTATATTATGCGCGAGATTTGGAAAATAGCCAAAGAATATTAAAGCAAGATAAATTGTGTAATTGACACTATAAAAGATGTCTTAATTAGAATTAAACATGAGTATTCGGGTGCTACGTACCCTAAACATTTCGGTTGGAAACTATTTTGTAAGCAATACAATCTGATCGAGGAGATCAATTTGTCAATTAAATTAAATTGTTAAGAAATAGCAAATTGGGGTAAAAATAGATAGAAATATTTGGAAGAAGGGATGATTGATTACTATATATACGAATGAAAATTAGGTTATAATGTATATAATCCAAACAAAAATCACCTTGCCACAAAATATATATGCACAACACACAGTAGATATACAAATTGAAATGAAATACATGATGTGTATATGTAAAACCAATGCATTCATAAACAAACCCAAACCTACTATCATTTCCAGTTTACCTTTGCAACATTTCAATTTGTATCAATATCTCATCTCAAACTACAGATAACTAGAATCTCAACTTTCATAAATATCATCATAATCCGAATCTGAATCCTTAAAGGAGAATAATTTCATCAACTAGCATGCTCGTGAATCACTTAAGTCATAATTCACATAAGTCATGTTATCAAATCAAAGAATCAGACCAAACAAGTCAAATAATGTCACGATCCAATTTTTCGGTCATGATGACACCTACAACCCCCTAGTAGGCGAACCAATCCCCGTAGCCCGGAACGGTTTGTAATGAGCTACTATCATACAACCAATTGGAAGAATAGAATAAATATGCGGAAGCAAGGGAAAATAAGTAAAGAAAAGGGACAACAAGAATATATATACACATATATGGAAGCTAAACCAAACCCCAAAACCTGGTATCATAGTATAAGAGCCGAACTACATCAACAAAGTACAAAAGACCCAAAAAGGTGATATACATATTGATAAGTCGGTAACTTACCAACTTATTGAGCCTTTATCCATGAATTATTGCTATGTTTTGAATAGATTTAGAGGTTCTTATGGCCTTTATTGATGTCTATGCAGGTACTTATGATCAATGATGGAAAACAAGGAAATGGACCCAAAAAGAGCTTAAAAGGAGTGAAGTGTGAAGTGATCGGAAAAGATGGAGATTCTGCCCTGAGATGCGGTGCCCGTGTGACACGTACAAGCTGTGGTGCAGAATGCACCTACACCGCATAGAGCCACAAAAGTCACTGAAGAATCTGCTAAGGGGTGCGGTCGCTGTGCGATGTGCACAACCCATGGTGCGAACCGCACCTCCTTCACACGAAGCCTCCAAAATTAGCTAAAGTCACTGGTACAACTGAAGACGGTGTGCGACGCACACATCACGATGTGTAAACTGCACATCGCGTCGCACGCCACCCAAAGAACAATTTTATCCAGAAAATTAGTGACGTTTTGGGAAAGTATAAAAAGCTCAGGCACAATTGTAAAAAAACTGGAGTCCTGAATATTTTGAAGAACTTTTACCTTTATGAACAAGTTTTTCCCTTTAAGAAGAAGAAGAGGGTTTCAATCCATTCTCTCTTCCAAATTTTGGTTAACCATTTGTGTACTCAAATTGAGCTTAAAACTTGAGATTATACTTGAATGAAGAGGAATTTGACTTACCCATTTGGTATATCTCTTTCCTTTATTATGAGTAGCTAATTTCAATTGTCTAGTGATGTGTTGATAATGGGTGCTTGACAAATGAGCGTGGGTGTTGTTAATTCTTACTTATAATTGCTTATTTGACATGGGTCTAGTAGTTTCACCAAGTTTTAATCCTAAAATTGGTGGTTGCAAACATTAATTTTCATTACTTGACTATGTTGTTACTTGAAAGAGAATTTCATAGTTTCGGATGTGAAATTACTAGTGGGAACTTAGGACTCCATTCAGATTTGAGGCTAGAAATAGCTCATATCGACGGAATTACCCATTTAAGGGTCTAAGCTAGAGATAGTTTGATCTCCCCAAGCTTGATCTTGGTTTTTTGATGATTTAACCGATAGTGCTCTAACTGGGATAATCGGATATATGAGTATTTATAGAGAGATAAACAACCATACCCATGGGCCATGACCAAGGCTACCGATGTCAATGAGCGAGAATAAGTGTTAATAGACAAACATCCTATCCCACATTAAAACCTCATTAGATACATATCCCTAGTTGTCTACTCAATTTGGTACACCCGTTTTACTTTCTTGCGTTGCTACGAATTGTGATTGTTGTGACAGAATCCCAATTCCCCCAATCTTTTACTTTTGTGTTTTTAAACATTTACTCTCCTAGTGAAGTTATTTTCAATACAATCTTCATATTGCTATCACAAAGTCTCTGTGGGTATGACCCCGACACCTGTTGGGTACTTATAAATGTGTTTTGCTTGATGATAGCCGTTACCTCCATCTTTGGGGAGTACGTTTGAGCATTTATCAAATATGGCGTCATTGCCGGGGACTTGAGTTGATAGCTATTTTTGATTGTTGATTTGAAGTCACTTTGAGAGTGCTTGTTTCTTTTACTTTTGTTTGTTGTTTGTGTTGTGATTGAGCAGGCTAGCCTATAAGCGAGGCCGACGATAACGAGAGCGTTGATGGCTTCATGGATGCCAACGCTGCTGAGCCTGTGATGCAAGAGGGTGTGGTTGTAATCTGCCTACCCCCACGGTGGGAAATGCTGTATTTCATGTTACTAGCACCATGATCCACTTGATCCAAATGAAGAGAATGTTTAGTGGAGCAGCACATGAAGATGCCAACCGATATTTCCAGAATTTTGTGGAGATTTTCCAACCATTCATATTTCAAAATATCTCCCAAGAATCCATTCGATTACGCCTATTCCCTTTCTCCTTGACGGGGGAAGCCACAACATCGTTGAAAGAATTGTTGGATGATTCTATCACATCTTGGGCTGAGTTAGTTGAGGTATTTACATCGAGATTCTTTCCTCCATCTCGAATGATGCAGCTAAGAGACGAGATTACCAACTTTAGTCAACTGTCGGATGAGCCTCTACATGAGGTTTGGTTAAGGTTAAAAAAAAAGCTTCTCTTGTGTCCGAAACATGAGTTGTCAAACAACGTATTACTACAAAGCTTTTATCGGTCATTGAACTCTATGAATAAGTCGGTGGCTGAAAACCTTGGAGGTGTCACTTTCATGGACTTAATGTTTCCCATTGCCTCGACTTTATTAGAGTGAATGACCAAAACCAGCCAAGCTTGGCATACGAGAGGAGCGGATGTGCCAACTTCGAGAGAAACCTCATCCATCTTGACCAATGAAATGAGGAAGAGGGATGAGGAGCGAGATGAGACAATGGCAAAAATGATGACACAAATTGATTTTATGGCCAAGCATGTAATGGGAGCTGGTGGTGCTAAGGTGGTGAATGCTATGAGTACACCAGAAATCAAAGTGAGTGATGATGAGCTGATGACAATTGTCGATGGTAAACTGTGATTTATGTTGGTGGGTTCTCATCCCAGGTATTATCTCCCAAGGGAAGAGAACCAAGGTTGGATACGAGATAAAGAAAGGGACATAAATTGGCAGTATAGAGACAAAGATGGCGATTGCTTCAATCACCAGAGCTTAAATCCCTATATACCTCCGAACAAAGTGGACTCTCTCTACCAACAGGGCACAAGCAACCCTGGTCATTCCAATCTAGAGGACATGTTGTCCTTAGTTCTTAAGAAGGTGGATACGATAAATACTGGAGTGAATGAGCTAAAGAGTGAAGTTTCAACACTTCATCAAATTGTGAGCTCTCACTCAGCCTCGATCAAGCATCTTGAGGCCCAAATGAACCACCTCTTGAGCCAAATGAACCCGAGGATAAAGGGGACATGCCCAGTGATACCATCACCAATCCAAAGAATGACTGATTTGAGGTAATATCGTCGAGCCGCGATGTTAAATTAAGCGCTGCTTGGGAGACAAACCAAGCTTCTTTACTTTATTTTTGGCTATCTTTTGTTGTTTTTGGTGTGTTTGTAGGGAATGTATGGAGTAAAAAAAGGACAAAAATAGGCTGTGCGGCAGATCGTGCAGATTGCATGATCCATTGTACGTGTCACACGGCTCACCACACACCAAAATAGAAAGCTTGGGAGAAAATGGAAATATTGGAGGCGATGTGCGCCGGGCCGTACGGATAGCACGAGCCCAAGTGTGCATCGCACCTCTATCGCATGGAAAACCAGATGCCTGGGCAAACTAGGGAGAAAAAAAGTGATGTGCGACACGCCATGCGGTCCGCACCAAGGCTGGTGTGCATCACATGTCGTAGCGCACCAAAGGTAAAATTGAATTTTAATTGACCTAACCCATTGATTGACCTATCTCAGAGATAACCCGGCCGACATTTCTTCTTCTTTTTCTTTTTAAAACTGTCACCCACCTTCTATTTCACCATATTTTATCTAAAACTTCTCAATTTCTCTCCCAAAACTTTTCACAAATCCCCCTACTTCTCCCAAAAATCTTCTTCTTCTCCCCCACAATCACCACCGTTGCTCCTCCACGCTGCCGCAGTCATCTTTCCAGGCAAGTAAATTGGTTCACCATTGTTGCACTCCAAAAAGCTTCAATTTTCACTTCTCTCTGCCTAATCTTCACTTGTGGTAAGTTCTCCGACGTTAAATACTTGTTTTCATAAAGGTTGGGAACTCATATTATGAAGAATGCTAAATAGAATTGCCATGTTGATTTTAGGTAAGATCCGAAAATTTTGGGTCCCCAATTTTGAATCGTGTTGAGAATTATGCTTACTATCAACTTGGTAGAACTTGAATTTTGCTTATGCATGTTGATTGGTAGTGATTGTTAGCCTTGAAATCTCTGTTTGGGGTAAATTCTGAGTAACTCACTTATAATTGATGAATAATTTGGCCCGATGATAGATTGGGTGACGTCGTTCTTAAGTGCAAATCGTCGTTTGTCATGATGTTTTGATAAAAATTGGTTGTCGAGGCTGAATTTTGCTGATTGTATACCCATGATTCTTCTTGAAGACTATGTTTGGGTGTGTGATCTTGTGCGAGGAGGGATTAATTGTTGCTAAACTTTTTAGTACCCATTGTTGCAAGTGAGGGCTTGATATTCCCGATGATAGACGGGGTAACGTCTATCTTAAGGGAAGGCGTTAAGTCTTGTTGTCTGCGTCAATGGAAATCCGGGGAAGTTTGAGTACCTGAAAGTTTATGGTCGTGATATCCCTTGTCCCTTTGTTTAATATTATTGGTGTGTTGTGTGGTGCCAAATGCCCAAGCAAATTTTGCTCTACAAATCACATTCATGATCCACAAGAACACTAGGAACCTAAAATTCCATTTGTGCCCTTGTGTTTTTCGCATGTGATGCGTAGATCTTGATATACGGAACGCACAAGGCATTTCATTGTTCAAAAATAAAGCCAGTCACTACTTCGAGGGGCAAAGCATGGTGCGGCGTGCACTTTGGTTGGTGTGGACCACACCAACTTCGCACCTAGATGGAAAAATCCCTGAAGGTTCTCTTAGCTCATGCGATGCCACATGCGACGCACACTTCGCCTGGTTTATTCCGCAAGAGGTTTGCATGAGCCAACAATCACCTACTTTGTCATCTATTCTCTTGCATCCCATCCTTTGTAGTTTGTTAACTTCTTTTAATGCGTATATAGATGCGTAGTGCCTGCTACTAACCCCTATTTGTAGGAGTATGTCTTCCAACAGGCTCCATCAAAAGAGGCGTGCCACAAAATACGCCCCAGTGCAGGTGTTCCTATGCAAGAGTAATGGCCTAATGAATCACAACTCCAATTTGGGCTCAACAGGATGGAAGACTACCACCTCAAATTTTGGGAAAAGCGACCATTCTTAGAAGAGAAGGGGTTCGATATGGAAGATTTTCAAGAAGAATTCCCGAACATGCCAAAACAGTTCCACATAAGAGCTTGGGAACATTTTGCCAAGACTCCAGGTCCCTATTTTCCTGAGTTGGTATGAGAATTCTATGATTCGTACCGAGCTCGACTTGACATGATGAAACACAAGGGTCCGTTAAGCAAGTTACCATGCCTCAAGTAGGTGTTGGTCTGAGGTAAAGAGGTGGACATCACCCCTGCAGCCATCCATTTTGCCATTTGGGATGATGAACCAATTCCAGAGTCAATGTACTTTGAACATGCTACAAAGGAAGATCAATACGAGTGGGTTGCTAGTATCATTGCCGAAAGGAACCCCTTTTGGGCCATCTCAAAGGGGCAAATCTATCGCTCGGATCTTAAGTTCGAAGCTCGCATGTGGCTAGACTTTGTGAGTACTGATAAACGCTCAAATGTACTCTCCCATGAGGAGGTATCAACGATCATCAAGAAAAACACATTTATAAGTACCCAATGGATATAGGGGTCATACCCACAGAGACTTATAGATAGCACAATAATGATTGTATAGAAACGACTTCACTAAGAGAGTAAGTGTTTAAATGCAAGAAAGTTAAGGATTAGGGGGAATTGGGAATTCTGTCACAAAAATCCAATTCAAGCAAGACGGTAAAGTAAAACGAGTGTACAAATGAGAGTAGACGACTAGGGATGTGTATCCAATGGGGCTCTAATGTGGGATAGGGTAATGGCTTATTCACACTTATTCTCGCTTATTGACATCAGTAGCCTTGGTCATGTGTATGGTTGTTTATCTCTCTATCAACAATCATATATCCGGCAATCTCGGTTAGACCACTATCAGTTTAACAACTAACAACCAAGATCAAGCTCGGAGAGGTCATACTATCTCTAGCTTAGACCCTTAAATGGGTGATTCCATCGATATGAGCTATTTCTAGCCTCAAATCTGAATAGAGTCCGAAGTTCCCACTAGTAATTTCACATCCGAAACTATGAAATTCTCTTTCAAGCAACAACATAGTCAAGTAATAAAAATTAATATTTGCAACCACCAATTTTAGGATTAAAACTTGGTGAAACTACTAGACCCATGTCAAATAAGCAATTATAAGTAAGAATTAACAACACCCACACCCATTTTTCAAGAACCCATTATCAACACATCCCTAGACAATTGAAATTAGCTACTCATAATAAAGGAAAGAGATATACCAAATGGGTAAGTCAAATTCCTCTTCATTCAAGTGTAATTACAAGTTCTAAGCTCAGTTTTTGTAAACAAATGGTTAGCCAAGATTTGGAAGAGAGAATGCATTGAAACCCTCTTCTTCTTGAAGAGGAAAACTTGTTCTCAAAGCTAAAATTTACTTCAGAATATTCAGGACTGAAGTCCCTTCGCAATTGTGCCTAAATTGGCTTTTTATACTTTTCCAAAACATCACTAATTTTCTGGATAAAATTGCCCTTCGGGTGGCGTCCGATGCGACGTGCAGTTTGCACATCATGATATGCGCATTGCATAGCGTCTTTAGTTGTACCAGTTACTTCAACTAATATTGGAGGCTTCGTGCGAAGGATGTGCGGTTCGTACCATGAGTTGTGCGCGTCACACAATGACCGCACCCTTTAGCATATTCTTCAGTGACTTTTGTGGCTCTATGCGGTGTAGGTGCATTCCGCACCACAACTTGTGCGTGTCGCACGAGCACCGCATCTCAGAGCAGAATCTCCATCTTTTTTGATTACTTTACACTTCACTCCTTTTAAGCTCTTTTTGGGTCTATTTCCTTGATTTCTATCATTGATCATAAGTACCTGCATAGGCATCAATAAAGGCCATAAGAACCTCTAAATCTATTCGAAATATAGCAATAATTCATGGATAAAGGCTCAATAAGTTGGTAAATTATTGACTTGTCAAACCCCCAAACTTGAACTATTACTTGTCCTCAAGCAAGATACTCACAAGGCAAGGAATGAATTATGCTCTAGATTCAATCAAGGAACAAATGACTAATCTATACTAAAAATTAAGAAAAAGAATAAACAAAGAGACTCAAACAAAAGACTCAACTACAATGCTCATCTCAATTTGAACCACCACAATATCAAGGCAATTAGTCATTTCAAAATCTTTTCCAGAAGGACTTCATATTTCATTCAAAATCAAGGGAATTTTGTCATTCAAAACAAGATATTTAAGCTTCTCAAGTCATTGGCATGGACCGACAAGGTTTGCCTCGAGATTTGCCACACAACTTGTCTCATTCATTCCTCGTAATTGAAATAGAGACTTCATGTTTTAATTCGAGTGCATGATGCCACTCACCATAAGAGAGAATCCTACTCACAATCTTGTAATTCACAAAACCATGGGATTATAGGAGAACCAAGAAGACCCTCACTCTCTCAAGGAAGTTCAAGTGCACACACGTTGAACTATAGTCTTGCCCTTCATGTAAATTGCCACTAATGTAGGGTAGTCAAGATCGGAATCACCAAGGACTTGAGGGTTACGATGTTGGATAGGGCTAAGGTGAGAATTTCATTTGGTTCAAGTGACTACACCTCCCTAATGCTCTTTGTTATCATTTTGAACACCACTCTCATTTTCAAATTTCAAATTCACCTTATTTCTCCCTCACACAACCCAATCTTGTCCCTTCACATCATGATCCTTCAAACTCCTTGTATCACCTTTGTTTGGTAGCACCTATTCTTGCTTTTCATTTTTGCTCATTGGATTGAACTTTTGGAGCAATTTTCAATTCAAACGTAAGGTGCTACCTTGCACTTGAAGTGCATTCCTTTTCTTATCCTCATTTGATCACATACACCCCCAAACTTAGGCATTTGCCTATGTTGTCTTTTCATTCCCCCCAAACTTAGGCTTTTAGCCCACATTTCACTTTCAAGCAATTAGGGAGGACGGGTGCCAAGATAGAGGTTCCAAAAAGGTCAAGGTGTTACACAAGGTGCCAAAGAACGATCACAAGCTCAAAGAGGTTCACTAGGATTGATGTCACGGGAAGTCATTTGGGTGAAGTGGCTATCAAAAAGGGCCTAAGGTCATATTATAAGCTCAGTTACACCTAGAATTTTGCCTTGAATCACATTCAGGGCAAGTTCTAGATGACACCCATGCATGAGAATCAAGGTAAAGCCTCACCATAAAGTATCATGCCACAAGGCTTCTTTTATTCATCTCAAAATCAATTGGGATAAATGACAATCGATAAGCTATTCCGAGTTTATTACACACTTATTTGTGAGTCAATCAAGCCAAAACGAGAGTGTGCAAGTCATGACAAGAGAATGCTTTTCCTCAAAAATTCATTTCCCTTCTTCCTTTTGTTTTTAAAAATAATTTGCCAAGAGAACTTTTTGGTGGGCCTATTTCGAGACAAGCAACTACTGACTCAAGTTTAAACTAAAACTTAGCATTTTCCCTTAAGAAAGTCGCCTCTCAATCTATCATAGGGAAACACCAACCCGGTTTGACACCAAAACAAAAGAAAAAGAAAGATAAAGAAAACTTTTGCTCCTTGGGAAAGAACTGTGGTACTAAGAAAACCCTCAAAGTTTATTGCTAAACTACTATTAACAAGGAGATATAAAAATTACGCGCTCATGATTCATTTCAAAACAAGCCTCGGCGTAGGCTTTTAGTGCATTTGCAAAGCACGAGTAGTAAGACAATGGGGCGTGTAATACCAACCCGGTAATACAGTCACAACAACAAAAATTATGCCCGAAAAGGGACATAATAAAAAGGCCCGACAAGGGAAATGTCATCACAACAAGCTTCACAAACAATGTAAATAGTTACAGGCTCCCCCAAACATTAAGTAAGCATAGCCCCGATGCACAAGAAGTCATACAAATAAGAATGAGTGCCAAAAACTCCCTGAATAGGCTAATGATGATGACGATGCCTCCTTAAATAGAACTGATGTGGTGGCATAGGAGGTCGAGGTGCTGGTGGTGGTATGTAGACATGTGCTGGGTCTATCTGAAATTTCTTCCACCGATAGAATTGATGGGTCCCACCGAACTTGAATGAGCCCCAATGGTTCCACAACCCACTTGTCTGAGAAATTCATCAACTCATGGTATGAGAACCTCGGTTAAAATCCCCATTCTCTCACATATGTCATAGGAAGTTCTGGGTGATCTATGTAACGTGATTGTCATTCTAGTATTGAATTAAATAACTTTTTGTTAGAAGTAGTATTGATTTGGGCGAGTTACTAATATTTATGGCCTATGGGTTATAAAATTATTGGACCATTTAAAATTCAACTTGTGCACCAATCATCGGGAGGGCTAGCATACCTTGGAGGGGAAATTGAACTTGGGGCCGGTAGATTAAGATCCCAATTTGGCTTAACATGCGGGACCACTTGCTTAAGTTCCTCAACCTCCACTTCTATGGTATCCACACTAGCACATAGATTGCTCACTCTTGACACTACCAGTTTCAAGGCTGACTTGATGGCGGATTGAATTAAGGTCGGAATGTCCTTGGCCAACTTTTGTAGGAGCTTCTCATTCTTGTTAGTAAGTTGAGCAAGTTTTAGCAAGTTACCTGAGGAGGAGGTGGCCTGAGATGCCACATGTATTGTGCTTGATGCTCCTTGAGACGGGGGTGAATTCCCTGCTTGATCATGAATAATGTGCTCAACTTTGGCCCTGCTTGTGGTTGCACGAGGTGTTTAAGCAAGAAGTTTTTTCTTAACATGTGGGGCATCCTTATCCCTCTTTGTGTCTAAACAAACCATGCCCGTAGCTTGGGTAACCTTGTCTAATGAATGAAAAAAAGGGTATTCAGCTTGGATGCACAACAAACTGATGAGGACTGGGAAGGCCATGGAGGTGGAGTTGTGATCTTCTTTTCTCTTGAGATGTTCCGCTATGATTTCTCCTTCATTCAAAGGAAATCTATCCATTATGTAGGCAATGAGAATGGCCATCTCTATAGTTACTTTAGTGGTGTGACTAGTTGGGATAAATCTGGTACTCACAAAATCTAGCCACATGCGAGCTTCGAACTTAATATTCGAGTGATAGATTTTCCCCTTTGAGATGGCCCAAAAGGGGTTCCCTTCGGCAATGGTACTAGAAACCCACTCGTATTGATCTTCCTTTGTAGCCACACATTCAAAGTACATTGACTCTGGAGTTGGTTCATCATCCCAAATGGCAAAATGGATGGTTGCAGGGTTGATGTCCACCTCCTTACCTTAGACCAACACCGACTTGAGGCAGGTAACTTGCTTAGCAGGCCCTTGTGTTTCAGCATGTCATGTTGGGCCTGGTACGAAGCATAGAATTTTTGTACCAACTCAGGAAAATAGGGACCCGGAGTCTTGGCAAAATATTCCCAAGCTCTTATTTGGAACTATTTTGGCATGTTCGGGAATTCTTCTTGAAAATCTTCCACATCGAACCCATTCTCTTCCAAGAATGGCTGATTTCCCCAAAATTTAAGGTAGTAGGCTTCCATCTCCTTGAGCCCAAATTGGAGTTTTGATTCATTAGGCCGTTTCTATTGCATAGGAACACCTTCACTGGGGCGTGTTTTGTGGAATGCCTCTTTTGATGATGCCTGTTGGAAGACATACTCCTGCAAATGAGGGTTAGTAGCAGGCACTACACATCTATATACAAGCTAAAAGAAGTTAACAAACTACAAAGGATGAGATGCAAGAGAATAGAAGACAAAGTAGGTGACTGTTGGCTCATGCGGACCTCGTGCAGACCGCACCAGGAAAAGTGTGCATCGCACGTGGTATCGCATGAGCTAACAAAACCTTCAATGGTTTCAGCTTTGATGTGCGACATTGGTGCGGATCGCACTAGCTAAAATGCGCATCGCTCCATCGGTCGCACATCCAAGCAGTGAATGGCCATTGTTTTTCAACAGAGTGCGATGCCTTATGCATTCCGTACATCAAGATCTACGCATCACATGCGAAATGCACAAGGGCACAAATGGAATTTTAGATTCCATGTATTCTTGTAGATTATGCATGTGATTCGTAGAGAAAAAATTGCTTGGGCATTTGGCACCACACAACAAACTAATAATATTAAACAAAGGGACAAGGGATATCATGACCACAACTTTCGGGTACTGAGACTTCCCTGGCTTTTTCATCGACACAATCAAGCAAGAAAAAAACTTAATGACTTCCCTTAAGATGGACGTTACCCCGTCTATCATCGAAACATCAAGCCCTTACTTGCAACAATAGGCACCAATACATCAGTCAACAATTAAACCCTCTCTGCACAAGATCATGCACCCAAAGATCATCTTCAACAAAAAAAAATCATGGGCACACAATTAGCAAAATTTAGCCCCAACAAACAGTTCTTAACAAAACCTCATGACAAACGATGATTTGCCCTTAAGAACGACATCACTCAATTTATCATTAGACCAAATCATTCATCAATCACAAGTGGGTTACTCAGACTTCACCCCAAACTCAGATTTCAAGGCTAAAAATTACTACCAATCAATATGCATTAACAAAATTCACGTTCTACCAAATTGACACTAAGCAAAATTATCAAAATTGGGGGCCCAAAATTTTTGGATTCCACCCAAAAATCAACATGGAAATTCTATCTATCATGCTTTACAATATGATTTCCCAATCATGATAAAAACAAGTATTTAACATTGGAGAACTTACCATAAGTGAAAATTTGGCAGGGAGAAGTAAAAATTATAGCTTAAGGAGTGCAACAATGGGGACCCAATCAATTTGCTTAGAGAACACGATGGCGGAGGGTGTGGAGGAAAGGGAGAAGAATTTTTGGGGTAGTTTGATAAATTTGGAGTGGGGGTTTAGAGAGAATTAGGAAAGTGGAAGAGAACATATGGAGAAATGAAGCGAGGGTGGCAGAAATCAGGTGAAAAAGAAGAAGAAAAAGTTCTGGGTCAGTCTACAGGTCAGGTCAGTCAATGGATTAGGTTAATTAAAATTCAAATTCACCTTTGGTATGCCAGGACGTGCGATTCGCATCAGCCTTGGTACAAACTGTATGTCGTGTCGCACCTTACCTTTTTCTCTCCTGGGTTTGCCCAGGCTTCTGGTTTGCCATGCGATGGAGGCGTGATGCGCACTTGGGCTCATGCGGTCTGCGCGTCCCAGTGCATGACACCTCAAATTTTCCAATTTCCTTTCAGGCACTCTGTTTTGGTGTGCGGTGAGCTGTGCGACACGCACAATTGCTTGTGCAATCCGCACAGTTCATTTTTCCCCTGCTTTCACTTGTCCATTTTCCACTTTATGCATTCCTGAGACAAACCAAAAAAAACAAATGGTGAAGAAAATCAAAGTAAAAACACTTGGGTTGCCTCCCAAGAAGCGCTTGATTTTACATTGCGGCTTGTTGATAGTACCTCCATCTCAGTCGTTATCGGATAGCATGCTAATTTGGTTGGCGTGGCCCCATCCTAAGAAGGGGGATTTCTCCATCAACAACTTAGAGACATCATCATGTTGCTTAAGCATGGGCGTTTTGTCCACTTCACACTCCTCATGAGTATCATCAAGATTTCCCTCCGAGTCTATCATCGATATCACTCTCAAATCATCAAAAAACCTTGTGGGTTGGCATATATTGAAAGTCACTACTTCATCCCCCACTTGAAATTTGAGTTCTCCGAGTTCGACATTAACAAGGGCCCTCTCCGTGGCCAATAGTGGTCACCCCAAAATAATGGGTACCTCAATATCCACCTCACAATCAAGAATGACAAAATCCACCGGGAGAATAGGTTTATCCACTTTTACCAATACATCAAATAAGATCCCTACGGGGCGCTTGATACACTGATCAACCATTAGCAATCGCATAGATGTAGGTTTGGCGTGCCCAATCTTAGCTTCTTGAAGATTACTAGGGGAATCAAGTTGATGCTTGCCCCCAAGTCACATAAGGCTTTTTGGAATACAAATATATCAATAGTTTAGGGTATGGTAAATGCACCCGGATCTTCTCTTTTTGTAGCCACGTTGCTAGTCATTACGGTGCTACAGCTATGTAAGATCTCAATGGTGCCCACGTCAATGACCTTCTTTTTTTAAATCAATTCCTTCATAAAATTTGAGTACCCCAGTATTTGTATTAATGCTTCTACTAAAGGAATGTTTATTGAGAGTTTACTAAACATCTCAACAAACTTGCTAAACTTGTGCTCCTCTTTCTTCTTGTTAAGCCTTTACGGATATGGGGAAGGTCCCTTGGGAAGTGTGGTTGGCACAGTTTGCACAAGAGAGGGACTCTCCTAAACATAGATGGTTACCTTGGGAGGGGATTTAGCCTTCTCCTTCTTATTATCAGTCTCAACATTCACCGGGGCAATAGGTGCACCAAGCGTCACCCCTCTCCCCGGGTCTTCAACAACATTTTCATGTGCAATCTCTTCATATTTGCTACTTGTCTCCATGACAGTTTAAATAATAGGCTCATTGGGTTTCACAACCTGCTTTACAACATGTTCTCTTATTTCACCGGTTGTTCGTCCACTCCTAGTAAAAATAGCCATAATGTGCCCGTCACTTTTATGATTGGTAGTGGCATTACGAAGAAGTGGCACCTCCCTTCTCAGCTTCATTTGAATGGAGAGATAATCCATTTGGGCCTCAAGCTGCTTTATTAAGGTTGAATGAGAGCTTACCGTTTGATGAAATGTTGAGAATTCACTTTTAAGATCATTTACCTCGGCATTAGTTGTATCCACTTTTTTTAGCACCAATGAAAACATGTCCTCTACCTTAGAGCGACCGAGGTTGTTTGTGGTCAGCCGGTCAAGGGAATCTGCTTTGTTTGAGGGCACATACGGGCTTCGATGATTCTATTGATCACCATACTTATCCCGGTCATCTCTTATCCAACCTTGATTCTCTTCCCTTGGGCGATAGTACCCGAGATGAGAACTCACTGACACAAAGCACAGTTTACCATCTGCAATTGTCATCAACTCATCATCGCTAGCTTTTTATTTTTGGAGTGTTCACAACATTTATGACCTTAGCACCCATCACATGCTTTGCCAGGAGATCAATTTGGTTCATCATCCTAGCAATAGTTTCATCTTGAATTTCCCCCCTTTTTCTAATTGCATTTGCCAAGATGGATGAGGCCGCTCCCGAAGTTGGCACATCCACTTCTCTTGTATACCAAGATTTGTTGGTTTTTGTCATTTGCTCTAAGAAAGCTGAGGCAATGGGAAATTGCATGTCTATGAAGGTGCCACCTCCAAGGCTGTTAGCCATCAAATTATTCATAGAATTCAACGACTGATAGAAACTTTGGAGCAATACGTTGTCCAATAACCCATGGTTTGGACATAAGACAAGCTTCTTCTTGAACCTCAACCAAGCCTCATGTAGAGGATTATTCGGGAGTTTCCTAAATTTGGTAATCTCATTTCTTAGCTGCATCATGCGAGATGGAGGAAAGAATCTTAAAGTAAATGCTACAACCAACTCGGCCCTCAATGTTATAGACCCATCCGATAATTCCTCCAACCACGCCGTGGCTTCCCCCGTCAAAGAAAAGGGGAATAGATGCAATCAGATGGATTCTTGGGAGATGTTTTGAATAATGTATGGTTGGCAAATCTCCATAAACTTCCAGATATGCCGGTTGGCATCTTCATGTGCTGCTCCACTAAACATGCCCTTTATTTAGATCAAGTGGAGCATGGTGCTAGTAACATGAAATACAACATTTCCCATCGTGGGGGGTAGGCGGATTGCACCCACACCCTCTTGCATCACAGGCTCAGCAACGTTGGCATCCATGAAGCCGTCAACGCTCTCATTATTGTCGGCCTCGCTCATAAGCAAGCCTGCTCAATTAAAACACAAATAACAAACAAAAGTAAAAGAAACAAGCACTCTCAAAGTGACTTCGAATCAACAATAAAATAGCTATCAAATCAAGTCCCCAGCAACAACTCCATTTTTGATAAACACTTAAACGTACTCTCCCATGAGGAGGTATTGGTGATCATCAAGCAAAAAAAATTTATAAGTACCCAACAGATGTTGGGGTCATACCCACAGAAACTTGTAGATATCACAATGATGATTCTATAGAAATGACTTCACTAAGAGAGTAAGTGTTTAAATGCAAGAAAGTAAAGGATTGGGGGGAATTGGGAATTCTATCACAAAATCCAATTCAAGCAAGACGGTAAAGTATAATTGCTTATTCACACATATTCTCGCTCATTGACATCGGTAGATTGGTCATGGGTTTGGTTGTTTATCACTCGATCAACAATCATATATCCGACAATCTCAGTTAGATAACTATCGCTTTAACAACTAACAACCAAGATCAAGCTCGGGGAGGTCACATTATCTCTAGCTTAGACCCTTAAATGGGTGTTTCCATCGATATGAGCTATTTCTAGACTCAAATCTGAACGGAGTCCCAAGTTACCACTAGTAATTTCACATCCAAAACTATGAAATTCTCTTTCAAGCAACAACATAGTCAAGTAATGAAAATTAATGTTTACAACCACCAATTTTAGAATTAAAACTTGGTGAAACTACTAGACCCATGTCAAATAAGCAATTATAAGTATGAATTAATAACACCCACACTCAATTGTCAAGCACCCATTATCAACACATCCCTAGACAATTGAAATTAGCTACTCATAATAAAGGAAAGAGATATACCAAATGGGTAAGTCAAATTCCTCTTCATTCAAGTGTAATTTCAAGTTCTAAGCTCAGTTTTTGTACACAAATGGTTAGCCAAGATTTGGAAGAGAGAATGAATTGTAACCCTCTTCTTCTTGGAGAGGAAAACTTGTTCTCAAAGCTAAAATTTACTTCAGAATATTCAGGACTAAAATCCCTTTACTATTGTGCCTAAATTGGCTTTTTATGCTTTCCCAAAATGTCACTAATTTTTTGGACAAAATTTCCCTTTGTGTGGCGTGAGACACGACGTGCAGTTTACACATCATGATGTGTGCGTCGCACACCATCTTCAGTTGTACCAATTACTTCAGCTAATATTGGAGGCTTCGTGAGATGGAGGTGCAGTTCACACCATGAGTTGTGTGCATCACACAACGACCGCACCCCTTAGCAGATTCTTCAGTGACTTTTGTGGCTCTATGCAGTGTAGGTGCGTTCTGCACCACAGCTTGTGCATGTCACACGGGCACCGCATCTCAGGGAAGAATCTCCATCTTTTCTGATCACTTCACACTTTTCTCCTTTTAAGCTCTTTTTGGGTCCATTTTCTTGTTTTCCATCATTGATCATAAGTACCTGCATAGGCATCAATAAAGGCCATAATAACCTCTAAATCTATTCCAAATATAACAATAATTCATGGATAAAGGCTCAATAAGTTGGTAAATTACCAACTTATCAAGTACAAGACTTATCCCAACTAGTCACACCACTAAAGTGACTATAGAGATGGCCATTCTCATTGCCTACATCATGGATAGCCTCCCCTTGAATGAGCATGGGAACCAAGGTCAAACGAATGATATGATGACTCTAGAATGGAAAGTATGCTTGTGCAGGTGTTAGAGAAAGTAGGGGCAACCTATGGAGTCATTGAGGAGTTGAGTCATGACCTTGGAAGTCTTGCCCAAACCGTGCAATCGCACTCCATAGCCATTGAATGTCTTGAACATAGAATGCTTTGGCTTAGTTTGCAATTCAAATCTAGGCAAGCCAAGAATGAAGAATAGAGTAGTGGCGTAGAGAGCTCACTCAACCCCGTTGATGTTGCGATGCCAATAATAAGTAAGACTAGAAATGAGCAATCTTGGGGAAATGGTTTGACCAAATCTATTCAACGTGAGAGAGAGGTGCCTAAAGTTTTCAAACCTTTCCCTACATGTCTGCACCTATTCCCTCAACGTTTGTTGCAAGAAAAAGTGATGAAAATCCGAGAGATTTTGAGTCTATGTTGAAGAGAATCACCATCAATATGCCCTCAAGTACTGCTTTTAACAAGATGCCAGAATATGCCAATTTTGTGAAAGTGTTATGCACATCTCAAGAGAAAAGCTAATCACAACTCCACCTCCATGGCCTTCCCACTCCTCATCAGTTTGTTGTTTATATAAGCTGAATGCCCTTTGTTTCCTCCATTAGACAAGGTTACCTAAGCTACGGGCATGGTTTGTTTAGACACAAAGAGGGATAAGGATGCTCCACATGTCAAAAAAAATCTCCTTGCTCAAACACCTCGTGCAACCACAAGCAGGGCCCAAGTTGAGCACATTATTCATGATCAAGTAGGGAATTCACCCCTGTCTCAAGGAGCATCAAGCACAATACATGTGGCATCTCATGCCACCTTCTTCTCAGGTAACTTGCTAAAACTTGATCAACTTACTAACAATAATAAGGAGCTCCTACAAAAGTTGGCCAAGGACATTCTGACCTTAATTCAATCTACCATCAAGTCGGCCTTGAAACTGGTAGTGTCAAGAGTGAGCAATCTATGTGCTAGAGTGGATACCATGGAAGTAGAGGTTGAGGAACTCAAGCAAGTGGTCTCGCATGTTTAGCCAAATTGGGATCTTAATCTACCGTCCATAAGTTCAATTTCCCCTCCGAGGTGTGCTAGCCCTCCCGATGATTGGTGCACAGGTTAGGACCTAGTTAATGAAGAGGAAATATCTGAGGTATAGAAGGATGTGTCACCAGTCGAGATTGCCCCCAAGATTTCAGAGTCAGTCATCCAAGATAACCCGAAACCTCCCTTGACATATGTGATTGAATGGGAACTTCAACCGAGGTTCTCATACCACAAGTTGATGACTTGCTTGGACAAGTGGGTTGTGGAACCATCGGGGCTCATTCAAGTCTGGTGGAACCCATTGATTCCATCGGTGGAAGTGTTTCAAATAGACCCAACACATGCCTATATACCACCACCGACACCTCGACCTCCTAGGCCACCACATCGGTTCTACTCAAGGAGGCACCATCATCATAATTAGCCTATTCAGGGAGTTTTTGGCACTAATTCTTATTTGTATAACTTCTTGTGCATCGGGGCTATGCTTACTTTAATTTAGGGGGAGCTTGTAATTATTTACATTGTTGGTGAAGCTTGTTGTGATGACATTGCCCTTGCCGGGCCTTTTTGTTATGATTAGTTTGTTTTGAGCTTAATTGTTCCCTTTTCGAGCATAAGTTTTGTTGTTGTGACTGTATTACCGGGTTGGTATTACACGCCCCATTGTCTTACTACTCGTGTTTTGCAAATGCGCTAAAAGCCTACACCGAGGCTTGTTTTTAAATGAATCATGAGCACAAAATTTGAATATCGCCTTGTTAATAGTAGTTTAGAAATAAACTCCGAGGGTTTTCTTAATACCACAGTTCTTTCTCAAGGAGCAAAAGTTTCCTTTATCTTTCTTTTTCTTTTATTTTTATGTTAGAACCGGGTTGGTATTTCCCTATGATAAATTGATAGGCAACTTTCTTAAGGTAAAATGCCAAGTTTTTATTTGAAAGTTGAGTCTGTAGTTGCTTGTCTCAAAATGGGCCCACCAAAAATTTTCTCTTGGAAAATTGTTTTTGAAAACAAAAGGAAGAAGGGAAATGAATTTTTGAGGAAAAGCATTCTCTTGTCATAACTTGCACACTCTCGCTTTGGCTTGATTGACTCACAAACGAGTGTGTAATGATCTCGGAATAGCTTGTCGAAAGTCATTTGTTCCAATTAATTTTGAGACTAATGAAAGAAGTCTTGTGGCATGATGCCTTGTGTGGTGAGGCTTTACTTTGATTCTCGTGCATGCGTGTCATCTAGAACTTGCTCCAAATGTGATTCAAGGCAAAATTATAGGTATGACTGAGCTTGGAAGATGATCTTAGGCCCTTTTTGATAGCCACTTCACCCAAATGACATCCCGTGACATCAATTATAGTGAACCCCTTTGAGCTTGTAACCATTCTTTGGCACTTGGTTAACACCTTGGCCTTTTTGGAATCACTATATTGGCACCCGTCCTTCCTAATTGCTTGAAAGTGAAATGTAGGCTAAAAGCCTAAGTTTAGGGGGGGGGGGAATGAAAAGACAAAATAGGCAAATGCCTAAGTTTGGGGGTGTATGTGATTAAATGAGGAGAAGAAAAGGAATGCACTTCAAGTACAAGGTAGCACCTTAGGTTTGAATTATAAATTGCTCCAAAAGTTCAATCTAACGAGCATAAATGAAATACAAGAATAGGTGCTACCAAACAAAGGTGATACAAGGAGTTTTAAGGATCATGATTGGAAGGGAGAAGATTAGGTTATGTGAGGGATTAATAAGGTGAAGTTGAAAGTTGAAAATGTGAGCGGTGTTCGAAATGATAACAAAAAGCATTAGGGAGGTATAGTCACTTGAACCAAATAAAATCTGCACCTTAGCCCTAGCCAACATCGTAACTCGCAAGTCCTTGGTGATTCTGAGCTTGGCTACCCTACATTAGTGGCGATTTACATGAAGGGCAAGCCTATGGTTCGACATATGTGCACTTGAACTTCCTTGAGAGAGTGAGAGTCTTCTTGGTTCTCCGATAATCTCGTGGTTTTGTGAATTGCATTATTGTGACTGGGATTCTCTCTTGTGGTGAGTGACATCATGCACTCAAATTGAAACATGAAGTCTCTATTTCAATTGAGAGGAATGAATGAGACAAGTTGTATGGCGAATATCGAGGCAAACCTTGACGGTCCATGCCAATGACTTGAGAAGCTTATCTGTCTTGTTTTGAATGACAAAATTCTCTTGATTTTGAATGAGAAATGAAGTCCTTTTGGAAAAGGTTTTGAAATGACCAATTACCTTGATAGTGAGGTGGTTCAAATTGAGATGAGCATTATAGTTGAGTCTTTTGTTTGAGTCTTTTTGTTTATTCTTTTTCTTAATTTTTAGTATAGATTAGTCCTTTGTGCCTTGATTGAATCTAGAGAATAATTCATTCCTTGCCTTGTGAGTATCTTGCTTGAGGACAAGAAATAGTTCAAGTTTGGGGGTTTGATAAGTCAGTCACTTACTAACTTATTGAGCCTTTATCCATGAATTATTGCTATGTTTTGAATAGATTTAGAGGTTCTTATGGCCTTTATTGATGTCTATGCAGGTACTTATGATCAATGATGGAAAACAAGGAAATGGACCCAAAAAGAGCTTAAAAGGAGTGAAGTGTGAAGTGATCAGAAAAGATAGAGATTCTGCCCTGAGATGCGGTGCCCGTGCGACATGCACAAGCTATGGTGCAGAATGTACCTACACCACATAGAGCCACAAAAGTCACTGAAGAATCTGCTAAGGGGTTCGGTCGCTATGCGACACACACAACTCATGGTGCGAAATGCACCTCCTTCGCACGAAGCCTCCAAAATAAGCTGAACTCACTGGTACAACTGAAGATGGTGTTCAATGTACACATCACCACATGCGAACCTCACATTGCGTTGCATGCCATCCGAAGGGAAATTTTATCCAGAAAATTAGTGACATTTTGGGAAAGTATAAAAAATCAATTTAGGCACAATTGTAAAAAACCCAAGAGTCCTGAATATTCTGAAGAAATTTTACTTTTGAGAACAAGTTTTCCCTTTTAAGAAGAAGAAGAGGGTTTCAATCCATTCTCTCTTCCAAATCTTGGTTAACCATTTCTGTACTCAAATTGAGCTTAGAACTTGAGATTATACTTGAATGACGAGGAATTTGACTTACCCATTTGGTATATCTCTTTCCTTTATTATGAGTAGCTAATTTCAATTATCTAGGGATGTGTTGATAATGGGTTCTTGACAAATGGGTGTGAGTGTTGTTAATTCTTAGTTATAATTGTTAATAGAATTTCATAGTTTTGGATGTGAAATTACTAGTCGGAACTTGGGACTCCATTCAGATTTGAGGCTAAAAATAGCTCATATCGGCGAAATTACCCATTTAAGGGTCTAAGCTAGAGATAGTGTGACCTCCCCAAGCTTGATCTTGGTTGTTTGATGATTTAACTGATAGTGCTCTAATTGGGATTTTTGGATATATGGTTGTTGATCGAGAGATAAACAACCATACTCATGACCAAGGCTACCGATATCAATGAGCGAGAATAAGTGTGAATAGACAAACACCTTATCCCACATTAAAGCTCCTTTGGATTCACATCCCTAGTTGTCTACTCAATTTGGTACACCCGTTTTACTTTCTTGCGTTGCTACGAATTATGATTGTTGTGACAAAATCCCAATTCCACTAATCTTTTACTTTCTGTTTTTAAACATTTACTCTTCTAATGAAGTTATTTCAATACAATCTTCATATTGCTATTGCCCGTCTCTGTGGGTACGACCCCGATACCTGTTGGGTACTTATAAATGTATTTTGCTTGACGATCGCCATTACCTCCATCTTTTAGGAGTACGTTTGAGTGCATTTTACACCTCCCAAAGTGCCCGTCGCACTCGACTTTGCATGTTGCAAATAGTGAGCTGGAACAAAATGCAAAAATCTGGTCTAGATGACCTTCTTCGCGAATGTGATGAATCGGCCGCGTAGGCGATGACCAAGTTAATAACAGAGATACGCGTACGCATTGGACCGATCGTATACACATGCTTACAAGCAGTTTCCAGGTAAGTTTAAACGTTCAAAAATTTAGAAGGCCCCAAACTTTTTTTCTTCTCAAAGCAATGGTGCCCCTCATTCTTAAGCACAAAATAGTTCCATCAATTCTTACATCATTGCTTTACCAAGTGCAATCTCTCAGGTATAAGACTCACCCATTTTAATATTGTTGATTAGTTTTTGTGCCTTTGTCGGGTGTGCTTTGTGGATTTATGCCCTTGTCGGGTTTATTGTTGCTATGGATGGAATTAATGGTTTAGTTGTTAGTTTATTTATTTGTAGCTTCTTTGATTTCTTTTTATAATGGATGTGTTGGATGTTTTTGGGCCAGGGGAAGTCTGAGTACCCGTTAGGTCAGAAAGAACTTGTTTGAGCTGGGAATATTATATCACATATGTCGATGTGTGAACTGCACGAGCTTTGCACATGCCCACTGTTTGTCCTGTGCATTGCAAGTGCGACCCGCACTTTGTCATGTGCAAATCGCATGTGCCACTGTGGTGTGATGGTTGTGTTGATAAACCTTGAGTAGCCATACCTATTTAGATAGATGAATTGACCCAATAATAGACTGAGTGGCGTCATTCTTAAGGGCAAAACATCATCTTTTGAGGTTTTGATTGTGATTGACTTATTTGGTACTAATGAAGTAGTCTTGCATGCTAAGTGAAATAGGCATACCCCTCTAAATTTTTTTGTGAAAAGTGCATGGCAAAGAATAATGTTTGTGACAACCCCTTTGATCTTTTTGTGACTCTTACTGCACTAACAATGATGATAATGTGAAAGTGAAGAATGTGACTCCATTTGTTTTTGTTTTAGGAAGTAAAAATTGATCCTTCTTGAATAATTCGCATGCCATGTGTAGTGAGATTTAATGAATAATTCTTGTACTTGCTTGTGTCAACTAGAACTTGCTCAGTTAGTCTTTAATGCTAGTCTTGATTGCTCTTGGTTGGAGAAATGATCTTAGGCCTTCTTTGTGATTATTGAAGACTACTTAGCCTTAAAAGCCACTATTGAACTTAAACTGATTCATTAGTCATCCCTCTTGAGCCTAATACCTCTTCTTTGGCAGCCTCGGTACAAGCCTTGAATCATTTTGACAATGAATCCATCTTTTGAACCCGTCCCTCCTTGAACTCCACAAGTGTGAAATCGAGGCTAAAAGCCTAAGTTTGGGGGTTGATAAAAGGTACCTTGGAAGAGTGATAATTGAGCTTATCTTGGTTTATTGCATAAAAAGAATTGTCAAAAAGAAGAAAGATTTTTAAAAGAAAAGAAAAGAGGAAAGGAAAGAAAGAAAATCCTCCAAGGTGAAGAAAATGATAAAAAATTGGGGTTCAAATAAAAAGAAGTGAAATGGTGCCCGTGTTGAATGAAAATGAAAGAAATGGCCTTGGTTTCGAATTGAAAAACTTGTGTAGAGTTCGAGTAGGATGTAGTCACTTGAATCTAAATACGTATCCTACCTGTTCCCGAGCCTACATCAAGCTTAGAAAAGCCCTTTGAGATCTCCAACTGATGGCTCTTGAGCTAGTGGCGAATGAAAATAAGGGAAAGCCTATGGTTGATACGTGTTAGTACTTGAAATTCCTTGTGAGTGTGAGTATTTGTCCCTTGTGATTGTCTTTGTACATAATGTCTTTTTGGGAATTTCGTTCTTGTGAGGGCATGCGAATTAGGATAGTTGGTGACATTGATAAACCCCAAAAATGAGTCAATTGAGCATGTTTTGGTAGGCTAGTGGTTTGAGTCACATCTTGAGGATTGGTTGTTGTCACTTGGTTGTTCTTAATGTCCATTGCATCCTTCAATTGTGTTTTGAATAGAGGGGAATGCTTAGATTAAGTTATCATGTAATTGACTAATCATTAGTACCAACCGAAGTCATACTTGGTGATTGAAATGGGTTTTTCTTGAGTTGAAGTGATGTATTTGCACTTGTGTTGTGTGCCTCTTGAAATAGAGTTTTTAGTTGCTTGAGGACAAGCAATAGTTCAAGTTTGGGGGTTTGATTAGTTGGTATTCTACCTACTTATTGAGCTTTTAATCTTATGCTTTTGCTAATATTAAGTAGGAAAATAGTACAATTGATACAAATTACTTCTATTTTATAGGTTCCTATGTCTTAGAAGTGTTCGGGAAGAATTCAGATGAAAACAAGTCAAAAAAAGGAGATATTCGGAGAAATAAGGAACTGGCAGCTGATTGACCTGTGCGGACGCGACATCCCTCCGCATACATGAAGGTTACTTGAGCAGAAGCTACGCGAATGAGGCAGTATTTTCGCGTACGCGAAGGTCAACCAGATAGAATAATCTTCGCAAATGTGGTGGACCGCACGCATAGGCGAAGAAGAAATGTTAGCTGCAGGGCAAAAATGGAAAATTCCCTTTTTGGAAACCCTAATTCACATAAAACTCTTCTCAGCCAATGGGGAACCTATCTTTGGATATTCTCACAACTTTTGGCAAAGTTTGGAGAGGAAGTTTATCAACCTACACCATAGGAGTGAAGATTTGGATGCTTTGTATTGTAAAATCTTAAATCCCATTCTTCAACTCTTATTATTAATTGCTAATTTGTAGGATTTGATTGTTGAATTTAGATTTGGGTTTTGTATTAGAAATAATATTTATTTGGGTTTTTAATTCTAAATCTTGTGCTTTTTCTTGATTATCATTTGGGTCTATTGAATTTTCCATGCTTGAATTTATAGTTAATGGTTGCAAACATTGACATAGCATACTAGTTTGGGTTTTTCACTCGAGAGAGGATTTCCTTAAATTTGGGAAGGTTTAATAGTGGAGATTTGGGGTTTCCACTCTAGATCAAGGCTAGAGATAGTTTGGTTGCCGGAAACTCCCATCTAAGAGTTGGGGCTAGAAATAGCCCAACTTACCCAAGTTGATTTGGTTGGTTTATTGCTTACTCGTGGTGGTTCGAGAGAACAAACGAGATATATGCTTGATTGGTCAAAATACGATTGGGCATCCTTCTAACCAAGACTACTTAAGTTTTAATCAGTTGTAAGTCTTGTGAATTGAATTCCCATTCCCAATTCTCCCTTGTTGTCCTTGCTTGTTCAAAGCAAGGAAAGCCATTGATCAATCTATCTTTTATTTGATTTTATTTTAACTTTAGTTTTAGTTCGTAAACCCCCCTTATAGATATATTTTCCCTTTTTGTGTTTGTTGAATTTCATTAAGTTTCTCCTATTATTTATTAGCTCGATCACAACTATATTATTCTCTGTGGGTACGACCCCGACATCCACTGGGAATATAAATGTGTTTTGCTCTGATGATCACAATCACCTTTATTGGAGAGTGTATTTGAGCGTTATCACATGTGTCTCTAATTGATAAAGGAGTACATAATACAGTAGATGGACTAAAGCTAAGCCTCGGTATCCAAGAGATCACTCTCAGTCTTGGATAGTGCAAAACACCTCGCATGAGGCAACACGGTTAGCGGCGAGAACTCACATTAGGATCTGCACCAAAAGATGCAGAAGTATAGTATGAGCACCAATTGCAAAGCAATGGGTACCCAACAGGTATCATAGACCGACTGGGCACATATAAGATATAAAAACAATAATATAGCAGAAAAGAAATAAGTAGTCACAGAAACACCGAACAAGCACATGGAAGCTAGCACAGAAAGGATACAAGGATAAAACAATCATGCTAGGCTAGCTAATAGAAATATAAGTCTCATAGACATAGGTGAAGGAAGGAAAGAAACGCACCTCGGGTCTATGCAATAACAATAATAACAAAGAGAGTTGAAGAAGAAGAAGTCGGTATACCAGTAACCTCAAATAAAAAAAGGGAAGGAGGAAAGAAAAAATAACGATAACATGCTCGATAACAAGACTAACAACTAAGTCATACTAGTAATACCACTCTTAAACTAGAAATAAACGACCAATGACCCAAGTATAACTGTCAGGTGAACCCAATGAATATAATAAAACTCTCAGTTTCCAGTCATCGGATGTAACCATAATTAGGATCAATATCGCGATAGAATAACAATAAATAAAAGTCTACCTATAGTCCCATATGCGCCCATACACCCAAGGAACACATACAAATGAAAACGAACCCCCCGACATCCCATACTACCGGAACGTACACTGAGCAAACAACAAACAAGGGTGGCTCCGAATACAATATGCATGATGTGATATGATATGCTGAAACCAAGTGATAGTAGTGCCCTATGTTACCCCCTCCGGTACCTAAAAGGCCCAATAGAGGCAGGATCTATGGAAGAAATTCTCCAGAGTATCTCAACTCCATCGTACACCCCTTCTCCGGCACTCGCAGTATGTAGCCCCTAGTCGGGATCGATAAGGTCCATGAAGGTTTACTCATAGACCATATATTAAATCTCGTAATCTTAATATAACCGTCCAAAGTGTAGCCAGACCCAAATAAGTCACCAGACCTCGAAAATGCGCGTCCGGGATTCTACCCGAGTCTAAATCAGTGAGTCAAATCTCAAAAACCCCAACAAGGTTGCCCATACATAATCAGATCTAAAATAGTAGTAAAACCAGGCTATTGCTCGGTCCAACCGAGTCTAGTACCATTTCAAATCAATAGGAAATCAATTCTAGCACTACGGCCCAACCGAGTCTAGTATAAGTATGAAAATAGTAATAAAAATCATCCTTTTAATTCTTTCTTACCCCAAGAATATCCATAGAAACAATTTCAAACCCTTTATAATCATTTCTTACCGAAAACCGGCCCTCGAGGCCATGCAAGGTTTAGAAAACTAATAATAGTAGGCCCAAAGCCAAAATCATAGTAAAACATGTGAAAGACCTTTTTATATGCATGATAATGGCATGCTCAAACACAAGCAATAGCCTAACGACTCACAGTCAATCTATCGGCCCTGCACATGCTCCAATCGCTCTACAACAAACATAACCAGCTCTATAATACTAGTATCGATGTTAAGGACTCACGGACATTCCCAAATAACCCACCATCTATGATCCAGAGTCAAAAACAAGGACACACATGACCACAAGAGTGATACTATCAACTACCACGAATACTACAGTCAACGGAGCAAAAATAAGACGAACATGAAGAAGCGGACAAGGTCTGGGGTACAAAGCTAATAAATCCAACCCAAGGATGATAATTAGTACAATTATATCTTATATATGCAAAGTCTAAAAAGTTAAGCTGTAACCTACTTGTCATCCAATGACAAGCTGCTAGAACGACGATATGCAAGCCTGAACTGCTCCGAGAAGCTCCAAAATGAAATCAAACTCAAATTCGGGCTTGAATAACTTGACATAGATAACCAATTTTATTTCGAGAATCAAATAAATGAGCAAAATATATGCTTCTACATGAATCATCCCTCGAACAGTATACACATACGTGTAGCAGTAGGTTAAACTTCACTTTGCAATGGAACCAAAAAAGAAATGAATGAAAGCTTTTCCTATGAATTTTTAAAGAAAAACTCATGTAAGGAACATTGTTGCTGAAGTTGAAATGGTTGATAAATATCACATATACACCTCTATACGTGTATCACTTAAAAAGAAAAGGTCAATTACTACCTACAATTATATAATTAGGAAAGTTACTACTTTAGGATTAAAATGGTGACAACACATCATCACATTACTTGCTGCATATTCCCCTTTGATCCACGTGGGGTGTGTGTCAACACCACCTCTTTTTGTTCAATACGTATGTACTCGGATATTGCATCAATTCATGATAAAATATATATAATTTTTTAAATATATCATAATTAATAATAAATTATTTTGAATAAAGCCTATCTCATATAATAATAACTTTTCAAAATAGCTAAATTTACTATCTCCGTTAAAATATTAATAAATTATAGAACTCTTATAAAATAAATATAGATGCAAATATATCATAATTAAACAGATTTTTTATAAATATTTAAGACAATTTAAGAAGAAAATAAAAATAAAACATTTTATCAAATTCAAATTTTAAATCAAATATTTTTGAATACGCGCGATGTTAATAAAATTCTCAAATTTAGGCTCGTAAGCCTTCGATACGGAACCAAGAAAAACGTTAAACACCTGGGGTGTTACAAATAATGACTTAAACCCTTTATATAATACCAATACCCGCATATATGCTCGTCATTTTATCTATATGGGATCCCCATAACCTATTTTCCCTTTATACAATCAATTAACACACAAATACTTTGAAAAAGAGTAAAAAAAAGTCTCAACTTGCCTTAAATAAAGCTCGATAAGTCAATTGGAAACCTTACCCTTTCTTAAAGCCTTCAAAAGAGCCTAATCTGGTCAAATATGTAATCTACATAAGTACACCCATTTATAGACACCCATATTGCTATACTTCTATTTCGAGTTCAAAATGTCAACTCAAAAGTCAACCTCAATCCCACAAGGGCAAAACTAGAATTTTATTTTAAAATTGGATTACCCATAATGTAAAGAGACATAAAAATCAGGCTCAAATAGACATTCAAAACCTCATAATATGATTTCATAACTTTAGCCCAAAAATCTCCAATTTTCCCAATTTAAAACATTACTTTGAAGGTGAAATCATCAATAAAATATCGAGGAATGCATAAATAAGAGTTTAGAATCATACCCAATAAAGAAATCTTGAAACCAAGCTCCTAAAATTGTGATTTAAAATAATAAAATCAATTTTAGGAGAATACATTGTTCATAACACAGTGATTTCGCAAAAGCAAAAATTTCATCGCAGGTGTGAACTTGCCGAAATGGAAAAATATTCACAACGGAGGAATTCACTTAAGTCAGTGGACTTCACCAAAGCAAAAGCCATCTCGCAGCTGTGAAAGGCAAAGAAGTGATAGGACCTCACCGGTGTGGTCACGTGGTTGCAGAGGAAATCTCGCAAAAGCGGTTCCCCCCAAACTTGCAAAACTCTGCCAGTGCGACTCCCTTCCGCAGGAGCTGCTTCGCGATGCGGCCAACTCATAGCTAGTGTGTCTTCATCAGTGCGACCAATCTCGTAGGTACGGTTGCACTAGCAAAACACAGCAGTTCCAAAACAACTCAAACCCCAAATCAATCTTAAAAAATAATTCAGAACCCAACGAGAACAAATCAAACATGCTACTAGACTAAAATAACGTCAAGACCTGATGTAACGATCAAAATACCAATATGAGGTCAACTTGATCAAGTAGATCTCAACTTTTAATTCTGCGTATCCAAAAAAGCCACGATCTCCTTCTCAAAAGTCAAATTCCGATCTAAAACTATGGAATCCTGCTAAATCACGTGGGAAGTATCACTATCTGAGATATTTCTTCAACATGAAAACATGAATAACGGGATGCACAGCTGAAAGGCTAGGAGGTAAGGGCAACTCATAGGCCACCTCCCAATGCACAAAAGAATCTCAAATGGACCAAAAAACCTCAGGCTAAGCTTGCCCTTATTTTCAAACTTCATCACACCCTTCATGGGTGATACCTTCAACAAAATCCAATCACCAACCATAAATTCCAAATCACGAACTCTCTAATCTGTATAACTCTTTTTTCTACTCTGACCTATCAAAAGCCCATCCTGGATCACTTTCACCTCATCCATGGAATTCCTTAACAAGTCTGTATCTTATTGCCTAATCTTAAAGGCATCGAATCAACAAAAATGATATCTACACTTTCTATCATACATGTCTCAAATGGTGCCATCTGAATGCTGGAATGATAGCTGTTATGGCAAACTCAGCCAAGGGCAAAAATTGGTCTCAATGACAATGAAAATCAATGACACATGCTTGAAGCATGTCCTCTAGCACCTGAATAGTTCACTCAGACTGGCCATCCATCTGAGGATGAAAAGTTGTACTCATCTCCAACTGAATACCCAACTCCTACTGCATAGAGCTCCAGAAATGTAATGTAAATTGAGTACCTCGATCTAAAACAATAAAAACAGGTACACCATGCAAACGAACGATCTTCTATATGTAGAGCTTAGTCAATTTCTCCGTATTATATGTAGTCTAAACTTGCACAAGGTGTGCAGATTTGTTTAACCTATCCACGATGACCTAAATAGCATCGAACTTCCCAGAGCTTGAGGCAATCCAACAAGAAATTTCATAGAAATACACTCCTATTTTCATTCAAGTATAGCCATCCTCTGAGTCATACCAATCGTTCTCTAGTGCTCATACTTCACATGTTGGGAATTCAAACACTTGGACACAAACTCCACGATGTACTTCTTCATCCACACCATTAATAGTGTTGCTTCAAAGCATGGTACATCTTTGCTCCTTCCCGATGAATAGAATACCTCAAACAGTGAGCCTCCTCCATAATCACCCTAGATAGATCATCAATTCTAGGAACACAAATCTGACCCTTGATCCTTAAAACACCTTCTTGGTCAAGAATTATTTCCTTACCTGCACCTTTCAACACCATTGTACTGATCTATGCATAACTTCCTATCTTTAAACTATCTAACATTAATATGCTCCATTAATAGTGACTGTGCCTCAACACATGCAAGCACTCTACCAGGCACAAGAATATCCAACCTCATGAAAATATTTGCCAGACTCTGAACATTCATGGCCAAAGGTTTCTCCTCAACTAATAACAAGGTAAGACTACCCATACTCACTAACTTTAGACTCAAGGAATCCAGCACTATATTAGGCTTACCCAGGTGATATAGAATAGTCATGTCATAATCCTTAAGCAACTCCAACCACCTTTGTTATCTCAAATTCAGATCCTTCTAGTTGAATAAATACTATAGGATGTGATGATTGATAAATACATCATAATGAATTCCATATAAGCCGTGCCTCTAAATTTTCAAAGCAAATACTACCGCTGCCAACTCTAAGTCATGAGTGGGGTGGTTTTTCTCATGGACCTTCAACTACCTAAAAGCATAAGCAATCACCTTTCCTTTCTACATCAAAATATAACAAAGAACAATCCGTGAAGCATCACAATACACCATGAAGCCTTTACCTTTCACAGGTAAAGTCAAAATAGTAGTTAAGGTCAACAAGGTCTTTAGCTTTTAAAAGATCACTTCACACTTATCAGACCACTGAAACACCATATTTTTCTAAGTTAGCTTGGTCAAAGAAGATACAATAAAAAACCCTCCACAAACCGTCTATAGTAGCATGCTAATTCAATAAAAATCTGAATCTCGGTAGGTAAAGTAGAACTATCTTAATTCTGAGCAGCCTCAATCTGTGTCGAATCTACCATAATACCATTCTTAGACACCACGTGTTCTAAAAATGCTACGTAGCTAAGACAAAACTAACACTTTGAAATTAGCATATAACAACCTTTCATCTTTCAACTTCAAGAGCACAATCCTCAAATATTTTGCATGCTCCTCCTCTTTACAAAAATACACCAAGATTTCATTGATGAAGACAATAACAAAAGAATACATAAATGGTCAAAAAACCTTATCCATTAACTTCATAAATGTTATCAGGGCATTAGTCAACCCAAATGACATCACAATAAACTCATAATGGCGATACCAATCCTGAAAGCTTTCTTAGGGATGTTCGAAGCCCTAATTTTCAACGAATGATACCATGACGTCAAATCAATCTTGGAAAATATTGTGGCACCCTGAAGATGATCAAATAAGTCACCAATGTGCAAAATATGATACTTATTCTTGATAGTCACCTTGTTCAACTGCTTATAGTCATTACACATCTGTTGTCACGCTCCGAGGCTACCTTCTGAATATAACATGGGACCTAGGACCACAAGCGGTCCCAAGAAAGCCCTTGGTTTTAGCAACACTTAGGCATAACGTAGATAATTATAGGGGAAGCATAAACTAAAGTGATAAGAAAACTAAATCAATATAAAGATCAAGGTCTAAGAATATCACAATATGAAGCATGAAATACCGACTGTCTAGCTATATCTGGAAAGCCTTTAAAATTGACATAATGAGTTGCCAGGTCAAGACTCCAGCTAACTCTAAAAACTGAATGAAAGACATCAAACTAACTATGAATTATAGCTAGCCCTCAAATGATGAGGACTCACCAACTCTGATTGGAAATACTTGAAACGACCCAATTTTTCAGGTCATGATGGCACCTACAACTCCCCGATAGGCGAACCAATCCCCGTAGCCCAGAACGGTTAGTAATGGGCTACTACCTAACCAATACGCACAATAAGAAGAAATAAGCGGAAGCAGAAAGTAAAGATAGGACAAAGCGAAAGCAATAACTCAAAATATATACATAAAAAAACTACACCAACCCCAAGACTCGGTATCGACAATACAAAAACTTCTAATAGAATACAAGTGCTAGAGGTAACGAAAGATAAGTACAACTGTCTCTGAATATACAAGAGTAACAGTACAAAAGATTAGATATAGTCAGACCCCGATCGTCAGGTGCTCACACTAGTCTCGAATATCCCCAAAAGCTGCACGAGTCTCTAACATAACCAACAGCGAAAGCTCAACTAATAACTGCACCAAAAGGATGCAGAAGTGTAGAATGAGCACCAAGACAACAGGTACTCAGTAGGCATTATAGGCCGATCGAGTGCAGAGAGATAATATATAAGTAATATATTACAGGAAAGTAGGCAAAAACAAATACAGGGATCCACTTAAATCTAGTTATAAAACCAAAAGAAAAGGGAACAAATCAAACTAACAAGAAGGAACAAATAACAAAATCAATTCAGGAAACCAACAATCCAAGTGCACTCAAACCAATGCAATGCAATGGGATATGATGTGATGTATGAGTGCATGATGATATAAGCCCAAAAATACCTTATCGGACTATGCGTATATATATGAATAGTATAAGCCCGGAAATACCTCATCGGACTATGCGTATAAGAATATGCACATAAGAGTGCATAATAGTATTAGTCCGGAAATACCTCATCGGACTATGCATATAAAAATAGGCACATAAGAGTGCATAATGGTATTAGCCCAGAAATACCTCATTGGACTATGTATATAAAAATAGGTACAGTGGAGAAAAGATCCAGGAATACCCCTCGGACCGACATGAAAGTAGTGTTATCCCTATCCGTTCCAAAACCAGTGTTAAGAACCCAATAAAACTCCTTTAAAAATTTAAATCCATGAATATCACAAAATCCTCTAGTTTCAAACCCAAAGCCTCGAGAACCATTTCTTTTCGTACCGCAGGTATATAAATGAAATATGAATATGCAATGTCCCTAAATCATAGAATATATCACACCACAAGGAAATTTAGGGCAAAGCACCATCCAACCAAGGAAAACTGACCTGGGACTCTATCCAAATCCAAGTTATGGCCTCGGGCCCATAATTTACACACAACCAGTAAAAGCCAGAAATAATGGAAAGATAACCATGAAAACAACTACAGGCATCTACTCTACCTCTAAAACCTCCTAAAAGCATGCTAAGGGTTTTAGACTAGTCACACAGAAGAAACAAGCTCCTAGGCCTAGGATAACATACAGTCCTAGTGCTAAAAATCCAAAATGTCCAATTAACATGATATACAGTGATTCAAGCCTAAAGTCTATATAAAATCCAACCTAGCATCCCAGTAACATACATATATACATTATCTAACTAACTCAGTCTAAAAAGGGTAAACCGTAACCTACCTCGAGGCCGAACTGCAAGCACAAATCGTCACTGATATGCCTTCCCCTTCCGAATAGCCTCAAAAAGCTGCCACGCTATCCAGAACATAAACTAGGTGTCAAGACGAGAATAATGACACCTATATTGCTATACGGAAAATCAGGCCAAAAAATTGGGTCAAACAAATGACCCTCGGGGCTGGTGCAATGAAACAGAAAGCAAAAATCACCACCATGCTCGCAGTGGGTTAAGGAACCAATGCCCAAAGTTTTAGCGCGAACAAAGTTCATTTTGGGGCCCAAAACAGCCCCGAAGTGCTACAAATTCACAGGATTTGAAATGGAAAGCTTGGAAATTTAGAGGTGGGGACCTACCTCAACAAGAGAAACACACTACGGAGCTGAGTTGCACAAATTCAGGAGCACGCTTTCCCAAACAATCAAATTCCACAAGAATTCTCTAACTCTAAGGATTTAGCAACAAGGGAATTTAATGGGAGAATCACGGGAATTTACACAGAAAAGGGAGAGGGGTGATGAGGGGACTTACCGGGTGATTGGTACTGAGCAAGGGAGCTGGAAATTGGGAGCTTGGAGCTTAATCAATAGAGTTTTACGGACAAATGAAGGAGAAAATGAGGTTGGGATTTAATATAACTGTCAGGGGTCCTTCATCGCGATCACGATAGGACCCCCGCGTTTACGGAGAACAGTCGGCCCAACCATCGCGTTCACAATGGTCAAGGCCGCGTTCGTGAAGAGGAAGTCAAGCTGGGTCCCAGACAGCTACATCACGAATGCGAAGGAACCCTTTGAAAATGCGATGGTCAAGAAACTAGACCATCGCGAATGCGATGGGGTCCCCGCGATCGTGAAGAGCAAAGTTGTCCGCAACTTAATGCAGCAACCAGTGAAAACACCAAGTCCAAATATCTTCCGACGGACCCTCGGGATTCATCTCGAGCCCCGTGAACACAAACCAACCATGCTACCCTACCAAAAATGGCATTCTGGACTCAATAGAATCGACGAATCACAACGGAGATCGTTTTAACAAAAAGTGGACCCCATGCCCAAAACCAACTCGAAACTCAAAACCCAAAAATGAGCCCAGAAGCCTAAAAACCCAAACCAAAGGTGCCCCTAGCCCAAAGTCAACATTTTGGAGCTAACACGCTGATGGAATTTCCATCCGAGGCCGTCTTCTCCGAATGTTGATCAAAGTCAACCAAACAAGACCAACTGGTTTAAAAACACAGAATGAGAGAATTCTGAGCTGAAAAGCTCCCGGATCACGACCAAAGGTCCCTCTAGACCAAAGTCCACGCTCCGAAGGTAACGGAACTGTCAGAATTTGATTCTGAGCACGTTCACCCAGAATGTTGAATGAAGTCAATGATTTCCAAAAGCCTAAAGCTCTAAAATAAGAAACGGCCAAAAAGACCAAACAAATAACTCGGGCACCTAACTACTGGTCCCATCAAGCCATAAATGACTTAGGGCCTCTATAGGCAAACTCTAACGGTACAAGAAGGGTAAAAATAAGTAAATGACTGGAAGGGTCATTACATCATCCACTACTAAAATGACTTTCGTCCCCAAAAGTCAGGAAAGAAGGATAGACTAAAGATTACAAGAACAACTTATACAAAGCCTGCACTACTTTCTCGGACACCCTGGGTAGCCTCCTCGATCGGACGGCACCCAACAGAAAAGAACCAAAGAAAGCAACCAAGCCTAAACTTATTACTAGCCAAGCTAGATTCCAAGCTTAAACTCCAAAACTCCAAAGATCTGCCAACCCAAACTGAACCTCAAGATTCTCAAACAGAAAGCATTGACATAACTCTAAAACCAGGGAAGCAAGGCAATCAATACACAGAACTTGAACCTTCGAAAACACAACCAAATTTACCAGAAGAGCCATCAACCCCAAACTCCAACTCATGAACCCGTAGCATATCACTGAAGACTGGAGTTACCTGGCCCGACTGGCCACTGACCAACGAACGAGCACTTTTGCTAACATCAAACTCAATAACAGAACCCCACTGAACAACCCATCTGAATCTGACAGGAAATCCGCACACCAAAGTTAGGAAAGGCATATATGAATACCATGTGTTGACGGAGAAATTTCAAACCTGTAGAACGAGCCCAACTACTGCACCATGCCGAGTCTGAGTCAACTGGAAGTGAATGAACCAGGGCAACCGGACCAACAGACCAGAACCCAAAACCAATCCTTTACAAGGAGTGTGGCAAGCCTACCAGGAAGCTTGAAATCACCAGTTAAGCTCCAAACTCTGAGAATACTGCTGTAACTCCGAATACTCAAACACCATTCTTATTTGAAGTCATCTTACCAAGCTCACCTCGGGAAGAAGTCCACCATGCCATGAATATCAAGTCAAAACACCTCGAGGGAAAAGGAAAAGGTGCCTGGGATTCAAAGTTGCCATCTAGCCATAGAAATTTGCATATAACTTCAACTCATCCCTTTGGCTCGAATCAAACGCTCTACTGGATAAACACACAGACCACCATCTCTAAAGTATATAACACACCAAACTTTTAGTCCACAATGGTAGAGTCTAACAAATACTAGAAACCCACATAGAAGATAACCCTGGAAGAATCCACTAAATAAGCTTCCCAACTCTCGGCAAGTGAATGGGGACCACCAGTCTCTAAGTATCAACAGAACTCAAAATAGCCTCGCTAGCCTCAACACTCACAAGCTGATCACATATAGAATACACCATTACTGAATCTAAAACTCACACTGCTGAGTCTGTCTAACCATGGTAGAAGGAACCTCATACTATCTAGAACACCGACGAAATCTGGAATGTCTAGCCTAACTCAAAGGTTAGCCAAGGACTAGGTGTCTAAGGACAACTATCACTGCACAACTGAAATAGGGACGCTAAGTTGTCTGGACTCATTACCTTCCTACCCAAGAAGCTGCAATTGAGAAAAACCGACCGCGAACCATCCAGAGTAGTTTGCCAACCCAGATTCTGAAACTCAACCTCATTTGCTGATCAATGCCTCTGTCAAAACCCATAAGTAGACTCATCCACCATCTAAGAACACTAATAGAACTGGAGTCGACTAGGCCATGAATACACAATTTGCCAAAACCACAACTGTTACTGAAATCTCAAACCAATCGAAGTAAAACCCACTACAATCTATAGATGGTCGAATCAAGTCACCAACCCATAACCCAAATCAATCTCTCAGTCATCACCTTGGTAGCTACCAAAACACATATGACCGAACAAGGAGTCAGATCCCTTCTGTTTCACTAAACTGAACCTTTCCTTAGCATGCGATGAACTTTCAGAAACTCTTCCCAATAAAACATGGAGCCATTCCCTTAGCTCCTACCTCTATATTTGTTAGAACTCAATAAGGCAGGAGAAGAATGGGCCAAATGCCCAACCTAATTGAAAAACTATGAACACAACTCAACCCCGATGTTGCAGTCAACACTCAGCCAAAAAGTTAAAGTCCAACACTCGACCATGGTGCCATAGTAAAAACTCAACCAGAGTACCATGGTCAAAACTCATTCCAACTGGGACTGGGGAAACAGCCCAACCGGACAAGAAACTGAAGAAGACTAAGGGAACAATCCACCTATCTACCAACCTCGTAAACCAACCAAAAAAAGAAGGCCAACTCTAATCACCCGGGAAAAGAAAAACAATCAATGCTCACTAGCATAGCCAACAACGCTCAACTTAAAGCAAAAGCTCAAACTCCGATACCGCCACCAATAACACCAAACCAACACAAGGATTTCTAGCAAATGCTAGACACAGCCTAGGTAACAACAACCTAGGACCGCTAGGAAAGGGAGACTCCAACCCAGTGGAAAACCAAGATGAGCTGGGAACAAGACCCACCAGAAAAGACTAACAAGAGCTACCCACAAGCTACAACTCTGGGTAAACACCTATCAAGGATAACTCTCCCCCATCCACTACTAATAAATAATGTACCACAAAAATACACGCATAAACACCACAACTCAAGTAGTCAAACAACTAAACAAGCAACATGTAGGCGTAAAAACAAATCTACGAAAGAAGGGACAGAATCATAAGAGAACAATACTATCACTAGCCAAAGGTAACAAAAGGCTTACCTATAGCAACGATATCAAAAACCTCTACCTCTGGACCACCAAGAGGGGCATCAAACTAATGGGATCTAACATTGGACTGAGAAGTCAAATCTGAAGGCTCGACCATCTCTCGCCGGGGATAATTCTGAACATAGTGACCAACCACTCCACAACCGGAGAAACCCAAGAAAACCTTGCTCTGATGCACAGTGCCTGACAACTCTGGACGAATATCTGAACCACCTGGCTGAAAGCTATCTCTCACCATCCGGGGACCACCCCTACTACCCTATGCACCGCCCCTAGCCGGTGGTGCTGGAGCCCTGTAGGCCTGAACCATCTGATTACGTTACCTAGGGTGCTGCACTGAAGGGCACTCCTAGAAAAGTGGCCTATCTCTCCACACTCAAAATAACCCTGACCGACCATACTCTGCTGTACAGACTTGGCCAGATCCGAACAACTACCATGAACTATGGGACCTGAATGAGTACCTCGTGAAGCTGGAACATGGAGGGGGTGGAACTCTATGAATCTCAGACAAGTCCTAGCAAGGTGTCCCTACTCACCACAAGTATAACAACCCCTACCAAAATCACCTCGATGAGAGAATCTGGCCAAACCTTACTGACCACCACGACCTACATGCTCTGAATGCAAACCCCAGAAACTGCCCTAACAATGATGCCTCTTACCACTACCTCCATATGCCTCGTGACATGACCCTTCAATAGCCCAAGCATGATCGACCACCTGAAAGAAGGTAGTCCCAACTATAACCAAGTGTTCGGTCGCCATACGGAGTGGTAAAATCAACCCTTCAACAAAGCTCTGAACTCTGTCAAAATCTGTAGGCACAGTCCTAGCAGTACTCCTAATTATCTCGTGAAATCTTGCCTCATAGTCCAATACCGACATACAACCCTGCTGAAGAACTGGAAGCTCAAGCCTAGCTGAAGCACCATTCGAAGAACCAGGTACTGAAACACCCACCGGAGGACTCAGAGTCCTAGTCACGGTGTCCTAAAGAACTGGGGTAGCCATGAATCCAAGATGCTGGGCTGGTCCCATACCCCCTATCTGATGCAGTAAACTCTCACTCTGAAGTCCTGGCGCTGACAGAAGTACTGAAGCAACAGAAACAGAAGCCTCGACACCACCAGCTGTCGAATTTATCTTAGGCATTTGAGAAGGAATGAAACAACTAAATTTTAGAAGTCAATAGAGCCAGGAACGCACGATAAGGAGCCAAGAAGATGAATATTTTCCTAAAAATAATCTGTAGCCCCCCGTAGATAGGATACAGATGTCATCGTACCGATCCGCTAGACTCTACATAGGCACTTGCTTCTGTACCAAGACACCGGTGAACCTAGAGCTCTGATAACAACTATCACGAACGGATTTTTCAGGTCATGATGGCACCTACAACCCCCCGGTAGGCGAACCAATCCTCGTAGCCTAGAACAGTTAGTAATGGGATATTACCTAACTAATACGCATAATAAGAAGAAATAAGCGGAAGCAGAAAGTAAAGATAGGACAAAGCGGAAGCAATAACTCAAAATATATACATAAAGAAACTACACCAACCCCAAGACTCGGTATTGTCACACCCCGAGGTTACCCCAAGACATAATACGGAACTTGGGACCACAACTGCCCCAAGCTAACCCTTGGTCATAACATTCTCAAGCATAAAAAATGATAAGACATAGCGGAAGCATCGTAAGAGAATCCAAATAAGAAACATAATCATATAAAAGAGAGTCGAATAAGAAGTACAACTCAACAGTCATCCCATAACATCTATGTCTGAAAGCCTCTAACACTATCATAGAGAGTTAATGGGACAACACCCCAACTAACTTGACAATCTAATACATAAAGAAAGCATAAAACTGAACTACGGTCTAGTCCTCGAACTATGAGGGCTCACCAAAGCTGACTGAGAGAGTGGCCTAGAACTCTAGCCACGAAGCTATGAAGGAATACCTGAATCTGCATCATCAAAGGATGCAGCGCAATATGCGTTAGTACTATGGAATGTACAAAGTATGTGAGCAATGCATGAACATGATGAAAACATGCTAAGTGTACATAAATAACTGAAATCATGCTTTTAAAGATAACTGAATGCAATGACTCTTACTATATCATAAGTTGTAACATAAACATAAGTAATAAGTCTGAAAACTACATAAAAGTCAAATGCAACGTAAATCATAAACTATTTCTGTGGGAGGTTCTATAACCGACATAGACCATGTGGCTATATGGAATTCGATGTATACGCCCCATCGAGAGGACCCAATGTAACTTTCCAGGGGTACAATGGCATGACTGTAACATGATCACCTGAAACTGATGCCCAGCACGGGACTTAGAACCTACGGGGGAAACGTAGTTCTGGTACATATGGTTACTCTCATCCGTCCAACTCGGTGCTAATACTATTCCCAAAACATACATATAGCTCATATAATACCAATGCCATATATGATGCCAAAGCTGACTCATAACCAATGACATATCTGAAGTCAAAGCTAGTTCATAACCTGGTGACATATCTAATGTCAAAACTGTTTAAAAATCCAATGACATATCTACTGCCAAAGATAAGTAAAACCAATGACATATATAATTCCAAAGCTATTTTGAAAAGCAAAAGACATATCAGATGCTATGAAATTCAAAGTCATAATCTGAACGCTTAGATTAGCCATAGTTCAAAACATACTTTTCGTTCCAACTTCATGCTTGAAGAATCATATATACAATTTCATAAGTTCACAAATGCCATGATATTTAATCATGCTATCTTTCTCTTGAAAATATGTAAATTCATGGAATCATGCTAGAAATCAACTTTAATGCTTGGGTTTCAAAGATAAAAAGAAAATCATAATCAAATCATGAGAAATCAATAAGAAAACATGAATTTAAATATAGGAACTAATTTCATAAATTTTCTCCAAATTTTGGTTCAAAACCCTAATTTCATAGCTTCATGATCTCAAAATAAGACTTTGGGATTTTGGGCACAAGGGTGGAAGAAACCCATTGCTAAAGACCCACATACCTTGGTGGAAGACTACCCACTTGATTGGATAGTATAAGGAGACTTGACTTGGAGCTTGGAGACTTGAGATTGAGAGAAACTTTCCTTTTTGAGTGAAGAATGATGAACTTAAGAGGGACTTAGGGTAATATGGGTGAAAAACCCTTCTAAAAGTAGTCAAAACGACTTCACTTAATACCTAATAGGGTGGGAAATGACCAAAATGCCCCTGGGAATTAAATAAGAAAAGGCTGGAAAATAGTCAACCTTCAGTGACCACGGTTTTGTCGACGGTCCATACTTCGGGAAGACGGACCATCCTGCGAGCCGTCATTTCTGGGCACTATAAGAAAGGGTTGTTGGATCTTAGGAATAACTGGTGGAATGACATACCCGTCGTCCAGAAGGACTTAGATAGCTGGATACGTGCACGGGGTGTTACAATAATCCCCCTTGGGATCATTCGTCCTCGAATGAAGGCTCATCAAGGAAAACTGAGGGAAAACACCCCAACCAAACATCAAAACATAGAAATCAAGGGGTAATCACAAAACTTGCACTTTTCAACTTGAAAACATGATAAGCTATTTTCGTAAAACATGGACGCATGCTAAACTCATGAGAGGAACTGACGGAGTAGAATCAGAGGGACATACTAAGGAGGAAACTATTACCTCGAGCTGGAACTGAATCAGAAGGAAAGAGATGAGGATATTTGGCCTTCATGGCCTCTTCCGCTTCCCAAGTAGCACCTTCAACAAGATGATTCCTCTAAAGGACTTTTAATGAAGCGACTTCTATTTTCCGTAACCTCTGAATCTGACGATCAAGAATCTCCACGGGAACCTCCTCATAATTGAGACTATCCTTCACACCCACATCTTTCAAAGGAAAAATCAAGCTCGGGTCACCAACACACTTCTTCAACAAGGAAACATGGAAAACTAGGTGAATCGCTTCCAACTCCGCTGGCAACTCTAACTCATAAGCAACACTACCAACTCTCCTTGAAGTCCGATAAGGACCTACAAAATGGGGATTGGGCTTTCCTTTCTTGCCAAACCTCATCACACCCTTCATGGGTGACACCTTAAGGAAAACCCAATCATAAACTTCAAATTCTAACTCCCTTCTCCTCACATCCGCATAAGATTTTTGTCGATTCTGAGCTGTCTTCAACCTTTCCCAAATAAGCTGAACTTTCTCCATGGTCTCGTGCACAAAATCTGGACCAATCAAGGCTGCCTCACCAACCTCAAACCAACCAATAGGAGATCTACACCTCCGGCCATAAAGTGCCTTATATGGAGCCATCTGGATGCTAGAGTGGAAACTGTTGTTGTAGGCAAACTCGATAAGAGGTAAGTGATCATCCCAATTTCCTTTGAAGTCAATAACACAAGCCCTCAACATATCCTCCAAAGTCTGAATCGTACACTCAGCCTGGCCATCCGTCTGAGGGTGAAAAGCTGTGCTAAGCTTCACCTTAGTACCAAGACCTTTCTAAAACGATATCCAAAACTGAGATGTAAACTGGGGACCTTTATCTGAAATGATAGATAAGGGAACACCATGCAATCAGACTATCTCCCGAATGTAGAGTCTGGCATGATCATTTGATGTATCCGTAGTCTTAACAACCAAGAAATGGGATGACTTGGTCATCTGGTCGACAATCACCCAAATGGAATCATGCCGCCTTCGAGTATGAGGCAAACCCGTAATAAAGTCCATATTGATTGCTTCCTATTTCCAAGTGGGAAGATCAAAATTCTAAAGCATACCACCTGGCCTTTGATTTTCCACCTTTACCTGTTGACAGTTGGGACACTTAGCCACAAACTCGGCTATGTCCGTCTTCATACCACTCCACCAAAAGAATTCCTGTAGATCACAATACATCTTAGTGGCACCCAGATGAATGGAGTATCTAGAACTGTGAGCCTCGGACAAAAACTGCTGTCTCAATCCATCTACATCTGGCACACATAACCGACCCTGGTAACGAAGCACACCATCTTCCCCTTAGGAGAAAACCTCAACCTTTTGCTGACTCACTGCACCCTTAAGCTGAAGTAGAACGGGATATTGGTCTTGCTTGGCTTTCACCTAAGTCACTAAGGGTGATTCGGCACCATTAGTCACAATCACACCACCTTCGGTCGAGTCCATAAGGCGAACTCCCAACCGAGCAAGCCTATGAACTTCTTTAACCAATTCCTTCTTTCCATCTTCAATTAAGGCCACACTACCCATGGACAATCTACTCAAAGCATCCGCGACAACATTGGCTTTACCCGGGTGGTAAAGCACACTCATATCATAATCCTTAAGGAGCTCAAGCCATCTCCTTTGTCGTAAATTCAACTTCCTTTGAGTGAACACATATTAAAGACTCTTATGATCGGTGAAAACATCCACATGCACACCATACAAATAATGTCTCCAAATCTTCAAAGCAAAAACCACGGCCTCTAGCTCAAGATCATGAGTAGGGTAGTTATTTTCATGCACCTTAAGCTGTCTCGAGGCATAAGCAATCACCTTGCCCCGTTGCATCAAAATGCAACCCAAACCAATTCTGGAGGCATCACAATACACAACAAAATCATCAAGGCCCTCAGGTAGAGCCAATACTGGAGCTGTAGTCAATCGAGTCTTCAATTCCTGAAAACTTTTCTCACAAGAGTCGGACCACTAAAACTTAACCTTTTTCTGAGTCAATCGGGTCAATGGGGAAGCAAGGGAGGAAAACCCCTCCACAAATCTCCTATAGTAACCAGCCAAACCCAAGAAACTCCTAATATCGGATGGGGAAGTGGGTCTAGGCCAGTTCTTTACCACCTCAATCTTTTGAGAGTCAACCCGAATACCATATTTAGTCACAATATGACCCAGAAAAGCAACAGACTGCATCCAAAACTCACACTTTCTAAACTTTGCAAACAACTGTCTATCCTTGAGAGTTTGCAACACAACCTTCAAGTGATTCGCATGCTCCTCCTCACTCCGAGAGTAGATGAGGATATCATCAATGAAAATAATCACAAACATATCCAAATACTGTTTGAACACACGGATCATCAAATCAATAAAAGCTATAGGAGGATTCGTTAGACCAAAGGACATGACAACAAACTCATAATGACCATACCGAGTCCTGAAGGCTGTTTTCGGGATATCACACTCCCAAACTCAAAGCTGATGATAACCGGATCTAAGGTCGATCTTGGAAAAGAAACTAGCACCCTGAAGCTAATCGAACAAGTCATCAATCCCAGGGATGGGATATTTATTCTTGATTATGACCTTGTTCAATTGGCGGTAATCAATGCACATTCTCAGAGAACTATATTTCTTCCGAAAAAACAAAACTGGGGCACCCAAAGGTTAAATACTAGGCCTGATGAAACCCTTATCAAGCAAGTCTTTTAGTTGGTCTTTCAACTCCTTGGGTTCTGTGAGGGCCATTCTATAGGGAGGAATAGCCATAGGATTCGTATCCGGAAGAAGATCTATCCCAAAGTCAATTTCCCGCTCGGGAGGAACTCTGGGTAAATTATCGAGGAACACTTCTAGGAATTTGTTCACAACAGGAACAGACTGAATAGTCGGGGTCTTGAACTCCGTGTCCATAACCCAAACTATATGATAGACATAACCCTTAGAAATCATCTTCCTAGCCTTAAGATAAGATATGAAACAACCCTTCGAAGAAGAGGGACTACCTTGCCATTCTAGGGCAGGTTCATTAGGAAACTTGAAACTAACCACCACGAGTGCGACAATCAACTGAGGCATAACATGCATACAACCAATCCATACCAAGAATGACATCAAAATCAGTCATCTCTAACTCTACTAAATCCGCTGAAGTAACTCTATGAAGGACTGAGATAGGGCAATTTTGGTAGACTCTTTTGGCTAGGACTGACTCACCAATATGAGTAGAAACATGAAAGGGTTCTTAAAGCATTTCGGGACGAATCTCAAACTTACAAGCAACATAAGGAGTTACAAAAGACAAAGAGTCACCAGGGTCTAACAAGGCATACACATCATGAGAAAAAACTTTCAACATACCGGTAACCACATATGGAGAACTCTCCTGATCCTGACGAGAGGGCATAGCATAAAGGCAGTTCTGGCGTGGACCACCAGAACTAGAAGCTGCGCCCTGCGGGGCTGGTCTACCTCCTGAAGCTGCTGGGGTAGACTGCATCCTACCTCCATGTCCCTTTCTAACTGAAGGACAATCCTTGATACGATGCCCAGGATGACCATAACCGAAGCAACCCTCTCTACCGGCTAAACACTCGCCAGGATAATTCTTCCCACACCTGGCACAAGCGGGGAAGGAAGACCCCTTTGCACCACCACCCTGAGAATAAGAGCCAGCACCTCTACCAGACTGATCATGGTGGGGCCTGGAGGCCTGAGAAGGAATACTAGCAGAAGAGTGAAAAGGACCTGATGACTGCTTCTGGAAAGAAGAGTGATGTCCACCTCCGGACCTGTGATGACCAAAACCTGATCCCTCAGATCTACCCCTCTTGTTCTCTCTAGCCATCTCCTTAAGTTTATCACTCTCGATCTTATGGGCATGAGTCATGAGATGAGAGATGTTCATGTAACTCAACAACAAGGCAGACCTATACTCCTTCTTCACTATATCAGAAACACCATAGATGAACTTGCTCATTTGATCATGCAGGTCCGCTACCATGGAGGAAGCATACCTAGACAACTGAGTGAACTTCAAACTATACTCTTGCACCGACATCGAACCTTGTCTCAAGTTCACAAATTCCTCCACCTTCACTTACCTCAACTCACGGGGAAAGAACCTATCAAGAAAGGCTCTCTCAAAACACTCCCAAGTCATGGGGATCACATCCCTCACCCTAGCCTCCTTCCATTGCGTGAACCAAATATGAGCCACATCCATGAGTTGGTAGGATGCAAGCTCAACACAATCAACACCCGGTACTTGCATAACCTCAAAGATCTTCTTCACTTCATCAATAAAGTTAAGCGGGTCCTCACTCACTTTCGAACCCCAAAACTCCGGCAGGTTCATACGGATAAAGTCACAAACTCGGGCTGCTACCCCACCTTGAGGATGAGCGGGGGCAGGAGCCTGTTGATTTGCCAAAGTCTGAGCTAGTACGTGAATAACATTCCTAAACTCATCATTCGTGACATCGGGAACTGGGACTTAGGGAGCAGCATTTCGAGCGGCTCGGGGAGGCATAGCACATCGAGGAGGCATAATCTGAAATGCATAAGATAAGGATTAGAGGAATATTAGATTTAATCTTTATCGCATGATGTGATCATGAAAAAAGTGAAGTTTTTCTAATACATCTCATAGCTTCCCTCTTATATGTGTGGCGCACTTCACACACATGAAAAAGACTCTACTCGATGCGGCTTTCAGACATCCTAGGACCCTTGAACTTGAGGCTCTGATACCAAGTTTGTCACGCCCTGAGGTTACCCCCTAGACATAACACGGGACTTGGGATCACAAGTGCCCCAAGCTAACCCTTGGTCATAGCATTCTCAAGCATAACAAACGATAAGACATAGCAGAAACATCGTAAGAGAATCCAAATAGGAAACATAATCATATAAAAGAGAGTCGAATAAGAAGTACAACTCAACAGTCATCCCACAACATCTATGTCTTAAAGCCTCTAACACTATCATATAGAGTTGATGGGACAACACCCCAACTAACTCGACAATCTAATACATAAAGGAAGCATAAAACTGAACTACGGTCTAGTCCTCGAACTATGAGGGCTCACCAAAGCTGACTGCGAGAGTGGCCTGGAACTCTAGCCACAAAGATGTGAAGGAATATCTGAATCTGCATCATCAAATGATGCATCGCAATATGCGTTAGTACTATGGAATGTACTAAGTATGTGAGCAATGCATGAACATGATGAAAACATGCTAAGTGTACATAAATAACTGAAATAATGCTTTTAAAGATAACTGAATGCAATGACTCTTACTATATTATAAGCTGTAACATAAACATATGTAATAAGTCTGAAAACTGCATATAAGTCAAATGCAACGTAAATCATAAACTGTTTCTGTGGGAGGTTCTATAACTAACATAGACCATGTGAGCTACATGGAATTCAATGTATACGCCCCATCGAGAGGACCCAATGTACCTTGCCAGGGGTACAAAGGCATAACTGTAACGTGATCACCTAAAACTAATGCCCATCATGGGACTTAGAACCTACGGGGGAAACGTAGTTCTAGGATATATGGGTACTCTCACCCGTCTAACTCAGTGCTAATACTACTCCTAAAACATACATATAGCTCATATAATACCAATGACATATATGAGTCCAAAGTTGACTCATAACTAATGACATATCTAAAGTCAAAGCTAGTTCATAACCTGGTGACATATCCAATGGTAAAACTATTTAAAAACCCAATGACATATCTACTGCCAAAGCTAAGTAAAACCAATGACATAAATAATGCCAAAGCTATTTTGAAAAGCAAAAGACATATCGGATGCTATGCAATTCAAAGTCATAATCTGAAGGCTTAGATTAGCCATAGTTCAAAACATGCTTTTCGTTCCAACTTCATGCTTGAAGAATCATATATGCAATTTCATAAGTTCGCAAATGCCATGATATTTAATCATGCTATCTTTCTCTTGAAAACATGTAAATTCATGGAATCATGCTAAAAATCAACTTTAATGCTTGCTCTTTCAAAGACAAAAAGGAGATCATAATCAAATCATGAGAAACCAATAAGAAAACATGAATTTAAATATAAGAACTGATTTCATAAATTTTCTCAAAATTTTGGTTTAAAACCCTAATTTCATAGCTCCATGATCTCAAAACAAGACTTGGGGATTTTGGGCACAAGGGTGGAAGAAACCCGTTGCTAAAGACCCACATACCTTGGTGGAAGACTACCCACTTGATTGGAAAGGATAAGGAGACTTGACTTGGAGCTTGGAGACTTGAGCTTGAGAGCAACTATCCTTTTTGAGTGAAGAATGATGAACTTAAGAGGGACTTAGGGTAATATGGGTGAAAAACCCTTCTAAAAGCAGTCCAAATGACTTCACTTAATACCTAATAGGGTGGGAAATGACCAAAATGCTTCTGGGAATTAAATAAGAAAAGGCTAGAAAACAGTCAACCTTCAGTGACCACGGTTTGGTCGACGGTCCATACTTTGGGAAGATGGAAAATCCGGGGAGCCATCATTTCAGGGCACTAAAAGAAAGGGTTGCTGTATCTTAGGGATAACGGGTGGAACGACAGACCCGTCGTCCAGAAGGACAGACCATCCTTCAAACCGTCAATCCTAGGTACTGGAAAAGGGACTTTTGAACTTCGAAGGATGAGCATCAGGGTAGTTGGGAACGACGGTCCATCATCCATAAGGATAGACCGTTCCTCGACCCATCATTTCTTGGACCAACTTAGGGATCCTCATAGACTTGGACAACGTGCGCACAGGACGGACCGTGGTTCCAAACCACAAACCGTCGTCTGAGCCGTCATCCCTGGAAATATGGAAATTTTCTGAGATTTTAATTTAGATAGATGGATACGTGCACGGGTTGTTACAGGTATCGACAATACATAAGCTTCTAATAGAATACAAGTGCTAGAAGTAATGGAAGATAAGTACAACTGTCTCCAAATATACAAGAGTAACAGTACAAAAGATGAGATATAGTCAGGCCTCGATCGTAAGGCGCTCACCCTAGTCTCGAATATCCCTAAAAGCTGCACGAGTCTCCAACACAACCAACGACAAAAGCTCAACAAATAACTACACCAAAAAGATGCAAAAGTGTAGTATGAGCACCAAGACAACGGGTACTCAATAGGCGTCATAGGCCGACCGAGAGTAGAGAGATAATATATAAGTAATACATTATAGGAAAGTAAGAAAAAAAATATAGGGATCCACCTAAATCTAGTTATAAAACCAAAAGAAAAGGGAACAAATCAAACTAACAAGAAGGAACAAATAATAAAATCAATCCAGAAAACCAACAATCCAAGTTCACTCAAACCAATGCAATGCAATGGGATATGATGTGATGTATGAGTGCATGATGATATAAGCTCAAAAATACCTCATCGGACTATGCATATATATATATAAATAGTATAAGCCCAGAAATACCTCATCGGACTATGCGTATATATGAATATTATAAGCCTAGAAATACCTCATCGGACTATGCGTATAATAATAGGCACATAAGAGTGCGTAATAGTATTAGTTCGGAAATACCTCATCGGACTATGCATATAAAAATAGGCACATAAGAGTGCATAATAGTACTAGCCCAGAAATACCTCATCGGACTATGTATATAAAAATAGGTACAGTGGAGAAAAGATCCAGGAATATCCCTTAGACCAACATGAGAGTAGTGTTATCCCTTTCCATTCCAAAACCAGTGTTAAGAACCCAGTAAAACTCCTTTAAAAATTAAAATCCATGAATATCACAAAAATCCTCAAGTTTCAAACCAAAAGCCTAAAAAACCTTTCCTTTTCGTATCGCAGGTATATAAATGAAATTTGAATATGCAAGGTCCCAAATCATAGAATATACCACACCATAAGGAAATTCAGGGCAAAGCACCCTCCAACCAAGGAAAACTGACCTGGGACTCCGTCCAAATCCAAGCTATGGCCTCGGGCCGATAATATACACACAACCAGTAAAATCCAGAAATAATTGAAAGATAACCATAAAAACAACTACAAGAATCTACTCTACCTCTAACACCTCCTAAAAGCATGCTAAGCGTCTTAGATTAGTCACACATAAGAAACAAGCTCCTAGGCTAAGGATAACATACAGTCCTAGTGCTAAAAATCCAAAATGGCCAATTAACATGATGTACAGGATTCAAGCCTAAAGTCTATCTAAAATCCAACCTAGCATTCCAGTAACATACATATATACATTAAAAAACTAACTCAGTCTAAAAAGGGTAAACCGTAATCTACCTCGGGGATGAACTACAAGCACAAACTGTCACTCATATGCCTTCCTCTTCCGAACAGCCGCAGAAAGCTGCCACGCTATCAGGAACATAAACTAGGTGTCAAGACGAGAATAATGACAGCCATATTGTTATACAGAAAATTGAGACAAAAAATCGAGTAAGAAAAATGACCCTCAGGGCCCGTGCAATGAAACAGAAAGCAAAAATCACCACCATGCTCGCGGTGGGTTAAGGAACCTATGCCCAAAGTTTGAGCATGAATGGAGTTCGTTTCGGGGGCCAAACCAGCCCTGAAGTTCTATAAATTCATAGGATGTGAAACGGAAAGCTCGGAAATTTAGAGGCGGGGACGTACCTCAACAAGAGAAACACACTACGGAGCTGAGTTGCTCAAATTTAGGATCACGCAGTCCCCAGACAATCAGATTTCACAAGAATTCTCCAACTCTAAGGATTTAGCAACAAGGGAATTTAGCGGGAGAATCACAGGAATTTACACGGAAAAGGGAGAGGGGTGACAATGGGACTTAATGGGTGATTGGTACTGAGCAAGGGAGCTGGAAATTGGGAGCTTGGAGCTTAATCAATGGAGTTTTAGGGACAAATGAAGGAGAAAACTAGGTTGGGACTTAATATAACTGCCAGGGGTCCTTCATCGCGATCACGATTAGACCCTCGCATTCGCGGAGAACAGCCGGCCCAACCATCGCGTTCGCGATGGTCCAGGCTGCATTCGCGAAGAGGAAGTCTAGCTGGGTCCCAGTTGGCTATATCGAAAATGCGAAAGAACCCTTTGTGAACGCGATGGTCAAGAAACTAGACCATCGTGAATACGATGGGGTCCCCGCGATCGCGAAGAGCAAAGTTGTCTGCAACTAAATGCAGCAACCAGCAAAAACACCAAGTCTAAATTTCTTCCGACGGACCCTCTGGATTCATCTAGAGCCCCGTGAACCCAAACCAACCATGCTACCCTACCAAAAATGGCATTTTGGACTCAATAGAATCGACGAAGTTCCTAACGGAGATCGTTTTAATGAAAAGTGGGCCCCACGCCTAAAACTAACTCAAAACTCAAAACCCAAAAATGAGCTCGAAAGCCTCGGGACCCAAACTAAAGTCCCCCTAGCCCAAAGTTGACATTCTGGAGCTAACGACGCTGATGTAATTACCATCCGAGGCCGTCTTCTCTAAATGTTGACCAAAGTCAACCAAACAAGCCCAACTTTCTTAAAAACACAGAATGAGAGAAAATTCTGAGCTGAAAAGCTCCTGGATCATGACCAAAGGTCCCCCTAGACCAATGTCCACACTCCGAAGCTAACAGAACTATTGGAATTTGATTCTGAGCAGGTTCACCCAGAATGTTGACTGAAGTCAATGATTTCTAAAATCCTAAAGCTCTGAAACAAGGAACAACCAAAAAGACCAAACAAATGGCCCGGGCACCGAATTACCAGTCTCATCAAGCCATAAATGACTTGGCGCCGCTATTGGCAAACTCTAATGGTACAAGAACCAGAAGGGTCATTATAATACTGATGGGTCTAGCCACGAGTCTGAAATTGAGTGCCTGAATCTACATCATGCAATGACATAATGAGTTGCTGGGACAAGACCCCAGCTAACTCTAAGTACTGAATAAAAGACATCAAACTAACTATGAATCATAGCTAGCCCTCTAATGATGAAGACTCACCAACTCTGACTGGAAATCCTACTGAGTCTAGCCACAAGTCTGAGAGCGAGTGCCTGAATCTACATCATGAAATGATGCAGCACAAAGAGGTATGCAATAAGTACTATAGAATGTAATGAGTATGTGAGATATGCATAATTCATGCTAAAACATACTTAAAATATACTTGAAACTGAAATCATATAATAATAGTTTAATATGTAATGTAATGACTCAATGTAATATCATAAGCTGAAAACATGTTCATACTCTTAAATCATAGTAGTAAGTTTGAAATTGGAAAGCAAAAAGTCAAGTACATTTAAAATCTTTAAACAATTTCTGTGTTAGCTTCTCTTAATCGAAATAGACCATGTGAGCTACATGGAATCCAACTTCTATACCCTGTTTGGCAGAGCTGTCTTGTAACTTGCTGGAGGTACTAGACCATGTTTAGAGTGGAACCAGTATTTTATGCCCATTGGGCTAAATAACCTACGCTGGCAACATAGTTCTAGGACTTAAGGGTACGCTGAACACTAGTACAACACTGTACTAAATACTACTCCCAAAAATATACTATAATACATATACTGGGTATATCTACAAGCCAAAATTATTCATAAATTGTGTGGATATATCTGGATATCATACTGTTCATAGTTCATGTAAACATTCCTAGATGTAATACTACTCACGAACCTTTACTTTTGAAAACTAGTTCCTAAGCATTGATGGCAAGACAGGATGTTACATAAATCATGAAAATATAATTCTTGAAACTTGAGGTCATGCTATCTAAACATGCTAATTTAAGCTTGAAAGCATGAAACAATGCCAATTCATGCTAAATCCTTTCTCAATTTATGGGTTCAATAGATACTTGTAGAATTTTATGCCAAATCATATATTTAAGAGTAAAAATCATGTATTAATGTAAATAAACTGAATTGATAATGACTTTCATAATTGGGAAAGAATCCTAATGTCATAATTTCATAAATTCAAAGTAAAACTTAAAGTTTTGGACATAAGGGAAAAGGAATCCCTTATTGAATATCCATATACCCAAACCTAAAGCTTTTCTTAGCCAAAATATGAAGATAGAGACTTGGAGATGAAACCCTAGACCTTGGAGCTTGGGAGAAGAATCCTTTTCTTTATTTTAGAGCTTGAATTGAGAGAATGAATGAAGAACTAACTAATTGGAATTAAAACCCCTTTAATTTGTCTTAAAATGAATTAACTTAAGAGTTAAAAGAGTGAAAAATTACCAAAATACCCCAGGGATTTAAATCTGAAAAATTGCTAAAAATTCTCAGCCTAGGTTCCACGAACGGAGTCTACGACCTGTACACTGAACCACAAACCATAGTTGGGGTTCGTGGTTTCTTGCCCAAAATTCACACTTGCAGGTATGATTTCCATGGGCAGGGTCTATGACTCATGGAATGTTCCACGGATAGTAGAAACCTCCCATGGTTTCAGAGGAAATTAGTGACCCTCAGTCTGATATCCATGAGAGGAAACCATGGACTGTGGTCTCATTCACGACCCGTGAATCTTGGTTGTGGTTGTCAGGCCGGAGGATGAGTCTGCAGGGTTTATTCCACGAGGCCTTTCCACGGCATGTGGTTCCATCCATGGCTTATGGTTTAGGCCCGTGGACCCTGGAGCTTCAGAAAATCTTATAGATTCTAAGTTTAAAAACTAGTTTAAATTATAGGGTATTACAATATCTCCCCCTTGGGATCATTCGTCCTCAAATGAAGACTAAGTAAGCTTCTTTTAGATGGAAAGAGCTCCAATCCTTACTAACAAAACATAAAATTGAAGTACAGGCACAACGATTGAGTTCTAACTTGAAACATGCTGAACTGAATTGGTAAAACATAAATGCATGTTAGGATCATGAGAAAAGCTTATAGAATAGAGTTGAAGGGACATAATAAGGAGGAAACTATTACCTCACGCTAAAACTGGATCGTTAGGAAAGAGATGAGGGTACTTGGACATCATGGATGCTTCTGCTTCCCAAGTATCGCCCTTAACTGACTGGTTCCTCCAAAGATCTATCATTGAAGTGACTTTCTTATTTCTAAACCTTCGAATCAGACGATCAAGGATGTCAACTGGAACTTCTTCATAGGTGAGACTATCTTTCACACTCACATTCTCTAATGGCACAACTAATGCCAGATGACCAACACACTTGTTTAACAAGGAAACATGAAAGACTGGATGGACCACTGGTAACTCGACTGGCAACTCTGACTTATAAGCCACACTACCAACTCTCCTCAAAATCCTATAGGGACCCACATATCAGGGACTAAACTTCCCCTTCTTACCAAATCTCATCACACCATTCATGAGTAACACTCAAAAACACCCAATCATCTACTTCAAATTCTAAGTCTCTTCTTCTCACATCTGCATAGGATATTTGTCGACTCTGAGTAGTATTAAATCTCTCCCTAATAAGATGAACTTTCTCCATGGTCTCATGAACCAAATCTGGGCCTATCAAGGCCTCTTCACCTACCTTCAACCAACCAATAGATGATCTATACCTCCGCCCATAAAGTGCCTCATATGGAGCCATCTGAATGTTAGAGTAAAGCTGTTATTGTAGGGAAACTCAATAAGAAGTATGTAATCATCCCAGTTACCTTTGAAATCAATCACACAAGCCCTCAACATATCTTCTAAGGTCTGAATGGTACGCTCTGCCTGTCCATATGTCTGTGGGTGAAATGTTGTGCTAAGATTACTTGACTACCAAGACCTTTCTGAAATGATCTTCCAAACTGAGATGTGAACTGAGTGCCTCTATCTGAGATGATAGACAAGGGGATCCCATGCAATCTGAATATCTCATAGATATAGAGCCTGGCATAATCCTATGTTGAATCAGTAGTCTTGACTGCCAAAAAGTGGACTGACTTAGTCATCCTGTCTACAATCACCCAAATAGAATCATGATGTCTGTGAGTACAAGGTAAGCCTGTAATGAAAACCATATTAATCACTTCCCACTTCTAAGTAGAAGGTCAATATCCTGAGTCATACCACCCAGTCATTGATGTTGTACCTTCACTTGCTGACAATTGGGACACTTAGCCATAAAATCTGCAATGTCTCTCCTTATGCCATTCCACCAATAGACTTTTAGTAGGTCACGGTACATCTTAGTGCCACCGGGGTGAATAGAATACCTGAAACTATGAGCCTCTATTCCATTGTCTCAAACCATACACATCTGGAACACATAATTGACCCTGGAAGTGAAGCACACCATCTCCCCCTTAGGAGAAAACCTCTACTCTCTGCTAATGGACTGCACCCTTCAACTGATGCAAAATAGGATCACTGTCTTGCTTCTCTTTCACCTTAAATACCAAAGAAGATTACGATCCATTCTGAACTATCACACTACCATCTGTTGAGTTTGTAAGGCAAACTCGTAACCGAGCAAGCCTATGGATATCTTTGGCCAATTCCTTCCTTCCCTCTTCAACTAGTAGCACACTACCCATAGACAATCTACTAAGTGCATCAGCCACTACATTGGCCTTACCTGGTTGGTAAAGCACACTCATATCATAGTCCTTAAGAAGATCAAGCCATCTTCTATGACAAATATTCAATTATTTTTGAGTGAACACATACTGGAGGATCTTATGGTCGGTAAACACATCCACATGGACACCATACAACTAGTGTCTCCGAATCTTCAAAGAAAAAATTACTGCTATTAACTCAAGATCATGAGTCGGATAGTTCTTCTCATGAATCTTAATCTATCTAGAGGCATAAGCAATCACCTTACTATGCTGTATCAAAACACAACCCAGGCTAACTCTAGATGCATCACAATACACAACAAAGCCATCTAGTCCCTCTGGTAGAGCTAAAACTAGAGTTGTGGTTAACCTAGTCTTCAATTCTTGAAATTTCTTTTTGCACTCATCAAACCATTGGAATTTAACCTTTTTCTGAGTCAACCTGGTCAATAGGGAAGCTATGGATGAAAACCCCTCAATGAATCTCTGGTAGTAACCAACCAACCCCAAAAAGATTCTGATGTCTGTCGGGGAAGTGAGTCTAGGCCAGTTGTTCACTGCCTCTATCTTTTGTGAATCTACTCGAATGCCCTCTTTAGATACTACATGACCCAGAAAAGCAATAGACTGCATCCAAAACTCACACTTACTAATCTTAGCAAACAACTGGCGATCCTTGAGAGTTTGCAAAACTACCCTCAAGTGATTTGCATGCTCCTCCTCACTCTGAGAGTAGATAAGAATATCATCCATAAAGACAATGATGAACATATCTAAATACTGCTTGAATATGTTGTTCATCAAATCCATAAAGGCTGCAGGAGCATTCATTAGTCTAAAAGACATAACCACAAATTCATAGTGACCATACTGACTTCTGAAGGCTATCTTCGGAATGTCACACTCTCTAACTCTGAGTTGATGATAATCAGATCTGAGGTCTATCTTGGAGAAATAGCTGGCACCTTGAAGATGGTCGAACAACTCATCAATTCTAGGAATGATATATTTATTCTTGATTGTGACCTCTTTCAACTAATTTTAGTCGATGCACATTCTGAGGAAACCATCTTTCTTATGCATGAATAGGACTGGAGAACCCCATGAGGAGATGCTAGGACTGATAAAACATTTATCTAAAAGGTCGTTCAACTGTTCTTTCAATTCTTTAAGCTCTGCTGGAGACATTCTGTAAGGAGGAATAGGTATAGGCTGCGTATCTGGGAGAAGGGCTATCCTAAAGTCGATCTCCCTCTTAGGAGGGACTCCAAGCAGATCTTCAGGAAAGACTTCAGAAAGCTCGTTCACTACTAGAACTGACTGAAGAGATGGGGTTTTGGACTCAGAAAACATAACCCAAACTATATGATAGACATACCCCTTAGATGTTATTTACTTAGACTTGAGATAATATATGAAATGACCCTTTGAGAATGAAGGACTACCCTGTAACTCTAAGACATGCTCATTTGGAAACTTAAAGCTGACTATTCTTGTTTGGAAAGCAATAGAAGCATAACATGCATGTAACCAGTCCATACAAGGAATAATATTAAAATCGGTCATCTCTAGCTCTACTAAGTCGGTTGAGGTAACTCTATGAAGGACTGAGATAAGACAATTTATGTAAATTCTCTAGCTAGGACTGACTCACCAATAAGAGTGGATACATAAAAGGATTCTAGGAGTTGTTCAGGACTGACTTCAAACTTGCAAGCAACATAAGGGGTTACAAATGACAAAGAAGCTCTGGGGTCTAACAAAGCATAAATATTGAAGGATAAAACTCATAACATACCATTGACTACATTAGGTGAGTCCTCTTGGTCTTGGAGAGATGACATAGCATAAAAATGATTCTGGCGCTGATCACCACCTGTGCCAGAAGTGGTACCCTACTGAGTTGTACGGCCTGCTGGAGCTGCTAAAGTAGTACCCTGAGTCTTGCCACCTCCACTACCCTACTTGGCTGAGGGAAAATCCCTAATCCTATGACCCACTACATCCAAAACATCCACTTAAGCCATAGTGACACCCCCGAGTGATTCTTTCCACACTTGTTGCAAATCGAGTAAGAAGTCCCTTTCAAAGTGGTCCCTTGAGAACGAGAGACTGTCGCCTTAAAAATCTGATCATGCCTGGGTTTAGGTGCTGGGGATGGAGCACTAGCTGATGATAGAACAAGTACTAATGACCTCTTATGAAATGAAGACCGGTGTCCATCTCTGGACCTCTGATGATCGAAACCCAAATCCTCTGTTTTGGACCTTTTGTTATCCCTTGACCTCTCCTTTAACTTATCTTCCTCAATATTCTAAGCATGTTTCATGAGCCTGGAGATGTCCATATCCCCCAATAACATAGTCATCCTGCATTCTTTCTTCACCAAGTCGGATACCCCATCAATAAACTTACTCATCCGGGCCCTCGGTCATGCAACCCTAGAAGGAGCATACCTACAAAGCTGAGTGAACTTCAACCCATACTCTTAGACTGACACTGATCCTTACCTCAAATTCATAAACTCTTCAGTCTTAGACTCTCTTAACTCCCCCGCGAAGAACCTACCCAAAAAAGCCTCAACAAAGCACTCTTAAGTCATAGGAGCTGCATTCCTACCCCTACCATCCTTCCATTGAGTGTACCAAATATGAGCCACATCCTTGAGATGGTAGGAAGCTAGCTCAACGCTGTCAGTACTAGTCACCTGCATTACCTCCAAAATCTTCATTAACTCATCTATAAAATTCTGTGGGTCCTCACCAACCTTGGACCCCAAAAACTTTAACGGGTTCATATGAACCAAGTCTCTAACTCTGGCAGCAGCTGTCCTACCATTTGGGTTAGAAGGAATAGGCTGATTAACCTGATTGGTCATCGCATAGGCTAAGATCTGAATGGCATTTTTGAACTTTGCATTTGTGACCTCGTGGTCTGAAACTGGAGGATTAGCATTACGGATGATGGCTCTGTGAGGAGGCATGATCTGAAATGCATAAAGAGTGGAATAGAGAGAAGAAATAGAGTTGAACTCTATCGCACTATATTGAACATGAAAGAAATGAAGTTTTTCCTTATAAATCTTGTAGCCCCTCTCATAAGTGTGGCGCGCTTCACACCCATAAATGAGACTCTACTTAATGCGGCTTTCAGACATCCTAGGACTCTTGAACCTGATGCTCTAATATTAAGTTTATCACCCCCTGAGGCTACTCCGTGGATGTAACACGTGACCTAGGACCACAAGTGGTCCCAAGCTAACCCTTGGCCATATCATGACTTAGACATAACATAGATAATCATGGCAAAAGCATAAACTAAAGTGATAAGCAAACTAAATCAACATAAAGATCGAGGTCTAAGAATATCACAATTTGAAGCATGAAACACCGACTGTCTAGATATGTCTGAAAAACCTCTAAAACTGATATAACGAGTTGTTGGGACAAGATCCCAGCTAATTCTATATAACACCTCAGGTGTTTTAAGTTTAACCTTTGTTCCGTATCAAAGGCTTGCAAGCCTAAATTCGAGAATTTTATTAACATCGCGCGTATTTCAAAATATTTGATTTAAAAGTTAAATTTGGTAAAATGTTATATTTTATTTCTTTCTGAAAATGTTTTAAATACTTATGAAAAAATTCTTTTGTCATGATATATTTGTGTTTGTATTTATTTTACAAGAGTTTTATAATTTATTGATATTTTGACAGAGATAGTAAGTGTAGTTATGTTGAAAAAAAATTATTATATGTGATAGGCTTTATTAGAAATAATTTTCTATTAATTGTTATATATTCAAAAAGTTATATTTATATTACCATAAACTTATGCAATACTCGTGTACATATATATCGAGAAGAAATATTTTTGTACTGCCACCTCCACCCCACATGTGGTGAAGAGGTTGAGCTACGATTTGTTAAGGTATTAAGATGCTTCCACCTAGCACACTATTTATAGTCATTAATGTTATTTATATTTATAATAGTATTGGCAACATTGATTCTAATTTGATAGAATATAAACTTCTGTAGCAATCTTTTCATTCTTCTTCAAATATTAGTTAGCATAATTTTTCTTCACTAAGTTTAAATAAGATTTCAATAGTGTCCTTGTTATTTGATATATTTTTCTTATTTACCCAAGGCAAACAAAAATGTTTTCTTCGACATACTGAGCATAATATTAAAACTATTGATAAGGAGAATTCTTGCCGAAAAATATTTGATGGTGTATTCAAACAACCAAAATAAAATTGATCGTCCACCTCAAGTTATTCGAGCTTGGGTTCTAGGTATGTCAAGGCTATTCCTTTCTTTTTGGCATGATTCCTTTTGATTTGAAATCTTCGTGTCTAGCGTGCTATTGAAGAGTCAATTTTTTAGATGTCTCTAAATTATTGTTGGTGTTATTCTTGTTAAAAACTCATATTTGATGATGCTGATTTAAGTGTTAAGTTGGATGTGGTGGTATATTTGTGGTTATCAGATAATGGTGGTGGTCGGGCTTATCGTGGTGTTCTAGTTGTGGTACGGAGGAGGTACGATGGTTCTTGGATATCTGTGGGATGCCTTAAGAGCTCGTATGATATTGTATTATGTGTTGCATATTTCATCATATTTTATTGCATTTCGATTGTGGTTGCCTAGTGGGCTTACAAAAACCTGTAAGGCGTGAGACCTATCCGCATGGTTGAGCCTATGGCTTTGCGAAGACTTGTAAGGCGTGAGACCTTTACGCATGGTCGAGCCCATAGCATTATGAGGACCTGTAAGGCGTGAGTATTTTTTTTCGTATAGCCTCTTTTGTTGAGCCATTGTATTGTGTTGTTCATCTCATATTGCATTCATATGTTATGATTTTTTAGGTTATCTGTGTCTGGAATTTTGGAGGCAATATGTGGTTGTGGTTTTTACGGGGCCTGGAGTAGGGGAAGGTAAGGTGGTATTGGGTAGACGTTATGTTTGTACAGGTGGTGGTCGAGGGTTGGTATTGTTCATATTTCAACTGTCTTTATATTGTGTATTCAGATTCAAGTTATACTGTTTATGTTATTTTTTTGCCTTACATATTCAGTACATTATTTTGTACTGACGTCCCCATTGCATAGGAGCCATTGCATTCATGCCTGTAGATTATCAGGTAGACAGTGGTCCTCATTGTGTGTGGTTGTGTTTAGCTGGTGGTTAGTATGCTCCATTTTTTTGGAGTTGCTGAGACTAGAGTCTCTTTGACTTTGTATGGGTACGTCGGGGTCCTGTCTCGACTTGTGGTAAGCATTTTTTCATCTTAGAGGCTTGTAGACATCTGATGTGGGTTTGGTAGTCAGTTGTGGCCTGTTCGACCTTGTATCACACTTTTGTTATATTTGAGTTTGTTCCTGTCGTATTTCATTTGATTGGCTTGGCCTTAAAAGCCCACTAATGTTGTTTGGTTCAGTTTCTGTTGTTTTGCTCGATCAAGCAGGGCACCAGGTACCAGTTGCGCCTCTCTGAGTTTGAGACATTACTCTAAGTACTGAATAAAAGACATTAAACTAACTACGAATCATAGCTAGCCATCGAATGATGAGGACTCACCAACTCTGATAGGAAATCTTGCTGGGTCTAGCCAACGAGTCTGAGAGCGAGTGCCTGAATCTACATCATGAAATAATGCAACACAAAGAGGTATACGATCAGTACTATGGAATGTACTGAGTATGTGAGATATGTATAATTCTTGGTAAAACATGCTTAAAACATACTTGAAACTGAAATCATGTAACAACAGTGAAATCTTTAATGTAATGACTCAATGCAATATCATAAGCTGAAAATATGTTTATATTCGTAAATCATAGTAGTAAGTCTGAAATCTGAAAGCAAAGAGTCAAGTACATTTAAAATCTTTAAACCATTTATGTGGGAGATTCTATTAATCGACATAGACCATGTGAGCTATATGGAATCCAACTTCTGTACCCTAGTTGGCAACGCTATCTTATACCTTGCTGGGGAACTAGATCATATTTAGAGTGGAACCACTATTATGTACCCATTGGGCTAAATAACCTACGCTGGCAATGTAGTTCTAAGACTTAAGGGTACGCTGAACCCTAGTCTAACTCAGTGCTAAATACTACTCCCAAAAACATATTATAGCTCATACATATACAGCTCATACATATACTGGGGCATATCTGGATGCCAAAACTGTTCATAAATCGTGTGGACATATCTGGATATCATACTGTTCATAATTCATACAAACATTCCTAGATGTCATACTACTCACGAACCTTGACTTTTGAAAACTAGTTCATAAGCATTGATGGCAAAACAGGATGTTACATTAATCATGAAAACATAATTCTTGAAACTTGAGGTCATGATATCTAAACATGCCAATTTATGCTTGAAAGCATGAAACAATGCCAATTCATGTTAAATCCTTTCTCAATTTATGGGTTCAATAGATACTTGTAGAAATTCATGCAAAATGACATATTTAAGAGTAAAATCATGTATTAATGTAACTAAACAAAATTCATAATGATTTGTATAATTGGGTAAGAACCCCGATTTCATAATTTCATAAATTCAAAGTAAAATTTGATGTTTCGGGCATAAGGGTGAAAGAAATCCCTTATTGAATACCCACATACCTAAACCCAAAGCTTTTCTTAGCCAAAATCTGAAGATGGACACTTGGAGATGAAACCCTAGACCTTGGAGCTTGAGAGAAGAATCCTTTTCTTTCTTTTGGAGCTTGAATTGAGAGAATGAATAGAGAACTAACTAAGTGATACCAAAACCCTTTTAATTTGGCTCAAAACAACTTAACTTAGCTGTTAAAAGAGTGGAAAATTACCAAAATACCCCAAGTATTTAAATCTGAAGAACTGCTAAAAATTCTTGGCCTAGGTTCCACGAATGGAGTCTACATCCCGTAGACTGAACCACAAATTATAGTTGGGGTTCGTGGTTTCCTGGCTAAAATTCACACTTGTAGGTCTGATTTCCACGGGCATAGTCTACGACTCATGGAAAGCTCCACGGACCGTAGAAGTCTCCAGTGGTTTCAGAGGAAATTGGTGACCCTCAGGCTAATCTCCATGAGGGAAAACCACGGACCATGGTCTCATCCACGACCTATGAATCCCTGTCGTGGTTGTCAAACCTGAGGATGAGTCTGCAAGGTTCATCCACGAGGCCTTTCCACTGCCCGTGGTTCCATCCACGGCTCATAGTTTGGGCCCGTGGACCCTGTAACTTCAGAAAATCTTAGAGATTCTAAGTTTAAAAGGTGGTTCAAATTCTGAGGTGTTAGTTCTGTATAGACCCATTTTTCTTCTTCAAAAATAACATAGGCACACCCCAAGGAGAAATTCTCGATCTAATGAATCCTTTTCTCAACAAGTCTTGTAATTGATCTTTCAATTCCTTCAATTCTGCCGGAGCCATCCTATAAGGAGGAATAGAAATAGGCTGAGTGCCCAGCTCTAAGTTGATCCCAACATTAATATCTTGATTGAGTGGATCACTAGAATGGTCTATCGAAATCACATCTAAAACCTCAATAACCATAGGCACTGACTCCCAAGAAGGCGAGTCAACACTAGTATCAAGCACAAAGTCCAAATAAGAGAGACAACCCTTCTCAACTAACCATTGAGACTTCATATATGAAATCAATCTCTTTGGATATAAACCTTAGGTATCCTTCCACTCTAACCTCGGGGAACCAGGCATGGCAAAGGTAACTGTCTTGGCATGACAGTCTAGTATCATGTGATATATAAAAAGCCAATTCATGCCTAAAATCACATCAAAATCTACCTTATAAAAAATAATCAAGTTTATCTAAGTATCATAACTCAACAAGATTAGTATACTCGATCTACCACTAAGGAATCCCAATGCAACACGAATAGGCACATAAAGGAATTTACACATCATATCATACCCAATATAAAATATGCAGACACATAGAATAAAGTAGAATCAGCATCAAATAATATTAAAGCAGGTCAATGGAATACTAGAATAATACCCGTGTAACCATATCAGAGGCCTCTACCTCTGGTTTATGCAAAAAAGCATAGAAATGAGCATGGTCACCTCATGTTTAAGTAACTCCTTTACCACTACCCTATATAGTCGGTGGTGCACCTCTACCTGTATGAGAACTACCACGACCTCTAGCTGGTGGTTCTGCTTCTTTAGAAGGTGCATGTGAACTCTGCTACCGACCTCCTGGTCTAAGCCTGTGGAAATTTCTCCTTGTGTTTCCTGGCTCACCACACTCATAATAGGACCTAGGAAAACTTAATTGGTGAGAAGGACCTGAACCACTTGAGAACCCACCACGACCATAAGGACTCTAAGAATAACCCTGAGAAGTCTGACCTAAATTATAGGAGTCCCATCTGGAATAACCCCCATCAGATGCTTGGATGGAATCCTGAACTGGTCTACTGAACTGAGGATGAAAACCTCTCCTGAATAATCCACTACCTCCAGATGAGGTACCACTTAAATGACCAGAAGTGTTGGACCTCTTGTCCCTCAAATCCCCAAACTCTTCACAGTGCATAAGTGTAACACCCCAGTTGTTTAAGGGTTTCATTCGTCCCGTTCTGAAGACTTACGAGCCTAAATTTGAGAGTGTTATTAATACCGTAAGTGTTCAAAAATATTTGATTTAAATTAGAATTTGGTAAAAAGTTATATTTTTATTGACTTCTTAAAATATCTTAAATATTTATGAGAAAAATATCTTTAGTTGTGATATATTTGTGTATGTATTTATTTTATAATTTATTAATATTTTAATGGAGATAGTAAGTCTATTTATGTTAAAACTTTATTATTATATGAGGTAGGCGTTATTCGAATTTTTTTTTTTTATTAATTGTGATATATTCCAAAAGTTAAATTTATTTTATTACAAACCTACACAATATCCAAGTGCATGCTTAATGGGTTAAAGGAATTATATTTTGATGACACCATATTTACACGTGGTGTCCATGGCACATGATATGTAATGGTTAATTGATTCATCTATAAAGCATTTGATAAAGTGGCAACAATTCATTAGTTAATTTAGCACTTTTTGGTCCAATTTAATATTTTGTGAGACAATCCTTTATGTTGGCCAAATTAACAACCCTTCATAGATATAAATAGGCTCAACCTCAGTTTTCTTTCTTGGTTGTTAAAAAAAGGGGGAACTCATACATACCATATGCTATATGTGTGATACGTGTATATATATTTATATTTATATATATGTACAAGTTCTTAAAGATTTCTTTTCCTCACAAAGAAAGGCAAAGATATGTATATATGTAGTTGATGTTCATCTGGTTATTTAGTACGTTGAAAAAGTTTGGAGGAGGGGTGAAATTATTTTGATGCAATATTTATTCGATTCCAGAAGGAAAATCGATTATCTACATCAAGCTATTCAAGCTTGAAGTTGAGGTATGTAAAGTTTATTTCTTTCTCTTTTGGCATGATTTCTTGATTTTAGAGGTTCCGAATTTAGCGTACTTTTAAAGAGCTATGTGTAAAGCTTTTGGAAAAGTATGTTATTGTATTCCTCTTATGGGTTCCTATCAGAGAACTACCCATAGATTTCCTAAATTGGGGATTATTTTATCTTATTTTATCATAGTAATTCTTTGTCGGAGACTCATTCGCTATATGCAAATTTCGTATCTAGTTGTGAATTAGAAAATGAAACTCCGGAGGATTATGGATTTACTATTTCCTTGCGGGGCTATGCATGATTTCCTTTGGAGCTATGTGCATTTGCGTGATTATATTACATGAAATATTAGGTTTAGTATGCGTGACCCTTAGGCTAAGAGATTTGTCTAGCTTTAAATTCCTATGTATAGTTTCTTGGGTCTCATTGAGAATGATGTTTGAGACATAGACAATGCTCAAAACACAAGAAATGTGATTGGTTATAGCTATTATAGACGTCTAGTCTAGTGTGCCACTATAGAGTCATTCGTAGAAATTCTGGATTGGTGTTATACCGCTAGGAGTCGATAGAAAAAGTGTAGTGAGGCTATTATCTTTTTTCAGTAAGTTTCATTAAAGCTTAAAGAACAATAAAGCTAGTTGTTGTAGCCGAATTACTCGTAGCCTTATTTGATTTGATTGGCTGCTTGACTTGGTATAGTCATCCCTTGTAGGGATTTGATTTTATCGATAGTGTCACGACCCCGACCATCGTGAGTGGCACCCACCCAACCCCCGGATGAGCGAATCATTAGAGTCCAACTCTTAGCCTAGCCTAACAAATTAAAACCAGTGCAGAAAGTAAACTAGCATTCAATCTTGAATAAAACCACTCTATAAATAAATAAAATAAACTGAGGAAATCCCTCCCTAGGATCTGAAAGTCATTGTACCGAAAACATCTATCAAACTAGAGTGGGGGGATGCAACCCCAAAACAAAAGAAATAGTCTAAGCCCGAAACAAGTGGGCTACAACCAATAAGAAAGAAACCAAGGCAGCTTGATCAAACAGATCACCCTTGATATCTTGAAGTGTCTGGCCTACAAGTGAGGTCGTGTGTCAACCACCAGAAGATTTCCTATACTCACAAAAAGATAAGCAAGTGCAGTATCAGTACACAACTACCGTGTACTAGTAGGATCATCAACCAGTTCTAAGTAAAACAGTGTATGAAAAAGTACAGAAATCAAGTAAGAGTACAAAAAATACATAGGCAATTCAACAAGTATTCCTAGACTACAAGTCTCTACCTAACTTGTCCCACATGTAAAACTCTTCACAGTTATGATCTATAATCCACAACACAAACAATCATATTCTTCTACATATCCCGGACCCACCCTGGATCCCCTCTAGACAACACCTAAGTGTAAGACAAACCACCTGGTCTACACCAAGACCAATTCGTAAAGCAATCTGACATCCCGACCTCTCAAGGACAAAAATACGCAACCACAATTCAAGTTCACAACCCGGTCCACTCAAGGAACCATTAAATAAAGATGCAACAACACAATAAAGTAAACCCATACCAAGCGTGGTACCCGAGCCAACTGTTAGTATTACCCCACACCAGGCGTGGTACCCGAGCCAACCAAAGTCAAATAATTCACAGTCACAAAAATGAACAATAAACTTGTAAAACCAACAAGTACAATACAACTTTCAATTTCCCAGACTGCTAACAGGACTATTAGATACTTCTAATCATTCCCTAAGCAATGCATTTCATACAAATACTTAGATAAGAGTACTTAAACACACACAACATACAGGAAGAAAACCATCACCTACCGCAAAATGATCCAAAGCTCTACACAACTGGAGCTTTCCCGTTTCCCAGAGTTCTTGGTCTAAAACAACACACAATAACCAATAATTAATCTTTATGGCCTAAATTTCACCCGGATTACGTATAATCCTAAACCCTAGGCCACCCATAATTATTCCACCCTTTTTTCTGGGCTTCTCGCCATTAATTCACCTAGTTCTACCATTTTTACGGATAAAATTAGGAAATTAAGGTCACATGATCATAAAACAGTAAATTTAGCAACACCCAAGAACTTCTACACATAGAATCCCCCCTTTCCCCGGATTCTACCCTTCCTAAGTCATTCTAAACCTTTTCCCAAGTCCACTCCTAGCAATCCTACCGCATAGGAAAAGTATTACGGAGTTCGGGGAATAGAAACCTTACCTTAGGGAAGAAAAACGATGAAGAATGGAGGAAAAATGCCTGAAATCACCCTAGCCCTTCTCCCAAACGAACTTGTGAAAACTGAATGTTTTTGGGGAAGTTTTTGCATTAAATCCCATCACGCTCAGCTATAGCGGTCTGCTCCGCTATAGCGGTACCGCGGTAGTGGAGTCGTTTGCTATGACGGAGGCTGACCGACGTTGACTTCCGCTGTAGCGGTAATTTCTCTGCTACAACGGAGGTTCCTATGGCAGAGTGTCAACTGCTATAGCGGTTGACATGGGACAGAAAGTCATAAAATCTCTAAAACTATTCCATTTTACAACACACTTATTTTCTCGACATTCCAAAACAACCTCTTCATGTCAACCTCGATTCCGGGAGTCCTACTTACCCGAATTCAATTTTGAAAACTCCCTCGGACTCCTTTATGTGTTGGCTACGTGGAAAACTAGCTCAATTCAAGACATCTAACCAAATCCTCACCCAGATTTCCCTAGACTATACCTTAATCCAAAATCGGCCGAGGCTAGCCTAGCCTAGAATTTCAAACTTCCAAAGCTGAAGTTTTCTAACTCTAAAACTTGGCATAAAGTTTTACCCATAATGATGGACCCGGTTGTTACAACAGATGCCAATTTACCCATTGTTCATCCCCAAATGATCAACCCAAAAATACGGAAAGATAAAGAAGGAAAGAGTAGTACTTGTATTCTCAAACAAGTGAGGGTACTTGTCCTGCATATCCCTCTAGGTTTCCTAAGTGGCTTCCTCAACCGAATGATGCTTCTATTGAACCTTTACCATACTGATCACCTTTGTCTTCAATTTTTGGACATCCCGATCAAGAATCAGAACCGGCTCCTCTTCATAGTGAAGATCCTTATCAAGTAACACCTCATCCCACTTGATGATGTAGTCCCCATCACCATGGTATCACTTAAGCATTGATATATGAAATACTAGATGGACACCCGACAACTTCAAACGCACTGATGAACCGGGGTCTGAGCTTGCTCCTCTTACTGAAACACATAACTCCCTTCATTGGTGTCACTTTCAGCAACACTTGTTCACCAACCTGAAATTCCATGTCCCAGACCTTGCGATCCACATACTCCTTTTGCCTACTTTGGGCAGCTAGTAACTTGGCCTGAATACCTCTTACCTTTTCTTGTGCTTCCCTTACCAAGTCTACGCCCAAAGATTTCACATCACCTTCCTCAAACCACCCAATCGGTGACTTAGAACTCTTCCCATACAGAACCTCGAACGGTGCCATGTCAATACTAGAGTGGTAGCTATTATTGTATGAGAACTCATACAATGGTAGAAACTGGTCCCAATGACCCCCTAAGTCAATCACACATGCTCTCAGCATGTCCTCTAATACCTGTATCGTCCTCTTTGACTGACCATCAGTATGAGGATGGAAGGCTGTACTAAAGGTGAGTTGAGTTCCCAACTCTTCATGCAACTTACCCCAAAACTTGGAAGTAAACTGCATACCCCTGTCTGAAATGATGGACAGTGGCACTCCATGCAATCTCACAATCTCCTTCACGTAGACCTTATCCAATTGCTGTGAATTATAATCCACCCTGACCAAAATAAAGTTAGCTGACTTGGTCAGTCTGTCAACAATGGCCCAAATAGAATCATACTTCCCCAAGGTCTTGGGGAGACCCACCACGAAATCCATGGCTATTCTCTCCCACTTCCACTCTGGAATGGGCATCCTCTGAGGTAGTCCTGCAGGTCTCTGGTGCTCATACTGTACCTGCTGACAATTCTGACACTTGGACACAAAATTAGCTATATCTCTTTTCATACTAGGCCACCAATAAAGTTGCCTCAAATTCCTATACATCTTGGTTACACCCGGATGAATTGAGTACCGCGAACCATGAGCCTCTGCCAATACTTTTTTTAATTATGTCATTGAATCGAGGAACACATATCCTTACTCTAAAGTTTAACACACCGCCAGAGTCCAACGTGTCAATCCCAGACTTTCTGGATATTGCCTTACCCCGAAGCCTGCTCAACTGCGAATCCTGAAACTATTTGGCATTTATCTCCTTTATGAATGTGGATTTGACCTCCACACTGGCCAAGATCCCACATTGCTCTGAAATACCCAAGTGCATGAACCTTGACTCAGATGCCTGAATATCCCTTGCCAGTGGTCATTTGGACACCCCCAAACAAGCCAAACTGCCCATGCTAGCTGTTTACTGGATCAATGCGTCTGCCACCACATTAGCCTTACCCGGATGGTACTGATTAGTCACATCATAATCCTTCAACAATTCCATCCACCTCCTCTGCCTCAGGTTCAAATCCTTCTGAGTGAAGACATGCTGCAGACTGCGATGATCAGTGAACACTTCACACTTGACACCATAGAGATAGTGTCTCCAAATCTTGAGTGCAAAGACCATCGCTGCCAACTCTAAATCATGAGTAAGATAGTTTCTCTCATGCACCTTTAACTGCCTAGAAGCATAGGCTATCACATTACTATCCTGCATCAACACAACACCCAAACCGGAATGTGAAGAATTACAGTAAACAATAAAGTCTTTACCTTCAACCGACAAGGACAAAATAGGAGTCGTGATCATAAGTGTCTTGAGCTTTTGGAAGCTTTCCTCGCACTTGTCAGACCACACAAATGGTACATATTTCTGTGTCAGCCTTGTCAAGTGAGTAGCTATAGAGACAAAATCTATAACAAACCTACGGTAATAACCTGCAAGCCCAAAAAACTCCTCACCTCAGTCACAAAGCTAGGTCGGCCCCAACTCTTGACTGCCTCTATCTTCTGGGGATCTACCATCACCTCCTTTTCTGACATTACATGCCCCAAGAATGCTACTGGATTCAACCAGAACTCACACTTGGTGAACTTCGCATAAAGCTTTTGATGCCTCAAAATGCCCAACACTATATAGAGATGTTCAGCATGCTCCTCCCTACTCTTGGAGTAGATCAAAATATAATCAATGAAAATGATGACAAACAAATCCAAGTAAGATTTAAACACCCCATTCATTATGCTCATGAATGCTGCCGATGTATTGGTCAAACCAAACGACATTACTAAGAACTCATAATGCCCATAGCTAGTCCGAAAAGCAGTCTTAGGAATGTCCTCAGGCCTAATTTTTAACTGGTGATACCCTAACCTCAAGTCAATTCTTGAAAACACCGATGCACCCTGTAACTGGTCAAACAGATCATCAATACGGGGTAGAGGGTACTTATTCCAGATGGTAACCTTGTTCAATTGACTGTAATCTATGCACATCCATATACTACCATCCTTCTTCTTTACAAACAATACCGGAGCACCCCAAGGAGAAGCACTGGGATGGATAAATCCCTTATCTAGGAGATCCTAAAGCTGAGTCTTAAGTTTCCTTAACTCTGCTGGAACCATACAATATGGAGGAATGGAAATGGAATGAGTGCCCGGCTCTAAGTCAATACAAAAGTCAATATCCCTGTCCGGAGGCATACCAGGCAAATCCACTGGAAACACCTCTCGAAACTCTGAAACAACTGGAACTTACTCAATAGAGGGGGACTCCACACTATCATCTCGGAGATGAGCCAAAAAGGCTAGAAACCATCTCCCTAATAGCTTCCTAGCCCGAATGAATGATATAATCCTCACTGGCATAGATCTGTACACACCTTCTAATTCTAACCAGAATCTCTAGAGCCACAGTGTTGGTGTTACAATTTAACACGGCATGATAAGGGGAAAATTAGGTCATGCCCAAAATCAACTCAAAGTCAACCATATCCAGGATTACCAAGTCTACCCAAGTATGCAACCCCACAAAAATAATAGAACAGTTACGATAAACATGAGTCACCACAACCAACTCTCCAACCGGGGTAGAAACATGGATAGGGGAATCAAGGATATCACAAACCAAGTCCAGACCCAATGCAAAATTCACAGACACATAAGAATATGTAGAACCTAGGTCAAATAATACCGAAGCCATTTTATCACGGACGAGAATGGTACTTGTGATTACTGCATATGATGCCTCAGCCTCGGTTCTACCTGGAAACGCATAGCAGTGAGCCCAATCATCAATCCGGGAAACCTCCCTGGCAAGTTGCGTTGCACCCCTGCCCGCGCCGCCATTCCATCTGTCTCCCTGGCCTCCCTGAAAGTTACCTCGTCCACCCTGTGGATGACCTCTAGCATGACCACCTTTACCTGCCAGGACCACAGCCTTGCGCTACTGCTGAACCTAATTACCGATCTGCCTGTAAGGGCACTCCCTCTTAAAGTGGCCCATATCACCATAAAGGAAGCAACCACGATCAAGTGCATGCCTGCTAGCAGATGAATAAGAAGCTCCCTGGCCTCTAGGAGCTAAAAACTGCTGATTAGGTCCCAGACAACCACTTGTAGCAGCTAGCAAAGCTGACTGAATAGGACGGGATGAGTATACCTATTGATTCTGACCCTTGGAGTATGAACCACCATAATTTCCCTCATTCTGGGGCTTCTTAGCTAACGCCTTAGCCTACCCCGCCTTCCTGACTCCCTCAAGTTTCTTCACATAATCCACCACATCATTAAATCCCTTCCCTAAAGAAGTCATGTGCACAGACAATACCTGAAGCTCAGTATTCAAACCCTTGATAAACAACCGAACCCGCTCCTCCTCGGAACCCAGCAACTGCGTAGAAAAATGAGACAAGGCATGAAACTTTGCCTCATAAGCAGAGACTGACATGCTACATGCTCCAAATTCAAGAACTCATCCTTTTTCTGGTCCCTGAAAGTACTAGGTATGTACTTCTCTAAGAAAAGAGAATGGAACTTCTCCCAAGTCAGTGGAGGTAAAATGGATGACTGACACTCCACATGAGATCTCCACCACTGCTTGGCATCACCCTGCAGCTGAAACGTGATGAACTCCACCCCATACTATTGCACAATGCCCAACTTGTGCAGTCTCTCATAACAATCCAATATGAACTCATAAGAATCTTCCCTGTCAGTACCCTAGTACGTAGGAGGTTTCAGCTTTAGAAACTTGGTCAGTATCTCATGTTCATTCCCAGTCAGCACTGGGCCTAGCATTGTCCTGAAGAAGTCACTTGTGCCTGAAGCTGTATCCATCCTAGGAGCCGTAGGATCTGCTGGCTGAGTGCCCAGAGCCTGATTTGCAAGTGCCGCGGGTATGGTTCCAGCACCAACCAAACCACTCAAGATATTCCAAGCCTGCTAAAATGCTTCTGATGTCATAGAAGAAAGGCCTGAACCTCCAGCCAGTGCCGCCTCTGCCTCAGCCTATGCCCCATCATCCTCCATAACAACTTCCACATCTTCGACAACCTATTCCTGAGGTGGGGAAGGGGTTGCTTCTCGCGCTCCTGCAGCAGCCTGAGCTCCACCCCTGGAGGGCATAGGTCTACCACGTCCTCTGCCCCTTCCCCTGCCTCTACCATGGAAAGCCAGGCCCGCTGGTTGGACCACTGGTCTAGATCTGTTGTTTCTCGTGTTAATCATCTATGGACAGAAGAGTGAAAGAGCCAGATACCAATTTGTATCACAAGATACCAAATGGAATCAAGTTATAGCACGATGGAAGAAAGAAGAGATAGGTTCATAAAGTCCCATAGCCTCTCGAAGAAAAGTACGAACGTCTCTGTACCATTCCATAAGACTCTACTAGACCTGTTTTGGTATGATGAGATCAACGAACCTAGGATCTGAAAGTGGCACTCTATAAATAGAGTGCGGGGATGCAACCCCAAAACAAAAGAAATAATCTAAGCTCGAAACAAGTGGGATACAACCAATAAGAAAGAAACCAAGGCAGCTCGATCAAATAGCTCACCTTGATATCTTGAAGTGTCTGGCCTACAAGTGAGGTCGTGCGTCAACCGCTGAAAGATTTACTGTACTCACAAAAAGATAAGCAAGTGTAGTATCAGTACACAACCACCGTGTATAGGTAGGATCATCAGCCAATTCCAAGTAAAATAGTGTATGAAAAAGTACAGAAATCAAGTAAGAGTACAAAAAACACGTAGGCAGGTCAACATGTATTCCTAGACTACAAGTCTCTACCTAACTTGTCCCACATGTAAAACTCTTCACAATTATGATCCATAATCCACAACACAAACTATCATATTCTGCTACATATACCGGACCCACCCTAGATCCCTTCTAGACAACACCTAAGTGTCAGAGAAACCACCCGGTCTACACCAAGACCAATTCGTAAAGGAATGTGACAACCTGCCTCTCAAGGACCAAAAAATGCAACCACAATTCAAGTTCACAACTCGGTCCACTCAAGGAACCATTAAATAAACATGCAATAACATAATAAAGTAAACTCATACTAGGCATGGTACCTAAACCAACGATTAGTATTATCCCGTACCAGGCATGGTACCCGAGCCAATCGTTAGTATATTTTAAACCAGGCGTGGTACCCGAGCCAACCGTTAGTATTACCCTGTACCAGGCGTGGTACCCGAGCCAACCAAAGTCAAACAATCCACAATAAAAAAAATGAACAATTAACTTAGAAAACCAACAAGCACAATACAATGTTCAATTTCCCAGACTTCTAACAGGACTATTAGACACTTCTAATCATTCCCTGAGCAATGCATTTCATACAAATACTTAGATAAGAGTACTTAAACACACAGAGCATATAGAAAGCAAACCATCACCTACCTTGAAATGATACAAAGCTCTACACAACTGGAGCTTTCCCGTTTACCAAAGTTCTTGCCAGTTCTTGGTCTAAAACAACACACAATAACCATTAATTAATCTTTATGGCCTAAATTTCACCCGAATTACGTATAATCTTAAACCCCAAGCCACCCATGATCATTCCACCCTTTTTCTCGGGCTTCCAACATTAATTCACCTAGTTCTATCATTTTTACGGATAAAATTAGAAAATTAAGGTCACATAATCATAAAACAGTAAATTTAGCAATACCCAAGAACTTCTACACACAGAATCCCCCTTTTTCCCCGGATTCTACCCTCCCTAAGCCATTCCAAACGTTTCCCCAAGTCCACTCCTAGAAATCCTACCGCATAGGAAAAAGATTACGTAGTTAGGAGAGTAGAAACCTTACCATAGGGAAGAAAAACGATGAAGAATGGAGGAAAAATGCCTGAAATTTCCCTAGCCCTTCTCCCAAACGAACTTGTGAAAACTGAATATTTTTGGGGAAGTTTTTGCATTAAATCTCATCATGCTCCGCTTTAGAGGTCTGCTCCACTATAGCGGTACCGCCATAGCGGAGTCATCCATTATGGCAGAGGCTGAGCGACGTTGACTTCCGCTGTAGTGATAATTTCTCCGCTACAGCGGAGGTTGCTATGGTGGAGTGTCAACCGCTATAGCGGTTGACATGGGACAAAAAGTTGTAAAATCTCCAAAACTAGTCCATTTTACAACACACTTATTTTCTCGATGTTCAAAAATAACCTCATCACGTCAACCTCGATTTCGGGAGTTCTACTTATCCGAATTTAATTCCGAAAAGTCCCCTGGACTTCTTTATGTCTTGGCTACGTGGAAAACTAGCTCAAATCAAGATATCTAACCTAATACTCACCCGTATTTCCCTAGACTATACCTCACTCCAAAACCGGCCGAGGCTAGCCTAGCCTAGAATTTCAAACTCCCAAACTCAGAGTTTTCTAACTTTAAAACTTGGCATGAAAAATTTACCCATAACGACGGATCCGGTCCTTACAGATAGCATCCCCAGATTGGATATGACTTAGAGATTTTTTGTGTAGGTTGCTTATAACTATATTGCTTGTCTTTGGGCTATTCAATTGTTTGTTGTTACCCTCAGGGCTGTTATAGTTAGTTCTAGAGATATGATTAGTGCCTCAGGGGCTATATGCATGTTGCCTAAGGGGCTATTAAGATTAGTTCAAGCCTACGAGCTACTCCAATTGCCTACGAGGCTATAGTAGATCTTACAAACTATTTTGATTGCCTACGAGGCTATAATAAAGCATATTCACCCACGGGCTATAATATTTGCTTGAAAGGGCTAAATTGAGGCTTACGGGCCAAAGAGTTGCCTTTGGGTCTATATGATGTGCCTTAAAATCTTGATATAAGGTGCCTTAGGGGCTAGATATATTACCTATGAGGCTAGATATGTTTCCTACAGGTCTGGATATATATAGGAGCCTTGTGTTCTCAAATACAGATACAGGAGCCTCGTCTGCTCCGATACAGATTGAAGTGCCTTAGGGGATAGATATATAGTTTCTTTTGGGGCTATACGAATATACAGTTGCTTTCGAGGCTATTTGATGTGCCAAAATTTTATGGCATATTTTACTCCTTTAACCAAAGAATAAGCGTAAGTTTTCAAGAAACTATTGTTGGTTTTGATGGGTTTTATATTTAACTTGCAGGAAATGGAACCAAGATAGAAAAGGGTTGAAATGGTACTGAAAGGGAGTCATTGGTCAAGGGTGGTGACTCACCTAATGAGCCATCACAATGTTGGTGAATCACCAGGTGAGCCACCAAGTGTCATACCCCGAGCCTACCCCCTGGATGTACCATGAGACCTAATATCACAAGTGATCTCAAGATAACCCTCTGGCATTAGCATGACTTAAAAACTGAGCAAAATATAAGAACGGAAGCTTAACTGAAGTAATGACCAACTTAATCTGTTTATATAAATAAAAGTCTAAGGATGAAAATCTAAATATAGCTGAATATCTGACTCTATGTCTGAAAGCCTTTACCACTGGAGAGCTGCTAGGACAAGACCCTAGCTAACTCTAAATACTGAAAACTGAAATAAAGAACTAAAAGTCTAGAATGAAGCTAACTCCAAGTCCTCGAAGGAGAAGGACTCACCAAGCTGGCTGGATGTGCTACTGACCTACTAGCCACAAATTTGGGAGCGGGCTACAAGATCTACATCATAATAGGATGCATCACAAAGAGGTATTCGGTCAGTACTATGGAATATGCTGAGTATGTAAGATATGCATATGATATAATGAAATATACTTGAAAGTATGCTTAAAACTGAGATCATGCATAATTTGTGGTAAAACATGCTTAAAATATCCTTGAAGCTGAAATCATATGATAATAGTAAAATCTATAATGTAATGACTCAATGCAATATCATAAGCTGAAAACATAGTCATAAGTAGTAAGTTTGAAATCTGAAGCAAAGAGTCAAATACATCTACAAGCTTTAAACCATTTCTGTGGGAGGTTCTCTTAATCGACATAAACCATACTGATCTACATGGAGTCCAGTGTCATACACCCATACCGAAAAAGGTTATCCTAATCGGCCAAAGTTAAAACCATATCATAATAGGATCCTGTCATAAGACACAGAGGCAAACCTATGGTGGCAATGTAGTTTTGGACTTGGGTTATCTAGAACCCTCATCGCTCGGTGCTAAATACTACTCCCAAAACATATCATAAAGCTCACATACATGTTACATATCGAGATGCCAAATCTTGTTCATAATTATAATCATATTGGCAAACCCAGATCATCATACAACTCACAAACCTTAGTTTTGAAAATAGTTCATGAGCATTAATGGAATATCAGAATGTCATACAAATCATGAATATACTGCTGTGAGCTTAAGCTCCATATCATGTCATAAATCATATGCTAAAAATCATGTATTTGAAAATGTATCTTGTTCATCATGCTTGTAGCAAAATCATGAAAAACTTACTCAATACTTGCATAGCTTTATAGATTTAAAAAAATAGGGTTTTTGGTTGAAAACATACCATAGGGTGAAATCATGCTAGAAATCAGTCTCAATGCATGGGCTTTTGAAAATACTTAAGGAATCTCATATGGATCATGGATAAAAGATGAGAAATCATGAATTGATGCTAGTAAACTGAATTCATATCAATTTCACAAATTGACCAAGGGTTAGCCTTCAAATCATGAATAGGAAACCACTTATGAAAATCCATGCAAAATCATGCAATTTAGAGTTAGAATTCATAGAAGAATCATGAGAAAACAATTTATAGAGAAACCCATGAGAATTGGGTAAGCACCCTAATTTAGAAATTCATAAGATCAATTTAGAAGATTGGGGTTTTGGGCATAAGGGTGAAGGAATCCCCTTATTGAATACCCACATACCTGAACTTGAAGCTTTCCTAACATGGGATGAGAAGAAGGGAGACTTGGAATTGAAACCTTTGATCTTGAGCTTGAGACTTGGAGTTATGAAGTTCTTTCCTCTTTTGGATGCTTGAATGAGGGAATAAGAAGAGACTTAGGCTAATTGGTGTAGAAACCCTACTAAAAGGGGTCAAAACAACCTCACTTAAGAGTTAAAAGAGTGGGAAATTATAAAAATACCCCTTAAGCTTGGAAAATCTGATAAAATGACTTGGCTTCAGGGATCACGAATCAGTCTACGGACCATCAAAATGAATGATAGATCATCATATGGTCTGTGGTTTCAGGAACTACTTCTCAGAGTCTACTGGATTTCCATTCCACGAGTCACTCTACGGTCCATGATTCTGAACGATGGACCATCCTGTGACTCGTGGTTTTGACTTCAGGAAATAAGGATTCTCTGATCCTCTAGAACTACGGATGGAAGGATGGGTCGTGGAATGGGTTGAAGGGTTATCAACCCACTCATGGAATTTAGAGGACTTGGTACCTCTCTAAACATGATTCCACGGGTTACAAGATAGACCGTCGTTCAAAATGATAACCTGTCAAGTCACTCGTGGAAACTGGAGAAGAAAAGCTAAATTTTGACAAACCACAGGTCACTCTATGGACCATGGTTTTGGAATACAGATCGTGGACCAACCAGTGGTTTTGAAAATGAAAATTTTAAGGTTCAGTTCTGTTTTCATGAGTCACAGTATGGACCGTAGTTCTGTTTCATGGGTCATCATCCCATCCGTAGTTACTGATAGTGCTACAGTAAAATACCTATAACCTTTTACTCCAGACTCAGATTAATGCGCGGTCGGTAGTATTGGAAAGAAGACTCAAAAACCCTTTAATTTGGAGGTACTAGGACATATAACTCTTTATATTCTAGGAGAAATGGTCATTTGAAGTTAACCCTAGTTTAGTCTTACATGAAAATTTATTTGGTTGAGGTGCTTGCAACTTAACTTGACGTTAGGAGTTTTTAATAAATATGATTCGCATCCAAAGCACTCAAAACACTAGGGAAATGATTATTAAACTCATGAAAAAGATTCGGGTATTGGCTTAGGATTTTTGGGGTGTTACAATATCTCCCCCTTGGGATCATTTGTCCTCGAAAGAAGACTAACTAGGCTGAGGTGGTAGGGAAAGAGATGCAATCCCACTAATTGAGTTCTAAAGGCTAGAGTACTTACATGGTAACTGATTTTTGACTGAAATATGAACTGAGATAGATTAGTGAGACCTATATGCATACTGAGAGTATATGAACACCGATAAGACATGAAACTGGATATCTAACATGATAACAGGCCTGGAGTGAGAGTAGGGACTTAGCTGAAACTCATAAAGAACGAACATATTCTTAGAAATCATAGTTAGCTAAAAGGAACTTAACAATGAGAGGAGTAGCTATATGGGAAAACTATTATCTTCTAAATACCACACTTACCATTTGCAACTAAAAATACTCACTAGCGCATTTATAGATACTAAGGTCTGAGTTTAACTACCTGCTTTCTCCATGTATAAGCCTATATCGACTAAATCTCTTGCATCTAGAATATCTACTAAGAATAGTATTCCTTCTTATCACAACAACCAACTAACCTTGAGCTTCTAATCAAAGTTTCACTAGTCGCACAAAGCAAAGGCCCCTAAGTATTTCATCACGACATTCAAGCTTATGACTATGGTCACCTTATGATTTGTAGTTCACACTATCCAAGATTTTTCTCCTTTACCCTAGTATATCTAGAAACTCTAACTTAAAAAACTCCCTCAAAGAGGCACATCAAAATTTCTCATCTAACTATTACGTATGAATGATCCTCGCCTCGCAATTCATCTATATCTAGAAGCTAAGGTGGAACAAGCACACCAAAAAGGAACATATACTACTTCATATCTAAGCTACTACTTAGCTTCCTCCACTAAAACCTATGACAACATGAGGAAAAATTATTGAAGGAGTAGAGTGGGAGCATGAGTATCACGAATAAAGAAATACTGATCGGTCTTGACTTATACTTAGCTTGATCTAGCCACTCCGATGAGGTATGAGAAGTAAAGTGAAAGGGCATGAGTGTTTCACATCCTGGACTTACAAAGCATGGTAAGAGTAAGAAAATCTCAAGCGTGAATTATTCGAGAAATCTGGTATGAGCATATACATGATGTAGCATAATTTCATTAGCCATTAATGCATATCTTGAGAACTGAGTATATAGAACTGAGCATAGTGTTAGATATGAACTTTCATATATGACAAGTATCATGGTGTAAGACTGGGATTTGTAGAATCATAGTGTAAGATTGGAATCGCTGTCTGGAGAAATTTCTGTTTGTTCTAAAAACTGAGTAAGGGCGTGAATCTGCATGAAGTCTGTGGGTTTGAATTAAGACCAAGGCACCAGAATACAAGACATGAATGGGGTATTGTAATGAGGGAAGTATACTTAAGATGCTAGGATAGAAATAAATCTCTACACCTGTCACACCCTGAGACTACCCCTAGACGTAACATGGGACCCGGGACCACAAATGTCCAAAGTTAACCCTTGGTCATAGCATACTCAGTTATTTAATACAAGAAACATAGCGAAAGCATACATAATGAAGATAGAAATCCATAAACTGAATTGGGATAAAGTCTATGAAATACCAATCCAGAATACAACTAGCTATATTTAAAGCCTCTAAGTCTAACATAAGAGTTGATGGGATAAGACCCCAACTAACTCAGAAATCCAAAGAAAACAACATAAAGAGATAGGTCTAATACTGGCCCTCAAATAATAAGGACTCACCAATGGAAACTGGAACTCCGGCGAGGTCTAGCCACGAGTATGAGGGAAGAAACATGTATCTGCATCATTAGAGGATGCATCACAAGAAAATGCATCAGTACTATAAGATGTACTGAATATGTGAGATATGCATAAACGAGGTAAAAATATACTTGAAACACACTTAAGAATGAGATCATTCGTAAAGGAGAAGTCATAAGAAAAATCATAATTTAAGCATAAGGTAAAAGATATCAAAGCATAAGACTTAAAAAAACATTCATACGGGAGTTTTTATAACCGATAATAGACCATGTGAGCTACATGAAATCCAACTATATCACCCTAGTTGGAAAAGCTACTCCGAACCTTGCCAAGTTACGGGGTACTATACATATCATAGCGTGGAACCACTTTCATAAGGGGACACTCTCAACTAATGAGGACCCTTCTTCATGAGGAGACACTCTCAACTAACGAGGACCCTCTTCACCTTTGCTGGCAATGTAGTTTTAGACTTGAGTTATCTAGAAACCTCATCGCTCAGTGCTAAATACTACTCCCAAAACATATATATAGCTCATATACTACTAGAGGCATATCTAATGCAAAAATTGTTTGAAAAGAATAAGGGCATATCTAATGCCATGCAAGTTCAGATCATAAGTCCTAAAGCTTAGAATAGCCATAATTCACTTTTCTTTCTACATAACTTGAGGAATTAGGCATGCAATTTCATAAAGTATTTGAGATAATAATATCAATGCATGCAATTCTCCTCAACTCAAGTCATGCATGCAAAATTTAGCTAGGGTTAGCCTTCAAATTATAAGGTAAATAATCAATTGCAAAACCCATGTAGATCGTGAAATTGGACTTAGATTTTATTGAAGAATCATGAGAAAATACTTAATAGAAAAGCCCATGAGAATTGGGTAAGAACCCTAACTTGAAATTCATAAATTCAATTTAGAAGAATTGGGGTTTTGAGCATAAGGGTGAAAGAATCCCCTTATTGAATACCCACATACCTGAATTGAAGCTTTCTAAACCTTAGATGAGGAGAATGGAGGCTTGAAGATGAATCCTTAGATGGGGGCTTGGAGATTGAGAGAAGAAGTCCTTTTTCCTCTTTTGGATTGAATTAGAGCTTAAGGAAAGGAACTTAGGCTAAGTGAATTTAAAACCCCTTCTAGAATTTCCCAAAACGACCTTATTTAGGAGATAAAAGGATGGGTAATTACAAAAATATACCCCTAGGAATTAATTAGTAAAAGTTGGAAAAAGGGTCTGTTTTAGGAATCACGGATGGATTCCACGAGTCGTAGACTGAACCACAGCTCGTGGTTTCCATTTGTGGTTCTTGGACAAAGAGTTAGGCTGCAGAAGGCATTCTATGAGTCAACAGTACAAGCCGTAGAACGATCTATGGTCTGTAGAATACCCCTAAACTTAAGCTTGGAAAAACTGATAAAATAACTCGGCTTCAGGGACCATGAGTTAGCTTATGGACCGTCAAAATAAATGACGGGCCGTCATCTGGTCCGTGGTTTTAGGAACCACTTTTGGGAGTCTACTAGAATTCCATTCCACGAGTCACTCTATGCTCCGTGATTCTAAATGATGGACCATCCTGTGACTCGTGGTTTTTACTTCAGGATATGAAGATCCTCTGATCCCCAAGAACTACGGATGGAAGGACGGGTTGTGGAATGGGTTGATGGGTAGTCAACCCACTCATGGAATTTAGAGGACTTGGTACCTCTTTGAACATGATTCCACAGGTTAAACATGATTCCACAGGTTAAACATGAATCCATGGGTTACAGGATGGACCATCATTCAAAACGACGAACTATCAAGTCACTCATGGAAATTGGGGAAGAAAAGCTGAATTTTCATAGACCACGGGTCACTCTACGGACCGTGGTTTTGGACTAAAGGTCGTGGACCAACTACTGGTTTTGAAGATGAAAATTTTAAGGTTCAGGTCTATTTTCACGAGTCACAGTACAGACCGTAGTTCTATTTTATGAGTCGTTATCCCGTCCGTAGTCACTGATAGTGCTGTAGTAAAATATCCATAACTTTTTACTCTAGGCTCGGATTAATGCGCGGTTCATGGAGTTGGAAAGAAGACTCAAAAACCTTTAATTTGGTGGGAACTAGGCTACCTAACACTTTATATTCTAGGAGAAATTGTCATTTAAAGTTTACCGTAGTTTAGTCTTACATGAAAACTCATTTAGTTGAGGTGCTTGCAACTTAACTTGATGATTGGAGTTTATTATGAACATGATTCATATCCAAAGCACTCACCACACTAGGGAAATGATCATTACACTCATGGAAAAGGTTAGGGTATTAGCCTAGGATTTTTGGGGTGTTACACTAAGTCAAAGCAGCCTACTGGTTAAGGGTGGTGACTCACATGAAGAGTCACCATGGACTTGGTGAATCACCAGGCAAACTACCTCGCTAAAGAAGAGAAGGTGGAGCTATGGGAACATGTCAATATTCAGGTGATGATTGATAACGCTCAAACTACACCTCAATTTAAGAAGCGTAAGCGATCGTTGTCAAATATATAACCCAACAAGGTTGGGGTCGAATCCCACAGAGAATATGGTGATGATTAAGACTTTAGTGAATTAGTGACTAGTCGTCAATCGTTTCCAGTAAATAAAGGGTGGGTTTTGTAATCAACTTGTAAACAAAACAATAATAAACGTAGGAGTTTAAATCAGTATGAGAGGATGAACTAGGGATGTGTTCACCATGGCGTTGTAACACTGTCGATTCTAGGCTTAATCGGGTTCTTTCTATATGCGTGTCACGATGTGATTGCGTCAATTGTATCGTCTAAACGTCTCTCGACCAAATAAACAAATTTCCTTTTATCTTCTCTCGACCTTGAAAAGATGTGCTTTTTAGATTTCAATCCTAACATCAAGTAGAGTAATCCAGTTACGGCATTAATCTTTAAGACGAGAGTTGGTAGTCTCGAATCCTTGTTGTTAATCAAGTTTCCCGGTTTTAATCTCTTTCTCAAGCAAATTAAACCTAGGCATGTTCTAATGTTTGCGACCCACTAGAAAACGTGACATAACGTATGATTAACAACGTGAAAATACATAAATCGAACCCAACGCTACCCGGAATCTATATTGCTACGTTTGCCATGGCTCCCACAACCCTAGTTGCGGGAGTTTTAGTTACTCATGCTCGAAGAAGAAAAGAAGTAATTCATTATAAAGGAAAGAAGATTCTTACAATATGATGAAATACTCTTCAATAATCCAAGAACAAGAACAACCAAGAACTCAAGAACACGAATTCAAGAATCCGAAAACGTGTTGTTGCTCTCAAAAAATGACTAAAAACTATTCTAAAACTATTGGGTGAATTCTAATTACATAAACCTATCATAGGGTATTTATAGGAGCCAAAGAAACCAAATCCAAAACGGGCTAGGAATCCCCAAAACGCGGGTCGCCGACGTAAGCCACTGCCTTAGCGTGACGGTCAGTCACGGACCGTCACTGCCTTGACGGACCGTCGCCTGGACCGTCAGCCTTAGGCAGTGGCACTGTCCCTTTGCTGCCTTGGAGTGACGGTCCCAGTGACGGACCGTCACATGTGTGACGGGCCGTCACTCAGGCCGTCACACTTAGGCAGATTGCTCTTTTTCGCGTATTTCCGTCCGTTTCCGTGTTTGTTTCCATTTCCTACAAATACAACATAAAAACATCAAAAACAACAATGGTTGCTTGAAAACGTACGATTGTTCTTAGTAAAAAGGAGTCGAAAGTGACGTAAATTAGCGTCACATCAACACCCTCAACTTAAAACGTTCGCTTGTCCTCAAGCAACATAACATAAAACAATAATACGACTCTACTAAGAACACAAACTCATGTCTATAGCAACTCATGGTCATTCAAACTTATTCAATTAAATCAAGCTCCCTTGTAGCACACAAATGTATGAAACACTAACTTGCAAGGATCCAAACATGTCATTCCGATATGATAGAATATTATGCATACACATACGCAGCTATCCTAACAATCAATAGACAATATAGACATCTTGGTGCCCTCACCACAAAGAAATCCCACACACAAGATTTGGGACTAGGTAAGCGCTCACACTCACAAACGATTTCAAACAATGCACATGCGATACCATAGGCTTGCCCTTACTATTCTATTTCGGTTCTTCAGAAAGCTACTTAGGATCACTACAGGACTTGTATTTGCTTGTAATGAGGCTTCGGGTGCAGGTATGATACATTTAGGGGTTAGTGACTAAGCCCTCCTTGGAACCATTTACATCTTATCACCACATAACTTCACTTTATCCATCCTTATTCACCTTTTTATTTCCTTGATTCTAGATACAGGTGCGGCCTCTTTATTGACAATTCTTTTTGTTTCTTTTTCGATCTTTTTCATCTTTCTTTATTTTTCTTTTCTTTTCTTAGGCGCACACCCGGATTTTCATTCTATTCAACAACAATCATCTCCATCCTCTTTTTCTTCTCCTTTACCACTGTAGTAGCCACCCTCAACTTAGGCTGATTGCCTACGTCAAGGTGCACAATGTCCTTTGGTAGGACCAGGGCCAAAACAGGGTTTACCTCTATAGTAGCCACCCTCAACTTAGGTTGTTTTGCCTACGTTGAGGTGCACGATGTCCAAGGAAGGACCAGGGCCAAGATAGGGATTCAAAGTTAAACAGGAATGGTGACAGGTTATTGAAAGAATAAGGTCAATTACGGCTCAAACAGGGATCAAAGGGATTATTTGCATTTGGACGGTCTTATAGGTTAAGTGGACTGCACACAAAAAGGGCCTGTGATCCTTTCCTAAGCAACCAAACTTCAAACTTAACAAAATAGACCGGGCAAGTTCTAGATGCATGCACAGAGTAAGAATTTATGACAATTAATCTCACACACTCTTAGCACCAAGAAACTATATCGCTACCAACTATCAAACAACCGCTCGGCTTAAGCATACTCATTCTAATCATATTCACACAATGACATTCAAGGATCCAGACAGTCAATCGTTTCAACATAAGCTCAAAACCAGAAAATTTTTAAAGGGGCCTCGTTTGATAAGAAATCGCATGCTTTGCTATAGACACTAAAAAAAATTTAAAACAACAACCTAAACATGCCGGTTCTACTAGATAGCACACCGGAGGGAAAAGAAATCGGCAACAAAAACCCTCGGTGGTGACTCACAGGTTTCCCAACACCCTCAACTTAGACTCATGCATTGTCCCCAATGCATATATGCGAAAGCTAAAAACTGTGAGAATAAAGGAATACCTGTGAAGTCGATATGACTCAAATTCCGGAATGATGTTGGAGACCGCCTGGGTCTCCAAAACAAGAGAACTCGATGGAGTACTTGTGTGCGCCAACCTCATGTTGCGCTCCAACTTCCTCTTTTATTTGCTCCGCCGCTAGTCGTAACCGCTTCTTCGCTCTTTCTTTGTAGATTCTCTTGCGGTGTTTTTGTTTCCTTGAGATATTTACACCGCTTTCCGCAACATGCTTCTCTTTTCGCGGCATCCTTCTCACAACAGCTAGCGTCTCGACCAAACACTTCTCCTCAAGGTGCACATCCGCAGGAGCTTCCTCAACAGCATTGATGACCGCGACCACCCTCATGTCACTTGGTTGCTTCATCAATTTGGACACATCAAACTTGACCAATTCATTGTTCAATCGGAAGGTCAGCTCGTTTTTCTCCATATCAACCAACACTCTCGCCGTAGCTAACAATGGTCGTCCCAAGATTATGGGAACTTCGAAGTCCACTTCGCAATCCAAAATTACAAAGTCAGCTGGGAAGATAAGCTTACCGATCTTTACTAGCACATCAGACAAGATCCCTACGGGTCGCGTTACCGAACGGTCAGCCATCATCACTCTCATGGACGTTGGTTTAGGAGCTCCCAAACCCAATTTGTTATATACTGCTAGCGGCATCAAATTGATACTAGCACCAAGATCACACATAGCTCTTCCGAAGTTGAGCTTCCCGATAGTACATGGAACAGTGAACGCACCTGGATCATCCTTTTTTTCAACTAACGACCTTGAGGAGATAGCGCTGCAGTGATGGAGGTTGTCTTTCGGTTCAAAACTCACCGACCTCTTCTTTGTAATCAAGTCCTTCATGAACTTGGCATAACCGGGCATTTGTTCCAGCGCTTCCACCAATGGTATGTTTATTGAAATTTGTTTCAACATGGTGATGAAGTTCAGGAACTTACCGTCGTCAGCTCTCTTCTTCAACCGCTGTGGGAACGGAGGTGGGTGTCGAAACATCATAGTTGGAAGCTTTTCAGCTTCCTTGCGTTTCTCTGCGGGCTTTGGCGTTTCCTCCTCTACTGCCTCTTCATCATCTGCAGTATCACCTTGAGTCTGAATTACCGGATGTGATTCCGGTAATATTTTTCCGCTTCTTGTGGTGATCGCCATACAGCTTGCGTCATTCTGCGGATGAGTGGTGTCACTCGGCAAAGTACCTGGTTTCCTTGGGTTTAGAGATGCCGAGATGTGACCCACTTGCTGCTCTAGTTGCTTGATCGCGGTTGAGTGTGACTCCACTACTTGACTCAACGTTGATAACTCAGTCCGTATTGCCTTTACCCCAGAGTCAGTCGATTCCACCTTCAGCAGCATCTTTGCCATCATGTTCTCAAGTTTGGACGTCTCAGCCTCGCTGCCAGTTTTATCCCGATTACTAGGTGGTATATACAACCCACCTCTATCGGTGTTGTTCCTCCAGCTTCCTTGGTCGCGATTTTTGTAGCCACCATTCTCATAGTGGTTTGGATAGTTCCGACCTTGGTTTCCTTGGCCATTGGCCTGGAAACCCCCCACGTAATTCGCGTCCTCAGTCTCTATACCTTGGGAACCCACAGCTTGCACCTTCTCTATACTTCCTGACGTCAAGTGCCTTGTCAGGAGATCTAACTGCGTTTTCAGGTGCGCCATGTCTTGGTCGCGTTCCTCCTCTTTCCTACGCTGCTCAGCTGACATACCAACTGTATAGGTGCTAGCTGCAACCTCTGAATCTCGTGTGTGCCAGGCCCTGTTGGTCTTGGTGAGCCTGTCTAAAATAGCTGTGGCGTCGGTAAAAGTGCGACCCATAAACACTCCACCTGCTGCGTTGTCCAATGTTGGCTTGGTAGCCGAATTTAGTGCCCTGTAGAATGTTTGCATCAAGAATTCATTGTTCAGCTGATGGTTGGGGCACTGTGTCAGTTTCTTCTTAAATCGCAACCAAGTCTCGTGCAGTGCTTCATGCGGTTGCTGCCTAAAGTTGCTGATTTCGTCCCTCAACTGTATCATCCGAGAGGGAGGAAAGAACCTTTCTAGGAAAGCTCCTCTCAACTCGCCCCACGTTGCGATAGAGTCGGGGGTCAATTCCGTCAACCACAACGCTGCCTCATCAGACAGAGACCACGGAAACAATCTGAGCCTGATCGCTGTCTGACTCACTCCTGGCAATTCGAACGATTTGCAGATCCCCACGAAATTCATTAAGTGCTGGTTTGGATCATCACCAGCGGCACCTCGGAATACACCTCTTAAATTCAGCAACTGTATCATCGTGCTAGTGATATTGAACTTTGCTCCGGGCGGTAGCGGTGGAACAACAATGGCGCCCGTCGCGCCAGCTCCATCTAAATCAAGCTCATCATCATTCCGTGCACCATCGTCCTGCAGACCACCAGCATTAAGATTTTGTTGGGCCTGCAGTTCCGCAGCGATCCTCGCTGCCTCGTTTTGTGCGGCCATATTGAGCCTTAATGTTCTCGCAAGCTCGGGATCGTAAGGTAATGTTGAAGTACCCGAGCTTCGGGTACTTGGCATGCACAAATCTGTACCCTGTCCAAAAACAAAAACAACAAACAAAAAATAAAAGCAGGAAAGTATGACTAAGAGTCAAATAAACACACTAGACTTAATCAAAAACCGTATTCCCCGGCAACGGCGCCATTTTTGATAACGCTCAAACTACACCTCAATTTAAGAAGCGTAAGCGATCGTTGTCAAATATATAACCCAACAAGGTTGGGGTCGAATCCCACAGAGAATATGGTGATGATTAAGACTTTAGTGAAGTATGTGACTAGTCGTCAATCGTTTCCAGTAAATAAAGGGGGGTTTTGTAATCAAATTGTAAACAAAACAATAATAAACGTAGGAGTTTAAATCAGTATGAGAGGATGAACTAGGGATGTGTTCACCATGGCGTTGTAACAATGTCGATTCTAGGCTTAACCGGGTTCTTTCTATATGCGTGTCACGATGTGATTGCGTCAATTGTATCGTCTAAACGTCTCTCGACCAAATAAACAAATTTCCTTTTATCTTCTCTCGATCTCAAAAAGATGTGCTTTTTAGCTCTCAATCCTAACATCAAGTAGATTAATCCAGTTACGGCATTAATCTTTAAGACGAGAGTTGGTAGTCTCGAATCCTTGTTGTTAATCAAGTTTCCCGGTTTTAATCTCTTTCTCAAGCAAATTAAACCTAGGCATGTTCTAATGTTTGCAACCCACTAGAAAACGTGACATAATGTATGATTAACAACGTGACAATACATAAATCGAACCCAACGCTACCCGGAATCTATATTGCTACGTTTGCCATGGCTCCCACAACCCTAGTTGCGGGAGTTTTAGTTAATCATGCTATAAAGAAAAGAGAAGAGAATTGAATTCATAATAAGGAGAAGAAGTTCTTACAATATAATGAAAACCAATCTTCAATAATCCAAGAACAAGAAAAACCAAGAACTCACGAACACGAATTCAAGAATCCGAAAACGTGTTGTTGCTCTCAAAAAATGACTAAAAACTATTCTAAAACTATTGGGTGAATTCTAATTACATAAACCTATCATAGGGTATTTATAGGAGCCAAAGAAACCAAATCCAAAACGGGCTAGGAATCCCCAAAACGCGGGTCGCCGACGTAGGCCACTGCCTTAGCGTGACGGTCAGGCTGACGGACCGTCACTGCCTTGACGGACCGTCGCCTGGACCGTCAGCCTTAGGCAGTGGCACTGTCCCTTTGCTGCCTTGGAGTGACGGTCCCAGTGACGGACCGTCACATGTGTGACGGGCCGTCACTCAGGCCGTCACACTTAGGCAGATTGCTCTTTTTCGCGTATTTCCGTCCGTTTCCGTGTTTGTTTCCATTTCCTACAAATACAACATAAAAACATCAAAAACAACAATGGTTGCTTGAAAACGTACGATTGTTCTTAGTAAAAAGGAGTCGAAAGTGACGTAAATTAGCGTCACATCAGAAGCACACATCACACAAAATCCATGGACTATAACACACGAAAAAATCGAAAAAATCCCTATTTCCCGTTCCGGGCCACGTTTGAAATCCTAAAACCCCACGTTTGCCCCTCCGAACCAACAAGCGCCATTAAATAGGTCCTCGCGGACGCCCACGAAAAAATTTCGGCCAAATTTCCGCCGGAAGCACATATCACACAAAATCCATGGACTATAGCACACGAAAAATCCCTATTTCCCGTTCCGGGCCACGTTTGAAATCCTAAAACCCCACGTTTGCCCCTCCGAACCAACAAGCGCCATTAAATAGGTCCTCGCGGACGCCCACAAAAAATTTCGGCCAAATTCCGCCGGAAGCACATATCACACAAAATCCATGGACTATAACACACGAAAAAACCGAAAAATCCCTATTTCCCGTTCCGGGCCACGTTGAAATCCTAAAACCCCACGTTTGCCCCTCCGAACCAACAAGCGCCATTAAATAGGTCCTCGCGGACGCCCACAAAAAATTTCGGCCAAAATTCCGCCGGAAGCACAATCACACAAAATCCATGGACTATAACACACGAAAAAACCGAAAAATCCCTATTTCCCGTTCTGGGCCACGTTTGAAATCCTAAAACCCCACGTTTGCCCCTCCGAACCAACAAGCGCCATTAAATAGGTCCTCGCGGACGCCCACAAAAAAATTTGGCCAAAATTCCGCCGGAAGCACATATCACACAAAATCCATGGACTATAACACACGAAAAAACCGAAAAATCCCTATTTCCCGTTCCGGGCCACGTTTGTAATCCTAAAACCCCACGTTTGCCCCTCCGAACAAACAAGCGCCATTAAATAGGTCCTCGCGGACGCCCACGAAAAATTTCGGCCAAAATTCCGCCGGAAACACATATCACACAAAATCAATGGACTATAACACACGAAAAAATCGAAAAATCCCTATTTCTCGTTCCGGGCCACGTTTGAAATCCTAAAAACCCACGTTTTCCCCTCCGAACCAACAAGCGCCATTAAATAGGTCCTCGCGGACGCCCACGAAAAATTTCGGCCAAAATTCCGCCGGAACCACATATCACACAAAATCCATGGACTATAACACACGAAAAAACCAAAAAATCCCTATTTCCCGTTCCGGGCCACGTTTGAAATCCTAAAACCCCACGTTTGCCCCTCCGAACCAACAAGCGCCATTAAATAGGTCCTCGCGGACGCCCACGAAAAATTTCGGCCAAAATTCCGCTGAAAGCACATATCACACAAAATCCATGGACTATAACACACGAAAAAATCAAAAAATCCCTATTTCCCGTTCGGGCCACGTTTGAAATCCTAAAACCCCACGTTTTCCCCTCCGAACTAACAAGCGCCATTAAATAGGTCCTCGCGGACGCCCACGAAAAATTTCGGCCAAAATTCCGCCGGAAGCACACATCACACAAAATCCATGGACTATAACACACGAAGAAATCGAAAAAATCCCTATTTCCCGTTCCGGGCCACATTTCAAATCCTAAAACCCCACGTTTGCCCCTCCAAACCAACAAGCGCCATTAAATAGGTCCTCGTGGACGCCCACGAAAAATTTCGGCCAAAATTCCGCCGGAAGCACATATCACACAAAATCCATGGACTATAACACACGAAAAAATCGAAAAATCCCAATTTCCCGTTCCGGGGCCACGTTTGAAATCCTAAAACCCCACATTTGCCCCTCCGAACCAACAAGCGCCATTAAATAGGTCCTCGTGGACGCCCACGAAAAATTTCGGCCAAAATTCCGCCGGAAGCACATATCACACAAAATCCATGGACTATATAACACACGAAAAAACCGAAAAATCCCTATTTCCCGTTCCGGGCCACGTTTTAAATCCTAAAACCCCACGTTTGCCCCTCCGAATCAACAAGCGCCATTAAATAGGTCCTCGCGGACGCCCACGAAAAATTTCGGCCAAAATTCCGCCGGAAGCACATATCACACAAAATCCATGGACTATAAAACACACGAAAAAATCGAAAAATCCCTATTTCCCGTTCCGGGCCACGTTTGAAATCCTAAAACCCCACGTTTGCCCCTCCGAACCAACAAGCGCCATTAAATAGGTCCTCGCGGACGCCCACGAAAAATTTCGGCCAAAATTCCGCCGGAAGCACATATCACACAAAATCCATGGACTATAACACACGAAAAAACCGAAAAATCCCTATTTCCCGTTCCGGGCCACGTTTGAAATCCTAAAACCCCACGTTTGCCCCTCCGAACCAACAAGCGCCATTAAATAGGTCCTCGCGGACGCCCACGAAAAATTTCGGCCAAAATTCCGCCGGAAGCACATATCACACAAAATCCATGGACTATAACACACGAAAAAACCGAAAAATCCCTATTTCCCGTTCCGGGCCACGTTTGAAATCCTAAAACCCCACGTTTGCCCCTCCGAACCAACAAGCGCCATTAAATAGGTCCTCGCGGACGCCCACGAAAAATTTCGGCCAAAATTCCGCCGGAAGCACATATCACACAAAATCCATGGACTATAACACACGAAAAAACCGAAAAATCCCTATTTCCCGTTCCGGGCCACGTTTGAAATCCTAAAACCCCACGTTTGCCCCTCCGAACCAACAAGCGCCATTAAAATAGGTCCTCGCGGACGCCCACAAAAAATTTCGGCCAAAATTCCGCCGGAAGCACATATCACACAAAAACCATTGACTATAACACACGAAAAAACCGAAAAATCCCTATTTCCCGTTCCGGGCCACGTTTGAAATCCTAAAACCCCACGTTTGCCCCTCCGAACCAACAAGCGCCATTAAATAGGTCCTCGCGGACGCCCAAGAAAAATTATGGCCAAAATTCCGCCGGAAGCACATATCACACAAAATCCATGGACTATTACACACGAAAAAATCGAAAAATCCCTATTTCCCGTTCCGGGCCACGTTTGAAATCCTAAAACCCCACGTTTGCCCCTCCGAACCAACAAGCGCCATTAAATAGGTCCTCGCGGACGCCCACGAAAAATTTCGGCCAAAATTCCGCCGGAAGCACATATCACACAAAATCCATGGACTATAACACACGAAAAAACCGAAAAATCCCTATTTCCCGTTCCGGGCCACGTTTGAAATCCTAAAACCCCACGTTTGCCCCTCCGAACCAACAAGCGCCATTAAATAGGTCCTCGCGGACGCCCACGAAAAATTTCGGCCAAAATTCCGCCGGACGCACATATCACACAAAATCCATGGACTATAACACACGAAAAAATTGAAAAATCCCTATTTCCCGTTCGGGCCACGTTTGAAATCCTAAAACCCCACGTTTGCCCCTCCGAACCAACAAGCGCCATTAAATAGGTCCTCGCGGACGCCCACGAAAAATTTCGGCCAAAATTCCGCCGGAAGCACATATCACACAAAATCCATGGACTATAACACACGAAAAAACCGAAAAATCCCTATTTCCCGTTCCGGGCCACGTTTGAAATCCTAAAACCCCACGTTTGCCCCTCCGAACCAACAAGCGCCATTAAATAGGTCCTCGCGGACGCCCACGAAAAATTTCGGCCAAAATTCCGCCGGAAGCACATATCACACAAAATCCATGGACTATAACACACGAAAAAACCGAAAAATCCCTATTTCCCGTTCCGGGCCACGTTTGAAATCCTAAAACCCCACGTTTGCCCCTCCGAACCAACAAGCGCCATTAAATAGGTCCTCGCGGACGCCCACGGAAAAATTCGGCCAAAATTCCGCCGGAAGCACATATCACACAAAATCCATGGACTATAACACACGAAAAAACCGAAAAATCCCTATTTCCCGTTCCGGGCCACGTTTGAAATCCTAAAACCCCACGTTTGCCCCTCCGAACCAACAAGCGCCATTAAATAGGTCCTCGCGGACGCCCACGAAAAATTTCGGCCAAAATTCCGCCGGAAGCACATATCACACAAAATCCATGGACTATAACACACGAAAAAACCGAAAAATCCCTATTTCCCGTTCCGGGCCACGTTTGAAATCCTAAAACCCCACGTTTGCCCCTCCGAACCAACAAGCGCCATTAAATAGGTCCTCGCGGACGCCCACGAAAAATTTCGGCCAAAATTCCGCCGGAAGCACATATCACACAAAATCCATGGACTATAACACACGAAAAAACCGAAAAATCCCTATTTCCCGTTCCGGGCCACGTTTGAAATCCTAAAACCCCACTGTTGACACCCAATTTTGGCTCTCCGTGCTTAAAATTAATGTCTTCAGGTCTCCTGATCGTTAAAGAGCACAAAATATATTTTTTACACATTTTTCATGAAATATAATAATTTATTGATAATCATCCTTATTTTAGGAGTTTTATCAATTTATTGATATATTTTTATTTCTCACAGTTTATTGATAATTATCCTTTATTTTGTAAATATTAGGATTTTATCAATTTATTGTCATTATACAATTTTGACAATCGCAATATTTTTTACAGTCATCCGCACACGTACACAATATAAATACTACAATTTCAATTATTTAAAATACATTACATTTTATTTTATTTTTATCACATACCAATGCACACATTTTTGTACATTATTTATATTCTCTAATACATTCCGCAAGCACAAGAAGCCGGAGAAATTAATTCTAATACGCGGAGCAACGATTCAGTCAAGTCAAGGTCTTGTCATCTTTAATAAAGGTGACATTTGACATGACTGAATACGGCTATCGTCCTCTAGTTAATAACCTTGTGCATTGGTTAATAATTTGGGTCAAGTCAAGGTCTTGTCACCTTTAATAAAGGTGACATTTGACATGACTGATTAGGGCTATCGTCCATCGGTTAATAAGCTTTATACATTGGTTAATAGAGTAAATAATCTATCGGATAATAACCAAAAAATAAAAAGAATTAGTCTTTTATTTTTTGGACAAAGAAGAGTTTCATTTTATATTATAAAAAGGGGGAGGGGGGCATTTTATTTGAGGGGAAAAATATACACACACACACCACACTACACTACACACATATTATTCACACATACACACACACTTTCAGATTTTTCTCTCCCTCTAACTCCTCTCTCATTCGGACGTCCCCATTCCCTCTTGCTCTCTCTCTTTCGCTGCCTCCGCCGGAATTGACCACCGGCGATCGGAGACGGAGCACTCCACCGCCACCAACGCCCTCTCTCTCTCTCTCAGTATTAATTTTCCGGCGATGAGCTCGCCGGAGCTCCGACGAGCAGCCACCACCAGAGCTCCCTCAACACCACAATCCCTACCTTTTCTTCTCCTTGGCCGGATCTATCAGATCTGACTGGAGAAAACATCTTCGACTGACTGGATTTCGTTGAGATAATATGTTGTTTTGTATTGTTTGCAGATCTGGCCGGAGTTATTACTTCTCCGGCGAGCTCTATTTTTTCAGACCTTCATTGTTTGTGCTATGTTATTTTGCTTCTAAATGTTTGTATCTGGCTGACGAATTTACACGAGTGTTTGGTTGTTCCAGGCGGCGTTGGGTGTTTTCCGGCTACTTATGTTTATCTCTGTTTGCTGCTGTATTTTGTTGCTGTTTTCGGATGATTTTTGTTGCTTTTGGTGCCCATTTTTTCACCCGGAAAATTCACTCCGGGGATCGGATTTACATCGGTACTGTTTTAGCCAATTTTGGGGCTGTTTGGACGATTTTGTCCTTGCCTTTTACTATTTTTGATATTACACTGATATCGAACAAATACTACACTACATTGGCCAATGAAAAAACTCCCGTCGATTTTTGAGGCCTCCACAATAAAAAAGACGGATACATATATACAACGTGGCGAGAAAATAAGTTTGGGCGATGACGAAATTGTAATATTACAAAGACGAAATAAAAAGTTTTATGATCCGTATCTTGGCGAGGTGATCTCGGGTGGCCAACCGATGCTTCGCAGCCATGGCGTATCTAAAACTTAATACAACTACATATCTGAGCCCATACTACAATAAAATTCTATTTTCTTATATTTACATACATATATGTATTTCTTGACTTATTTTGATAAATATTTATTTGTTATTAATATTTTTATTAAGTGTTTATACAGGTACGTGAGGATGCTTCCCGAAGACGATAATTAAAAGGAGTTTGAAGATCTCCCCAAAATTCATTGCTTTATTTATATCCTTGTAACTCTTGTAATTGTATAAAAACTAAAATATAGTGAAAACTTTACTTTTGGGGTGTCGGGTGGGAGTGTCCCTTTATTTACTTATCTATTATTATGCACTTAGGCAAAACTTTAAGTCGTAAGTACTTTATAAACAAATTAATTTAACTTAGATACTTAAGTTAATTAATTCATATTCTTACGTTACGCAAACATTAGGACGTCTTTTCTTTCTTTTTTCCTTCTAATTAGTTTTACTTGAAATCCTTTTTACACATCCTTTTTGTTAAAAACACTTTTAAAATTTACATTCTTTTCTCATTCTTAAACTCATTTTCTCTTGCAAAAACGAAACAATATTTACATAATGAAAAATACAAGTCAATCAATATAAATCATTGTACAATCTTTTCGATACATTTTTTTTACATTATACATTCCTTACTCGATGTATTCATTCTTACATTTATTGCACTTAAATATATATTACTTATACATTTTTCATATACATATATATATATATTCTGTAAGTAGTATCTACTCTTTTTATATTAACATATTTACATACTTTTTATATTAACATATTTACATACTTTTTTATACCTTCTTTTACACTCTTTTATATACTTTCTTACATATAAATTTTATACATACTAAATTTTCTCATACATATAAAAATACATTTTTTATACTCGTATGCACATATTTTAAAATTATTTTGTGCACTTGTATATACATATTTATTACTGTTCATAGTTATACTTTTTCAAAAAATATTTTTTACCTTCCCTCTCTTTAAAAAATTAAGTTTAGTCGGGTACCACATTTGTGGATTTCGAAGGATGCCTAACACCTTCCCTTCGGAATAACTTGAACCCTTACCTAGAATCTCAAATGGTTTTTCGTAAATTAAAATGCGAGTCATACATGTCAATAATAAAAAATAGGTTTCCTTATTTTCCTTAAAAATTGGGTGGCGACTCTGTACATAATAAAAATTCTTTAGAGTCCATAAGTTGTGCTTTATCTAACCTTGGTAAAAATAGGGCATGACACCCACGTTTGCCCCTCCGAACCAACAAGCGCCATTAAATAGGTCCTCGCGGACGCCCACGAAAAATTTCGGCCAAAATTCCGCCGGAAGCACATATCACACAAAATCCATGGACTATAACACACGAAAAAACCGAAAAATCCCTATTTCCCGTTCCGGGCCACGTTTGAAATCCTAAAACCCCACGTTTGCCCCTCCGAACCAACAAGCGCCATTAAATAGGTCCTCGCGGACGCCCACGAAAAATTTCGGCCAAAATTCCGCCGGAAGCACATATCACACAAAATCCATGGACTATAACACACGAAAAAACCGAAAAATCCCTATTTCCCGTTCCGGGCCACGTTTGAAATCCTAAAACCCCACGTTTGCCCCTCCGAACCAACAAGCGCCATTAAATAGGTCCTCGCGGACGCCCACGAAAAATTTCGGCCAAAATTCCGCCGGAAGCACATATCACACAAAATCCATGGACTATAACACACGAAAAAACCGAAAAATCCCTATTTCCCGTTCCGGGCCACGTTTGAAATCCTAAAACCCCACGTTTGCCCCTCCGAACCAACAAGCGCCATTAAATAGGTCCTCGCGGACGCCCACGAAAAATTTCGGCCAAAATTCCGCCGGAAGCACATATCACACAAAATCCATGGACTATAACACACGAAAAAACCGAAAAATCCCTATTTCCCGTTCCGGGCCACGTTTGAAATCCTAAAACCCCACGTTTGCCCCTCCGAACCAACAAGCGCCATTAAATAGGTCCTCGCGGACGCCCACGAAAAATTTCGGCCAAAATTCCGCCGGAAGCACATATCACACAAAATCCATGGACTATAACACACGAAAAAACCGAAAAATCCCTATTTCCCGTTCCGGGCCACGTTTGAAATCCTAAAACCCCACGTTTGCCCCTCCGAACCAACAAGCGCCATTAAATAGGTCCTCGCGGACGCCCACGAAAAATTTCGGCCAAAATTCCGCCGGAAGCACATATCACACAAAATCCATGGACTATAACACACGAAAAAACCGAAAAATCCCTATTTCCCGTTCCGGGCCACGTTTGAAATCCTAAAACCCCACGTTTGCCCCTCCGAACCAACAAGCGCCATTAAATAGGTCCTCGCGGACGCCCACGAAAAATTTCGGCCAAAATTCCGCCGGAAGCACATATCACACAAAATCCATGGACTATAACACACGAAAAAACCGAAAAATCCCTATTTCCCGTTCCGGGCCACGTTTGAAATCCTAAAACCCCACGTTTGCCCCTCCGAACCAACAAGCGCCATTAAATAGGTCCTCGCGGACGCCCACGAAAAATTTCGGCCAAAATTCCGCCGGAAGCACATATCACACAAAATCCATGGACTATAACACACGAAAAAACCGAAAAATCCCTATTTCCCGTTCCGGGCCACGTTTGAAATCCTAAAACCCCACGTTTGCCCCTCCGAACCAACAAGCGCCATTAAATAGGTCCTCGCGGACGCCCACGAAAAATTTCGGCCAAAATTCCGCCGGAAGCACATATCACACAAAATCCATGGACTATAACACACGAAAAAACCGAAAAATCCCTATTTCCCGTTCCGGGCCACGTTTGAAATCCTAAAACCCCACGTTTGCCCCTCCGAACCAACAAGCGCCATTAAATAGGTCCTCGCGGACGCCCACGAAAAATTTCGGCCAAAATTCCGCCGGAAGCACATATCACACAAAATCCATGGACTATAACACACGAAAAAACCGAAAAATCCCTATTTCCCGTTCCGGGCCACGTTTGAAATCCTAAAACCCCACGTTTGCCCCTCCGAACCAACAAGCGCCATTAAATAGGTCCTCGCGGACGCCCACGAAAAATTTCGGCCAAAATTCCGCCGGAAGCACATATCACACAAAATCCATGGACTATAACACACGAAAAAACCGAAAAATCCCTATTTCCCGTTCCGGGCCACGTTTGAAATCCTAAAACCCCACGTTTGCCCCTCCAACCAACAAGCGCCATTAAATAGGTCCTCGCGGACTCCCGCAAAAAATCTCGGCCAAAGTACCGCCGGACGCACATATCACACAAAATCCATGGAACTATAACACACGAAAAAACCGAAAAAATCCCTATTTCCCGTTCCGGGCCACGTTTGAAATCCTAAAACCCCTATGTTTGCCCCTGCCGAAAACCAACAACGCCATTAAATAGGTCCTCGCGGACGCCATGAAAATGTTCGGCCAAAATACCGCCGGACGCACATATCACACAAAATCCATGGACTATAACACACGAAAAAACTGAAAAATCCCTATTTCCCGTTCCGGGCCACGTTTGAAATCCTAAAACCCCATTTTTGCCCCTCCGAACCAACAAGCGCCATTAAATAGGTCCTCGCGGACGCCCACGAAAAATTTTGGCCAAAATTCCGCCGGAAGCACATATCACACAAAATCCATGGACTATAACACACGAAAAAAACGAAAAATCCCTATTTCCCGTTCCGGGCCACGTTTGAAATCCTAAAACCCCACGTTTGCCCCTCCGAACCAACAAGCGCCATTAAATAGGTCCTCGCGGACGCCCACGAAAAATTTCGGCCAAAGTACCGCCGGACGCACATATCACACAAAATCCATGGACTATAACACACGAAAAAACTGAAAATTCCCTATTTTCCATTCCGGGCTACGTTTGAAATCCTAAAACCCACGTTTGCCCTTCAGAACCAACGCGCGCCATTAAATAGGTCGTCGCAAACGCCCACGAGAAATTTCGGCCAAAATACCGCCGGACGCACATATCACACAAAATCCATGGACTATAACACACGAAAAAACCGAAAAATCCCTATTTCCCGTTCCGGGCCACGTTTGAAATCCTAAAACCCCACGTTTGCCCTCCGAACCAACAAGCGCCATTAAATAGGTTCTCGCGGACGCCCACGAAAAATTTCGGCCAAAATTCCGCCGGAAGCACATATCACACAAAATCCATGGACTATAACACACGAAAAAACCGAAAAATCCCTATTTCCCGTTCCGGGCCACGTTTGAAATCCTAAAACCCCATGTTTGCCTCTCCGAACCAAAGCGCGCCATTAAATAGGTCGTCGCGGACGCCCACAAGAAATTTTGGCCAAAATACAGCCGGACGCACATATCACGCAAAATCCATGGACTATAACACACGAAAAAACCGAAAAATCCCTATTTCCTGTACCGGGCCTCGTTTGAAATCCTAAAATCCCACGTTTACCCCTCCAAGCCAACGCGCGCCATTAAATAGGTCGTCGCGGAAGCCCACGAGAAATTTCGGCCAAAATACCACCGGACGCACATATCACACAAAATACATGGACTATAACACACGAAAAAACTGAAAATTCCCTATTTCCCGTTCCGGGCCACGTTTGAAATCCAAAAACCCCACGTTTTCCCCTCTGAACCAACGCGCGCCATTAAATAGGTTGTCGCGGACGCCAATGAGAAATTTCAGCCAAAATACAGTCGGACGCACATATCACGCAAAATCCATGGACTATAACACATTTTGTGTTATATGTGCGTCCGACGTTTTTTGGCCAAAATTTTTCATGTACGTTCGTGACGACCTATTTAATGCCGCGCGTTGGTTTCGGAGGGGTAAACGTGGGCTTTTTGGATTTCAAACGTGGCCTGAAACGGGAAATAGGAATTTTTTAGTTTTTTATGTATTATAGTCCATGGATTATGTGTGATATGTGCGCTGGTGGTTTTTTAGTTGAAATTTTTTGTGGGCGTTCGTGACGACCTATTTAATAGCGTGCGTTGGTTCAGAGGGGAAAACATGGGCTTTTATTATTTCAAACATGGCCCGGAATGGTAAATAGAGATTTTTCAGTTTTTTCGTGTGTTATAGTCCATGAATTTTGTGTGATATGTGCGTCCGGTGATTTTTTGGCCAAAATTTTTCGTGGGCGTCCGTGACGACCTATTTAATGGCGCGCGTTAGTTCAGAAGGGAACACGTGGGGTTTTTTGATTTCAAACGTGATCTGGAACGGGAAATAGGGATTTTATTATTATTTTAGTGTGTTATAGTCCATGGATTTTATGTGATATGTGCGTCCGGCGTTTTTTTGGCCGAAATTTTTTGTGGGAGTTCGTGACGACCTATTTAATGGCGCGCATTGGTTCGGATGGGAAAACGTGGGCTTTTTGGATTTCAAACGTGGCCCGGAATGAGAATTAGGGATTTTTTTATTTTTTCGTGTTTTATAGTCTATGGATTTTGTGTGATATGTGCGTCCCGCGGTTTTTTGGCCGAAATTTTTCATGGGTGTCCGTGACAATCTATTTAATGGTGTGCTTTGGTTTAGAAAATCAAGAAATTCTTCTTCACTTCCTTATAATTCATCATCATCTAGTATCGGAACTTCTCTAAATGGCATTACTATTACTGCACATCATGCTCGCTAAGTGTGTGTCGGGTCCTCCAAAAGTATAGTACATTTTTTTTGGATCCAGCACGAGTGCGGCAATATTTCTGGAGAGTTCAAGCAATATAGCTTTTAGGTAATTTATACTTGATCTATTTATGGATTTAGTTTGAGGAACTTATATGTTATCAGTGTATTTTAACGTGTTGTAGTATATAATCTGTATTATAATAGTAAATGACATTACTATTACTGCACATCATACTCGCTATAATGTTGACTGGTGCGTGTTAGATCCTTCATAAGTGGTGTATTCTTTTGTGTTTCTGGCACGAGTGCGACAACATTTCTGGAGAGCACCAATCAACATAGCCTTTAGGTAATTCATACTTGATCTATTTATGGATTTTGTTTAAGGAAATTTTACATTATCAGTATATTTTAACGTGTTGTAGCAGGTCAAGAACTTATTCTTCACTTCCTTATTCATCATCAGCTAGTATTGGAACTTCTCTAAATGACATTACTATTACTGCACATATGCTCGCTAAGTGTGTGCCAAGTTCTCCAAAAATATAGTACATTTTTTTTTATCCAGCACAAGTGCGGCAACGTTTCTGGAGAGTTCAAGCAATATAGTCTTTGGGTGATTTATACTTGATCCATTCATGGATTTAGCTTAAGGAACTTTTATATTATCAGTGTAATTTAACGTGTTGTAGCATATAATTTGTCTTATAATAGTAAATGACATTACTATTACTGCACATCATGCTCGCTAAAATGTTGACTGGTGCGTGTTGGATCTTTCAGAAGTAGTGTACTTTTTTGTGGATCTGACACGGGTGCGACAACTTTTTTGGAGAGTTCGAGAAACATAGCCTTGGAACTCTTTATGTATTTAATTTAAAGAGTTTTTTACATTATCTGTATAATTTAACGTGTTGTAGCAGATCAAGAAATTTTTCTTCACTTCCTTATTCATCATCAGCTAGTATTGGAACTTCTCTAAATGGCATTACTATTACTGCATATCATGCTCGCTAAAATGTTGACTGGTGCGTGTTGGATCCTTCGGAAGTAGTGTACTTTTTTGTGGATCTGACATGGGTTTGGCAACTTTTTTGGAGAGTCTCAGCAACATAGCCTTTAGGTAATTTATACTTGATCAATTTATGGATGTAGTTTGAGGAATTTTCACATTATCAGTGTATTTTAACGTGTCGTAGCATGTAATCTGTCTTATGAAACAAAATTGTCTGATCCTGGATAGCCTGGTTTTTTATTCAGATCATCAAGAACTTCTTCTTCACTTCCTTATTCATCATCAGCTAATATTGGAACTTCTGTAAATGACATTACTATTACTGCACATCATGCTCGCTAAAATATCGACTGGTGCATGTTGGATCCTTCAGAAGTAGTGTATTTTATTGTGGATCTGACATGGGTGCGCCAACGTTTCTGGAGAGTTCGAGTAACACAGCCGTTAGGTAATTTATACTTGATCCATTCATGGATTTAACTTAAGGAACTTTTTTGTTATCAGTGTATTTTAACGTGTTGAAGCAGGTAATCTGTCTTATCATATAGGTTACTAGTTCTACTTTTAATGGATAATTACTTGAAATTGGTGACTTGATAATGTAAAAATTCTTTTATATAATCGATATATATTAGTTAAACTCTTTTCGAGTTCCATTTCAATTGATATTTTTGAATTGACAGGGCAGGGGTGGTGCATGTTTTCTAGTATGTGTGGTTCAATTTTGCTATCTAATTGATAGTAAGTTATCTAACATGTTTGCTATGACTTCCCTATATGGAGTTTTTGCCACAATCATGTTATGACCGAAATAAGCATATATTATGCGGAAGCTAATAAAGTAAATTTTGAAAGACAGTAAGGAATAAGACAAATGAGAAATATATCAAAAGAGACGCAATAATTTAATGTGGTTCAAACTTACATCAAACTTATTGTTACATCCTTGTGTATGACATATGTGGAAGTGCTGTAAGTTTGAGTTTATTCATAGATGTCACATGCTTTATATATATTAGTTTTTGAAAATGTGTGTTGCACATTATATGCCGTGTTAATTATTTATAATATTTACATACACAAAAATTCTCCAAGGATCTGACAGATATGAAATACCATCAAACTATATATACTACTAAAATGTGTTTCATGTCAATATCGTACAAATATTATGTAACATAATTTAGTACCCTTCATGTTACTTTTCCTAATATTTGTGATTTTGAAATTTACTCACTACCGCATAAACTTCAAACAATATCTAGTTGTGATTGTATAGTAATTATTGCAGAACATAAAATGAAAAATACAATATTGTATATGAAAAATATAAATATAGTAACCGAAACCTGAAAATATAGAAGAATAAGCTATCAATTATTATGCTTCATTAGGTACCTGAAACTGAAGATGATGAAGAAAAAGAAGAAGAAGAAGAAGTGAGTTAAAAAAGAAGACGTTATGAAGATTATATTGTAAAAAAAATGTATAGCCCATAAGCACAAACAAAAATCTTCAATAAAAACAATGAAAATTAAGATACAAATGAAAAAACGACGGAAAAAAAAAAAGAAACAGAAAGATATTTATACTAATATGTGTAGTGACATGATTCAATATGTCAATCTAGCAAAGTACAAGTAATATTATTAGCTTATGGTATTTTCAGTTGCTTTAATTTCTTTGTCAATCTTTTTGTTGCATTAAAAAGGTCATCATATAGTTGGTGATACACAAGAAACCAATGCTAATCTCTGGTTTGTTATGTTCTTGAAAAAGTTCTTCTCCATTTGTTTCAATTTATTTGTCTTAGTTTGACTGGACACGGAGTTCAAGCAAGTAAAAAGAATTTTTGAATTTTATGGTCTTAAATTAAAAATATGTATAATGTGCCAAAATACACTTTAATCTTGTAACCTTAAATATGCCATGTGGAATAATGTTGGAATTAAAAAAATTCCAATTAGAAAAAGCGATATTTTTTTTGAAACGGACTAAAAAGGAAAAGTTTTGAAACAGATGGAGTAATTAATTAAACTTCCTATTCTAAATTGAAAACTTAAATTGATGCAATCACTTGTATTAGTATATATTCACTCCCTTGGGCTACCCATTTTCATTGCATAGCAAAGATTTTTCTGTTTTTTCTTTCTGGTGAAAATGGTGTGTCTTATTTTTTGCTTTTCTTGTGTCACTGTTGATATGAGAATAAGTGTTTGAGATTGGAGATGCACACATCGATTGTATATACTTTAATTGTATATAATCTAACTTTTTTTCTTTTTCTTTTTTTAAATGAGAAGTTTAGATCCGGATTTGAAATTCGCTTTTTGAAAATGAGAAATTTAGAGTTGTATGTAATCTCTATTGGTTATTTGATTATTTTTATTTTGTTTGAAGTCGAATGATCTTGTTGGTTTATTTTTTATTATTTATTAGCTTCGTCTTTCGTAATTCTTAGTCATGTTTATTATACCCTTGTTTCATCTCTTTTAGCACAAGAATTGTGTGTGGATGGGGAAAGTAATCAAGCATCAATGACACCAGGTTTTTTTGACTGTTTTTCTTTCCTAAATGATCGACCTATATGGTAGAATCTCCCTTCCAGAAATACAAGAATTTTGGCTTTCTTTTACCTTTTTTCTATTTTTTTTATTACATTGTTATTCGGGTCAGCTTGCTTGCATCTTGACTAATCCACTAGCTTGTCAGATCATCATCACGTGTCTTAAAAATTATTTTTCTGTGTAGGTTTTGATAGAGTTCTTGCTCACAAATTCATTCTTTGAGCCACCTCTCTTTTTTTTGAGAAAAATCATGTTTATGGAATGCTCGCGTCGTCTTATCTATGAAATAGTATTCTCATAAAAATGTTGTGATATTTGATTGAGACACTGCTCGATTTATTCATTATGTTTTTTGTACGTGCTTGTTTGAACCTAGATTTTCAAGTTGAGACCACATGTTGGTTTTAATACCACTAGATATATAAGTTTTACTTCGTCTTTCTAAGTTCACACCTTTATTTTTATTTTTATTTTTAATATTGTTCTGTTAGTAAATGTTTTGGATACTTCAAGACGTTGAAATATCATGCAGTCAATGAGTTATGATTAATTTTTCTCCTATTATTCCTTGCGATGCTTTAGTTCTCCCTTTCACTAAGCTAATATTTTATCAAATTACCGGTGGTTTTTGTTTCAGGGACTTTTGGCATTCGAAGAGATTTTGAACAAGAAAATTATATTTGAAGTTCTGAAGCAACCACAAGAATCAATCAACGTAGATGAATGATGACGATGACACTTGTTGTGTATGCTTAATAAGGAGCATGAAACTTTGGCAGCTGCGCATTTTTCTTTTAAGCTTGTTTGCAACCTGATTCAATTATATTCTTTCCTATTTTGGATGTGTATAGGATACTTATGGTGATGTGGAAGAACTTGGAAAACTTAATTGTGGCCAAGGAGCTTCCCCTTTTCCTTTTGCAATGGAGATGAACAATGACAATGCTTGGCTAGAGATCAATATTACTCGTCTTAATTTCAAAAGGAGTGGTTTGCAAAAGGTGTCAAACCATTCCTTTTTGCAAAATAGGACAAGTAATATTGATCTCCAACCAAGCATTGTCATCGTTCATTTCCGTTGCATAAGGAAATGGGAAGCTCCATGGCCACAATCAAGTTTTCCAAGTTCTTCCCCATCGCCATAAGTATCCTATACACATCTAAAACAGGAAAAAATATAATTGAATCAGGTCGCAAAAAGGCTTAATTAAAGTTGAAAGGGGCAACTCCCAAAGTTTCGTGCTCCTTACCAAGCATACACAACAAGAGTCATTTCCATCGTTCATCTCCATTGCAAAAGGAGTGATTTGAGATCAATATTACTTGTCCTATTTGCAAAAGGAGTGGTTCGACACCATAAGAAATTGTTTGGTCTATGTCCCATTTTTCAGTTGATTGGCTTTGGCGGACGCCTAGCATCCTTCTATATGTAGTTGATTGACTGGCACAAGATCTCTAAATGATTCTATATGATGAACATTCGTGTTTACTACTTTTTCAGTTTGTTTTCGTCTTTTGTTGCTTTTCCAGTTTCTATTAGTCATCAGGTTGTACCGCGCTGAGACAATATCTAAGATGGTCAGTTCTAGCTTGAAATGTTATTTTTTTTTTGTTATTCAGTTCGTTGTCTTTTATTCCTTGAAAAATGATGATTTTGACCTTTTCGAAGCCTCATTCATCAGCATGAGATTTCCACAAAGATTTCCCATTATAGATCTTCACCTTTCAATCTTGCTTCCATGTTTTAATTGATCCAGAAAATTGATGGAAATATTTATACAATCAAATCTTCGTCATGTTTATATACTTTTTTTCATCTCTTTTAGCACAAGAATTGTGTGTGAGTGGGAAAAAGTAATCAAGCATCAATAGCACTAGGTTTTTTTGACTGATTTTTTCCCTAAATGATCGACCTATATGGTAGAATCTACCTTCCAGAAATAGAAGAATTTTGGCTTTCTTTTACCTTTTTGTTATTTTTTTTATTACATTGGTGTTCGAGTCAGCTTACTTGGATCTTGACTAATCCACTAGCTTGTCAGATTATCATCACGTGTCTTACAAATTTTTCTTCTGTGTAGGTTTTGATAGAGTTCTTGCTCACAAATTCATTCTTTGAGCCATCGTTATTTTTAAGAAAAATCATGTTTATCATATGCTCGTGTCGTCTTATCTATGAAATAATATTCTCATAAAAATGTTGTGATATTTGGTTGAGACAATGCTCGATTTGTTCATTATGTTTTTTGTACATGCTTATTTGAACCTGGTTGAGTTAAATGGATGAGACCACCCCCCATGTTTTTTAAATTAAACATTGATGGTTCGTGTTTGAATGGTAGGTGTGGTGGAGGTGGGGGTACTAAGAGACTCGATGGGGAGAATTATTATGGCTTTCACATTAAACCTCAGAGAGGGATCAAGCAATTGGGCTGAAGCAATGACTATGCTCCAAGGATTGGAACTGTGCTACAAAAAGGAATCAGACAAGTTATTGGAGAAACATACTCGATGCTCCTGGCCAAATCCATTACTGATAATTGGAGCATCCCATGGAGAATGTATATTCCTGTAAAGAAGATTCAAAGGCTAGTTGAAGAGCATGATTTTATCATCAATCATTGCTTGAGAAAAGCAAACCAACCAACGGATAAATTAGCTTCTATCAGCCACACTACTGACGTAAACCATGTCTTTAACTCCATTTCTAACCTTCCTAGACAAGCTAGAGGTCTTGTAAATCTAGATAGAATGGATATGGCCTCCTTTAGATAAAAAAGAATCAAGGATGTTATCCTTATTTTTGAGCCCCCATAGGCTTTCAGACTTTAGGTCTTCACTGGCGTTTGTATAGGCGTACTCTTTTGCTAGTGCTTCTTAAGCACCAAATACAAGTTTGGTATACCAAACTTCAAATCTTGTACTCTTCCCAGATCAATGAAATGCCAGTTTTTTTTTGTTAAAAAAAAACAACCTAGATTTTCAAGTTGAGACCACATGTTGGTTTTAATACCACTAGATCATAAGTTTTACTTCATCCTTCTAAGTTCACACCTTTATTTTTATTTTTAATATTGTTCTGTTAGTAAATGTTTTGGATACTTCAAGACGTTGAAATATCATGAAGTCAATGATTTTTCTCCTATTATTCCTTGCGATGCTTTAGTTCTCCCTTTTACTAAGCTAATATTTTATCAAATTACTGGTGGTTTGTGTTTCTGGGACTTTTGCCATTCGAAGAGATTTTGAACAAGAAAATTATTTCTGAAGTTCTGAAGCAACCTCAAGTAACAATCAACGTAGATGAATGATGACAATGGCTCATGTTGTGTATGCTTAATAAGGAGCATGAAACTTTGGCAGTTGCACGTTTTTCTTTTAAGCTTGTTTGCAACCTAATGCAATTAAATTCTTTCCTATTTGGATGTGTATAGGATACTTATGGCGATGTGGAAGAACTTGGAAAACTTAATTGTGGCCATGGAGTTGCCCCTTTTCCTTTTGCAACGGAGATGAACGATGACAATGCTTGGCTAGAGATCAATATTACTCGTCTTATTCGCAAAAGGAGTGGTTTGCAAAAGGTGTCAAATCATTTCTATTGCGAATAGTACCAGTAATATTGATCTCCAACCAAGCATTGTCATTGTTCATCTCTGTTGCAAAAGAAAAGGGAAGCTCTATGGCCACAATCAAGTTTTCCGAGTTCTTCCCCATCACCATAAGTATCCTATACACATCCAAAACAGGAAAGAATATAATTGAATCAAAACGTTGCAAACAAGTTTAGAAGTGAAAGGGGCAACTACCAAAGTTTCATGCTCCTTACCAAGCATACACAACAAGAGTCATTTCCATCGTTCATCTCCTTGCAAAATTAAAGGAGTTATTTGAGATCGATATTACTTGTCCTATTTGCAAAAGGAGTGGTTCGACACCATAAGAAATTGTTTGGTCTACGTCCCATTTTTCAGTTGATTGACTTTGGCGGACACCCTGGCATCCTTCTATATGTTAGTTGATTGACAGGCGCAAGATGATGGCATAGAATTCTCTAAATGATTCTATGATGAACATTCGTGTTTTCTATTTTTTCAGTTTATTGTCGTCTTTTGTTGCTTTTCGAGTTTCTATTAGTCATCAGGTTTTACGGCGCTGAGACAATATTTGAGATGGTCAGTTCTAGCTTGAAATGTTTTTTTTTTTGTTATTCAGTTTGTTGTCTTTTGTTCCTTGAAAAATGATGATTTTGACCTTTTCGAAGCCCCATTCATCAGCATGAGATGTCCACGAAGATTTCTCATTATAGATCTTCTCCTCTCAATCCTTCAAGCTTCCTATTGTTGTCTGAAAACCAGTGTATATCTCCGTCATTTCTCCCCAAAACATGATCGTATCGTGGGATCTAACTTCTTCAGGTTCCTTCGCGGTTAAATCTTGCTTCCATGCTTTAATAGATCCAGAAAATTGATGGAAAAACTTCATTTTACCAACATATATATGAAGAGTTCATACATACAAAATTTGACAATAACCTTCCACTTTGTGGTAAATGCATTGATGACTTTTACTAATATAACTGAATTGGCCAGCATCTATATGACTATATATGTTTGTACCAAGAGTTGTAATACTAGCTTTACATATTTACCGTTTTCCCCCTTCAAGAGCAATAAAAGCCTTCTTGCTTTACATAGAATAAAATAGATCCCACTAATTCATCTAAGAAAAATTTCTATTTTGTTGATTGCATAATGTTATGGGAAATTCAAACCCCATAATTCAATAAGATCTTATATTATTACTAGTTATTGACCGCCCGTGCATATGCTACTTTTTCTATCTCAATTTATGTAACACATTAAATTTAGAGAGTCGATTAAAAAAAAATTTACGATTTTTTAAATATCTTAAGTTGTTAATTATTGTGAATTATAATACTTTCTTTTACAAAATTTTCAAATAATATATGTTATTCTCTTTGTCTCAATTTATGTGGCACTGATGGAGTTTGGAGAGTCACTCCAATTTCTTTATATAATTTTTAGATATTTTAAGTTGTTAGTTATTGTGATTTATAGTGGTTTCTACGTAATTTTCAAATAATATATGCTACTCCCTCTACTCCAATTTATGCGACGTTGATAAAATTTGGAGTCAATTAAATTTTTTATGTCTTTTAAATATTTTTAAATTATTAATTATTGTGATTTATAGCACTTTTTACATTATTTTTAAATAATATATGTTACTTCCTCTATCCCAATTTATGTGGCACTGATAAAATTTTGAGAGTCAATCAATTTTTTTATATCTTTCAAATATTTTAAATTGTTAGTTATTGTGATTTATCTTTTTACGTATTTTTTAAATATATAATAAAAAGACAAATAAATTAAAATGAAGATCGGACCCACAAATGAAGAAGCAGGCAGCAAAAGCAGACATGTTGATGCTCTGCTGCCCTTCTTTCATTCTTATTAGATAGTAAAACTTATATGTATAATATATTTTTTCTTATTTTTTAAAGGCACGTGTTGTTTAACTTGGCCTCAACTGGTATTTATGTCTTCCAACTTTGGGTATGCACAAGTAGGCACTTAAATTATCATAAAGTGGAACAAGTAAACACACTCGTCCTACATGACAATCTCACGCGATTTGACATGTAAAACTTGTGCATCTCACGCGATTTGCCAAATTAAAAATAGTTCTCCTAAATTATTTGCCATTTTTAAAGTTCTAGATAATATTAATTATCATTTTCCCATTTTACTCTTAATAGTAAGTAATTGTTATTGAATATTACAAACAACTCAATTATGGAATAACGACACATAAAAGAGTAAATCTTAAGACATAAATAAGGGTAAGATAATCCAAACCCTTTTTAATTAATATTTTCTTAAAAGCACTAAACACGACAGATAATTTGAAAGGGAGGAAGTAATAAACTAATCCAAAACATTAGCTAAATTTAGAGCATGTACAAGTGGACATGTCTGTTCCTAACCCATACCATTATTGTTATTGTTAATTAATTACAACTAGATCTGCATTATCCTCTAATTAATCATTTCTCCTTAATTAATCTGTAGATGGGCCAACATTTGGCTGTCTTCAATTGCATGAACATTTCTTTTCCTTTGTTGTTGTGAAGTGACCTGGAGGTCACATGTTCAAGCTGCGAAAATAGTCTCCGACAGAAATATTAGGTAAGGCTCCATACAATAAATTAACCCTTGTGGTTTGGCTCTTTCCCGGACCTTATGCATAGCGGGAGCTTTAATGAACCGAGCTGTCCTTTTTATCTATTTGAATGTTCCTCCAAATGTTGGTGTCCAAAAATCCATAGTAGTCTCAGCTGCTACTGGGAAAGTACTTGATATTGGTACTAAACAAAATCCTTTGCTCCTTAAATCTTGTTTCAATAATCCTTCTTGTTCTTTAACCTATTGATGGTCAATAAAAAAAAAGAGTATAAGTTCTATGAACTGACGATATAAGAAATATATATTTATACAATCAAATCGTAGATAGTTTATCAAGCAATTCTATTTGATAAACATTCATGAGTAACTTATAATAATGGTATGTGACATTCTTTAATTATTACATTGTCGACGTACATAACTTTAAATCCATAAAAGAGTACTTAACATAGGTAGAGAAATTGGAAAACTATATCAATAAATAAATAATATGGAGGAAAATAGTTTTAAAACAATTTTTTAAAATACTTTTTATATTTGATTGATCAAAATATTTTGCTAAGAAAACAAGTTTCGTGAAAATCAGGAAAATGATTTTTCTCGTGAAAGGAAAAAGAAGTTCCATAAACTGTATTAATTTATATTGATTGTCTCCCATCACCCCTACGCCCACTCCCACCTTAGCGCCCCTACACCCCATCTTCACCTTTATCCCGCATCGCCCTCCATCTTCATAATATTTATCTAAATTATATATAAATATCTTTAACTAGTATTATTGTCTGTTCAGACATCAAAAAGAAAAAAAGAAAAAAATCACTTATTTTTCGATAAAAAAAACATTTTCCTTCCTACCAAACACACAGTTAATGAATTACTTAAAGAGTTGAATTTAGTTTCCCTACCTGTTGATGATGTTGAGTTGGTGATCCATTATTTTTCACATATGGGGTTCTTAAAACCTGAAATCATGTAAAACAAAAATATGAAATTTAAAATTTTATGATTAAACATGTTTTTCGAAATTTAATTTCAAAAAAAAAAAGAAAAAATTTCATGATCTAACGGGCCATAAAGAGCAATACATACATTGACTTGATCATGAAGAAACTTGATGTAGTCAATAGCTTCTTGGAGAACTGATGCTGTATCAGTCTGAAACAACAAGGAACACATAAAAGTATTAACATCATGAATATAAGAAATTGATTAAATCTTTTTTTGGAACAACTAATAAATTAACATCATAACAGAATAGTCGCAAGTTCAAATAAAGGAGGAGGATTATCGAGGATCAATCCAAAAATAACTTCTCTAGTCTCTAAAGTAGAGGGTCAATTAAAAATAACCTTCTCGGACCCGGGATAAAACCGGGTTTATTGTTGTTGTTGTTGTTGTTGTTGTTGTTGTTGTTGTTGTTGTTGTTGTTGTTAAGGGTGGCAAAATCAAACTCAACCCGTTTATTAGCTCAACTCATTTCAACCCATCAAAAATTGGATTGATATATAAATCAAATTGACTCATGAGAAATCTTGTTAAAATATTTAAAAGACCTTTTTTTTTTTAATTTGGTATGTTATATATAGTCATAATAAATAAAAAAAATTTATTAGGTACTAAGAATTTATAAAAGAACAAATAAAATGATTAAAATTTAGTAAAAAATAAACAAATTGAATTATGATTCATTATCTGATTCGTTTTGACCCAAATAAATTTTGATCAATTTGAGTCCTGACCCGTTTAGTGTTTTGACTCAACCCGCTTAATTATCATCTCTAGTTGTTGTTGTTGTTGTTGTTGTCCAAAAAGTAAAAGAAAGATCCAAATATTTAAGGGTAACTTACATAAAATACACATCTTTGAAAGTTAATTACTCTTTTTCCCACCTCAATCCCGCTCGGATACATCCCTCACCTCGGGATTCATCGCCTCACCTAGGGATACATCTCCAAACTATTCAGATACATCAAAATCCCATTGGATACATCCCAAAATCACTCGAATACATCAACATTCTTTGGTTTTACCTTTGATACATCGGGTGGGATGTATCCAAGGTGAGGCAATGTATCACGACCTGAGGTGATGTATCTGAGTGATTTTTTTGTTAACATATAGTATATTAAGTAATTAAAATAAAGTAATGAAAGAGTGAATAAATATGATAAGAATGTATGTCTCTTTACATAGTTTAACCAATATTTAATTACCTTTCCAAAAGGTGAAACCAATTGTTGGAGGGCAGTTATTCGGTCCCCCAATTTCTCTTTTCTGACCTGTTAGTTGAACAAAAAGCTGAAAATTGTCACCATTTTCTTGGACAAAACAATCATTTTACTTAATTACCAAAGAAAAATTTCCTCTTTTTGTTAATTACAATAGCGAATCGAACTCTTATCAATAAAATAAAAATCTATATAATTAATTAATTAAGCTATTAAAATTCCCCATGCCACTATTTCCTTATTCGTTCGTCCAGAAAGGGAAAAAAACTTTCTAACTTCGAAAATTTTTATAACTTGAACATTCATTTCACCCTTAATGATAATCTTTTATAGCCACACAAATAACATGAAATGTTTAACATCACAAGTTTTAAAAGTCTTATGTATAACCAGTGGGGGAGCTACATGTCAGCTTACGAGTTTGGTAAAATTCAATAGCATGCTTTGACTCAAATTCTATATTTGTATTAAAAATCACTTAATATATATAAATAATTGAACCAGATCTCAATAAGTTGTAGTTTCTAGAACTCAAAATCCTAGCTTTGTGTTTGTATTTAAGATCATAAATTTTAAAAGTATCCTTTTTTCCCTTTAAAATTCGTCATGTCAAACTATATCGTATAAATTGAAACGAATAGATTATATTACATACCTTAAAAGTTGGAAATGGTGATGGTGTCTCAATTCTCTGCCGTTTGTATGTGGGTTCTTCATTGGTGCTATTCTTAGTAGTTGAGCTTGATTTGGACTGGAAAATTTATACCAACAAATGGTTACTATATATTCACTTCAAGAAAATTAAAGCAACTGTCAGATTACTTACTATAACATATTAAAATAAAATAATCAGTATATATAAATGAGTGAAGGGTCAAAAAAACACAGCTAAAGTATACTATTTTTTGAGTTCCAAATCTGCAATATTAGTTGTGTGAGTTTCCTACCTGAACTATCATCAAATGCTTATCAAAATATACCTCAACTATCAGTTGTTCACTTTTCCTAGCTACCTGAAATATCACCATTGTTTAGGTAGGAAAAAGTGAACAACTGATAGTTCTGGTGTGTTCCGATAAACATTTGGTGATAGTTCAAGTAGGAATTAAACTCGCACTTGATAGTTTAAATATGAAACTCAGCAAACCAGAATACTTTAGATACTTCCTCCGTCCCATTTTATGTGGCACTGTTTGACTTGGCACGATGCTTAAAGAAAAGACTTTTGAAACTTATGGTTTAAAATAATCCTTAGATATTTATGTGACCGTAGATAATTTCATTAAAGATAAAATGGACATTTTAAAGTTAAATGGTTCTAATTATTATAAGATGACATTTTCTTGCGACGGACTGAAAAAGAAAGGGTGTCATATAAAATGGGACGGAAGGAGTAATTTTTTTTAACCCTTGACTCTATATAAATAAAATTTGTCAAACTATATATGATGTACTTACCTTAGGCAAAGAGGGTTCAAAAACATTTAAATTTTGTCTTTGGTACTTTGTAGATGATGGTGCATAATTGATTGGATTGTTGTTAGGAAACAAAGATTGTTGAGGTTGTTCTTGATCATGAGGATCATCAAATAGTGTTTGAAGCAAATCTGAATAGTAATTGAAATCTTGATTCTTTGGTTTATGAAAGGAAGAATTGTCTTCACTACTTATGCTAGAAAAGTTCCTCTTCAACTCATTTTCTTGCTGGTAATTCTGGCTTGAATTTACAAGGATTTCTTGGCTGCACAATTCCAAGAAAAAAGGATATTAAAAACAAATGTTCGGATCAAACACTTATCATTATGTCAAAAAATTATAGCTGATAGCAAGAACGTAACTTTATTTCTTAACCAAGCCCATTAAGCAAGTGTCATATTCGTTCATGACTTTGATTCAAACCATCCTCAACCCATCAGTTGAGCGTCGCCATAGACAAGATATTGACGTTATCCAATAATAGTTTATCAATACGTGTTACAATTTGACTTCCTTGAGCTTTTAAAGAGAACCCCTTAATAAATATAATAGAAAGTTCTTGGATCATATATAGAAATAATTAAACATTAATACAGACAACAACTTCTTTCGTTTCATCTTTATGTGTTTTAGTTACGTTTCAAATCACAAAGTTTATAAAAATAAGAAAGATCAACTTTAGAATCTTGTATTTTTAAACTAAAGATATGTGTAATATATTAAAATGTCTTTTAAATCGTATGATTTTAAACATGTTATATGGGGTTTTGAAAATTATAATATTATCGTACTAAATATATAAAAGTGACATTCTAAACTGATCGAAAAACAAAAAAGATTAAAACACGTAAATTGAAACAGAGGGAGTATATATGGCTTCAAGCCCGAAAATGGAAAATTTTCTAGTAGGAACAGATTCTCCTTATGTTGGTCCTACGCAACGCGAAACCGAATCAATTGAAAACACACAAGTATATATCCCAACTCTTTATCTTCTAATATTTTATAACCTTTCCATCTTCCAGCAAGCAGATAGAGACGAATCTAAAATTTAACTTTGAATTTGTTATGTATTTTAAAGTAATGGGCCAGGTTCATATCTACTATTTCTTGTAATTTTCATGAGCTTTTATATATGAACTTGTGCTCTGTATCGAAAATATTGGATTCAAATGGATCAGACGACTAGTGAGGCTTGCTCAAGTGATTGAGCACCTCACTATCAATCGATACGTTGAGGGTTCGAGTCATGCATGCTTGAAGGATAAGCGTGGGAACACTATGATCCTTCTGAGGGGCGAGATGGGAAAAAATTGAATTCAGATAAACCCGATGTTGATATGCTTTATGCTCCCCTTCTTCTAAGAGAACCAAAATTTAAAAAAAAAAAAAGAAGATGATGAAAACAGGATTTGCTTACAGTGACTGATTCCAATCTGGTGATGCTGATGATGCTGGTGAAGAAGAAGAATTGCCATTAACACCCAAAATTTGTATAGTGGAAGAATAATCCATTGATGACAAGTTGTGATGATTATTTTTGGGTAATTCTTGAAAAAACATAGAGTCATCAGAACTAGAATTATAATAATCATCAATATTGGACCTATTAATTATTTTCATGTCCAAATATTCACTACTTGGCCATGCAAAATATTGTCCAATAATTGGATCAAGAATTGAAGATGATGGAAAATTAAAAATATTTTTTGTTGAATTAATCCACCAGCTTTCTCCATAGACCACATCTTGAAATAATTCATCAGCCATAATTGCTAGGAATTTTCTGGATAATTGGTCTTTTGGGAACAGGTTTTCTAGGGTACGTAAATACCCGGGAGTTAAGTCAATATGAAGTGGTGTATGTTTGAGTTTGTCAATTACTACCACAAGAAAGCGGCCTCCTATCTTCTAAAGTGACCTGTCACTTCGTTCGTACCTTCTTGGCTTAGGCTTCCATTAATAACTTCTCTAATTCTTCTTGGTAATTTGAGAGCTTTTGTTTTGGTTTTACATGAAATATTCTAAAGTCAGAGTTGTATTTATAGACACAAATATTATGTGTATAATAAACAGTTTGGGGGTGGGGTGGGTGAGTAGGTGATGGGAGGGGGTAGGGGGGGAGAACTAGGAAGAGAAACTAATGGAATTTGGTTGACATTATTCAAAGAAAGATGATTAGACAAAGCAATTAAAGGGATTTAGGAGATAAGCATATTTAATTATGATAAAAACAAAAATTAAAGGTGTTTTGGATTGAATTCTCTTACTACTTTCTCCGACTTAATTTATGTGGCATCGTTTGATTCCGAGCATGGAATTTAAGAAATAAAAGAAGATTTTGTTATGTTTGTCAAATTATCCTTATTAAAGTCACTTTAGTGTTTTAGTCGACTTTTCTTCACAATAAAGTGTTAAATGAGATCCAATAAAGATAAATGGGAATGGTGCATGTCATTAAACAATTGTCAAATAAAGAAAGATGATACTATTCTTTTTGAAAAGACCTAAAAAGAAAAGTCTGTCACATAAATTGAGACGAAGAAAGTATTGTGTACTTACTATTCTTATTCCTCAAAGGGTTCGGAAGGCCATTATCTATGATTGAGTCGTAAAAATTTCTATAAACGATATTATGAATTAATTTTACCTGTTGATATCTCACTTGAGGAAAGTAAAGTCAAAATTTTGACGACTTACATTCTGATAAAAGTTTGTTTTGTTTTGTTATTAATATCCTTGAATTGATGGAGTAGTAACTAGTAAAGGATGAATGAAGCAGTTGACCAACTGATACATGCAAACAAAAGTCAACGCAGCTGAAGTTTTAGTTTTAGTTGAGTCACCACAAATTTTGGAATTATTATGACGTCTTGTCAAGATCGTTGAGTTACAACAACCATATATCCGGTGTATTTTCGCAAGTAAAGTCTGGAAAAGTCATGTGTAGGCAGCTTAATTATTCCTATCTCATAAAGATGGAAAAACTATTTCCAATAGAGTCAAGGCTCAATCAATCGGTTGGGTTCAACAATTTATTTCAAATTAAATTACGTGACTTGCTAGGGCCATCATCAACAACAACAATATATGTCTAGTGTGAGAAGATGGAGAGTTTGTTTTCAATAGGCCCTCGGCTTAATCAATTCGTTGGGTTCAATAATTTATTTCAAATAATGTGACTTGCGATAGGACCATCATTAACAATAACAATACCATATTCAATGTAATTTCACAAGTAAGATAAGATCATTAATATTTAATCTTTATATTTAGCACTTATTGCAATCGGAGATATCAAAAGTTCAAATATAAATTGATTTTGAAGGTCAATTTGTATTTAACCAAAAATTATAGGGATTAAAATAAGAATTTATCGATACTCGAAAGACTATAAGTGCTAACTTCCCTAAAAAAAAATTCTTGCCGCCTACTAATCTGTTATTAATTCCGATAGGATTAAGTCCAAATTGTGTCAACCATGAATTAGATTAAATATTATGTGGTTTAAATTAATAATTCCTAATTAATAATACATTTGTAGGTTAGGTCAGTTCCATATGGATTACATTTTCTACTTTAAAAAAATGGAGGACATTGACCACTAAGTAATAATCAAGAAGTTTTAATTAATTCTAATACATGGTGATGAGGGGACTGCTAGAAAATTACACTTATTGACCTTGAAAATGAATGGTCTTGATATTTGACTCCCACTTTTTACTCACGAAAAGAATAGGATCAGAAGTTCAAGAGTCGAATTTCCCATTTACCCATAACGGAGTGGAGGAGTCACCCCAACCAGGCAGACGATCACAGGTCATAACGCACTCTTTGCACTATCTACCTCCAAGATAATTCTTGTACATCACCTGGTGAATGCAGGGGAGGATCTAGAGGATAGCAACAAAAAATTACATTTTATATATAAAGTATTTTTTAAAACTTTTATGCATATATAGATTTTGAACCCCTAAAAATAAGATCAGAGGTTGGCACAGTGATTGAGGGGTTCAGAATTCACCTTGTGGTTCCAAGTTCAAGTCCCAAGCATTACCTTTTTATCTTTTGAATTCCCTTAATAAAAATATTGAATTCATCACTGGATAAATACAATCTATGTTAGAGACTGTCAAAGAATGTGATGCAATACATATGATCACTATACTTTTAATCAGAACTTTGGGAGACACTTTCTCTTCAAATGAGTCACATAATATATGTATCTAAATTAATCGAATCAGTAAATTTCGAACGCGAGATAAATATAAAAAGGATATCCAATTAGGGGAAAAGGGGTTGTTGATTGAGTGGACAATATTATGGGTCCAATGTTTGGTATGTTTATGTGTTTGACAAGGTTCTAGAAAAGTCAAAAGAGTTAGTAGTGTTGACGATATTCAATTTCAACTCCACTTTGCCATTCGTCAATTAACCATATTTTCACGTTTCAAATTTCTTTGTTTATCCCTTCTATTCGTTTTTATTTGTTTGTCTTATTTGTTATAGGGTTTAAAAATTATAAATATTTGTAATTTATTAAAATATCTTTTGAATATTATGATTTTAAATATATTTTCTTCGTCGATTTTTATTTGTCTAATATTGATTTGAGACACCTTTTAAAGAGCAATAAATATATATTACCTTTTGAAATAAATTCAATATTTTGAAAATATAAAAATGACTGTAATTAATAATAAGAATAGATTATAAACTACAAAGTGATAAATTATCGTCTGATTTTTCAAAGTGGACAAGTAAAATGTGGTCATCCACATTTTTAGTATAATAGATAAATAAAAATAGACGGGGGGAGTACCATATAAGATGTTGTGTGTAAAGAGTTACACTAAATATAGTAAACTGACATTCTTTTTAAACAGACTTAAAAGAAAAGTAAGGCAAATAAATTAAAACAGAGAAAATAATAAAATACTCTCTCCGTGTTCATATTATATGGTGTTTTTAACTTGAGCACACCTATTAAAAATTCACTCACCATTAAAAAAAAGTAAAAATATTTTTATTAGATTATCTTTAATTAACCAATACCGCTTTAATATAGTTTCTCGATTATGTAAGAACTCACTAATCTAAATTATACTATATAGCTAACAAGATTGTTTATGTTTAAATATTTCTATTAAAAAGGGAATTAGTTGACTCATGTCCACTATTCCTTGGATTTTCTTATTGTCATTCTTATTGCCATTTTGTGCATTGTGGAAACTAACCCAATTTGTGAGTACCAAATAAGATTTTAAAATAAGTCAAAAATATATATTTTAAAATAAGAATTTGTTATTTTAATAAGAATTTTTTAGTCAAACGTACGTTGGACAAACTATTTCAGACAAAATGACTTTTTCTTTCCAATTATGAAAGAGAACCGGCGCTCTAAACATTTAAATTTATATTATATACTAGTTTTTTTTTTTTAAATTGGGGGAAGGGGAAACGGGGAGGGGATTACAAGATGGAGAATCGAACCCTCACCAACAAGGTGGGAGTTTAGGTAGCCAACCAACTAAGCTACTAAGATTCCTCTTATATTATATACTAGTATAAACGTATATTAACCTATTATAACAGATAATTTGTTTCATTTTTCAAGATATTAATTTCACTTGTTATGGGCAATTATATGTACGCCTTATCTTATAGATATAATGCAAAAAGAATTACCATTATTATTGAGCATAATAATGCGAATTAGGCTTGTTGTATTTAGTATATAGCGTCAAGTAGTTCCGCTTTTCCCCTACAGATGATGTGCCGAGAAATGCATTATTGAAACTGAAATGAAACTTAAGAAGCTGTCGGTCGGGGCGGGATAAGCTTGCTTCTTCACAAGCCTATCCCCCACCATAAGCTCTAGATTTTGGGGTTTTCGCTATAGCCCAATATATTAAAGTTAAATCTAAACGAATATATGAAATAAAAAAGAGTACTAATAGCGCGTGCTCCTACTCTTCAGCTCTGCAATTGAAAAATAGTCAATATCTTAGAATTTCACTGATAGAGATCAAAACTTCACGACCATAACTATTTTTCTATTATCGAAGTTAGAAAGTGACAATTTTAGTGAATTGTTTCAAGGGATAAAACATAAAAATACATTTAAACGATGATAAAATTGTAAGTTACATACGCAAATTATGTCGGAGTCCTATCACTTCCTAATTTTTTTTTATATTATTTATCTCTATACTATGTGCGAGTCCTACCACCCATCGATCGAAGTTAAAAAATCCAACTTTAAGGTCAACTTAAACTCGTGATAGTGCTTATGTCATGGTTTAAGACTTTTTTTTTCTTTTTCAACACACCTAATTTGTTTGTATAAAGTAATGTCATTAAATATTAATGGCCCCAAAGCCCTTTAATTTAAAAATATTAGAACTAAAAGCACAATTATAGACCAGACATTTACCAAAAACATCAACTTATCATAAACCCCTATTCTTGTCTCAACTCTCCTACTTTGAAATTATTGGATAATGTTTGTCATTAATTAAAAATATCAATAAGCAATTTGATTAATCCCATAATCAATTTTTTAAATGAATTCTGTTTATATTAGAATTATATTACTTATTGTACTGTTTAAAGTTGTGACAAATAAGATAAGAGCATGGTGTATTCCTGTGTACAATACACCACCAAGTTAAGAAGTTGTTTATAGTTAGAGACTCCCTTTTTAGAAACTTAGATTACCTATGCATGTGTCGAGATAAACTCCACTCGTATTTCGTTATTTTTTTATAAGATAGAAAGTCGAATAACTAATAAAAAAAATGGATGTTGACAACGTCAAAACCTTACATTGGCTTATTGCATATGATATTATGATCCAACTTTTTGTATTTAGGTATGCTATAAAAAAAAATATGCAATTTAAAATTTTATTCCTTAAAGTTGTTTATGTTGGACCAGTGATATTATTATAATTTGTTTTAAAAAATGGTATCTTTATATGTTTTGAAAATTTTGTACTTTTAAACTTTTCGTTTTTAGTTGGCATGCTCGTAGTTATGTAAGGTAATGGCATGTTGAAAAATAAAAAATTCTAAGTGTGTCCTTTAGCGTGTGTCGACCATATTTCTTTCTTTCTAAAATTACTAGTTAACGAATAGACTATGCTAGTACGGGCCCAATAGCACTATACTAAATATTGAATTGTAATATTCTTTTTATCATATCAAACATAGTGAATTATACTAATTCTTTTTATCATATGAATAAAATTATTTGTAGCTTATGCTTTTTTTTGTACCACTCTTTAAATATATTCAAGTTAATTTAGTGGATTGAGGGGTCTTTTGATATGGATTAAATTATTTTGGGATTATAGCTCTGAAATTAAAATTATTGAACTAATTTATCCTATTTGAAAAGCATGATAAAATAATCTCTAGTTAAATGAGATAAATTTATACTATTAATCAAACATAATATAAATCTAATCTCAAATTTAATCTTGAGATATTCATCTTATTTCGCATACTAAACAACCCCTAAAAACTTTGATAAGCCGATAAGAAACATTAATAGTTCAGGATTAAATTAAGTATCTTATCCTAAATTAATAAACATTGTTCCTCTGTTCATTTCTTTTTTACAATTCCCACTATAATACCTATAAATACATTGTTCATCCATACATAACTTGTCTCTTAGCCCTACGACCCTTCAAGTAATGCTCATTTTGAGCTCCTCCTGAAATATACTCCCTCCATTTTTTTAGTTAACATGATAAGATTTTGTATAACCATTAAAAAAAATTAATTAAGAGTGTATTTTGACTTATATATCTCTTGTTAATTTTTATCTATTTATGTGTTTTTTAGTTCTTGAATAATTAATACTAAGAGCAAAATTGAAAAAAAAAAATTAATTCTTTTTTTATTCTTTAAATTGATAAATATTTTAAAATAATTATTTTTAGTATACATGACAACTAAAAGGGAGCGGGAAGTACATTCAAGAAATTTGAATAAAATGAGGTAGATGCTTACATGTGGGACCCACATGATATGGGTGGAATACTCCAAGAAGATTGAATAGGCGTGGAATTAAAAAGTAAAGTGGACCCCACACATTTAACAGTACCATCCAAACGTGGCAAACAGATGAATTAAATAGAAGTGGTTTGGTTGTTTTGTCAAATTAGAAAATGGTACAAAGCCAACTGCATCAAGTACAACTGAGGTCAAACAAAATCATTATGAAATACCAAAATTATCCTTATGCCAAGCAGGCATGTTGACCCCGAACAAGTCAAGTTTGTGGCTTATTAATAAGAGAAATACGTCATGTAAGATTGTCAACTAGGTCGGGTCGTCCCAAATTCGACCCACTTAACATGGTTCAAATCCGGCCCAATATAGACTAGATTAGGGGTGTAGGGGCCTGGCCTAAGGGGACTAGACGAGGTCATGAGCCCGGTAGACCGGCCCGGTTGTGAACTAGGTACACGGTCCACCGATGCACCAGTTCGATGATGTGTTGTGAAATTGCGACACATTTTCAGTCTTTTATATGAGTTTTCAATGTTATTTAACTCCTTTTTATGTGTTTCTAATGTTAGAAAGTAATATTGTAGGTATTTGGAACCAAATTGACCAGAACAAGAAAAATGAGACAAAGTACCCAGTTTTTGGGTTATGAGTTTGTGGACAAATATAAATACTTTTTGTAGGATTTTTATGTAAGAGAGTAGTCATATCTCACAGAATACTGTATATGAATATAGTAGAGCATAAATACACTCTAGTTAATTTATCGTTCTTGCTTAGTTCACAATACAATCTTGGATTCTTTTCTTCTTTGTTTTTGAGTAAGTAATTATGAATCTTCAGTATCTTCTTATTGTTTTTACTCCATTATGAGTAGATAAATCCTCTACTAAGGTTGTGGACTCAATATGGGTGTAATGTTCATAGCATTTTCATGATTGAATGTTTTTTTTTTAATTTTAGGATATGGGGTTATTTCTCGCTTCCATTGTTGGTTGGTGGTTGAAAATATTAACCTATGACATACTACCCTCGTTTTTGGTAGTTTAACCTTATTAGGGTAACTTACATAAAACACACATCTTTGGGAGCTAATTACTCTTTTTTCCACCTCACTTCGCTCTGATACATCGCCCCAAGGCGTGATACATCGCCTCACCTCTGGATAATTACCTTTGATACATCGGGGCAATATATCACGAGGTGAGGCGATGTATCACGACCTGGAGCAATGTATCAAGGTGTTTACATGTGGTTTATTAAGTAATTAAAATAAAATAATGGGAGAGTTAGTAAATATGGTAAGGAGGTATGTCTCTTTTAGTAGTTTAACCTTATTATATTCTCTTAGAGATAAGTTGAATTTATTTGACATATATCGATTGTTCTTGTTCAATAACGCTTATGTATTTGGAAAATCATATTAAGTAAATCGTTCAACTCTTTGGGAAAGATTGGGTGATGGTATAGAGATTTCGTATACGAGGGATACAACCTTAGTTCTTTAATCATAATAATTTTACAATCAAGTTAATTCAGTAATTTTATTAGTTAATTCAGATCATCTCTTTCAACATTCACGGGATAGAAATTAGACCGTCAATTAAGTACTCGTTAGATCTGTAACTTTTCATTCTTATTCCCTGTGAGATCCGATCCCAACCTTGTTGAGTTACTATGTTTGACTACGACCGCGTTACATCATCTTAGAAGTGTAATTTTGAACGTACCACCCGACACAACTATAATCAATTAAATTTTTACAATACTCTTACAAATATTAATGTAGTAAAGTCTAATTAAATATTTTAAATCATAAGTCAAATAGACCAAAAAAAAATATAAATTAATAATAAGAATAGAACTTCTTGTAAATTGTAGAAATTTTAAACGGTCATAAATTTGTGCTAGTTTGTTTGATTTATAAATTTTAATGCAAAACAATAGATTTCAATATTAAAATGTCTTCCCGTAGCTCATGTTGATGTTAATTGAGTAATTTAACAAAAAAATATTAATAATAACAAAATCAGGCCTGGCTAATCCGATTATATTTCTTAATGAATTGGGGCTGGCCAAACACCCATTTCCCCTCCCCAACCTTACCCACTAAAGTGTGGCCTCATCCGACCCCTAACCCACCAGAACCACACTTTAGTGGGTCAAGTAGACCCAACCCAGCCCAATGCACATGTTTAAGTATGAGTTCGATCGAATCGTATAGCTTTAGCTTAAATTATGTATTTATGCTAAAAATATATTAATAATTTACAAATATTAAATTTGAAATAGGATAAGACATTATTCAAAAACATGAAACTAAAGCATTAATATCCTTTTGAATACAACAAAATCAAATACTATAAATAGTTAGCTACCCAAAAAAAATACAATATATAGTTTGGTAAAGAAAATTAAAATAAGATAAATATGTTGAGGATGGTAATTAGCTTTATGGAGTAGTGGTTTGTTTGTTGCTATTGTTTGAAAGTCAAATATATTGCTATAAGATTAGTCATTTTTATTTTTATTTAGAACAAAATTATGCATCTTTTTAGTTTGCATAAGTATCAAAATTAATGTTTGTATATAACTTCAAACAAAGAAGTTGCTATTGAAGAGATCACAAATTGTAATAATACTAAATCCAGTGACAATAAAAGATATTTACAAGTCATTTGAATAATAGGAGAAAATTCTATTTAAAAACTACGCCTCAATTTTAAATAATCTAAATGAGCTGCAATGCGAGCATATCCATTGACATCCCACGAAACACCCCATTAGTTCTTTATGATATAAAAGAGCTCATTGTTCTCGAAGCCATAGTCCATATGATCCGTTCCCAAAGGAATAATTGTGTCGTCCTTATAACTCAGAACACTTGAAAGTAGAATCATATTTGTTCACAGATAGGTAGTCTTCCTCCATATGCAAGCCATTTTTATGAACATATTTGTAATCCGATTTGTAACTGACTCCTCCAGATTTGATTGGGAGGCAATCAACCATCTCTTGCGCGGAGAACGCAAGAGCATCCTATATATATCTACTAAAGCACCCAGTGCTACGCTAAGAGTAAAGGACACATAAAAGTCTAGGTCGATTTGATTCCAAATCGATATCCATATACATTCAGATTAATTAGGAGTAATAGATGTGTTCTCTTATTTTGTAGTTTTTATCTATTTAAGAGCTCCTGTAATCAGAGTAGTGAAACATCAATTAGAATATTTCTTACATACTTGTTGTTTTTAAATGTAGTATTCTTTAGTTAAAGTCTTTAGTTAATCTCACATAGTAATATAAAATTATGAATTAATTCTAGTTAATAAGATATTTGTCATGTATTTGCAATACATTACTTTGGATGTTATTGTAAAAACTTTATTTATTAATACGAAGATTTGAGTTTTTGATTTAAAGTTCTAAAATATTTTTTTGTAAAAAGCAGATAGTTTTTCTTTATTTATTTATATAAATTTCAAACTTTTATTTTCAATCTTCAGTACTGTTTTAAGTGAAAATAAAATCATAAAATTCACCATTAAAATTTTCTGGGACCTCAATAATTTGAAAGCCTAAAGCAAATGTTTTACTAGCTTCACTCTTGAGTCACCCCTGACTATTTTTAATATAATTCTCTCACATGATACGTACAATCTCTTCATATGAAACATGAAACTTTTTTTTCTTGCAAAATTTAAAATTATGTGTCTTTTTTTGCAAAATATTATAAACTTATGAGTTAAGTTTGAATTTTTATAAAAATTAAAATTACAAATTTAGATAAATCTGACCGTATAGTATGATTTGAGATTTGAAATCAAATTTTTAAATTGACTTTAAAATTTTGTTCAAATATCATAAACAATGCTTATTTTTATTAAGGATAGAAAAATCTTATCCATCTGACCACATTTTTTGTGGTGATCAGAGTTGTTTGTCCATGGAATATTTTATTTCGAAAAAACAATATCAAAACAATGTTGAGCTACACATCGGTTGATCTTTTGAAAATGAGTTTCAAATTTGAAAAAGTAGTTTTGACCAGTTTTTCAGGTGAAAAATCTTTTCTATTCACAAAATTTTAATTTTTTAAAAGCTAAATGTTTAAATACAATTTTAATTTTTAAATACATTTTTTAATTTAACTTTAAACACTATTTTTTTTAAAAAAAAAATCATATTTTTTATATCCAAACGGCTACTTAATTTCATTACAATACTTTGGTATCTAAAGATTGTTGTTTTGAGCATAGTCCTAAAATATATTTGGATGCTATCTATATCCTTTTGGATAGGGGTGTACAAAATCGAACTGCAAATCGAACCAAATCACAAACCGAACCAAACCGCAAAAAAAGCCCGACTAGTGATTTGGTTTGACTTGGTTTGGTATTGGAAAAAAAAATCGACTATAATTGGTTTGGTTTGATTTTAACTAAAAAAAGTCAAATCGAACCGAACCAACCCGACATTACATATATACTATTTTTAAAAATATTTTATACATAAAAATATTTTTTGTGAGGTAATTTATAAATATTTCTTCAACTTTTTCATAGTTTTTATCTTTCAACATATTATTTTAAGTTTAAACTTAGAATTTTAAATGGTCCAATAAGTCTTTTTACAACTCATAGATATTAATAACTCAAATAAAGCTCAAATCAATACGAATGTTAACAAAAGATTATTCAATTCAACACTAGGAATGACAATCATGTTAGATATTTATTCTTTAATTTTACATAAATACATAAATTAATTTATTTTTCTATTTAATATTTAGTCATGTAGTTAATACTTATTAGATTTATTTTAGCATGACTTAATATTTTTTAATTATGATTATTTTTATTATGACTTATTAATATGCAATATTTATTCTATGCGATTTCATTATTTTTTGATTGAATATTTTATTGTCATCACTCACTTCATAAATTTCAAATAAAATGAATATATTTTGTGTTATTTTTTTAAGAAATACCTTAGATAGTTGTATTTTGCTCGGGCTAAAGAAATATTTGAAGCACAAGTTAATTATATGTTTGTATGAAGACTTTACCGAAAAAATCCGAAAAAATCCGAAAAACCCGAGGAAATCGAAAAAATCCGAAAAAACCCGAGGTTGAAAACCCCGACTTTTATTGGTTTGGTTTAGTTTATAAATTTAAAAATCCAACACTAATGATTTGGTTAGGTATTTAAAAAATCTGAACCAACCCGGTCCATGTACACCCCTACTTTTGGATTATTGTCTTTAGTCAAACAATAATATAATTTTTTTCCTGCTGAAAATAACTTTAGTTATTGAAATGAGAAAAATATATATTTTCTTCGGACTATTTACTTTGTCGTCCTTATTAAAAATAGATGGTTCAAAATAATTGTCATTTTAAAAAATCAAAGGATAATTAGTTCTTTATTTCCACCTTTATCCTTAATCATAAATACAGAGATACTAACGTACTGCAAAAGAGAGAAGTATTAAATAGTATTGAGTAGTAATAAATAAGGATAATTAATTAAATTATACTTTAGTTAATATTTTTTTAAGGGACGTGTGAACTAAAAATGTGACAAGTAAAGTGATCCGGAGGAAATATATTCTTTTGGATTAATGCACTAATTAGTCAAATAATATGGTGATCAAATCCCTTATAAGAAAAAGGTCAACGTTATTACTTCCAAGAAGTACATGCCAAGTAATTAACTTCCAAAATGGAAGTTAGAACTGCTCTTTATAATGAATTTTATTCCATACTTTCTAGATGATCACAATAGAAAAAAAAAAGAAGATAAAATCAGAAAAGAATATGGATAATTTGAAAAAAATCTTACAATATATATACCATGTCACATTTTGTGACCAAGGCCTGCCTACAAAGACTTTATAGTAACGCCTAGTTCGATTTCCGTATTAGGACTCAACTACATTCAAATTTGCATATTGCAAGGCTCATTACGAGTATGTTGTTATTGTTAGTGGCAGAGGTAGAAGTCCGACCGAATTCAACTTTTATTTAAATAGTGTATTTGTATTGAAAAATTCTTTAAATATATACGAAAATTAAATCTAGATCGAACCCAATTATAAATACTTGAAATCATCGTTTTAAAATCTAGAAATCATAAAATTGAAACCTTGACTCCGTCTCTTATTGGTGTTGTTTGCATCAGTAAAAATAGTTTCTGGACAAAGTGAAGATTCTTTGTCAACGATGACGTTATTGTGGTCTTAGTGAACCAAACTATTTTACAAAATTCCAATTCTTAATTTATTCAGTACGTAATCACATAATAGGGGGAATAGATATGTGAATTAAGTGGAATTGTTACAGTTATGTTTCCTTCTTGACAAACTTTTAATTGTTTGGATAGTGTTTGAACTCTTCAAAACTGTCACACGATGTATGTCGAATCCTTCAAAAGCATGAATATAGTAGCATTTTTTGGGAATTCGAACAACATAGATTGACTACAATAAGGAAAACCTATACTGCTTTATATCCCTTTGCTCACCCCTTAATAGAGATACACAACTTAATATTTGTTGAAATATAGTAATTTCCCACATATATATATTTTTTCTGTATCGAAAAAAAAATACTAGATTCAGCTGAATTCAATGAAATAACCTTAGTGGCTTTTACTTCACTTCCAGACAAAGAATGTTGCTCATCTTATGGATCTTTTCTCAGAAAATCACTCAATTTTGATTTTTTTTTAATTTCTTAAAATTTTCATTTTAGCAAATTTTAATGAAAAAATTAATTAAATAGGTTGAGTGACTAGTGTAAGTAAAACACCCATAATTGAATGACTTTTGGGATAGAGATCAAAAGTTCTCACTTTTGGCGAACGTTCTCACTTTTGGCGAACATAAAGGACCAAAACTGCTCAGGTGATATTTAAGGGACTATTTTGAACATACTGCCAAAGATAATGGACCATTTTTTTCATTTTCTCTAGGATAAGATATTATGTCTTTTTTGTCTCCAAAGAGTTATATCCAGTGTCATACTGGACAAGTTATGGCTCAGTGAAATTGTAAGCAGAGTAACTTAATTTTGTCTCTACGAGTATACTGGAAATTGTGAGTAGGACTATGCTTGGTTTAAAACTCGGTGGATAATGGACCTCGCCTCTCTATCCTTCTCCATTTAAATAAAAGATTATTTGTCTGTGGCAAGGTTTAGACTCGTGACGTGCGTCTAACTCACACATCACGCATTGCGCTCTTACCACTAGTCCAGAGCTTTGGGGGCTTGATAGGAAGTAGCAAGTCTTAGATGAAAGAGAAAGAAAGATTAACTGAAATTGAAAGTACATTCTAGTATCTAGTGATTTCACCGAATACTTATGTTGCTCGGACTCTCCAAAAATGTTATCGTCCTTCAAAATTGCACAACTTTTGAAGAATCCGATACACACTTGCCGATATTTTGAGTCCGAACAACATAGCTAAAAAAAAGATCAATTCCATATTGAAAGTAGTCATAGCAATGACTTGTATCGATGATTTCGTGAGAGCCTTCACTGTTGCTCGGACCTTCATTAGCAAAGGTAACTTGTATCGATGTTGAAACGGCCTACACACACTTATTATCGATTGGGAACAAATACTTATTCAGCATTGAGGTGTATTTTAATATACCGGGAGTGATATAGTATGTAAAGAGAATAATAGATGGTTAGGTATGAAACTCGTAAAAAAGTGAGAGTTTAATAAGTATGATTTTTAACAATTAGCTCTTAATTATATATCTCAATTTCAATTAGAACATATCCGAGGTTTTTAGTTTATACATCTTATTGAGACTAATGTGTATAATTAAAAAGTGTAACATGGTGATCTTGAGCGTATTTATATACCCGTTTATCGTATTCTACCCATATTTTTCCTTAGTTTTGAGAATAATCTTCACTATATTGAGCGTGTCTTGATTGATATTGATTGATAATGCACTAAGACATATGATTAAATGTGTGCAGGATGAATGATGGGGAAAATCGACCTTTTGGGAGCAGAAACGAAAGCATAAAGCGTTGGAAAGAAGTTAGCAAAGTTTTGGGAAGAAAAAGAGCACAAAAGGCAAAATTTGGGCTGAGGCGCGGTGGTTGGCGCGCCGCCCCAGACCCAAAATTACAGATGGTCGTTCTTGGCTCGTTGGGTGGTGCACCGCGCCAAGCTCAAAACTGCCGAAGCCCAGTTCTGGCGCATTGGGTGGCTCACTGCGCCATGCCCCATCCTGTGGAATTTTTCAGCTTTCTCCTACTCTGACTCCAACAAGGAAAAGGGTGTTATTTCCCAGCACTATAAATATAGCCCTTGGACGTTTTTATTAGGGTTGTTCCATCATATTTTGAGCGTCAAGTGGAGGATAGAATTCACCATTAGGTTTCTTTTCTTCTTACTTTCTTTAGCCAATACTCCAGATAAAAAATATTATTTTTTGAATCGAGTAGTTTGTTTATCATCAAAAGTTGTTCTTATATTCATATGCATAGTATTTTAATGCTTGACAGCCATTGAAATAAACTTATAATTTTGTTGTGAAACCAGAGATGAATCAATAAGATAGAATGAGGAATATAAAGAGCAAGATCTCTCTTTTGTAACGTAAAGAGAAGATTTGCAGCTAGGATAGAAATATACCTAGATCGTCTTGCTTGATTTAAACGGGAGTAGCAACTTTGTTTACATGCTTATCTTGCTCATAGAAATATAAAATTAGATTGCATGTGAATAGGCGATTAGAGGTTGACCAAACCATAATCATATAAACCCCGAAATTAGCAACTAGGTAAACAAACGAGTCGGTGAAATCAAATACTACTCATGAATGCAACAGTTTTGGAATTCTTTCAAAATTTGGAACAACAACAAATATTTACTTGTTTTATTATTTTATTTAATTGCTCTTAGACTACTACATAGTGTTACGCTTATAGTTACGCTTATAGTTTCTTGTTCTTGGATTCCTCATGGTAGTATTTTGTGGCAGTGCTCTGTTTCTGTCTGTCTGTTGTTTGTTACTACATATTACTTCCTATCCTATCGTCTCTTGTAGTTTTATCTTGTTTTTTATCCTGTATCATTGTTACGCCCTTTTTTAGCCTATTTTTAGACTGTTTTGTCTTGAGCCGGGGGTCTATCGGAAACAGCCTCTCTACCTCACCTCTGAGGTAGTGGTATGGTCTGCGTACACTCTACCCTCCCCAGACCCCACGCTGTGGGAATACACTGGGTATGATGTTGTTGTTGCTCTTAGACTACTACAAATTCTAAAAAAATTCTTGGTTACTTTTGCACTTGTTTAAATTTGCAGTAATCGAATTAATTAGATTATTTGCTAAATCACAAGTCCCTTGGGTACGATATCAGAATAAACTAGTTTGTATTATTTGGACGATCACGTACAATTGCATGTGGTTGGAAGCCGTAACAATATTTTAAGTGATTAACTTATCTATATAATGAACACTTGAAAATGTGAGCAATTATTTTTTTCAAACTTTCAATTTGAAATTATCTATAATGTATTTTAGATCACAAATTTTAATTTTTTTTTTTTTTTTACCATTTTACATTCTAAAATCCCATTTGCAAAAAATAAAAATAAAATCATTTGCATCAAAATTCAAAACCCTCCATAAACCCTACACTAGCAATGGCTTCTCTTACCAAAATGATCCGCCGTACTTTCTCCACAGCTGAACCCTCCTTATTATCTTCGATCAGAACCATCTCCGACGATTTATACAAAGAGCGAAACCTCAGAAGACTCGTCGGGAAATTCAAAAACTACTCAGACATCACAAGATTCCGCACAAAAACAGGCATTTACGAATCAACAGTTCAACGGTTAGCCACTGCAAAACGATTCAAATGGATCGAAGAAATCCTCGAACACCAAAAGCAATACAAACCCGATATGTTGAAAGAGAGTTTCGCGGCGAGGCTAGTGAGTTTGTATGGGAAATCTGGGTTATTTGAGAATGCACAGAAAGTGTTTGATGAAATGCCCGAGAGAAGTTTGAAATCTGTTAATGCCCTTTTAGGGGCTTGTATGAATTCAAAGAAATATGATAAGCTTGAAGGTTTGTTTAAGGAATTGTTGGAGAAGGTGAAGGTGAAGCCGGATGTGGTAACGTATAATATAATGATTAAGGGGTTGTGTGATATGGGGGAGTTGGATAAAGCTGGTGCTTTTGTTGATGAGATTGAAAAGAATGGGTTAAGCCCCGATTTGATTACGTTTAATACCATATTTGGTGCATTTTACGCGAATGATAAGTTTGATGATGGCGAAAAGATGTGGAATCGAATGGTTAGCAAGAATCTTGTTCCGGATATTAGAAGTTACAACGCGAAATTGGTTGGACTGATGAATGAGAACAAAGTCTCCGAGGCTGCCAAGATTGTCCGTGAACTGGGAAATTTTGAGTTAAAACCTGATGTGTTTACTTATGGTGCTTTGATTAGCGGATTCTGTAAGATGGGTAATTTGGAAGAGGCTAAAAAGTGGTACGTAGAACTCGTGAAGGGTGGTTTCGCTCCAAACAAGGCTATATTTGAAAGCGTCATTTCATCTGCTTGCGAAAAGGGTGATTTTGATTGGGCTCTTGAGTTGTGCAAAGAGGTTTTTAAAAGGAAGTGTCATGTTGATGCGAAGTTGTTGCAAGGAGTGGTCGATGGGTTGGTGAATTGGTCAAGGATTCGAGAAGCTAAGGAGGTTGTGCATTTGGGCAAGTCAAATGACTACCATCTTTATAAGCTCAATCTGTTTTCAGATGACTAATGGACCAGCTGGTTTGCTTAGCATTTTTAGATGCTGAATTTGTACGTTAACCTCGTGTACGAACTTAATTTGATGGTAGTTTCATGACTCTTAGCTATAAGATGTATTCTTGTTTTGGATGTTAAACGAATTTATACTTTGCTCAACCTTTTGTGTGTGAGTTTTCGGTCGACTTAATGGCTTCACTTGATGGTAGTTTAATGGTCTTGTGGTAGAAGGCTTCCAACAAAAAAAAACCTTCTCTAGTACCCCTTTAGGCTTTTGTATAGAAATCGTAGTTCTATATCATCTCTGTCAAGAAATTGGTCTCGAAACTTATCTAAGAATAGGGGGAAATTGTCAATATAGACTCTTTCCCAAACTGTGCCAGTAGGAAGCGCTCACGGTGTTATTCTTTTATAGTATAATATGATTCTTAATTACAAAATAAAGTCAGTTTCCAACCAGAAAGTGCACTGATCAGATAGGCTACTAGTTAGTAGGAAATATGTTGGTTTTGTTTCTGAATAGTTAATCCTAATTTGATTAATGCTAGTGTCAAAATGATTAGGTAGGTTTGCTCTTGAACCAAATCAATTGCACCCTTGAGAAGTCCTAATGAATTGGAATTGGTTTATGCTGCCAACGTACCAATAGAATTATTCATCATGAAATGACAAGTTTTATGCTAACTGCCAACCTACTGCAACCCTCCTTTATCAAGGCTTGGGACAGGCAACGTGAACAAGCAACACAAACGTAAAAAAAGAGAGGTAGTAAACATGTTTAGTCCCTGCTTAAAAAGTAATTCTTGAATGATTATTTGGGATAATAGAACACAAAAGTAGTGTTGTTTTATTTGCCTGACAGAAGATTGCTGCTCTTTGCCACAAGATTAATTAACTGAACTCTTTTCAGTTCTTCAGTAACCCCTTATCTTTGAAACAAGCAACAGACTGATCATAAATCTCTTCAATCCCATACTTAAAACTGAATCCCTCTTTGATGAGCTTTTCTGATGAGATGATCAACTTGGCTTTAGATGGGAATTCTCCGAAACTGCAATACGTCAATCAGATGTATATGTCAGTAGGGAGAGCTTTAGCCCCCCAAAATGAGACTACTCCATGGTACCAGACACCGGGTAGGAAACAAATAAAGATATAAAAAAAACTGTAACATTTGTATTTGTATTCATTCAATCTAGGAAAAACCAACTTGTCAACTTAAGCGTGAAACAATTGTTTCGTTGCTTATCTAATGTTATTGCATGTAGCATAACCTGATGCTGTTAAAATTGTCAGTGTACTGAATTTTATGTTGCTCGGACTCTTCAAAAATGCCGACAGGTAAGTGTCAGATCCTTTTGGAGGATCTGGCACGAGTTATAAGATGACATTTTTGGAGATCCACAACAATATAGACTGGACTTTAACTCTTGAATATACAAAGAAACATTTGTATTTGCATCCTCTCTACGTCCACGAGGTAGGGGTAAGGTCTCCGTACACTTTACCCTCGTCATACCTCACTCGTGGAACTACACTGGCCATGTTGTTGTATTCATTCTAGAAAAACCACTTATTAAACCTAAGTTATGAAACAAATTGTTTTGTTGCTTAATTAATAGTATTTGTAACTTCAAATCCCAGTAGACACAAAAACAGTAGGTGATTTCTTCCCATCTATCCTAGCTTTGGTGGATAGAGTTACCTGGTACCTGTTGCTGGTGGGAGGTGGCAGGTATTCCGTGGAATTAGTCGAGGTGCGCGCAAGCTAGCCCAGAGACCACGGTTATCAAAAAAAAAATTGTTTGTAACTTTACTTACTCAGTAGGAACATATGAAGTTGGATATCTTTTCTTCAAGAAATTTGCAAGCTCTGGCACACTAGTGTTGACTGCAGAACAAATGTATCTTCCAGAAGCTGATTCTTTTTCAGCAACAAAAATATGAGCATTACAAACATCCTCTACATGTGTAATAGAAATTGAACCTGATAACATCTGCATCCCCTTCAAGTTACTAATAAGAAATTTATTCCCTGTCAAAAAATTTGCAAAAATAAGATTAATTCTTCCAATTACTCCCTCGTACCAATTTATGCGACACTGTTTGAATTGACACATAGTTTAAGAAGGAAAGAAAGACTATTGAAATACCACCCCAGGGTGTGGCCTAGCAGTTAATGAAGTAGTGGTTTGAGAACCATGAAGTCTTTCCCATTTGTCAACCCTTGGACATAGTCACCTAATACCTGTGTTGGTGGAAGTTAGCACTTAGCAGGTATCACATGGAATTAGTCGAGGTCTGCACAAGCTGACCCGAACACCATGGTTATAACAAAAGAGAACAAGTCTTAAACATTTGCTTTATTATAAATCAATAATCATATCATTGAAGGTAAAATAAGAATTTTAAAATTAAATTATTTCTAAATATAAAAAAGTGATATTCTTTTTTACATACAACAATAACATATCCAATGTAATCCCACAAAGTGGGATCTGGGGAGGATAGAGTGTACGCAGACCTTACCTCTACCTCACCTGTTGTGTTTCGATAGACCCCTTCACAAGACAAAAACAGTCTAAAAAAGATGTAATGGAAGTACAAGAGACAATAAATAGTAATAAAAACAACAAATAGTAGCAAAACAGTCCTACAACAAAATAATACTACAATCGAACTACACGAAACAGTAGATAGTAACAGAAATCGAAGAACACGAAACTACAAGAGCAGTCCTACAATTACTAATAATGGAAACAAGACAATGCACTCATACCTACAAAACGGGTGTATAAGACAACATTCTTTTTTACATAAACGAGAAAAAAGGGGTGTCACATAAATTGGAACCGGAGGAATACGATATTCATGTACAAGTTTTAATGATGTTTTTACTCTGACCTGTGATCAAGGACATGGCAAGATCAACACTGCTTGGAGTTTCTGGAGTAAAGAAAGGACCAGCCATTAGAGATGGAATTACAGTAATGAGTTTAATGTTGTTTTCGTCAGCAAATTTCCAAGCTTCTTTTTCAGCTAATGTCTTGGAAACAGGGTACCCCTGCATAGTAGGAAAAGAACTTTTAGAATTGTAAGTCATATTGTTAAAAGAATGAAGAAGAAATAATTAAGTAAATAATATAAAAAGATGTTAAATAATACTAGTAAGGCATAATACATAAATATGCCCTTTAACTTGGCCTCAACTGTTATCTATGCCCTCCAACTTTGAGCTTGCACAAGTAGGCACTTAAACTTGTATAAAGTTGAACAAGTAGACACATGCGTTCTACGTGACATCTATGTGGCAATTCGTGTGAGATTTCCATGTAAACGCCACATAGATGTCATGTAGGATGCGTTTGTCTACTTGTTCAATTTTATACAAGCTTAAGGGCCTACTTGCGCATACCCAGTTGAAGGGCATAGATGTCAGTTGAGGCCAAGTTAAAGGGCATGCTTATGTTTTATGCCTACTAGTAATATTGAGAAATGACATGTAAGACGCGTGTATCTACCTGTTCACAATCAAAGTTGGAGGGCATGAATGTCAGCTTAGGACAAGTTAAAGGACACATTTATGTATTACACATATAAAAAAATGTTAAATAATACTAGTAATATTGAGAAGTTACCCAAGTAGGTGGCTTTGTTGAAGTCAAGAACCCAACATCTGTCCAATTAGACTCATCCATGACTAGGCCTGTTCCACTAAGTTGGTTGATTGTCACAGCTGCAGCTGATGAGGTCAATACAACCCTTTTAACTGTTTTTGATTTGGCACATGCTTTTAGAACATTCACAACTCCTTGTATTGCTGGTTTTATCATATCATTCTGCCAATAAAGGAAAGAACAATTAACTTAAATAGTTGCCCACTCAATTTCACTAAGGTCGACTTTCGTCCTACTCGATAGGTGAGTCTTGCAGTCAAGCTTCCCTCACTTTTTCGAGAAATACAAGAGATTTAAGTCAGACAAGTAAAGAGATTTATTCATTGATAAGAAAAGAGAAAAAACGTGAATGGAGATTAGATTAATGATAAAATAAAATCATGGATTGCTAATAGAGATTCGATTGATGATGAAGAAAGAGAATTCTTCATTCGCTTAAACTAAAAATAATTTGTATAATATACCTTTATATAACAGTATATAATATATGTATACAAGTTAGAAAAAATAAACATTGAATCCAGCTGACTATTTATGTAAATCTGAATTATGCAAATTCAGAATTTAGAGTCAATGAGTTTGGAACGAGTACTATATATGATTTTATTATATTGTAGTTTGAACTGGGATGAGTTTAAGAAAGAAATAAAGACTTTTCAAACTTAAAGTTTTAAACATGTCATAGCAATAACATTTGTGTGGGTATAAATTTTTGAAATTTGTGTGGGTATAAATTTTTTGAAATTTGTGGGCTTAAACATGTAATAGCAATACCATTTGTGTGATTATATAACTTTTTGAACTTTGTCCTTTAACATGTCATAGTATTACTTTTGTGGTTATAAAAGCTTGTCATTAAAGGTTAAATGGGAAGGTGTAAATTTCCAATATTAAAAAGTGTTTCATTATTTTTTGAACGGGCTAAAAGTAAAGTGTCACATAAACTGAAATAGAAGAAATATACATTTTGAACCTTCTTTTTTTGGCATATGTATACATATTTTGAGTCAAAACAAATAGATTCAGTTGAACTCACAGAACCATCCCGCAGATTAAATTAAATGTTATAGAAGTTCAAGAGTTTTAATGTAATTCTATATATACCTCTGGATCTTGTGAAGCAAAATTAATTGGTGTTGCAACATGGAAGACAATGTCACAACCATTTATAGGGGCATCAAAGCTTGTTTCATCTCTTAAATCAGCTTGGAATATTCTCAATTTTCCCAACCTATGTAATGCTAATAGGTGAGAAATCTTCGTATGATTCCCTAATAAGAAAATCACAAACCAAAAAAATAAATTAAAATTGAACAATAATGAGAGAAACATAATGAGATATTGTAAAATGAAGCTTAATGTTTCATGTGTTTTGGAACCCCGATTAATCTGAATCCGAGTTCTTTAAAGATCATTAAAGATTTTGTGGGAATGTCAAAGAACGAACTTGTTCTTCCGATGCTAAGAATTCTTCCAATAATTTTGAGCCCGATCTTTTCAAAAAAGTGTGTACAGTACTCTTGTGTTTCCGAGCTAAAGTTTCAGCATAAGAAAGTCCAAGTATATACTTTATTCGATATAAAGTTTTTTTTTTTTGGAAGATCCGCTATAATAATGAAAAAGATTTTTGCATATACATCCAAATAGGTCAATAATATCATAATCTGATAATTCAGACCAAACACGATTTACTAATGGGACGCCCTAATACAATAAACCGAAAACTAATTATAATCGTAACCTTGTACAAAAGGCTAAACCGAAAGATAGAGAGACGAATATACCTTGCCTCAAGTGGTGTCACAAACAATAGTGCTTGTCAATATAATAATTTTTTTTTCTTTCAAATATTGAATCGCTTATGAAAAATCCTACGTACCAGTGTCCCGGACAGTTGTATTAACAGTATAGCCTTTCTCAAGCAAAAGTTTGACAAGCAAAGATGCCATAAAACCAGTGCCACCAATTACACAAGCTGATTTCAATCCAATTTCTGGAGTTCCTGCCATGGAATAATCTAAAAAGAAAAAAATTATAAGACTTGTGAAATCTTACAGAGAAAAATATTATGAATATTCAAAACGTTAAATATTTTAGTGTAAAATGAAAGTATGTTGTGTCTTAATATTTGGATGGATGTAGTATCCTAATTTTATATCACTAAGACCATTAGGTTATGTACCAAAAAATAATAATAATAAGAAGAAGAACATTAGGTTATGAAGTTGTTGGGCACGTGGAGTCACCAAAATGTCAAACTTCGAAGTTCAAAAGCAATGTTCATAAAATTTTAAAAAACATAATACATAAACGTGCCTTTTAACTTGACATCATTTGATATTTATGTCCTTCAATTTTGGGTGTGTACAAGTAAACAATTAAACTTGTATAAAGTTAAACAAGTAAACACACACATTCTATGTAGTGTCTCACACGAATTGCCACATAGGACGTCACGTATGATGCATGTGTCTATTTGTTCAACTTTATATAAGTTTAAATGCCTACTTGTGCACACTCAAAATTAGAAAACATAAATACCAGCTAAAACCAGTTAAATGTCACGTTTATATATTATGTCAAAAAAAGAAGAAGAGGAGAAGTTACAAATTTGACCGCTCAATTAAAAATATGCACAACTATTATTAATATACAGTTAAATATCTCTATAATATAGACTCCTAACCCTTCTTTGCAGAGGATACATTTGTTTATCCTTTTGTTGTGTTCCGAGATAAGGTTAGACCCCCTTCTTGTACTCTCTTTTTGGTGCAACATAACTCCCCTGCCAATCAGGAACTAGTTTAAAATTAATCCGTAACTCATCTCGTTCTTTCTCACGTTTGAAAAACAAATGGGCTTTAGATAAATGTCTAGGCTCGGATTGTCGTCATATCCCTGAAGAATTTAATTAAAAACATAACTCAACCCAACATTTTTTTTATTTAGCCCAATCAACATTAACAACAAATAATCAAATGGCCCGCAAGGGCATAGTTGAGTGGTTGAAATGTTGGTCTTTCACGTGGGAGACCTGAGATCGAATTCAGCCTTCGTTTGTCACTCAACCATGAGCTCATCGTATGGGGCTTGCCTAGTGCGATTTATATTTCTCGTGTAATTTGCGAGCTATTGCACAGTAAGCAGGTTATCACAAACTTGTTCACCCGAATGGCAGAGGTTGTGATTGCCCTGGGGGATCCAAAAAAAAAAACAAATAATCAAATGGCATAATACATTGTGTCCTTTAACTTGGCCTCAACTGACATCTATGGCCTTCAACTTAGGGTGTGTTCGGTTTTCTCATGTTCGGCTAAAAATTTTAAAAAATATTTTCCTAGGAAAACAACCTCCTTCAAAATAAAAAAATGACTTTTTAAATCAAAATAAGGAAAACAAGTTAAAAAAAATTCTTACCCACCCCCTACCCTGACCCCCACCTCCCTACCCCGACCCCCACCCTAATTTATTTTAACTTTTTTTACCCCACCCCCTACCAGCACCCACCCCCCAAAAAATTAATTTTTAAAATTAATTTCTTAAAAAAATTTAAATTTCTTTTCTTATCCCACCTCACCCCTAACTCGACCCCCACCACCTACCAGCCACCCCCCACAATAACAAAAAAAATTATTATTTTTAATTTATTTTTTAAAATTAATCAAAAAAAATTTCTTACCCCCCCCCTACCCTGACCCCCAACTCCCTACCAGCACCCCCCCCCCCCCTAAAAAATAATTTTTTTAATTATTTTTTTAAAATTCAAATTTCTTTTCTTACCCCACCCTACCCCCTCCCCTCCCTCCCCAAAAAAAAAATTAAAATTTTAAAATTTATTTTTTATAAAATTCAAAAAAATTCTTACCCCACCCCTCTTAACCTATTCATTCTCATTGATTTGTGTTAAATATATACAAATGCTTTTAGAAAAATAAAATTCTACTTACGTACTGAACACAAGAAAATAAGTAAGAAACAACATATTTTCCTCCATACGGAACACACTCTTAAGCTTTTATAAAGTTGAACAAGAAGACCATGTGTCCTACGTGACGTCCTATGTGACAATTTGCATCCTATGTGTATTATGCCACATAGAACGCGTGTGTCTATTTGTTTAATTTTATATAAGTTTAAGTGTCTACTTGTATATACCCAAAGCTGAAGGATATATATGTCAGCTGACGCCAAAATAAAGGACGCGTTTATGCATTATTCAAATCATCGTAACCCGCTAGTTGGCCAGTCCACCTTTCTTCTAATTAATTTCAATTACATTAATGATATTATCTGAATGACAACTTAGACAAATACATGTAGACAATTAATACAAAAAATCAAGTGTGTTAAATTTGTTACACAAAATTATAAGGGAAAATTAGATAAAATGGTCATTATGTTAAATTTCTTATACAAAAAATAGTCCACTTATAATTTACAGTCCAAAATGGACATTTGGCCAAAGTTCTTGTCCGAAATGGCATTCGGTATACTTGCGCTATATATACGGTATACATGCAGCTAGACAGTATACATGCATATACATTACATATATATTGCATATACATTACATATATATATGGTATACATGTAACTATTTTTTTTAAAAAAAAACTTTTGATAGTAGTACATTTTCGTAATAACCCCTTATTATAATTCACTGAAATAGAGATAGAAATGATTCACAGTAAAAATGCTAAAAGCACGATATGGATCAAATATAGAACATATATACACCTCAAACAGCAAATAAAGTAAAAAAATTAAAAGCAAATAAACAAGAAAATGGACCAAGATTTCAAGATTTGAGCATTAAATAAAATTCCAAGGAAACTCAAATTCTAAAAAGAGTTAACAATGGACCTTTTAATTTAAGTTAAAAAAATCTTACACTTAATCCGCACTGATGAGAATTTGACTCCACGAGAAATTGAACAAAAGGATACTGAATTAGCCTATTTCTTACGTGTACCAAGAATAGGAAGAACTTGAAGCTTCAAAGATAAAAGGGTTAAAAAGGGGTAGAGTCTAGCAAAATGAAGAAGAAGGCCTCATTTAGTGCACCCTTATTTGTTTGGTAGAAATTGATTAAGATTTGATACCAAACCAACCACATTAATTAGGGATGACAATAGGGTGGAATTTAGGCTAGGTGGGGCGAATGCAGATTTAAGGATAAGCAGGGCGAGTTGAAATAATTTTCAAAAAAATTATTGCAGAGCGGGGGAGGGTTGCGGGGCTATGCGGGTTCAAACAAAATAAAAGCTTAAAAAGTACTTGTATTTTTAAAATCTTGCGAAAAAATTTGCAAAAAACAAGTTGACTTACAAGTTTTTTTGCAAAAAAAAAAAAAAAAAAAAAAGGGTTTCTCTTCTCTAAAAGTTTCATATATATCAATTCATCCTTTTCCCCCAATTTTTAAACAAACGAAATGAGCAAAATTATATTTTAAAAAAACTATCTATGCTACAGACATGAAAATATGGAATAAATTCAATAACTAAAAATTGTTCCTAATTTAATAATCCTATTTCAGAAATGAAGCAAATTATACAGAGCAGAACGAAGAGGATTTATGCGCGACGAGGCGAAGCAGGTTGAAAACACATAAAAATGCAATGCGAGGCATGGCAGGGCGAGTTGAAAACTTTGTGGGTTAAGATTCAATCTGTTCCGCCCCTCCCCGCTCCATTTCCATCCCTAACATTAATTAGGCCAAAAAAGAGGAAAATTCTTGAGGCATAGTACTAGAGGCCTTTAGTATGGTGTATTATGAGGATAATGTTTTCACATGCATGAGTATTTTGAATGGTCAATTTAGGAAAACATCAACATACCCAGTGAAATCCCACAAAAAGAGGTTTGGGGAGGGTAGTGTCACGACCCGATTTCTCAGGTCATGATGGCACCTACAACCCCCAGTAGGTGAACCAACTCTCGTAGCCCAGAACAGTTAGTAATGGGCTACTATCTAACCAATACGCACTAGCAAGAAGAAATAGGCATAATGTAAAGGTAGACCAAGCGGAAGCAAAACTCAAATATATACATAAAGGAAACTACACCAACCCCAAGACTTGGTATCGACAATACAGAAGCTTCTAATAGAATACAAGTGCTAGAAGTAACAAAATGATAAGTACAACTGTCTCCGAATGTACAAAGAATAACAGTACAAAAGATGAGATGTGGTCAAGCTCCGACCGTCAGGCGCTCAACCTAATCTCGAATATCCATAAAATCTGCACGAGTCCCCAACACGATCAACGGCGAGAACTCAACTAATATCTGCACAGAAAGTGCAGAAGTGTAGTATGAGCACCAAAATAATGGGTACTCAGTAGGCATCATCGGCCGACTGAGCGCATATAAGATATAAAAGCAGTAAGTAACAGATAGCAAGAAAACAGTCACTGAAGCAATAATGGAAGCACAAGGAGCTAGCACAGAGAATGGACAACCAAAAGCTACAAGTAAAACATACTAGCACAGAGATACAATTACAAAGAATCACAGGTGAAGGAAAGGAGAATGCACCTGGAGTCCTTGCACAACAATATAAGTAAGTAGAGAGGGAGAGAGTTGAGAAAATGGAGGTATACCGGTAACCTCAAGTAAAAGGAAAAGACGGAGAGCAGTCTAACATACTCAAAATAGAATCAACAAGTATAAGAAAATCATAACACCAATCCAATTACATGATAGCATAACCAGGGAATCGCCTCACAAGTACCACCCTAGGATGAAATAACCAGACCACAATAACCGAGAGGTACCACTCAGATTCCCACAAGAATAGAACTAGAGTCTCACACTCTGCTCAGAAGGCCACACAAAAGTGCCTCAGTAAGATAGGACTCCCTAGCCCTCACAATAATCAGACATCCCACAAAAGAAACCTCAACAGGTTAACCATCACTAATCCTTCACTAACCGAGTGCCAAGACAAGCTCTAAATAAAGACAGGAGTAAATATAGTCTACCTACAGTCCCAACGGCCGCCCATACAACCGAGGAACACAATCAAGTGAAAGCAAATCCTCCGGCATCCCATACTACCGGAGCGTACACTGAATACACAGCAAACAAGGGTGGAATCCAATGCATGATATGATATGATGTGTGAAATAGAACCTCTGTATGTACCTCCTCCGGTGCCAATCGGGTCCAACAGACAGGTTCCATAGAGGGACTCAGTCCGTATACCTCTACTCCACCGTATACCCTTCCCTCCGGCGCACGCAGCCCGAAACCCCAGGCCCAGAGCGGCAAGGTCCATGGAGGTCCCCGACCCCATACTAAAACTCAGTATCAAGACATGTCATCCGGAAGCAAGTCTGGGATCAAGACAGAGACTCAGTCTCGAATATGCATGCTCAGACCCTGTCCAGGACTAAAGTAGTAGAAAGTGCCTCAAAAACCCCTCCAAGGGTGCCCGGGCGTAACCGGGTCTAAAACTGTAGTAAATCAAGTCTAGTGCTCCGCCCCGCAGAGACTAGTATCAGTAATAAAATCAATTCTGGTGCTCTGCCCGCAGAGACTAGTATCAGTAATAAAATCAAGTCTGGTGCTCTGCCCCGCAGAGACTAATACCAGTAATAAAATCAGTGCAAAAACATTCAAAAATTCCCTTTTCTATCATCAACAGTACCAAAAATGGGGCCCCAGGGTTTTGCAAATTTAGGAAAACTGTCGGTAGTGGCTCGCAACCAAAACTGTAGTAAAACATGCAGGGGAAAACCTTTTTCATGGATGATATGCTCGCACACAAATATAAAAGTAGCCAAACGGCTCAAAACAACTCCTATTAGCCCTGCACAGGCACAACAGCTACTCAACAAACATAACCAGCCTAAAAGGATAATCTCTATATCCGGGATTCGCGGACATTCCCCAATAATCCACCATCTATGTTCCAGGGTCAATACAAGGCCACACAGGACCATAAGGGTAATATACAATACTACGCGAATACTACAAACAACGCATGAAATAACGGACGAACAAGGTTGACAAGGTCTGGAGTACCAACCTATAATAACCCACCCAAGGATGTTAATTAATGCAGTTATAGCCTATATACGCAGAGTCTAGGTAGGGAAAGTCATAACCTACCTGTCGTCCGATGAATAGCTGCGGGGACAACATCGTCCAGGCTCGAACTGCTCCGGGAAGCTCCGAAATAAAATTAAATTCGAATTTAGGCTTGAATAACTTGACGTAGGTAATCGATTTTCTTTCTATAATTGAATACCGTGCCAAAAATATTCTTCCCACTAGTACCTTTCCATCGTACTAAATAATCATGATTACAACAATTGTACAACGTTCACTTCACACTCGCAATATGAGATTTCCTTGAATTCACGCTCCACACCACCCGATTTACTATGCTTAATCCATTTGATAAAGAAACTAATATCTACAGTATATAAGCACTATGATTCGTGAAGAAGAGGAATGGGAAAATGATAAAACATACTTTGAAAAAATATGAAGAAATTCATCTACACGGATACCTAAACATATATGAAGGAGTTAGATAATTCTTCTCACTCAAATGACTAGTGTTTAACATACTATAATGGAGAAAATAGGATAAGTCTTAAGTTAGTGGCATGCATTAAATGTGAAAAAGGTGGCTGCACTATCCCTCCACTTCCACGTGGAATTGGAGGTATCACCACTACAATTTTTCTTACTCCGCTACGTAAGTACTCGAGTATTGCATAGGTTTGTGATAAAATAAATATAACTTTTTAAATATAACTTTTTGAATATATCATAATTAATAGAAAATCATTTCAAATAAAACCTATTATATTATAATAATAATTTTCAACATAATTAAATTTACTATCTCCGTTAAAATACTAATAACTTATAAAACTCTTGTAAAATAAATACATACACAAATATATCATAACAAAAGTATTTTTCATAAACATTTAAAATATTTTAGGAAGGCAATAAAAATATAACTTTTTACCACATTCAACTTTTAGATTAAATATTTTCAACTATACGCGATGTTAATAAAATTCTCAAATTTAGGCACGCAAGCCTTGGATATGAGACGAAGGCTAAGGTCATACGATCGCAAATCACTACCGCACGATTTCGATAATTCAACTCTTATGACTCAGCTCTAAAGAAGGAAAATGGCCATAACGATCAACGAACGACCAGGGCACTGAACCACCGGTCCCAGCAAGCCATAAATGACTTGGGACCGTCACAGACAAGCTCTAACAGTACAAGAAAGGCAAAAACGCGTAAATGACCATAAGGGTCATTACATGTAGAGTGTACGCAGACCTTATCACTATGTCGTGGAGGTAGCTAGAGAGGCTATTTTTGAAAGACCCTCGGCTCAAGTAAAGTAAATCAAAATAGTGACTGTTCGAGAGAAAAAAAACGATAGTGAAAAAAAACGTGACAACTAATATCAAAGCAGTACAGAGCATATATGTAAAAAACCATAACATCAATCAACAAAGTGCGATCACCTAACAAAGATTACATGAATATGCTAATATTACAATGAACACGATACTCTAGACTATCACCAGGCCAAACACTACACGAATAAACTAATACTATAATTATATAAGTTAAATTAAAGAAGAAAATAATTCTGTGGTTGCATTTCTCTTCTATCATGTACCATGTACTATTTTTCCAAACAGTGTCTGACAATTAGACATGGAAAAGCATAATCCACGAGCCAATTTCAAAGCAATTTATTGGCTAATGTACTCAATGTTCATTTGTTAGGTAGGAGTTGTATTATTCGAATTAAATCGACAAATTAAATTAAACTAAATTAAATTTTAATTGGAATTAGTTTTTTAATTTGATTTTGGATTAAGATTTTTTTTTTTGGTTTTTTAGTTTGGTTTCAGAGTTAGAAAAATAAAAATCAAAAAACTAAATTTTATATATATAACCCTTAATACCCTAATAAAAAGCTAAAAAGGCAAATATGATTTACTTTATATTTTATTCTTTGGATATCTATTGATATACTTTAAGTATTGTGTTTTAAATATATTTTATTCGTGACTTATATAAGAAAGTATATTCAATTGATTCAATATTATTACTTCTCCTGGTATATAATTTTTATTTTTTTCAACATGCAAATATAACTTTGATTATGTTATTGATTATTAACATAACTGAATAGCCAAACCGAAAAAAATCGAACCAAATCAAATTTATTTTGACTTGGATTGGGTTACACTTTTACAAATCAAAAATCGAAAAATCAAAATCGAATGCACACCCCTAATTTTTAGGTCATCTTTAGTTTATGTTTCTATTTTTAAGAATTATGTAAATACTGCCTCCGTTTCTAAATACTTGTCATCCTTATTAAAAATAGATGATCCATAATATTTGTCATTTTACAAAATTAAAACATAATTAGTTGTTTCTTTTCACCTTTACTTTTAGTCATAAATACGAAGAGACATTAATTTCGTGAAAAAAAGAGAAGTATTAAATTGAAATGAGTAATAAATAACGATAATTTAGACAAATTACCCTCCAATTAATATTTTTCTTTGGGGATGGAAAAAAATTTGACAAATATTTAGGAGAAAAGAGTATAGTTCTCGAGAAATTATCTTTCAGAACGCTATAATTAGATTCAGTTTCATATTGTTCAATCTTCCAGATAAATACTTATCTTTTCATAAGATTTTTAATTTGCTTTAAGGAAATCTTTAAACTATAGTCTAAAAATATATTAAGTTGTAAGAAAATTTTATTAAAGAGAATCATGTACTAAATGAACTATCCCAAAAAGAAAAGAAGTGAGTGACCTACACTAAGAACTTTAGTGTGGGTGACCTACACTAAAAATTTCCCTTGACTTTTCTTTTCAATTTTTCGTATAAGATTCACTAAAAACGAAATAACAGTTAAAATAACAAGATAATACTATTATTTTGTTTGGGAAATTTAGACACTATAACGATATAAAATTTAAGGAGGGTCAAAATCACGTGTCTACACAAATGTATTTTCAGATGTGTTTTGCCGTTTCTCCTTTTGTGAATGTATGTTGGATTGAGTCTAGTGTGAGTGACCTACAACACAAACAATCAACATTAGAATTATTGCCAAATGACTACTTTTTGAATAAATGCTCACTGAATTTTGAACTAGATCAAAAGAGATAAAACATCAATACCGTTAACACCTAAACGATTTCCTTATTATTATTTTTTTGAAAACTATTCATAGCTAAACGATTTCCTTATTATTTTTTTTTTGAAAACTGTTCATAGCTAAACGATTTCCTTAAGTATTGAGTCTATAATGAAACAAAACACTACTGATTTGTCATAGTTAAACATAGACGTTTGGATATGGACGTTTTGAGTATTGACCCTTTTGATCTAGTTCAAAATTCAACGACCATTTTGATATTTTTAATTCAAAAAGTTATCCTTTTGATCTCGGTTAAAGAGTTTTCTTTAGACCATTTTTTCGTGAACTGTGTGTCTTATGGAACAATATGAAGTTGTTTTTCTTCTTGTTGGATGAGGGGCACTCTAGTTTTTATTTGTTGTCATGAAAATTTATGTATTAGGAGATGTAGTTTCGAAAACATAGTATTTGTTGAACTATTATTTTGGAAAGGTATAATACATAAATAAATATTTAAATTTGGTCTCAATTAACAAGTAAGCACTCCAACTTTGACAATGCATATCCAGTCACCTCAACTTGGCCTCAACTGACAACTAAACACTCTATAACTTTGTCCTCGCTGTGTTTCGTAGACACCCAATACTGACATGACAAATAAATTTTCAAGGTATCTAGATGATTATTTTATAAGCTGGAGTGTTCAACTGGTGCATGAGTATTTTGATCATTGTGAGGACTTCAATCCAAAATCATGAGCCTTTAATTAAATAAAGCAACATGTGACCTTGTAATATAAGACCTTGTAATACACGAATAGTGATAATTCAGATAGAAAAAAAATAAAAAATAATTGAGATGTAAAATTTGTAAAAAAATAATAATTTAAATATGTTATTTTGACCATGATCTCAATAAATAATGATTTGCATATAGGACGAAGACAAGTGACCATCATATACATATTTTTAAGTCGTAACCTATTATGGTAGGTAGGGGTATACATGGACTGGATTGGTTCAAATTTTTTAAATATCAAATCAAATTATTAATGTCGAATTTTTAAATTTATAAATCAAACCAAATCAATAAAAGTCGGGTTTTCCAACCTCGGGTTTTTTCGAATTTTTTCGGTTTCCTGGGGTTTTTCGAGTTTTTTCGAGTTTTTTTGATAAAGTCTTCATGCAATTATATAATAAACTTGTGCTTCAAATATTTCTTTAGTCCGAGAAAAATACAACTATCTAAGGTATTTCTTAAAAAAATAACACAAAATATATTCACTTTATTTAGAATTTATGAAGTGAGTAATGATAATAAAATATTCAACCAAAAAAATAATGACACTGCATAGAACATATTAATAAGTCATAATAAAAATAATCATAATTTAAAAGTATTAAGTCATGCTAAAATAAGTCTAATAAGTATTAACTACATGATTAAATATTAAATAGAAAAATAAATTAATTTATGTATTTATGTAAAATTAAAGAATAAATATCTAACATGATTGTCATTCCTAGTGTTAGATTGAATAATATTTTGTTAACATTCGTATTGATTTGGGCTTTATTTGAATTACTAATATCTATGGGTTGTAAAAAAGACTTATTAGACCATTTAAAATTCTTAAGCTTAAACTTGAAATAATATGTTGAAAGATAAAAACTATGAAAAAGTTGAAAAAATATTTATAAATTACATCACAATGAATATTTTTATGTATAAAATATTTTTAAAAATAGTATACATGTAATATCGGGTTGGTTTGACTTTTTTTAATTAAAACCAAACCAAACCAAATCAATTATAGTCGGGTTTTTTTTTCAATACCAAACCAAGTCAAACCAAACCACTAGTCGATTTTTTTTGTGGTTTTATTCGATTTACGATTTGATTCGGTTTGCAGTTCGATTTTGTACACCCCTAATGGTAGGTAGTTTTTCAATATATGAAAAACTTAGAAGGTTACATATTTATTTTTTACACAAACTTGGAAACACAATATTATTTAAAATGCTTGAATAAACACAAAGTCCTGGGTCAGTCCAGATTATTAATTATATCACTATTTTTTTATTGAAATTTCTCAATGAAAATTATTCAGTGGCTATTCTCGTAGATATTTTGATTAAATCAGTTAAAAATAAAAAATTACAGTGTAAAATTAGAAAGCTTCCCAGTGTCAGTGAGAATCTGTTTTTCACCATGCATTTTTTCAGTGAGCTGGTTCGGTGAGAAATGAGTGAGAAAATTATATTTTATACCACAAATTTTCTGTTGATTCACATTAGAAAAAAATCTATTTTTAGTAGTATATGGTTCTTGTTAGATTTTTGAATTGTAAGGTTGATTTTAAACATAATAAATGTTTTTGGATTAAAGTATTTGAGTTTTAGAAGAATGTTTCCTTTTATTTTAAAAATGTGCCAAGGTAGGTAGTAAGATTAGAAATGGTACACTCGGTCAAGTTAAGACACCGGATGTCAATCACAACTCGATTAGAAATCAGGTCGTGACAAAAGGAATATATAGCAAATGTGTTTCAAAAATGAGTTTTTTTTTGTTTAAAAAAGCTAGTCTGATGCACTAAAGCTCCGATTATGCATAAAATCCAGAGAAGAGTCAAATTACAAGAATTTATTGTACATAACCTTATCCTACGTTTTTGCATTTTTTTTATAAACTTTTAATTATTGCCTAGAAATCTTAAAGGTAATAGATGTTCAAACTCAAATTCAAAAAATAAATTTCTTAAGATTGTGTCTTTTGAAAACACACATATTCACGTTGATTCTGTATTCCTTGGTGTGGATTAGAGTAGACAAAGCCCTTTACACAAATCATTGTGAATTGTGATAATTAAAGTCTCACCAAAAGTTGTTTTAATATGTAAATGACGATAGTTCATATAAATAAAATAAAATAACTAATAGTTGAAATGTGAAATTCGCAAAAAAAAAATGATAATTCAAGTATGCTATTTTGAATTGCATATAGAATGAACACAAGGACGCGGCCATAATATGTATATATTTAAGTTGTAACCTATTACAATAGGTAGTTTTCCAATATATGAAAAACTTATAAGGTTACATATTTATTTTTCTTACACAAACTTGAAAACACAACATTATTTAAAATGCTTGAATAAACACGATGACATATCAAGCATATAATAGTTAAGTTCATCCATTGGGCGCGTGCAACAATAATCTGCGCGATCCAAGGACATTTCACCAGTAATAGTGCACTTGTGTTACACACATACTTTAAACGAATGCCCAAATTTAACACAGTTTGAACAGATAAAACCTTCTTTGCAATCGCTGCGGCTCTTGCAACTTTTCCCGCAAGTACTAAGGTCACCAAGTCGATGTAATTTCCCTTTCATCTCTGCAACATCAACGGGTAAGTCTCGTAGTGCCATCACTTGCATCTTATTAGGAGCCCAAGAGAGATGAACTGCGCGGACATTGAAAACATAACAAACATTAGACTAATAACATATATACGTTGATATCCTTATATACGTATAATTGTATATAAGAATATCAAATGTCTAAGTGTTTATAACAGGCTAAAAAAGAAAGTAAAATACAGAAGAAAGAGTGGTAAAATTTTTGAACCTGAAATTGCAACAAAGAGAGCAATGAAGAGGAAAGTTGGCTTAAAGGAGGCCATCTTAATTAATTTAGCTCAAAGATATAAATAAAATATATTGAAGAATTAATGTGTCAATATTGATGCTTTTCTTTCTTCATGGAAGGCTCTATTTATAGGCCTAAATTAGTCAATATTGAGACCTGTGAGAAAATGACAAAATGGTCACTTAAATATATTTTTGAACAATTTTGTCCTTTAGGTTTACAAAAATGAGCATATTTGGTCTACACCAAATATTTAACGAACTCTGGTTATTAGATTTTGTGAGAACAATGAATTTTTTTTAATGATTTAACGAGAATTACTAAACAAAGGAATTAGCTACGAAGTTCTTAGCTAATAGGATTTTTTGATAATTCATCTCTAAATAGGATTAGCAATAAATTTTTATTGTTTAGCTACAGAATTTATCCATCGCTATTTTTTTTAATAGTGCACTTACATTTGGAGATGCAAATTTTTGCGGTTAATATAAAATAACAGATAACCCTTTACATTATGACTGATATGATAACTTGAAATAGAATAATCACTTCTTAATATCAATGGCGGAGTCATAAATTTGACGAAGAGTGTGCAATTTTTTTTCCAGTTGTGTTAAGAATGTACAAAATTGTATTCTCATAATAACTAACATATTGCCTCTGTACACCACATGATTTTTCGACAAAAGATATACACCGGACTACTCTTCCGCCTAAGATGATTCCGCCCATGCTTAATACTAGTTAATTGAACTGATAATATAATATCAGTATATATAATTTAAATTCTTCATAAGAAATATTTTTAAATATTCCCCTATATTATTTAGAAACAATCAATTTAGTCATCCATTTCACTTTTGGTCCATCCACACCCATATCATATCGAATCATCTAGTTTTTATTTATTTATTATCATTAACAGAGTTTCAACACGAAATGAGTAAACTCCATGTGTTCAAAATCTTCTCCCAAAAAAAAACACCAAAATTTTACCCTTTTTGTAATTCTATCACCACCAATGCTCAAAGCAATGTTAGTTTTTTCTTCATAAGTCATAACTGTTAGGAGTAGTTTTCTTTGATAGTGACATCTTTCTGTATTGGGTCAATCTACTATCCAACTTTCTTGAGTCTCTTTTTGAATGTTTATGTAAAAAATATACAAAAAAAAAAGTGTCAGAAATACCTTTAATCTATGAAATTTAGCTTAAAAAAAAGAAAAAATTCACTCAAATTACAGTTCATATAATTTTAAAATTTAAAATAGTCATATTTTATTTTGATAATTTTATTATAGCCAACTTTCATGAGTTGTTTACTTTTATTAGTCAGATTAATAGTTTGAGTAATTGTAGGATTTTGATTCTAATTCTATAAGTTTATAGGGGTAAGGATTTTTTTTGAGTGCTTGGACATTAAATATTTGATATATAATCATCGTATAATTAATGTATGATTATATTTTCTCATTATATAATTTTTTTGTCAGTAGTTAATATATATATAACTATTAAATATTTAATGTATAATCATCGTATAATTGATGTATAATTATCCTTTTTTGTTATATAATATTTATACACAAGTAATATATTAATCATACACCAAGGAATTATGCATGAATTTATCTTTATTTTGATCATTGTTGTTTAATATATATGGAATTTTCTAATAGTGCTAACGATGTTTTTTGTGACACCCTAACTTAGGATAAAAAGTTTCACATTGACAAAAACACAGAAAAGTGGATATATAAGTAAGTAGGTCTTACACCCTAGTGACGCGTTTAAAAGTCGTGCGGGCTTAGGCTCATAACAAACAATATTGCTAATGGGCTGGGCTGTTACATATGGTATCAAAGCCACTCATGTGTCATCCTTGTCGTTGATGGGTCAGAGTTCAACTGAATTTAGGCAAATTTCGGTGGACAAAACCTAGTCTATGCAAATTTCATGCATCGGGGCAAACCTCAGTGAGGATGCTGGATCCATAAGAGGGGGTATCATATCGGCAAAAACACATGAGAGATATATTGGGTATATAAGCAAACCGGTCTTACACCCTAGTGACGTGTTTTAAAGTCGTGCGGGTCTAGGCTCCGAGCGAATAATATCACTAGCGGGCTGGACCGTTACATATGGTATTAGAGCCACTTCTATGTCAGCCTTGTCGATGGTTGGTCAAAGTTGAACTGAGTTTAGGCAAATTTAGAGAAGGTGGGGAAAACCTCAGTACTAGCTTAAGATAAGAATCCAACATCGGCAAATCACAGGAAATATGTTAAGTATATAAGTAAACAAGTCTTACACCCTAGAAATGCGTTTTATGCATTTTACAAATAAACAAAGCATATTAGTAGTCGATTCTATCCAAATCATAAAACAATAAGAAAAAAAAAGTAAACCAGTGATCAATTTTTTTTTTTACCGTAAACGATTGAAACTTTAAACGATCATAACTTCCCGCCACCATTTTTTTTCCCGAGTATTCTTTTCAAGAGATTGGACCCAACTTTGCCTTTTAAGGGAAGCCCAGTTCCACCTGATACCTGGAGTGATAGAGCTCTCCCTTAATGGGCCTAGCCCATCCCAGTCCACTTGACACCCCTATGTGATATCAAATGTGCTAATTTTATGGCTGGTCATTCAACTTTTGTTTCATCGCGTCAAAATTATTAGACTATTATTTTGTATCGAAAAAATCACTTAATTTCGGCCAAGGTTAAGATACTAACCCACAACAATAAGACTAAGTGAGAAAGGGAGAGAGTGGAGTTAGATCCGGTGCCATTAGTTTATCGTTTTGGTTTATTTGTTTAATTATGAGCTTAATTATTTGATTGTTTGATGAATATCGAATGCTATCTACTAATCTTGAATTGAACACGAAAGTGAGAATTCAAGATTTGCAATAGGATTATATAGAGCATGTTCTTAACCCTGGGTATTGGGGGAATATTCGCACCTAGGTTAGACATTTACCAGACTGTCTTGTTTGGTTAATTTACCTGAGTTGTAAATTCATTTGTGTTAAAGCTCATGACCACAAACATATATGCGTGAAAATAAATAAAAGTAGGCGATTAAGGACTCGAAAGATTCTTATTTGTAATATTAACCTTGTTAATCAGTAAATTAGATAAGTTAAGAAGTTAAATCAATTAAAGAATATAATGCGATTGTTAAATAGTCCATAACCATAGATTGATTTCATCTCATTTATTACATAAAAATCTGCTCTCTTTTTGTTACATTGGAGTTCATTAATTGTTTTCTTTTTATTTAGTTAGTTTATAATTATAACTTTAGATTTTATTTCTTATTTAGAAAATTAGCATTAATTTAATTCAGTTAGCTTCTTTTGTTATGAACATTTTCTCTTCATATTGAAATGGATAGAATGTGTTCTTAATTATTAATTAGTTAAGAGATCATTATTGTTCTTAATGATATGATCCATCATAATAGAGAAAATATATTTCACAACAAAGGATGACAACCTCAAGATACACTGTAAATATTAACGTTGTAACCAATATATCATAGTAGTTTCCCAAAGGAAAACTTGGTTACTCTTATTTATTTTCTTACACAAACTTGGTCATTATTTAAAATGCTTGAATATAATATCAAGCATTTAATATGTAGATTATTATAGGATGCAACAATAATCTCTATATAATATTGTTGTGCCTAGCTCGAAGGATAGTTCCAATATAACCTTCACCAGTAACAGTGAGTTTGTCACATTGAGATCTCCACCCTTGAAATGCAGATGGGACACAATTTGAACATAGCCAACCATCACTACAATCACTTTCAACTTTGCAATATTTCAAGCAAGTAATAATGTCACCAAGTGGAAGTGGAAGTAATTTTTCTTTCATCTCTGAAACATCTAATGGTAAGTCTTGTATTGCCATCACTTGCATCTTATTAGGAGCCCAAGAGAGATGAACTGTCCATTGAAAACACAACAAACATTAGACTAATTATATACACAAACACTTAGACATAATTGATATTTGTATATATACATGGAGAATGATGTTTTTAGTCTCTGAGTTATCACGTTATTTCAGTTTTGGTCCTTGTGATATTCAACTAAGTACTTTCGGTCTTTAATTTAACAATGCGTGTTAATTTGATCCGATGACTAACAAATCTAATCAAATTAAACGGAATGATAACCTTAAACGCAATTGGGTAAAGTGTAATCCACTTTTTAGAACATAATTCTATAATATGGTGAAGCATAATCCACTTTTAGAACGCAATTCCATCAATGTAACTGAACAAGGATGATCGAGGACTTCTGTGGGCGCCTAAATATGTATAGAATCAGGGTATGCAGAAGTAGTGTTTTCCCTGATAATTGTATATTGCAAAATGCATAGTTTCTTAAATGTCCAAAGTGCTCTTACTAACAGTTATCATTCCGTTTAATTTGATTAGATTTGTTAGTCATCGGATCAAAATAGCACACACTGTTTAATTAAAGATAAAAAATGCTTAGTCGAATATCACAAGGACCAAAACTGAAATAACATAATAACTCGGGAACGAAAAACATCATTTTCCCTACATATAATTATATAAGGATATCTATGTCTAAGTTAATGACAAACTAAAAAGGAAAGTAAACTGCATTAGTCTATTGATCGAAGAAATGTATCCTCATAATAAAAGGGGAGAAGAGTGGTAAAAGTAAGTTTAGAACCTGAAATTGCAACAAAGAGAGCAATGAAGAGGAAATCTTGCTTAAAGGAGGCCATCTTAATTAATTTGGATCAAAGATGTAAAATATATGTAGAAGAATTAATGTGTAAATATTGATGCTTTCCTTCCTTCATGGAAGTTGGTATTTATAGGCCAAAGTTGCCAGTGTTGAGACATGTGAGAAAATGACAAAATGGTCACTTTTATTTGGAGTAAAGCTTAAAATGGTCCCTTAAATATATTTTTGAACAGTTTTGTTCCTTTTTGTTTGCCAAAGTGAGCACATTTGGTCTACTCTAAATATTTAACAAATTCTGATTGCTAAATTTTGTGAAAACAATGTAGAAAAAAATTAAAGACTTAAAGAATACTCACATTTAGAGATGCCAGTAGTTGCAGTTTTTGCTTCTTTTTTTTTAGTTAAATGCTAAAAACACACTTAAAGTATTTCATTTTTTGAGTTTCATACCTGAACTATCAAGTGTGTGAGTTTCCTACCAGAACTATCACAAAATGTCTAGCAAAATACACCTGAACTATCAGTTGTTTGAGTTTCATACCTAAAATTTCAGGTAGGAAACTCAAACAACTGATAGCTCAAACGTGTTTCTCTAAACATTTTATGATAGTTCAGGTAAGAAACTCACACCATTGATAGTTCAAGTGTGAAACTCAAAAAATCAAAATAGTTTAGGTATATTTTTTTTTGACTCTTCACTCTTTTGAGTTTGTTTAGTTCTAATGTCAGGTACATTTTTGTGAGGTGCATTTTATGTTAAATTTGGTCTATTTATGATATTTAATGCAGCTGCATTAAGTATTTAAATCTCATAAACGAATTACTACATAATATTACAAAAATCGCATTATCGAATTTGCTGACGCCAAGTTATGAGCAAATTGGACAAGATATTCTATGTTGCCCATAATATAATAAATGGAATATTTATGTGATTTCAAAAAGTGGGATTACTATCTAATAAGAATGAAGAAGCAGGCAGAAGGTCGTTAACATGCCTGCTTCTTTATTTGTGGGCTCAATCTTTATTTTAATTTATTTATTTATTTTTTAAATTTATTATATATTTAAAAAATACGTAAAAAGATAAATAACAATAGTTAACAATTTAAAATATTTAAAAGACATAAAAAAATGGAGAAAGGACACCCCATGACCACTCAGCCAAACAAATTCCACCAAAAATGATCATTTTAAATTTAACCCATTATATGGCCACTCGGCCAATTTAATTCCACCAAATGGACATTTTTAATTTTGTATAGAAATTGTATAGGATGTGTATAGAAACTGTATAAAATATGTATCTGTATAAGATGTGTATAGAAATTGTATCATTATTGTATAAAATATGTATCTGAATAGGATGTGTATAGAAATTGTGTCGTTGTTGTATAGAATATGTATATAGGATGTGTATAAAAATTATATCATTGTTGTATATAATATGTATAGCGACACTAGCGCTGACGAATTGGCTAGAGAGTGGGATTTTTAATCCCTTGGCTATTTGGTGGGATTTGTTGGCCGACTGACCATTTGTGTCCTTGCCCCTACAAAAATTGATTGACTCTCGAAATTTATCAGTGTCACATAAATTGGGATAAAAGAAGTAACATATATTATTTAAAAATAATGTAAAAAGTAGTATAAATCACAATAATTAATAATTTAAAATATTTAAAAGACATAAAAAATTTAATTGACTCAAAATTTTGTCAATGTCGCATAAATTGGATTACAGAGAGTAACATATATCAATTGAAAATTACGTAGAAACTACTACAAATCACAATAACTAACAACTTATGATATCTAAAAACTATATAAGTAAATTAGGGTGAATCTCCAAATTTCATCAGTGCCACATAAAAAAAAAATTATAATTCTTAATAATTAACAACTTAAGATATTTAAAAGTCGTACAATTTTTTTTTGATTGACTCTCTAAATTTAATTTATGTTACATAAATTGAGACAAAAAAGTAGCATATGCACGGGCTGTCAATAACTAGTTTTAAAAGAAGATGTTATTGTTGCATACGGTGCACCATCAACGTGAGTTGTGGTGCAGTGGTGGACTGCTCTACCCTTAATTAGAGGTCTCGAACATTGGATATGGAGAAAATCTTGTTGGGAGCGCCATCTCCAGAATGAGCTTTGCAGTGCGCGATCCGAATTCGTCAGACTCTAATGCGGCCACCAGACACCAAATGGAAAACCAAAAAAAAAAAATCCTTCCAAAAAAGCACTTATTTAATCTACTGTATTCTAAATTAATTATCTATACTTGATGAATCTTTGAACACATATATATTGTTGAAACAAAAATTACTAAATGAATGAACTCATAAATTGCGGAGTTATTCAAGTATATAGGTAGGGATGGACATTGGTTTTATTTTCAATATCATTTTGATAAGACCAAGAAAGTTAAAAAGGATAAGAGGTACAAAAATTATTCAATATTTGTGTTAAGTTAATTAATATATGCATGTCATGTCATGTGTTTGAATATAGAGTTTTTTTTATTAAGACATAATACATAAATATGTCTTTTAATTTGATGTCAACTTGCATCTATCCCCTCCAACTTTGAATGTGCACAAGTAGACACTTAAACTTGTATAAAGTTGAACAAGTAGACATGCTCGTTCTACGTGACATATAATACACGTAGGAAGCCAGGTAAGATGCTATATTGCCACGTAGGGCGTCACGTACATGTGTCTATTTGTTCAACTTTATATAAGTTTAAGTGCCTACTTGTGTATATCCAAAGTTGGAGGGCATAGATCATGCAAGTTGACGTAAAGTTAAAGGGCATGTTTATGTATTATGCCTTTTATTAAAGCTTAATATATAATTAATTAATTATTGAAATTTGTCGAATATTTTCATTTATACACTCGAACTAAGCCTTGTTTCAATCGAACACCATAACTTTAATAAAGTGTTCTAATTAGACATTTTTAATTCAAAATTCAAAATTATTTTTATTTGTATTTTCATTCATCTGTTAAGTAATTAAATTAACCACATAAATATATCATTTCCTTCGATTATACGCATCTGAGATGATATGTTACATTAAAGGGTTGAGGTGAACAAGGAGATTGTTGTTAGTATGATGCAGAACCCTATATGTTGTGCATCAAGTAAATTAACAAGGTGAAGAAAAAATTGTATATTTCTATTTTATTTTCTCCATTTCAGTTTATTTGTCTTATTTTTCTTTTTAGTCTGTTTTAAAAAATGCATCTCTCCTTTTTTAGCAATTACTTTCAACTTTTCACATGACATGTTTAAGACTCCACAAGATTGAAGGACATTTTGGGACATTTGATATATCTTTAATTTAAGACCACAAAATTCAAAAGTCCTTTTTACTTTCTGGAACTTCATGCGAAGTCAAAATAGAACAAATAAATTAAAATGGATAGAGTAATAATTTGGAATTAGGGTTCGCTGACTGTCAGGAATATTAGTAAAAGTGTTCAATACTTTAGTATATATCTCTAAAAAATTACTTTTGACCTATATACACATTATTATTTTCTATATGTTTAATATAATTTTTCACTGAAGAGTGTTCGAGTGACCATCCTTGGGTCAATGTAGCTAGGCCATTGCTTTTGAAGCTGGAATATTCTATCCTAATTAATGGAGATATAGAAAGGGTTTTTTCCATATTGATAGATCAATATCCTTTAAAAGAGAGAGAGATGCTCTTAAGGGTGTTCATGGGTCGATTTGGTTCGTTTGTTGATCAAAATTAAAATTAAATCGATATAATCGATTATTAAATTATTAAAACTAAATATAATATATATTTATCAGTTTGATTGTTATCAGTGTGATTTAAGTTTGATTCGATAGTTCGGTTATTAATTATACACGGAAATAAAAAAAGATTCATTCAAAAGAAAAAAAGACAACAATTCATTCAAAAAATAAATAAATTATAATATTACCACATAAAACACTACATGGCATACATCTATACAAGATATTTAAATTATAAATAAATTTTGATGAAAATATATATAAGATATCAAATTATGTTTATAAAAAAATAAAAAATAATTTATGAATATATATGAATTTATTGGTTCGGTTCAATTATTTCTTCGGATTTTTTGAGCAAAATTAAAATCAAACCAAATATTATCGATTTTTAAAAATATAAAATTAAATCAAATAAAAATTGATTTATTTTATCAATTTAATTTAATTTTTGGTTTGAATTAGTTTTTATCCAAACCGTAAACATCCGTATGCTCTATTAAATATCGATATATTAATATCTCCTAGAATAAGGTTAATGAAATGAACCGTGTACACAATAATTATCTCGCATTTTAATTTCATGCCAATTTAATAGAGAAAATATATGGGGGAAAAGAAAATACTGAATTGCATATAGCATGACCAATCATAAGACAAGCAACCAATATTTAAGTTGTAACCCATATGGAAGATTTAGGTTACATATTTATTTTCTTACACAAAACTTGGACAAGCAGGAAACACAATATTATTTAATGGAAAAAGGGTAAAAAAAATACCCTTTTATTTTGATATATTGGTCAAGTTTGCCATTAGTTATACTATAGGACCAAATATATTTATGTCGTTAGCAAAGTTAATAAAAATACCCTTCTTTTTAACACTTTTTCACCATGACAAGATGAAAATCTATGTGAACCAGATATTTGGGTGAGGTGGATGCCACGTGACATACCACCTCAGCACTAATTTTTTTTTCTTTTTTATTTCAATTTCTTTCCTTCTTTCTAAATAAGTTTTATTAATTATTTAATTTCTTCTATTAAAAAAGAAAATTAAATTATTCAAAAAATATGTTTAGCTAGGTTTCTAAGTGCATTCTTTCGTGAATCTTCTTTATGTTTCCACCATTTTGGGATGTTCCAATCAACTGATCTGGAAATTAAAGCTTCTTAAGGTCCTCGAATATTCAAGAATTGCAGAAGAGGAAATACATTTAGATATTTCAATTTTCTTTTTTAATAGATAAATTAAATACTGTAATTAATAAAAGTTGCTTAGGAAGAAAGAAAAAAATTGAAATGAAAAAAGAAAAAAAAATAGTGTTGAGGTGGCATGTCACGTGGCATCCACCTCACCTAAATGTCTTGCCACATAGGTTCTCATCTTTCCTCGGTGGAAAAGTGTTAAAAAGAGAGGCATTTTTGTCAACTTTGCTAACGACAGAAATATATTTTACTCTATAATATAATTAGGAGCAAACTTAATTAATATATTATTGTGCTTAGCTCAAAAGATAGTCCCAAAATAATATTCATCAGTCACATTGAGATCTTCACACGACCACCCATAGAGCGTAAATGAAACACATCACTACAATCACTTTCGACGTTGCAATATTTCAAGCAAGTAATAATATCACCAAGTGGAATTAATTTTTCTTTTGTCAGCAACATCAAATTAAAGAGCACGTTTAATTATCTATTATGTCTTTATAGGTTATTTCTTATAAGGCATAAGTTCAATTTTAGAATATTATATTTAAAAAGTTTATATACTGAGTTTATGCCTTATAGAACATAACCTGTGTCTTGCAATTTTTTTTGCCTTAGGCATAAATTTAGCAGGATTAGTAATGATTTTTATTGTTTAGCTACATAATTTCCTAGCAAAATACAACTATCTAAGGTATTTCTTAAAAAAAAAACACAAAATATAAATGAGTGATGGCAATAAAATATTCAATCAAAATAATAATAAAATCACATAGAATAAATATTGCATATTAATAAGTCATAATTAAAATAATCACAATTTTAAAGTATTAAGTCATGCTAAAATAAGTCTAAGAAGTATTAACTACATGACTAAATATCAAACAAAAAAATAAAATTAATTTATGTATGTATCAAAGTTAAAGAATAGATATCTAACATGATTGTCATTCCCTAGTGTTGAATTGAATAATCTTTTGTTAGCATTATTATTGATTTGGGCTTTATTTGAGTCATTAATATCTATGAATTATGAAAACTTATTGGACCTAAATTACATAAAGAGCCAAACATACCTACCATATTTACTAACTCTCCCACTACTTTATTTTAATTACTTAATATACCACATGTTAACAAACAATCCTTCAGATACATTCCAATCCCATCGGATACATCCCAATCTCATCGGATATATCCCACCCCTCGGATATACGTTGTAACCCCTTAGATACATGCGGGATGCCGATGTATCCGAGATAAAATCAAAGATGCTGATGTATTCGAGATAAAACCATGTATCTAGATACCTTATGCAATGATATCTTTATAGGGTAGAGAGACAGTTTCTGATTGACCTTCGACAACCCTTTTCCTTTATTCGGGTTTGCGATCGACAATGTGAACAAGCTTGCACCGGTGGAGTTTTAAGGACAAGCAACAAAAATGACAAACCCAATGTAATCTTACAAGTTGGTCTGAGGAGGGTAAGATGTACGCAACCTTACTCCTATTTTTATGAGGTAGAGAGATTATTTTCGGTTGACGACCTTCGGCAACCCTTCTCCTTTATCCGCGCTTGAGATCGATAATGTGAACAAACTCACACAGACCGAGTTTTAAGAAGGACAATCAACAACAACAACCACAAAAATCCAATGTACTCTTACAAGTGGGGTCCGAGGAGGGTAAGATGTACGATAGCCTTGCTCCTACCTTTCACGAGTAGAGAGACTATTTTCGATTAACCCTCGACAACCCTCCTTCTTTATTCGAGCTTGGAGACCAACAATGTGAACAAACTCACATAGATGGAGTATTAAGAAGGACAACCAACTTGTATAAATTGGAGGAGCCAAGTAAAGAGAGAACCCCGATCAGTAGATAGAGATGGCCTTTAGCAAGAGGCTCAACCGATAGTCCAAAGGTTCTAGACCCAGACGGTTATAACGAGACTAATAAGTAGAAAGTACACGCCCCTTGCATTTTACTCAAGCCCTAGAAACGTCTGAAGCCTATGCTTTTGCTTCGGAGTTCGTGTCGGCGGGAGGGTCCTCGTTCATTTGTTTCCAAAACTATAGGAGAAGGGTATCCCATTTTATGAAGCGGATTCGACTGGAGGAGGAGATCGAAACGAAATACTTGTAGCGAGTAAAGAACGATTTCACTTTCAAATAAAATAGTACGAGTTGTAAAAGCGTAAGAGCTATATAGAACCACCTTTGGCCGGTCTCACATCTTCCCATCCTCTACTTAGTTGTCTCAATTACATCGATCCTGAACTACGTCCAGCCAAGTATTCTTGCCCTTACCCTTTCGGTCGAGCACAACCTCCCTAGCGCTAGGTTCAAGCAAGTATAGTAAGATGCACAAAAATCTATCATCTCCTAGAGACCTTTCTACAATTCCCAATATATAATTTCAGAATAGAATGGGTTTTGAAAGGGTACGTAAAATATATTCATGCTCAATTTTATTACCAAAAAAAAAACCATTAATTTTTTTTTTCGTTCATGAGACAGGAGTTTGATTCAATGGTAGCCGCAACCAAAGGTGAAATCAACGCGCCACCGTTGCTGCCGCCGCCGCCACGAGAGAATTTGTGTCTCAGTGTGGTGGAACCTGATGTTAATAAAAATGAAACTTCTTCTCAAGAATTGGACATGATTTTGACTCAATATATACAAACATTATCCCAAAGGAAAGAATATCATATAGGTAAGTACTCCCTCCGTTCCAAAATTCACGTACTCTCGAAAAGCAAAACATGATAATTATTTTAAAACGAAAAAAGTATATATTTTTGTCTTTTTGTATAAACAAATATTGCACATTATTTTGACTCAATATATACACACATTGTCCCAAAGGAAAGAATATCATATAGGTAAGTACATCCCTCCCCTCCGTTTCAAAATACTCGTCATAATTTACTCTTTTGAGAGTCAGATGATATGAACTTTAATTTAACAATTACTTAAAAAAAAGGAATTAGTAATGGATAAAATTTCATAGCTAAACAACAAAAATCTCATGCTAATCCCATTTAGCTACAGATCAACGATAAATTATAAGAAAATTCAATTATCTAGGAGCCATTTAGCGACAAATTCGTTAGGAATTGCCCACATATTCTGTAACTAATTTCATCTTTTCTCGTTGTGAACCAATATTTTAAGATATATATTTTCATCATATTGATATAAGAAAAATTATAATTTATAGTACTTTTTCACATAGTTTTTTAATATCTAAATTTTAATTTTAAAATATCAAATTAATATAATCTAATTTAGCTTTAAAAATTAGTTAAATTGACTCTCGAGAATCAAAAAGTGAAAATTATTCTCGAAATGTGACAATTAAAAGACTTTCATTTTATTTTTCTTTCCCATAAGGTTGAAATTAAGGAAATAATCTTAATCGATCAAGAAGGAGGTCGATTATCGACTATAGGTTTTATCTCCATACTACTTAGCCATTCACACATAATTTTTTTCACCAAGAATGAGGTTGATAATCGACCAAGAAGGAAGTTGGTTAGCAATCATGCGTAGATAACGAACAAGAAGGATGTTGTTTATCAACAATAGATTGATGATAGACCACGTAAGTGACTGATTATTGACTTTATGTCGATAATCAACCATAAAGGTGGTTTATAATCCACCAAAAAAGGAGGATCAATTATTGATAATATATAGGTTGATACACGATCAAGAAGGAGGTTGATTATTGACGGTAGGTTTTATCTCCATGCTACTTAGCCATTCACACATATAATTTGGTAATCGACCAAGGAGGAGGTTGGTTAGCAGTCATGCATTGATAATGAACAAGAAGGATGTTGTTTATCAACAATAGATTGATGATCGACCACCTAAGTGACCGATTATTGACTTTATGTCGATAATCGACCATAAAGATGGTTTATAATCCACCAAAAAGGAGGGTCAGTTATCGATAATATATAGGTTGATACACGATCAAGAAGGAGGTCGATTGTCGACAATAGGTTTTATCTCCATGCTATTTAGCCATTCACACATAATTTTTTTCACTAAGAATGAGGTTGGTAATCGACCAAGAAGGAGGTTGGTTAGCAGTCGATCATGCATTGCTAACGATCAAGAAGGAAGTTATTGATCAACAATAGACTGATGATCGATCATTGACTTATGTCAATAATCGACCATAAAGGTAGTTTATAATCCACCAAAAAGGAGGATCGATTATTGATAATATATAGGTTGATACACGATCAAGAAAGTGGTTGATTGTCGACGATAGGTTTTATCTCCATGCTACTTAGCCATTCACACATATAATTTTTTTGACCAAGAATGAGGTTGGTAATCGACCAAAAAGGAGGTTGGTTAGCAATCATGCGTTGATAACAAACAAGAAGGAAGTTTTTTTTATCAACAATAGATTGATGATCGACCACATAAGTGGTTGATTATTGACTATATGTCAATAATCAACCATAAAGGTGGTTGATTATTGACTATATGTCGATAGTCGACTATAAAGGTGGTTTATAATCCACCAAAAAGGAGGATCGATTATTGATAATATATATAGTTTGATACACGATCAAGAAGGTGGTTGATTATCGACCATAGGTCAGGAATATTCGATCATGAAGGCAGTTGATAGGTCAATAAACGACAAAAAAAAAAAAAAAAAATTGTCTCTCTTGATTGTTTGTTTACAGGTTATCCAGTTAATATCTCTTATGAGCATCATGCCACTTTAGCCCCACTTTTGCAATTCCACTTGAACAATTGTGGTGATCCTTTCACTCAGAACACTGTGGATTTTCATTCAAAAGATTTTGAAGTGGCTGTTTTAGATTGGTTTGCACACCTCTGGGAAATTGAGAAGGATGAATATTGGGGATATATTACTAATGGTGGTACAGAAGGCAATCTCCATGGCCTTTTGGTTGGGTAGGTATCACTACCTATGTTAATATCTATATAAATAGACATTTAAATTTGACCTTCATCAACAGGCAAGTAAGCACTCTAATTTTGCGAGTGCACATCTAGATATCTCAACTTGATCTCAAGTGGCAACTAAACACTCCAACTCGTCTCCACCGTGTCTCATGGACACCCAACGCTGACGTGATACATAAATTTTGGAGGTGTCTAGATGAGCATTTTGTAAGTTGGAGTGTTCGACTGACATGATAGAGACGAGTTGATGTGTCTAAATGTGCATACTCAAAGTTGGAGCGCTTACTTGCTAATTGGAACTAAGTTTGAGTATTGTTTATGTATTATGCCTATTTCAAAATATATTGAGTTCAATATTAAGAAATTTTTAGATTGAACCTATCCAATTTAAATTTCGAGTATATTTAGAATATTTAGGCACACCAATATTTTTTTGAGTAGAATAGTCTAACATATCTATCATGTACTCAAAAATATTGAAAAGATGTACATCAATTTTATTATTTGAACAATATAAATTTGTGCAGAAGAGAGTTGCTTCCTAGTGGGATAATATATGCATCAAAAGATTCACACTACTCTATCTCCAAAGCAGCCAGAATGTATAGAATGGAGCTAGAAACTATCAACACTTTAGTTAATGGGGAGATTGATTATGCAGATTTGAGATTAAAGTTACTTCTCAACAACAACAAACCAGCAATCATCAATATCAATATTGGTAAGACATAATACATAGATCACGATTAGAAACAAAAGTTTTTTCCATCGCGAATCAGTGAAAAATTTGTGCTATAGAATACGATTTTCTCACTCATTTTCCACCGAATCAGCTCACTGGGAAAATGCATAGTGAAAAACAAATTCTCATTGAAATAGTGAAAAACTTCCTAATTTTTTCATATATTTTTTTTGTTTTTTCCACCGATTCAATCAACATATCTGTAGGAATAACCACTGAACATTTTTTAGTGGAAAAATAGTATTTTTTTAATAGTGGATAGACACCTTAACTTGACCTCAAATGAAAATTAAACGTTCTAATTTTGAGAACGCACATCTAGACACCTCAACTGGTAACTAAACACTCCAGTTTTGAGAATGCACATATATACACCTCACCTCATTCCCACTGTGTCTCGTGGACACACGACGTTGACGTGACACATTAATTTTGGAGGTGTCTAGATGTTTATTTTGTAAGTTGAAGTGTTCATTTGACACAATGGAGACGAGTTGATGTGTCTAAATATACATCTTTAAAATTAAAGTATATAATTTTCAATTGAGGCTAAATTAAGATATCTATCTACCTATTACAGCATCACTTTGATCAGGTTGTCTTTCAATACCCATATGTGATGTACTATTACTTTTAAGAAATGTTGATGTATGTATTTTTAGGAACTACCTTTAAAGGAGCAATTGATGATCTTGATTTGGTCTTACAAATACTTGAAAATTGTGGTTATTCCAAAGATAGGTATTACATTCATTGTGATGCTGCACTATGTGGGCTAATCGTCCCATTTATCCAACATGTAAGATTAATTTAATCCATTATTTTCACGATATAATACACTATATATACACCTCATATAACTTGATCTTAACTGGCAGTTAAACACCTTAATTTTGAAAATACACATTTGAACACCCTAACTTGGTTTAAGTTGGTTCCATAGACACCCCAACTTTGAGACTGCATATCTAGAATGCACCTCCTTAAAGGTGTCTAGATGTGCATTTTCAGAGTTAAGGTATTTGCGGGACGAATCTGTATTAAGTTTAAGAGACTGAATAGTTACAATGAAAGTTAGGGTGTGAAAGATCGGTGGAAGTCAATTTAAAATATCTATCTATGTATTATGCTTTATTTTCATCAAATAAATTTCACATCAAGGGAACAAATAGAAAATGACCTAGGTTTCTATGTTATTTGACAACAGGAGAAAATAATTACCAATAGGCAGTGTTTCAATTTCAGGCCACAAGTTTTTAGGATGTCCTATGCCTTGTGGCATTCAGATAACAAGGAAAAATTACATTAGTAATTTCTCAAAGAAAGTTGAGTATATTGGCTCAGTAGATGCTACAATTTCTGGAAGTCGAAATGGCTTGGCACCAATATTTTTATGGTATAATTTAAGCACAAAAGGTCATGCCGGATTACAACAAGATGTCAAAATGTGCAATGAAAATACCATGTATTTGAAAGGCCAACTTCATAAAGCAGGAATTAGCGCTATGCTCAATGAGTTTAGCATTATCGTTGTCTTTGAAAGACCTAATGACCATAAGTTCATTCGTCATTGGCAACTTTCTTGCACACGCGATATGGCACATGTTGTGGTTATGCCCGGCGTTACAAGAGAAATAATAGATAGTTTCCTCAAGGATTTAATTCAAGAGAGGAAAAAATGGTATCAAGATGGAATAACTCTGCCTCCTTGCCTAGCAGATGATATAGGTTCTCAAAACTGTCTTTGCTCTTATCAACAAATGCATTGATTTCTTATCCAGTATTCGATACTTGTATCGAGATTCAAATAATTTGAATTCATGCAAATACGGCCTCTCATTTGTTATGGAGTATATTTTCATGAAGGAGTGATTCAATAACATTGATAGGCTAAAACACTTGTTTTTAGCATTTTGAGATGCAAATTTCCTTTTTTTTTTCTTCTTGATGTTGATTATCATATCACTGAGAAGGCTTTACAAAAAATAATAATAATTCATTAACAAATATATATGAAATGCTATATAGGGGTGATAAAATTAGCCTATAAAACGTGACCCGTTTAACCCGCTTAAAATTCAACGATATGCTCCTGAATTTAGACTTTGTCCTATGCGCCTGAATTTTTCCAATTGAGCCACGCATATCGCTGAAATTTAGTCATCTTTGTTTGAAATTTAACAATATTTGAATGAATTCAATTATTTTTGCCTGAATCTCACACAAATTTGCTTGAATGTCATGCACATGATTTGCATGAACTTTAGACAAAAATAACTAAACTTCATTTATATGAAGTTAGACTAAATAATAATGTTCAAATAAAATATTTCGTGAAATAACTAAACTTTATCTACATGAAATCTATTTCTCTTATTGTACTTCTTTTTAACTTTCTTGCCTTCTTGGTCGTATCGAAATGATGTTGAATTAATAAAACTTAATGTCCATCCTAACTTATTAACCATATCCCACTTTTTGAATCACATAAATATACCATTTATTATATTATGGGCAACATAGAATATCTTGTCCTATTTGCTCATAACTGGCATCGGCAAATTTGACTATTGTGATTAATTTACGTACGTAATAGACGCTAGCTTATGAACAAATATGAGTCAGAAGTGTCTAATATAATACTTTATTGTGTTTAGATTTTGGTCACGAAAGTGAGTCCATCATTTTTTCGTCGATTTTGGCCAAAAAAGCGACGGATAGCTTCGCTTTTGGCCTTCGCTTTTCAGACAATTTTTAGCAGTGGATGTTTAATTAGAATAGTCATAGTTTAAATGTCTAAATAAAATTTACTGACAAGTTTAAGAAGTTATCGATGTATTCAGCTTTTAATTGAATAACAAAGAGTAGATGTAAATATGAACATTATTTCAAATATAACTCTATCTTTAAACTTCAACTTCATAAAGAACGAAGCTGCTCAGAAGTATATTTAAAAAGACAACATAATACACAAGCATGCCCTTTAATTTGGTCTCAGCTGGCATTATGCCCTCCAACTTTGAGTTTGCACAAGTAGACACTTAAACTTGTATAAAGTTGAACAAATAGACACACGTGTCTTACGTGACATCTATGTGACAATTTGCATGAGATTACCATGTAGACGCCACGTAGATGCCATGTAAGATGTGTGTGTCTACTTGTTCAATTTTATATAAGTTTAAGTGTCTATTTATGCAAACCTAAAGTTGAAGGACATAAATATTAATTGAGACCAAATTAAACGGCATGCTTATGTATTATGTTTAAAAGACTATTTTGAGCCTTTTTGTCATTTTTGTCATTTTCTCACAGGTCCAATACTGGCTAATTTTAGCCTATAAATAGAGCCTTTGTTGACACCCAATTTTGTCCCATCTTTCTTCCCGATTAATTCTATATGCTTCAAATAATTTTGATAATTTAAGAATGCATACAAGTTTTTATTTATTATAATTAGAGATCTATGTAATGCTATCGTCCTTATTTTTGTGAAATTATCAATGTAGTTCTACTACTATTATTATTATTACTTTATTATTGTTATTATTTTATAAATCTAGCAGCACGCTCGTTGTCTTAATTTAGCAAAAAGCGCCATTTTGTTGTATTTAATAGAGTAAAATACTTCTTTATTCCTTTATAAATATTATCTCATAATTCTTAAGATGTTATTTTTATCTAATCTTTTTATAATTATCTCTTAATCATAAATAGCTTATTTAATTGAATATGTATTAATGCATAAGTTATTTAGAGTCTTTAATCTTGATTTATGAAGCCCAAAGAAATACAAGGAAGAATGTATTCTACTCAACCCATTTTTATAAACTTTGATCCATAAATTCATCCATTTTAGCCCAACAATTAAGCCCAGTCTGCAACCCATCCTTTTCCACTCATCTTTTCCACGTAAGCGCCGCGTGGATGCCACCTATGGCCACGTAAGTGTCCAACGGACACAAACACACTCCCTGCACACTCTCTCCACACTTTCCACACGCCTAGCCTCTCCTCCGCCATATGTCGCTCTCTTATTGGTTGGTCAAACTCATCCCAAAATCCAACTCACCCCATTTTGCTTGAACTACCTAATTTACCCCCACTTAATCTACCTAAAATACCTAACATACCCTTTGAAACCCTAAAAATGTGGTAAGTTGCACTCAGCCGCATGTGACTCTCCCTCTCTTCCCTCCATCGCCTCTCTCTTCCTCTCTGCCATGGCAGAGGAGTTCCTTTGGATTTTTCCTCCATTTTTGACAAAATTTGAACTCCATTTAGCGTAGTCAGATTAAGGCCTGACCAATTTCGCGCAAGTTCATCTCTCTACGTTGGTTTATTTATTGAAGACCTTCCATTCTTATCTTGAAAACACACCAAATCCTAATGTTGCAGTCGAAGATCTACCATTTTGAGCTAGTTTTTTTTGCAGAATCACGTGAAGGCTGCGAAGAGGTAAGCCCCCCAACGTTTGAGTTTCAAACGTTCAAACTTGCCCCTCAAAATCCCGTCCAAAAATCCCCTCGTAAACCCTAAATGTTTCTCTATAAATACCAGCCTTTGGTCTTCAATCAAAGGCAGGCTTTTGATATCAGTTCAAAACCAAGAACATACAGCAAAAACTTCTCTTTTCTAATCTCTTCATCTCTTTTGTTGTTTGGATTTCTTTGTGCGTTTTTTTAAGTTTGGTTTCGTCGAGTTTGAAACGTAGATCCGTGGTCAAAAACTCCCAAGTTCGCTGCTCCGAAACAGGTGAGAATACAACCTTATTCTCCAATTTTTAGTATTTCTCTTTCCTTTCTTTGCTGTCAAAATTTGTGTAGAAATCATGTTAAAAAAAATTTCTTTTTCCCTCTTGATCGTATGAAGTAGTTTTCTTTTTGGGTATAGCAAACATTCTTTTATCTTCTTTCAAATTTGTTCTTTCAAGATGGATCTCTTTTTAAAAAATATATATAGTGGTATCAATAATAGTAATCTGCCGAGTATGTATTCATTCAAGTTTATAACAAGCTTATTTGGATCTAATGATTTATCAAAGTTATATAATTTCTCTCTGTTTACAGTAATCTTTTTTTGATTTTTGTCGTTTAGATATCTCGTCTATAGGAAGCGTTATGGCATAACAAACAACTGCATCATGATCAATATGTTGTTCATTTGAAGTCGTTTAAAAAAAATATATTTTTTAAGAACTAATGCTCCGCTCTAAAAATCAGATTTTCCTCGAAAGGTTTATTTGAACTACATGATGAGTCTTAATTTAGAATGAATATAATTTTGGGACGTGATTTCTTTTATTTTGGATAAACAACTAGAAAAACAGTAAATTTATACCATTTGCATCTCGTTGTCTTGCATATGTGCATTATTGGGCACCTTCATTCCTTTTATGTTACTATACTCCCTTGTATGCTTGTATGTGTAACTCATGTCTATTTTTTGGTATATTTGTTCTCTGCCACAGTTGTGTCAATTTACTAAGATATGATAAGAAATTGTTTAGACCACATGATTCTTAAGAATATAGTATGTATAGTTAAATGTTCGAATGTTCTCTTCCTCATCTTTGCTCTGTTATGTTCGTTTACTTTTTATTATAAACTATGTCTCTTTCTAATATTATTCTTTTCCTCTTATTTCACATGGTTCGTCGGAGTTGCGAGGAGTCTCTAGAGACTCCACAATATCGTAGATAAAGTGAACTTGCATTTACCTGTCAAGCATATCTCTCGTCTTCTCATTTTGTGTCCGAACAAAGAATAGAGGGAGAAAGAGAAGGACTTGGAATATCACATCTATTTTCATCCATCTCTCCTTAGCAAAAAATGAGAGCGGGGAGATGCTTCTTTCGTTTTCTCCTTATTTTACTTGTTATTGATTCTATTATGAATTTTATTGTGCTTATTTAATTGTTCTAACTCTTGTTTTATTTTTATTTCGGTTTCATCGATAAAGAATTAGGCCTAGAACACTTGAACCTTAGAAAGGGTAGTTTGTTATATATAATAATGGAAGCTCGTAGTTAGCTCTTCTCCTTATATATATGCGTGTCTATAAAATTTTGAAGTACTAGAATCGAGTCTACTTATAACTTTTCTTTTCCTCATTTTTTTTAGCTTTGCAAGACAAATAAAAAGAGTGTTAAACTGCTTTGTTCCCTAAAAGGACTCTTCTAAGCTAAAATAGAACTAGCGTTAATAAAAGGCAAATTTGCTAACTTGATAAGAAATTCCCTCTATAACTTTTAAAAGCCATGTCCTTTACTTTTTTGCTGGTAGTTTTACCCAAAAGAGGTTATGATTTGCTTTTGATTTGTGATGAAGTGATATTTAGAGCCAAAGTATCATTTTAACATTACTAAGATCGTACTTTTAAGGAGATAAAAATATAGCTCACATCTTTTCTACAATGTTTAAAAGTAAAGCTAGATTTAAAGTCACCAACTTTTCTATATATTTTCACCTCACGTTTTAATTTTTCAAGCTTCCTTTTAAATCAACCATTTTAAATGTATCAATCTTTTGTGAATTCTTCTTAAAAAATAATGTAAAGTGTTCTAGTCTACAATGTGATTTTGGGAAAAAGCTTTTTGATTTGCTATTTTGCTAAAATATGGTTACAATTTTTATTTCCCTCACTGTTAACTTTGCAAAATAAATAATAAGAGAATCCCTTTTATTATGATAAACTATTTTGCTTCCTAAAAATCTCTTCTTTTTAGTTAAGTATAAAAACGCAGCTCTTTAGCATTAAAGTGCAGATTCTTAAAAGGCAAAAAATGACTTTTGGAAGGATCAAAATGCATCTTCATGAAAGGCGGGATTAATGTTTTACGTCGTTGAAATTCTCTTTTATTTGTTTTAAGAAATATTTTTATTAATAATAAGATTTTAAAATCTCTTTCAAAGTTTCTATTTTTAAATCAAGCATAGGCCTATATATTTAACCCAAAGGAAGTTTTCCTTAGTAATTTATTTATTTTTACAATTATATTAGTTAAGTTGCATATCTTTTAAATATTTTTGGTCAACTTAATTGATACTTAATCCTTAGTTATTTTGATTCGACGCATTTTTCTAAGTATAAATAAAATTATTATCTACACATTTTTTGCCTTCATCACTATTAAATCATTTACTTAATTTTCTTGCATTTTTATTTTTTCAAAGAATTTTCACAAGTTATTTCTTCTTATCACATTTAAGGTGTTATAGGTATGTTTTAGATAAAAAGGGATTTTTCTCAAAAAGATTAGAAAGTACTTTAGAAAATTTACTTGTTATTTATTCATTTCTTTTTAACCATGTCAAGTTATTTAATTAGTTATGGCAAAATTTGATTGAAAATAACTAAACCTTTTCCTTATAAGAATTAAGTAGATATATAATTTTGAAAAACTTTGAAGTGCCAACATCTTTCAAGCTTTCTTTGAGTTTAAAATTTGATTATTTTAATTTGTTGATTTTAATTAGATTAACCTAAGTTTGGCCGGTTAACCGTAATTTTGCGGATTTTAAAGAATGCTTAATACCTTCTCTTTAGAATAGTTAGAATCCTTACTTAGAATCTTAAGTTTAGTAGACCTTTAAAATGAAGTTTTTATTTGCTTTAATCACATAGTTAATTATAGGTGTCCTAATTCACCGTAAGACTAATTAGGTGGCGACTTCCTTTAATTAATTTAGAAGTTTTCAATATGTTGTACACCGTTTCGACTTCGGTTAAAATGGGGTATAACAGCATGGCGACTCCACTGGGGACTTTAGGTTCTAAACCACAATAAACTTAGGTTAATAATTAAGACACTTTGTATTTGTTTGTTTTACTTTAATTGCTTGAAGTTTTATTTATTTTATGTGATATAAATTATTTATTTGCTATTATTTTATCTAAATTGCCTTACGTGTTACCGCTTTATTTAAACTGTTATTCCGTTCATATTTCCTCCATTTTTGGAAACTTGACACTTTCACACACATTTGTACACGCGAGTTGTGCCCTTTCACTTCTCCAAAATTCTTTCAAACACCTTATATTTAGAGAGTTGGTGCATGCGTGGGGTGAGCGGATAGTTTTACTACCGTGTGACCACGTACCTTCTCACATAGGAAAATCTCAAGTCCGAGTCTACCCAAATCTTAGAAACTTAAGATAGAGCTCTACCACCCTTGATTTAGGTCATGCATGCATAAGCCTTAGGTGGTTTGACTCTCGGGGTCATTCCACAAATTTAGAGAAAACCTTTATGTCAAACGGGTTTACGACCCAACGACGACCACTCATATTATGTGCAATGTGATAATGATAAAGTGATCCAAGTGAAACTTTAACTAAAATTGAGTTTAGAAATGCATTTGCTTATGTTGTGTTTTATTATAGGTTGCTAGAATGGAAAACGTGCCAGCTTTTGCTAACACTCAAATGGTTGTTGTTGTGACTCACAAGCTAAGAAAATGGTGGGAGAACATCAAGATGGAACATGGGTATGAAATTAGGAGATGCTTGAGTTTCTTGACTTCATTGATTTACATCCCTCCAGACAGACACGTGATCAAGGCATTGATCAAGTTTTGGGATCCCGAAAGAGTTGTGTTTAGGTTCAATGATTTTGAGTTGACTCCTACAATTGAAGAAATTGGTGGCTTTACTGATTTGAAGTACCAGGGGAGGGATATGATTCTACCCCACAAGCAGTCCGGAAAGAAATTTCTTAAATATCTCGGGCTCAGAAACAACCTTAAGCTTGCATGTTTGGATCGGGAATGGATTTCTCTGGATTATTTGTTTGAAAGATTTGGTCGCAAGGATGGTCATGAAGTTTTCCATAAGGAATTTTCTTGCTCCGCCGAAAAATGGAGAAAGAAACGCCCTATTGCTTTTGCCATTGCTTTGATAGGTACTCTAGTTTTTCCCTTGGAAAATGGAAAAATTGGCACTTGCATTAGTTCTATAGTCCGAGCACTCTTTCACGGGATCGATAATTCTGAAGTTACACTGGTTCCGATGATTGTTGCGGAGATGCTAAGGGCGCTATCCAAGTGTTATAGAGGAAGGAGGTTCTTCGAGGGTTGTAATATCCTTCTCCAAATTTGGGCTGTCGAACATTTTTATAGACGTCCTGATAGGATTGACGCACTCTTGAGCAGACCTAACATGATAGACTCTCATCAACAAAGGATGATACTATTTATATCTCCTGTTGGTACTGAGGATTGGTACGCATATATGAGCACGCTCACTGGCGGTCAAATCCAATGGAGGTATTCATGGTTATTACCTCGAGTTGCTGTCATTAGGGGGCGTGAGCAATATTATATTGAGCTCATCGGTTTGAAAGGTCTTCAACCATATGCTCCTATTCGAGTTCTTCGACAATTTGGACAGTGTCAAGTCATTCCACTTCGTTCAAACATGGGTAGATCCGAGGTTGATTTCGAGGTGCTCTATGAGATTCCTAGAGCAAGAGAGTTGCTTCAACAATGGGGAAATTTGATGACGATTGAGGTGCCTAATGGACAAGCACACTGCACTCCGGAGTATTACGCTTGGTTAGTGGCAAACTATGACGTGAACTCTAGCCCTCAAGGACAAGCGTTTGGGTTCGAGGATTCGACGGAAGCTGAGTGGGCACGTAATCTGTTGTATGAAAATCTCGTTGTCACACCTGAAATGCTGGCACAAGTCATCCCTGGATCTTTGGAGCAGTACCTTGGAGGAGCATGAAGACTTGATTTAGTAACTAGGATTCCCTTTGTTATCTTGTATCCCCTTTATGTTGTTTTCATTTCATCTAGACTTGATGTAATGGTTAATTTGCACTATTTCTATGAAGATGTTTGTTATTTTATTATCTAACTCCAAACTCAAGTATTGTTATTAATTAAAGCTTGGATCAATTTATCATAATCTCAAATATTTGGCGCTTAGGCCCACCTCTGGCATAAAAGAGGCCCCGTGCATATTAGAACGCGTTTTAATTATCAAATTTTCCTTTACTATGTGATTTGTTGCTATGTGATATGTATGTAGGTTTCAACATTATTTGCGTAATTGCTATTATTATCTTGAAGCAATAATTACTGCTTTATACTGATATTTTCTTTTCTTTAAAGGTTTTTTATTTTGCTTTAATTATTTCCCCCAAAAGGTTGATTTACGTTGACTGCGAACTGGCGGATCACCTATACTTTATGAGATCCAAAGCACGAGCATCCACCAACATGACTGATTCAAGTGCATCTGACCAGACTGGCTTAGGGCTTATCACTGTTCTTAGAGACGATCCTGAGACTTCGGAGGGGAGGAACGCAACCCTTCATGATGAACACATCGCCCATATGATGCAACAAATGGCTGATATGCAAAGCGAAATTGATCGACTTCGAAACCTTACCAAACTCTCTATTAGCCTGAACACACCATTTCCCGAACATGGAACAAACACCGCTATTCCACCTCCTTTTCCACCTGTTAACAAAACCAACTCAGCCGCTACCAATCCGCCTCCTAACCCACAACAAGCCAACTCGCAACAAACCAATCCATTACCCTTCACTAATCCGTATGTTCCTCAAGCTCCACTTACCCAAACTACCCCACCTATCCAAACTCCACTTACCCAAACTACCCTACCTATCCAAGCTCCATTTACCCAAACCTCCCCATTTGTCCAAAACTATCAAGCGACCCAACACATACCGGCGGCACACACTGCAATTCCTAACACGCAATATGTGCCACAGGTATATGTAGCGGGAGCTCAACCTTTCCCTACCCCAATGCCAACCATGATAGAAGTTGATCCATATGAGGAGATGGAGAGGGAAGCAAGGTCTAAAGTAGATGAGAATGTAGCAAAGGAGATCCGCAGTCTGAAAGAAGCATTCAAAAGCATCCAAGTCCACAGGGGATGTGAAGGGCTTGAGTATGAGGATTTATGTGTTCATCCTGATGTGGAGTTGCCTGCAGGGTATAAGGTGCCAAAATTTGATATATTTGATGGAAAAGGAAACCCTAGAGCTCATTTGAGGTCGTACTGTGACAAGCTAGTTGGAGTGGGTAAAGATGAAGCCATTAGGATGAAGCTGTTTATAAGGAGTTTGACAGGAGAAGCCCTTGATTGGTACACAAGTCAAAATCCACAGAAATGGCGAAGTTGGAGTGCTTTGGCGCAAGAATTCATGGACAGGTTCAAGTTTAATACTGAGGTCATCCCAGATAGGTTCTATTTATCAAAGTTAGATAAGAGGTCGGCAGAGACTTTCAAAGAGTACGCCATGCGTTGGAGAGCAGAAGCCGCAAAAGTTCAACCTCCGATGGCAGAAAGTGAGATGACTTCTGTCTTTGTACAATCTCAACAAGATGCAACATATTATGACAAGTTGATAAGTGTGGTGGGACAGAAGTTTTCTGAAGTCGTAAGGATATGAGAATTTGTTGAAGAAGGTATTAAAACTGGAAGGATCACTAATTTGGCAGCATTACAAGCAACGAGTAAGGCAATTCAGTCGGATTTAATTGGAGGAGTGAACAAGAAGAAGAAAGATGGAGTGTCTTCTGTCATGACCATCCAGGAGCGTAGGCCAGACCAGATGCTAACATATCAAAACCCATTACCCCATCCTCTACCTTATAGCCAATACACCCAAATTCCTCAGCCTTATTACCAACCTCCACCTTCTTCATATCCAGTTTACACCACCCAACCAGCATATTGTCCACCTCGAGCACCTGCCTATCAAAATCCACCACAATACCAGCCTACCTATCCACCTCAACCCCACTACCAACAACAAATTCGTCCTTCAAATGCACCCAGACCACGCCCAAACTATGAAAGAAGGCCAGTTAAAACTTATACACCTCTAGCCAAAACCTTATCCCAACTATATGAAAGGTTGAGAGCCGCAGGAGTTCTCCAACCAATCCAAGGAAGAATTCCCAACCCCCTCCCTGGATGGTATGACGAGACTAAACATTGTGCCTACCACTCTGGAGTTGCTGGCCATGACACTGAGAATTGCCTTACTCTCAAAGACAAGATTGAAGCGTTGATCAAAGAAGGAGTTATTCAGCTCAAGGGAGCTCCCCCTAATGTGACCAACAATCCTCTGCCAAATCACGGCAATGTCAATGTGAACATGATTACCATTGATGAAGAATGCAATTTGGAAGGGACTATTGTACCAGTCAAAGATGAAGGGAAAATCGTAACATCAGCCTTCATTGCTCCCATAATCACAGTTGAGGTGCGAGCACCCGTTGAAGTAGAAGTTCTCACTCCCAAGCCCAAGATCACAGCCTTAGTTGCTCAAGCGCCTTCTTTTGACACCAAAGCAGTTCCTTGGGATTATCCGATTGGTGCAAGGGACAAAGGAAAAGGAAAGATGGTGGTAGAAACTGCTGCTGCTGGCATGACAAGATCTGGACGTTGTTATATTCCTGAAGAAGTTATACGAGGAGCACCAAACAACCAAAAGAGGGTTGTGATAGAAGCTGAAGTAGAAGAGTTTTGGAGGAAAATGCCGACTAAAGAGTATTCTGTGGTAGAGAAGCTGAAGAAAACTCCCGCTCAAATCTCTTTATTATCTCTGTTATTGAATTCTGCAACTCATAGGAGTGCTTTGGTGAAAGTACTAAATGAAGCTTATGTATCAGCTGAGACCACTAGCGAGAATTTTTCAGCTATGGTGGGGCAAGTTCTGGAAGCTAACAAAGTCTCCTTTCATGAAGATGAGTTGCCTCCTGAAGGCTTGGGGCATAATAGAGCATTGAACATTACCGTCAAGTGCAGAGATAAGTTTGTTTCTAAAGTTTTGATTGATAATGGATCAGCTGTTAACATTTGTCCTTTCACTACACTTCGGGCCTTGGGAATTGACATTGGAAAAGTTCGTGAAAGTCATGTGAGGGTTAGAGGCTTTGATGGGACCCAAAGAGGAGTCATGGGAGAAATTGACTTGGCGCTACAAATTGGACCTGTGGAGTTCACGGTGGAATTCCAAGTGTTGGACATATCTGCTAGCTACAATTTGTTACTAGGAAGGCCATGGATTCATATGGCTGGTGCAGTTCCTTCTACCCTGCATCAGACTTTGAAATTTGTTTGGGATTATCATGAAGTTGTGATTCATGGAGAGTGCAATAATTCGATCTACCACGAAAACTCAGTTCCTGTTATTGAGCGCATGGAAAAGCTGGATGGATCTGTTTTTCATGTTAGAGAAATTATGTGTACTACTCAAGTTGAAAGGGTAAAATTGCCACGTGTGCTTATAATGGTGGCTTGGGAAATGTTGAAGAATGGTTTTATGCCTGGTCGAGGTCTTGGAGTGAACTTAGATGGAATAGTGGAGCCAATTCAACTGCGTGGTCAGAAGGATACTTTTAGTCTTGGATACGTGCCTGCTCTTAATGAAGTCTTATCGGCTAGTCTTAAAAGAAAAGGTGACATTCCCTTGCCAAAGCCTATCCCACTCTTGGATCAGTCATTTTCCAAGGCGATTGTTGCTCAGGTATCAGAGGAAGCTGTTGAAGACGACCTCGTGGAAGGACTCCAAAACCTGTTCATTACTGAGGAAGAAGCTGAATGCAATGTGATTCTGGAGGATTGCACCGAGACCCCAACCATCTGGGATGCTGAACCTGGAGCTGCTTTGAACAATTGGACTTGTACCCCATCCCCGGTTCTCCGGGAGTCTTGGTAGATGATTGTATTAATATTAATGAACGACACGATTCAAAATTGAGGCCTGAATCGTGTTTATAAACTTAATATGTTTTGCCTCCCTTTTTGAAAGCTTAAATGCCAAATCCAAACTATGGTTTTTCTATTTCTTAAAATATTTTCAACCTTGTCTTCATTAATTAATTTGTCCTTTCTCTTTTTCAGCAAGCAAACTAACAAATCTGTCAATACTCTAAATGTGATATGTAATGAAACAAGCGAACAAATTCCAAATAGCGAACAAGACTTTGAAGAATATGAAGAGGATATGCAGCCTGAAGAGTTGACTGAAGAATTGAAACACTTTGAGAATAAGGCAAAGCCAAATCTGGATGAAACTGAGACGATAAACTTGGGAGATTCAGAATTGGTGAGGGAAACAAGAATCAACGTCCATTTGACTCCATCCCAAAGGAAAGAATTGATTGATCTTTTGAGACAATACATAGACGTGTTCGCATGGTCATATGATGATATGTCGGGTCTGAGCACAGACATTGTTTCACATAGGCTGCCAATTGATCCATCTTGTCCTCCGGTAAAGCAAAATCCAAGAAAGATCAAGCCTGATTTGAGTTTGAAAGTTAAGGAAGAAGTCTCCAAGCAATTTGACGCCAATGTCATTCGAGCCACAAAATATCCCACTTGGTTAGCCAACATAGTACCGGTGCCAAAGAAAGACGGGAAAATCAGAGTATGTGTGGATTATCGGGATCTCAACAAGGCTAGCCCGAAGGATGATTTCCCTCTCCCAAACATTCACATTCTTATCGATAATTGTGCAAAGCACGAGTTGCAGTCATTTGTTGATTGCTTCGCAGGCTACCACCAGATCTTGATGGACGAGGAAGACGCTGAGAAAACAGCATTCATCACGCCCTGGGGAATATATTGTTATCGGGTAATGCCTTTTGGACTCAAGAATGCGGGAGCTACATACATGAGAGCTATGACTACCATTTTCCATGACATGATCCATAAAGAGATTGAAGTCTATGTGGATGATGTCATTATCAAGTCACGGAAGAGCTCGGATCACTTGACAGATTTGAAGAAGTTCTTTGACAGATTGAGAAGATACAATCTGAAACTAAATCCTGCTAAATGTGCATTCGGTGTCCCTGCCGGGAAGTTGCTAGGTTTCATTGTGAGTAGGAAAGGCATAGAATTGGATCCTTCAAAAATAAAGGCTATTCAAGACTTGCCTCCTCCTAAAAGTCGGAAGGATGTGATGAGTTTCCTTGGTAGGCTCAATTACATTAGTCGGTTTATTGCACAATCTACTGTGATTTGTGAACCGATATTCAAACTATTGAGGAAAGACGCTGCTACCAAATGGACGGAAGATTGCCAACAAGCTTTTGATAGAATCAAAGAGTATCTGTCCAGTCCGCCTGTCTTGGTGCCCCCAGAACCTGGAAGACCATTGCTGCTATATTTATCTGTATCTGACAATGCATTTGGATGCGTATTGGGACAACATGATGAAACTGGAAAGAAGGAGCAGGCTATATACTACTTGAGCAAGAAGTTCACGCCCTATGAAGCCCGATATACTTTGTTGGAACGCACTTGTTGTGCCTTAACTTGGGTTGCACAAAAGTTGAGGCATTACTTGTGTGCATATACCACTTTTCTCATCTCAAGGATGGATCCGCTCAAGTACATCTTTCAGAAGCCCATGCCCACCAGAAAGCTAGCGAAGTGGCAAATTTTGCTAAGTGAGTTCGACATTGTTTATATTACTCAAAAGGCGGTCAAAGGACAAGCGTTAGCTGATCATCTTGCTGAAAATCCCGTAGATGAAGAGTACAAGCCTCTTAAAACTTACTTCCCGGATGAAGAGGTTTTGTTTATTGGGGAGGACATTTCAGAAGATTATCCAGGATGGAGAATATTCTTTGATGGGGCTGCGAACTTCAAAGGAGTCGGTGTTGGGGCTGTGCTAGTTTCAGAATCAGGCCAACATTATCCAATCTCGGCAAAGCTCAGGTTTCCATGTACCAATAATATGGCAGAATATGAAGCTTGTATTCTGGGACTTAGATTGGCCGTTGATATGAACATACAAGAATTGTTGGTTATGGGGGACTCAGATTTAGTGATTCATCAAGTACAAGGTGAATGGAATGTCAAGAATGCGAAGTTACTTCCATATCTGGAGTGCGTGAAAGAGTTGCGAAAAAAGTTCATCAAGATTGAATTCAAACATGTCCCAAGAGCTCAAAACGAGTTCGCAGATGCATTGGCAACCCTGTCTTCTATGATTCAACATCCCGATAAGAACCACATAGATCCTATCAAGGTGAATGTACAAGCTCAACCAGCCTATTGTTTCCATGTAGATGAAGAACCAGATGGAGAACCTTGGTTCTATGACATTAAGAGATATCTCAAGAAGGGAGATTATTCGGAAGGCATAACCAGTATTCAGAAGAAGACACTTCGGAGATTGGCAAACCACTTTTTCCTAAATGGAGAAATCCTTTATAGGAGGACCCCAGATTTAGGATTGTTAAGGTGTGTTGACGCTCAAGAGGCAATGAAGTTGGTTGAAGAAATACACGGCGGCACATGTGGGCCACACATGAATGGTTTTGTTCTGGCAAAGAAGATTTTACGAGCTGGTTATTTTTGGATGACCATGGAAACAGACTGCATTCGCTTTGTGCGAAAATGTCATCAATGTCAGATTCATGGTGACTTGATTCGAGTTCCACCAAATGAACTCAATGTGACAAGCTCTCCTTGGCCATTTGCAGCTTGGGGCATGGACGTCATTGGTCCTATTGAGCCAGCCGCGTCAAATGGGCATCGATTCATTTTGGTAGCTATTGATTACTTCACAAAATGGGTAGAAGCATCTTCATACAAGTCTGTGACAAAAAAGGTGGTGACGGATTTTGTTCGCAATAACATCATCTGTCGATTTGGAATTCCTGAGTCGATTATAACTGATAATGGAGCTAATCTCAATAGTAATTTGATGCGTGAGATATGCGAGAAGTTTAAGATTACCCATCGCAATTCCACTCCCTATCGACCTCAGATGAATGGAGCAGTTGAGGCAGCCAATAAGAACATCAAAAGGATATTGCGGAAGATGATCGATAACTACAAGCATTGGCACGAGAATTTGCCATTTGCCCTCCTTGGCTATCGCACCACGATCAGGACTTCAACTGGGGCAACGCCTTATCTTTTGGTCTATGGAACGGAAGCAGTGTTACCGGCAGAAGTGGAGATACCGTCTCTGAGAATTATACAAGAAGCTGAGTTGAGTGATGCCAAATGGGTACATAATCGGTATGAACAGTTGATGCTAATTGATGAAAAGAGAATGAATGCAGTTTGTCACGGACAACTTTATCAGAATAGGATGGCCAAGGCTTTCAACAAGAAGGTAAGACCGAGGCAATTTACACCGGGGCAATTGGTTTTGAAGCGCATATTTCCACACCAACACGAAGCTAAAGGAAAATTTGCACCTAATTGGCAAGGGCCTTACATAGTTCATCGAGTACTGACTGGAGGAGCATTGATTCTGGCTGAAATGGATGGTGAAGTTTGGCCGAAAGCCATCAATGCAGATGCCGTTAAGAGATATTATGTCTAGAAGCTTTTTATTTTTGTTTTGTTTATGTAATGTCTTTCTATGTAATCAAAACTACGTATGACCTATTTCCCTTGGCGGGACACGTAGGAAACCCACATCGGGTTTGGTCTCTTTAGTAGAAATCTCCAAAGATCCCATTTTGCTTGTAATGGAACTACGTTGCGACCTGATTCCCTCGGTGGGATACGTAGGCGGTCCGCAGGGGCCTCGGTCACTTTATTAAAGAAAATCCCAATTCCATTTTTTTATATATGTAACGAACTACGTCTGGCCTGATTCCTTTGGATACGTAGGCAACTCGTGGAGGGTTCGGCCCCTTAGTTAAAAACTTTTCAGAAATGTATTTTATGAACTACGCTTGGCCTGATTCCCTTGGTGGGATACGTAGGCAGCCTATATAAGGCTCGGTCTCATCATGATGGAACTTTAGTACTTCTCCTATGTCAGAAACTGGGACAATTTTAAGGGCATCATTGCGAGCAGGCATCAAAGGATATCAAAGAGTATTCGATCAACCCAGTCATCCGACAAAAGAAAGGACATTCACTTTGGATAAAGGACGTTTGTGTTGTTTCACGACATGTCACAATTTAAAATTTGGCAGAATTTCTTTGCAATTATACGTATATGCATACTTTATACGTCTATTTATTTTTACTTATATTTTATTCTATAATGATTTTCAATCAAATATTTTATATTATTCAATGACCAAGATTTACGATAAATGGGGGTTGCAAGTCCAAACAAAGAGGAAGCAAGAAGTATCAAGACCCAGAGTTTCAAAGTCAACGCAAATCAACCTCTCCCAAAACTTATAATTTTTCTTTGAGTGCAGGTTTTTCAGATTAGCAGAAGTAGAATAGTCGATAGCGATTACATCTTCGCGGGAATTATATCTCGAACGGTTTGCTTATAATATTTAGGAAATATTATGCTTCTTATGTGATGTTGATTTTTAAATTCATTACTAAAGCTTTACAAAAGATTTCAAATACATTAATTGCTCTACACAAATAATTCAAATGCACTGCACAAATGCTTTCAAAAGCTTTAAAATGCATTATGCATGGCTTTAATTGTCTTTCAAATGCGCTGCACATGCACTGCACAAATGCTTTCAAATGCTTTAAAATGCGTTATGCATGGCTTTAATTGTCTTTCAAATGCGCTGCACATGCACTGCACAAAATGCTTTCAAACGCTTTAAAATGCATTATGCATGGCTTTAATTGTCTTTCAAATGCGCAGCACACGCACTGCACACATGGCTTTAATTACTTTGCATAAATGCTTTCAGAATTATTAAATAAATACTGCACAAATGCTTCGCATAAATGCTTTAAATACACTGCACATGACTTTCAATTATTGTCTAATGCATTGCACAAATGCTTTAAAATGCATCGCACAATTGCTTTAAATACGCCGCACAATTGCTTTAAATACGCCGCACAATTGCTTTAAATACGCCACACAATTGCTTTAAATATATTGCACAACTATTTTTTAATATATCGCACAAATGCTTTTCATAATGTATTGCTTTCATACATATTATTGGCTTAAAATGCCTCATTTTTCATAAATCATTGGCTTGAAAAGCCTCATCTTCATAAAATATTTGGATTAAGGCCTCATTTCATTAATCATCGCCAAAAGGCATCATTCTCATGAATCATTGGCCTAAAACCCCATTTTCATAAGCTTTGTTAAAAAAATTATTTCATTAAATCATTTCAGCCTGCAAGGCCGCATTTTCATAAATTGACGCCCAAAAGGTGTTATTTGTTCATGAATTTATTATACACGCTTTACATTTAATATTTATTTCCTAATTATTTTGTCTAGTTTAAGTTTCGCAGGAGCATTAGCACAACGTGGAACTATTTCTAAGCAGCGAACTGGGGCAATTTGTGGGGAATGACGCTCAGACTCCCAACAAAGATCAAGGATCTACCTCGAACTTCGCTCGACTTTACTCTCAAATAATCTACTTACATCGACAACTCGATGATTAAGTTCGCTCATTTCATTTTTTAAATTCTAAGGTCTGGAATATGTTCCCTAAATCATAATACCCAGTGTCATCATAATTCGACACTGGGACAATATTTTTGCATTCGTTGTGATTCCTTGTTCATAGGGTATCATAATCTTTTAGAACTACAGACGGCCTGATTCTCATGCAACCCGAGATATGTAGGCAACTCGGAGACCAGAGTTCGGCCACAACTCTCTCAAATTTTCTTCATACTTAATTCTATCCATTGAGACAAAATTAGGTTACTAAGTCAACTTCTTTGCCCGAAAACTCTTACATCATCCTCGGTCAAAGAGGGACAAGCTGTTGACACCCAATTTTGTCCCATCTTTCTTCCCGATTAATTCTTTATGCTTCAAATAATTTTGAAAATTTAAGAATGCATATAAGTTATTTTTATTATAATTAGAAATCTATATAATGCTATCGTCCTTATTTTTGTGAAATTATGAATGTAGTTCTACTACTACTACTATTATTATTGTTGTTATTATTATTATTACTTTATTTTATTACTTTATTATTATTATTCTATAAATCTAGCAGCATGCTCGTTATTTTAACTTAGCAAAAGACGTCATATTTGTTGTAATTAATCAAGTAAAATACTTCTTTTGATTTTCTAACTTTTATAAATGTTATCGTAATTCTTACGATATTAATTTTGCCTAATATTTTATAATTATCTTTTGATCATAAATAATTTATTTAATTGAATACGTATTAATGCATAAGTTATTTAGAGTCTTTAATCTTGATTTATGAAGCCCAAAGAAATACAAGGAAGAATGAATTTTATTCAGCCTATTTTTTATAAACTTTGATCCATAAATTCATCTTTTTAGCCCAACAATTAAGCCCAATCTGCTGCTCATCTCTTTCACCCTTCTCTTCCACGTGGACGCCACATAAGCGCCACGTAAGCGCCCAACAGTCATAAACACACGCCTCCCACACTCTTCCCACACTTTCCACACGCCTAGCCTCTTCTCCGCCACGTGTCGCTCTCTTATTGGTTGGTCAAACTCATCCTAAAACCCTAGACACCTTATTATGCTGAACTATCTAATTTACCCCCACTTAATCTACCTAAAATACCTAATATACCCTCGAAACCCTAAAAAACATTGTAGTTACCATCAGCCGCTCCTTATTCTCTCCTTTCCCTTTCCCATCGCCTCTCTCTTCCTCTCTGCCATGGCAGAGGAGTTCCTTTGGATTTTTCCTCCATTTTTGACAAAATTCGAACTCCATTTAGCGTAGTCAGATTAAGGCCTGACCAATTTCGCGCAAGTTCATCTCTCTACGTTGGTTTATTTATTGAAGACCTTCCATTCTTATCTTGAAAACACACCAAATCCTAATGTTGCAGTCAAAGATCTACCATTTTGAGCAAGTTTTTTTTGCAGAATCACGTGGAGGATGAATAGAGGTAAGCCCCCCAACGTTTGAGTTTCAAACGTTCAAACTTGCCCCCTCAAAATCCCGCCCAAAAATCTCCCCATGAACCCTAGCTTCGCTCCTATAAATACCAAGGGTTGGAGAGCATTTGAGGCAGCAGTTTTGACAGCTAAAACACAAATCATAAAATTTCTCTCTTTTCATGAACAACTGGTCCTTGGATCTCTTGTTTGTTCTCGAGTTCTTGTGCATTTCTTAAGTTTGATTTAGTCGAGTTTCGAGTGTAGATCGTGGTCAAGAACGTTCCAGTCCGCTGCTCCACACAAGGTCAGTACATATCCCATCTTTTGTTCCATTTGTAATTTGATTAGAACTAAGTGTATAATGTGTGGGTGTTAGTCTCTCATTAAAGTTCTGTTTTTTTTTTTCATTCTTTAAAGGATCTGTTTTTGCCATATAAATATCATTAAGTTGATAATCTTATAATCATAAGAAGGATTATTGATCTAATTCCTCAAAATGTGACTTATGTAGATTTTGTTTGTGTACGTTCAATGTCCTAAAGGACTGTTTTGGGCTGTGATTTTCCAACCAAATTGCTATGTAAAATGCAATGAGCATAATGTTAAATTGAATGGGGTGAAATCTGTCCCTTTCTTAGACTAAAATAATGAGATTCTAGAATTTGAAAGTTTAATGGAATTAGGGAATAGTAAGCTATTGGGTTTGTCTCTAGTTCCCCTTTTGTTCAAGTATATGCTAAGAAGTTTATATTTAAATTTGAATGAGTCCAAAAACATGCTTCCTGTTTGCTTGTCTTTAAAGGACTTTAAAAATGAAAAAAATGGGCCAATGTTTACATAAGTTATGTGATATATTTTTAGTTTTGAATAAGGCTCTTGTTCGAAATATGTGTTAACTACCATCTGGAGTCATGTTTTCAAAATCTAGGCTTGGTTTGAATATGTTAGTATCCCATCGTAGAGTGGAATTTTCTTGTGTTGAAATCTAGTCTAGCCAAGTTTGCTTGAGGATGAGCATTGTTCTTGTTTCGAATGTATCTTCAATCAATTTATATTCTTTTCTTATATTGCTTTCTTGTGTAGACTTGTTATTTGATATATTCTAATCTTTCTCCTTTCTTTATTTCACATGTACATTCGGGAGCGCCTTGGGAGTTGAAATACGACTCCATCTCTGTCCAAATCAGAGTTGCGCTATATACTCATCTCTAGCGGGCTGCCCATTCTGGAAAAAAAAAAGGAGTCCATTGCTCTCCTTTTTACATTAGAACTTATCATTCTTGCATATACACATATATACGTTGTTATCTTTTGGCTAATGTTTTCCACATATTATTATTTTATATTTGTATTAATACTTGTCTCGTTTATTTTTTTTTGAATCTATGTAAATCAACTAGGATAGTAGTGAGATATAATCATTTGCACCTCGTCCTTTTAAGGTGGTAAATTGAACATAGTTACTTGACTTGGGAACACCTAGAATAACATCTTATATTTAGGCTTGTTGCATTTCTTAGGTTGCAAAATTAACTTACTATTAAGGTTTAAGTATTAAAAAGGATCTTTTCGTCAAAGTTAAGTACCTTCCGAGTAGCACCATTTCATTTTTTAAGGTTTAAATACGGCTCTTTAAAATGCAGATTTTTCGGACAAAAATTGCAGCTTTTTAAGAGATTTTCAAAGGCGAAACGCAACTCTTTTAAAGACTTAAAACGAAGTTTATCTTAGTGTAAAAAATGCAGCTTTAAAAGAGTTCAAACGTGCAGATTTTTTTTGCTAAAAAACAGTTTTACAAAGGTTAAAAAATGCAGTTTTTTTTATAGGTAAATTATAGTTGTTTTAAAGGCTTAAAACAAAGATTTCTTGGGTGTAAAAGTGCAGATTTTTGGTCTCAAAAAGATGTAATTCTAAGGTAGAAATATACCCTTTTGTAGAACTCAAAATTGCACATTTTGTTGAAAAAGTGTAGTTCTTCTTGGTACTTTAAAGTGTAGATTTTTGAAGGGCAAAAAATAACTTTCGAATGGATTAAAATGCATTTTCACAAAAAGCAAAATTAATATTTTCGTTATTGGAATTCTCTTTTATTTGCTTTAAGAAACATTTTTAATAAGATTTAAAAGTATCTTTCAAGTCTCTATTTTATCAAGTGTAGGCCTATATTTTTAAAAGGAAAATTTTGCTTAGTAGTTTATTTTTTTAACAATTATATTAGTTAAATCGCATATCCTTTAAATATTTTTGGTCACCTTAATTGATACTTAATCTTTAGTTATTTTGATTCGACGCATTTTTCTAAGTATAAATAAAATTATTATCTACACATTTTTTTGCCTTCATCACTATTAAATCATTTACTTAATTTTCTTGCATTTTTTTATTTTCGCAAGTTATTTCTTCTTATCACATTTAAGGTGTTATATGTATATTTTCTCAAAAATAGGAAGTACTTTAGATAATTTACTCGTTATTTATTTATTTTTAAAATTATGTCAAGTTAGTTAATTAGTTGTGGCAAAATTTGGTTAAAATGACTAAACCTTTTCCTCATAAGAATTAAGTAGATATATAATTTTTGAAAAACTTTGAAGTGCCAACATCTTTCAAGATTTCTTTGAGTCTAAAATTTGATTATTTTAATTTGTTGATTTTAATTAGATTAACCTAAGTTTGGCCGGTTAACCGTAATTTCGCGGATTTTAAAGAATGCTTAATACCTTCTCTTTAGAATAGTTAGAATCCTTACTTAGAATCTTAAGTTTAGTAGACCTTAAAAATGAAGTCTTTATTTGCTTTAATCACATAGTTAATTATAGGTGTCCTAATTCACCGTAAGTCTAATTAGGTGGCGACTTCCTTTAATTAATTTAGAAGTTTTCAATATGTTGTACACCGTTTCGACCTCGGTTAAAATGGGGTATAACAATTACTATCAATATATTCTGTATTTTCGATTTGTTATATTTTCTATGACACAAGGGGTTACTCAGATGAACACCTTCTATCTCCAATTCTAAGATTATAGATTTGAGTTACCAAGGGAGCAAAAAGGCGAGAGCTTTCCGAAAGAGTAAAAAAAAAAAAGAAGAAATCTAGTTACTTATGGAGTAGAATGAAAATCATGATGTTTGAAGTTTAAAGTTTAGTGGAAATAAAAATACTAGATAATTAATCGATGAACAAAATTATTTCATGATTTTTTTTTTCTCTAGCCTGTTTTGGTAATACATTATTGTGTGAGAGTCTACCAGAAAAACCTTTTTATCCCATCAAGATAGGTATAAAATATGCGTATATCATACTTTTCCTAGATATCACTCATCAGTAGTATATAGTTATTGTAATCTTATCTAATTATGGATAGAATAGACAGAAAATCATGATATCTCAACTTTAAAGTTTAACGAAAGCAAAAATATTAAGTGACTTATCAATGAACTAAGTTGTTCAATATCTTTACCAAAAGTAAAATACTTAAAAATATCTTATAAAATTAATCGAGATAGCACAAGATACCGGAACACCCCAATTATAAAAGGAGTTCATGAATAAAGGATTGGGACTTTTGGTGGTTGATTTTTATCTCCTTTTTTCCAATTTTAATTTTCTACCAAGCATAAGTTTTCACTTGAGGTGGCAATTTTAGCCCATATTAATGAAATAAATTCATTTAACTCATATTTAATGGCTTGGATCACTCATATTTTAATTGAATAAATATGGGCTTCAAGCTATTTTAAGAGCTCCTACAAATATGATCAAAATGGGTAAAATATGAGTATCCATATAGACCCATAATAGATCACTTACTTCTACCCAAATTCTTAATTGTGCTAAAAAAAATAAAAAATTTAATATTAATTTTTTAATTTTAAAAAATATTAGTTTATTTTTCAAAAAAATTGGAGAGTTGGTGGAGATGAGATGGGGGTGTGGGGTGACAGGAAAAAAACTAATTTGGGTGGGTGGTTGGCGGGGGGAGGGTGCCGGGGCGGGAGGAAGGGGTAAATTTTATTTTTTTTGAAAACATTAAAAAAAAAAAAAATGGAAAAACAAAAAAAATTGGGGTGGGTGGGTGGTTGGCAGCGGGGGCAGGGGGCAGGGGGGGTGCTGGGGGATGTAGGGGGGTAATTTTTTTTTTTTTTGAAAAAACATAAAACAACTATTTTTTTTGGAAAAACAAAAAAAAAAATTGGGGTGGTGGTTGGCACGGGGCGGGGGGGGGGGGGAGGGAGGGGAGGGGAGGAATATTATTTTGGAAAAACAAAAAAAATTGGAGTGGGTGGGTGGGTGGTTGTCACAGGAGGGAGGAGGGGGTTGGGGTAGATTTTATTTTTTTAGAAACATATAAATTATTTTTTATTAGAAAAACAAAAAAAAATTAGGTGTGAGTGGGTGGAGGGTGGCGCGGGGGGGTGGGGGGGGAGGTAGGGTGGGTGTTGGGAGAGAGCGGGGGGTTGAAGTGGATGTGAGGAGGCGGTTAGAATTTTTTATTTTTTTCGAAAAACATAAAAAAATTATTTGATTTTTATGTAAAATCACTCTTTTATTATATTAGAGTACTAAATAGTTTGATTTAATATCAACGAGTTGATATGCATACAAAATATAGAAGACTTAAAATATTTTGGCTTAAGGAAAGTGGGTTAAAACCATTTTGACCAAATTCATATTTGACCAAATCCATATTTACCCATATTTATATGGGTGGATTGCAATCCAATCCATTTTAGCTCAATCCATATTTAATCCATCCAAATCCAATTCAATCTACCCATTTGCCACCCCTAGTTTTCACATAGTTCAGCCAAAAATAAACACTTACTCAAAGGTAAGTTAGTAAAAATATGTTTTGTTTTCTATGAATGAGTATTTTTTAAGAGGTGTATTTAAGCTAAAATAATCACCTATTTAGAAACGGAGGGAGTATAAACTTACCCTTCGGGTGGCTATGATTTGGCGTGGAACTTCCATATATAATGGATGTCTCAAGTTCAAAACTTCTTGTATGGGGGTTAGCCCTTTTGGGTCGAGCTAGTCGCACAGGCTTATCTAGTGTAGTTTGTCTCTCCTGTGTGATTTGCTGGTCATAAACTATGAACTTTTCTCTCACTTTATTTCTACTCATCTTCCACAATGCATGTTCCTCTAATTTTCTTTCTTTTTCTTCTTATGCAATATCTGTTTCCTTTTTAGAGAGATGCATTTTCTTTCATTTGATTTCTCTCTCAATCTTAATTTTTTTTTTCCTATGTAAGAGGTAGAGTGGCGCTGCTGTCACGAACCATTGAGATTCATTCACAAATTGTCACCAAAAAAATTTCAACTTTTTGGTAGTAGTATCAGCTTTTATATATATATTTTTTAAAAAAAAAAAATATTGGGAGTAAGGGGAGAGAAAATTGGGGAGGGGATTACGAGGTGAAGAAGGTAACCCTCAACAACAAATTCAAAGTTCAAGTTGCCATCTAATTGAGATACTAAGATTCCCCGATCAGTTGTATACTTGTTGTAAATAAAGGGACTTTTGGCTTTCACTTTTTTTTTTTAGGATAGCTTATTAACCGAAAACTGGGGTTTTCTACAATTATGAATTATGAATACTGTTTAGGGTGTAGGGTAAGGTTTCGTTCTTGGGAATCTGATGTGTACTATTTTTGGGGATTTCTTGTGTAAAAGAAGCTGCTTGAAGAGAATATTGAGCATCCTGCAGTGTTGATGCTTGCTATTTTGCGGATCCGACTTCTCTCCATTTCTCTTCTCTCCATTTTCTCCAAGTTTTAGCTTGAATTGAAGACACACGTCATAGCTTAGAATTAATGGTTGAGATCTAATTAATTAAAACAAAGTCTTAACCATAGTTATTTACTTCCATATATTTGCTTCTTAAATATTTTTTCAATCCAACAATTCTAGATTTACATTATATCTTTCCTAAATATATTTATAAATATTTCTTTTCTTAGTTACTTGAGTAATTTTCTACTGATTTTTTACTTTTTTTCCCTAACGTTTATAATATTTGCCAAATAAAAATTAAAAATTGTGACCTGACATTTTCTTAATTTTAGGAGTAAAATAGTTTTTTTCACTCAACTTTAAATTCTCTGTTACTCCCTAAAAGGAGTCCATATTGCTCTATAGACATTGTAGCTCTTAATACTCTGTTAGAAAAATATAAATATTTAACTGTATTATAAATTTTTTCAACAAAGTAAAAATATTTAGTAAAAGTTTTTAATATGTACGCATGACAGTAAAGAAAAGTTTTTAATATATTTAGGGAAAATATAATGGATTACAAAAATATTTAAGAAGCAAATATATGGAAGTAAATAACTATAGTTAGAACTTTGCTTTAATTAATTAGATCTCAACCATTAATTTTAAACTATGACATGTGTCTTCAATCCAAGCTAGAACTTGGGGAAAATGGAGAAAAGAGAAATGAAGAGGAGCCGGATCCCTATTTTGCCTTGTTTATTTGGTTATTGCTATTTAAGGTAATTGAAATTTATGGGGTCGTTTGTCCATGAAAATTGTGAGTATTTAGAAAAAGTAGTTTTTATTTTCAAAATGAAAAATGATATGTAAAAATTCGTAAATACAGTTTGGAGTTATTTTTGTATTTTTGTGAGTAATTTGGAGTGAAAACAGCCTTTTGGTATTTCTCAAGTGATGCCTCCACAGCTGCTAAGAGTATAACTTAAAGTGTCTGTAGGGCAAATTTGTATCCAAAATTCAGGTCCGAAAATAGGTTCTAGAGAGGAGACATCAGGTGTGCAACCACCTAAAACAAAAAAGGCATAATACATAAACTTGGTTTTAACTGACATTTATGTCTTTCAACTTTGGGTGTGCACAAGTAGGCACACACGTCTTACGTGGCAATTCATGTGAGACGACACGTAGGATGAGTGTGTCTACTTGTTCAACTTTATACAAGTTTAAGTGTCTACTTATGCAAAACCAAAATTGAAAGACATAAATGTCAGCTGAGGTCAAGTTAAAGGACACTTTTATGCCACTATGTCAAAAACAAAAAAAAAAATCAAATTTTCAACATATGGTGTTTCCAGTAACAACAAGATCCAATGGGATCTTAACCTAATCCTCCTCTTAAACCTAATACATTGCCATAAAAATAATAAGTTTAACCTTTTTACTTGGTCTAACTATAACTAACATAAATGTCATGTTTCGAATTACTTCCTATTAGCATTGCGTAAATTACTCCTTTATCGAGTGCTTCGTTATTGGCTACCCCTAGATCCACTTTTAGGGCTTGTTGGTATAAGGGATAAGGAATAAATTGCGGATAATTTATTCTAAAATTAGTTATTTTGAAATTGTAATGTTATTTTTATCCTACTAGGATAATAATCTTGGGATAATTAATTTCGGATAATTTGTCTCAAATTATTTGTCGTTTTAGAAATCCAAAATATTTTTTTTTTCATTTTATCTTTAGTAGTTACTCCCTCCGTCCATGTTTACTTGTTCATTATATTAAAAATAGATATTCACTTTTACTTGTCTAATTTAAAAAATTGATTGACTAATTTATCACTTTATACCCATTTTATCTTTATTATTAAGTACTACTTAATTTCAATTCATTTTTCAACTTACAATAAATATGGTGATATAGTAAATTTACCACGTTATTTATTATTTTTTAAGGGGTGTCACGTGAATACTGGACAACTAGTAAACTTGAATGGAGGGAGTAGTATATTGTTCTTGAAAATTACAAAACCCTCAATTATGAATTATGTTATGATTGTTCAAATATCAATAAAAGGTAAAATAGTAAAAAGAAATTTTTTTAATTAATATTTCTTAGTGGGGCGTATAAAAGAAATTACTAGAGATAATTTGAAAAGGAGGAAACAATAATCTCAAACTAAATCTGTCTTTAATTATTAATTACTTGACCTTTCCATTAATTAACTTTATCCATTCATTTACGATTTTTTTGGTTTAAGAAATCTTATAGATCTTGACGAGTAGTCCCTTTTTCTAGCAACTAAATATGGTTACTTAGTTAGACCATGAATTAATGAGGACTATAAATTAAAGCTAAATGCTCAAATATCATACATTGTTTTTGTTTAATTTGTTTTTTGTAGAAACATTCCTTATTGATCCTGGTTAGTTTTCTTTCATATCTTTGCGCAACAAATCGACTTCGATTCTTGAATAATTCATCACTATCACTTCTGCTTCTATTAAAACATAATTTTTTTGTGTGTTTGTTCAACCATTCATGAATTCTAACATGCATTGTATATTGTATATATACTTAAATCTATCTAATTTTTGTAGTTAAGTTTTTAATGGAAAAATTTCAATAATTGCTGCTACAAATTTTGAAGGTTTTGTTGTACTCCATTACTTTCATTTTTATGTGTTCTACTCTTCTTTTTGACTTTGTTTAAAAAAGAAAATCTCACATTTTATATTTAGTTGCTCTTTAAATTCAACATCTTACATGACACATTTAACATCACAAAATTTGAACGATGATCCATATATATGAAATGGAAGAGTAATAGATTTTGAGGCTCTATTGTATATCCTGTAAGGTTTATTGCCAACTCTCATCAATAACAATCGGTTGTCATAATTGGTCTAGAGGCGCGGAACCAGAAAATCTTACAAGTGTCACACATCTGAAATTCGAACATGTGATCTAAAACAACTTTGTATCACACTCACTCTATACATTACTTGAAGCTTTTCCTAATTATGTTAAGCAAATTCAACAATTTATATATACACAAAAAAAAAAAAAAAAAAAAACGAATATACCCCACTTACATAGTATCATTCCTCATTTTGTATGACTATACTAAGTATATTATTATTATTATTATTATTACTAGATATAGTATCATTACGTGAACGGAATTTATAATTAATAATTTAATACCTTAAAGAAAGGACATATTTTTTTAAGGATGTCACGATGAATGTGCAGGTAACGGAGAATGGCATCAAATGGGCTAGCAAAGATAGAGACACAAAAGGTGAAAGAAGAGATATGCCATGATGATAGTTCAGCTCCAGTGAAAGCATATACAGTAGATGAGTTGCATTCCCTACAGAAGAAGAAATCAGGACCCAATACCCCTGTCAAGAGCCTTAACCAGACTGCCTTTGGTTCTGAAGTTGACAGAAATAAACAACAGCTCCAATCTATCAGGTTATACTCTCTCCGTTCATTTTTACTTGTTCAGTATACTAAAAATAGATGTCCAATAATACTTGTCCAGTTTGGAAAACTAATGAATAATTTTTCATTTTGTTTCCATTTTACCAAATATTATTCATTACCCAATGCATTTCTCAAGGCATTAAATTTATTATATTCAAATGGTGATATAGTAAATTAACTCCATTATTTATTAAATATTTCTTAAGGTGTGTGTCAAGTCAATAGTGGATAAGTAAAGATGGACGGAGGAAGTATTAATTAATCCTATGTTACTAGTGCTGGTACAAACGAATCGAGTAGCTTTTGCTTTAGACCCGGATTTGTATTAGGAAATATATTAAATATGTATAAATAATTACTTATGAAACATTAAGTATCACTACTAGAAACAGAAGTTTTTTTTACCATGAATCAATGAAAAAATTGTGTTATAAAATATGATTTTTCCACCCATTTTTCATTGAATCAGCTCACCGAAAAAATGCATGGTCGAAAACAGATTCTCATTGAAACATTGGGAAGCTTCTTAATTTCTTTCGTGTGAAAACACTAGTACTATTTTTTATTTTCTCACTAACTCAATCAAAATACAGTCGGAAATTTCAATGGAAAAATAGTGATTTTTTTAGTAGTGTATGTATAAATATACTTAATTATGAAATCACGCACTAAAACGAGCTGTGGATTCAGTGGCAAGTTCAGAATCCATAAACTTTAAATTCCGACTCGACCTCTAATTACGAATACCCGTCATGTTTTTTAAAACTAAAAACCTAACACCCTAGTAATTAAAATGGAAATATCATTCAAGCTAATATTTGTGTATGATTTCTTTAGTAGCATAGGAAGTGTAAATATTTAATTTAAAATACAGTAATGTATCTGCAACTAAGTTATATTGTAAAAATAAGGAATGTAACACCCAATTTTATAATAATTGTTGGGCTCAACCAGCTTAAAGATACTCTTATATGGTGTGATATTGTCCGCTTTGGGTGATTGGGTCAATCTCGCACGGTTTTCTTCCAAAAAGACTCACACCATTAAGATTTTATATACCTTATATGTAACTTTCCAGTCTTTTCAACTACCTATATGTGACTTCTGTTCACACACCCGAACTAATTAGATATTGTGGTTTGTTGATAAAACAGTGCATCATTGGCATCATTGACAAGGGAGACAGGGCCAAAGGTAGTTAAAGGTGACCCTGCTAAACAGCCAGAGACGCCCAAAGTTGTCCATGCCTCTCATCAACATCAACTCACTGCATTTAGCAATATTACTGATAGTGCACTCAAGTTTACTCACATCCTCTATAATCTCTCTCCTGCTGGTAATTAATTTATTCCCTCTTCTTTAAATAATACTTGTTTTGGCATTTGATTAATGCTTACAACAACAACAACATACCCAGTGTAAGTGGGGTTTGGGGAGGGTAAAATGTATGCAAACCTTACCACTACTTCGAGGAGGTAAAGAAGCCGTTTCTGAAAGACCCTCGGGTCAAGTGCAACGTATCCAGGTACAAAGAAGAAGAAAATAGTTAAGAAAACATAGCAACTAATAAGAGAAGTAGTGCAAGGTCTACAAGAAAGGAACAAAAACAACAACAAATAGTGCGATAACTGAAACACAATAAACAGATGACATTTATTTAATGTTTGAATACACAAATCACATTTCTGTCTGTTTTTTGTAGAGCTGTATGAGCAAGCAATCCAGTATGAAAAAGGCTCATTCATCACTTCAAGTGGTGCATTGGCCACACTTTCTGGTGCCAAAACAGGGCGATCGCCAAGAGACAAACGTGTTGTTAAGGATGATACCACATCAGAAGAACTTTGGTGGGGAAAGTAAGTTCATCTTTTTTATTTTATGTATCGAATATTCGAAATTTACTGTCCTGACTAACGGATTAGGTATGCTAAGGGGTAAAATGTTCCCCAAGGGCGAAGTTACTAAGTTCCTTACGAATTCGACAAAATTCAGTAGCTTACCATGTTAAAACAATCCACTTAATATGTACATCGATGGATTCTTAATTTAATCTTTATGGGTTCAACCTTTTTAGCATGGAGCCATTGTACTTTTAAAATTATAGGTACAAACCTACTATTTGTTACCTATGTTGCTCGGGCTCTCCAAAAATGTTGTCACACCTGTACCGAATCCTCCAAAAATGCACTACTTTTGGAGGATCCGACACGTGAGCAACATAGTTTGTTACAATTTTAGTGGATTTTTACATATAAATTTATGTTCCGCGTCGAAAGTACTGAGTTCAGATGAACCTGCAGCTAAATAGTATAAATAATTTATCATAATCCAATAACTACCTTTTTCTAGAATTCAGAATCCATAAACTTCAAATCATAGCTCCGCTTCTAGCGGTCCCCTCTTGTCTGAATTTGAAACCTCTAATTAAAGATTCTTGACTTATTTCCTACTAGGATTGTTTTGTTTCCATAGTTTATTTTATGGGTATTGGGGATTTTCTAACTTTATCTTTCAATAGGGGATCACCCAATATTGAGATGGATGAACAGACTTTCTTAGTCAACAGAGAAAGAGCTGTTGATTATCTTTGCTCATTGGAGAAGGTATAATATAATTTACATGATTGTATACTAGATTGTACATTTTTTTTTATTTGTGTAATACACTGTTCTGTCTAGCTAATTAAGTTTTGCAACGTACTAGACTGTCGATAAGTTGAAAAAATTTACGTAAATATTTCAGGTTTTCGTTAACGATCAGTTTCTCAACTGGGATCCAAACAATAAAATCAAAGTTAGAATTGTATCTGCCAGAGCCTATCACTCCTTGTTTATGCACAACATGTAAGCACCTGATCATCACGAATGTAAATTGGATTTTAACTTATATATATTGACAGTGAATATAACAAATAATTGTGTGGACGTGACAGGTGTATCCGTCCTACTCCTGAAGAGCTAGAGAATTTTGGTACTCCGGATTTCACGATATACAATGCTGGGAAATTCCCGTGTAATCGTTACACTCACTATATGACTTCTTCTACTAGCATTGATATTAATCTTGCTAGGAGAGAAATGGTCATCCTTGGTACACAGTATGCAGGGGAAATGAAAAAAGGTCTCTTCAGTTTAATGCACTATCTCATGCCTAAGCGTCAAATTCTCTCTTTACACTCCGGCTGCAATATGGGAAAAGACGGAGATGTAGCCCTCTTCTTCGGATTATCAGGTAAATTTAACTTATATACACTGTCAGTATAAAGATTTTTACACTATAATTGTATTTTAATCAGTTATAACAGGTCAATTATCAAAAAAAATTCTTGTTTTCTATCTAACTTTGTTATTGATGTTTTTCTTTGTGGACGTGTTTATTTTAGGAACCGGGAAGACTACATTGTCTACAGACCAGAATAGGTATCTAATTGGAGATGATGAACATTGTTGGAGTGATCATGGTGTTTCGAACATTGAAGGTGGTTGCTATGCTAAATGCATTGATCTGGCGAGGGAGAAAGAGCCTGATATTTGGAACGCCATCAAGTTTGGCACTGGTATTTTTCTGATTCCCACTTGATCATATTGTACAGGTTATTAATTTACCGGAAGATTGCAAATGTCAGCCAGTTGTTTGGGATTCATATAGCCAGCCCCAACTTGTTTGGGACTGAAGAGTAGTTGTTGTTGTTGCAAGTGTTAGCTAGTAGTAATATGTTTCCATGTTTTGTGCAGTGTTAGAAAATGTGGTTTTTGAAGAACACACTCGAGAGGTGGACTACACGGATAAATCTGTAACAGGTAAATCTATAGCTAACGTACATCGTATCATGCATAAAATTGCAGCAAATGTTGGTGTCTCAACTGATGTCATGAATTGGTTTGGTTGCAGAGAATACCAGGGCAGCATATCCAATTGAATACATCCCAAATGCTAAAATACCATGTGTTGGTCCTCATCCTAAGAATGTCATCCTTCTTGCTTGTGATGCCTTTGGTGTGCTTCCTCCAGTCAGCAAGTTGAACTTGGCACAGACAATGTACCACTTTATTAGTGGCTACACAGCTTTGGTATACACACGAGAACTTATATAACCTAACAGTGTAAAGAACTTTTATAGGCATAATACATAAACGTTCCCTTTAACTTGTGCATACTCAATGTTGGAGGGCATAAATGTCAAGGTGAAGCCAAGTTAAAAGGGCACGTTTATGTATTATGCCACTTTTATACTATCAGCATATCCTAGCCTGTTGTAGTAGGTAGCACTTATTATGGATGATTATTTGCTATGTTGCTCGGACTCTCTAAAAATGATGTCATGCCCGTATCAGATCCTCCAAAAATGTGCTGCTCTTGGAGGATCAGAGACGCACCCCTGTGGCATTTTTGGAGAGTGCGAGCAACATAGGTTACTTGTAGTTATCTTTCAGGTGACTTGATAGTGTAAGAATTCTTTTTAGTCGTCAAGACAAGAGGTCAAGATTTTATTCCCTTGACAATTCAAACAGGTGGCAGGAACAGAAGATGGTATTAAGGAGCCAACAGCAACATTTTCAGCATGTTTTGGTGCAGCATTTATCATGCTTCATCCAACAAAATATGCAGCAATGCTAGCTGAGAAAATGCAGAAACAGGGAGCTACTGCATGGCTTGTCAACACTGGATGGTCAGGTGGAAGGTATAATTAAGCGCTAACCACACAACAATATGCCCCTAATTCTACTTATGTTATTAGACTTAATTAGCTAATGAACTTTCTTGATTACAAGCAGCTACGGATCAGGTAAGCGTATTAAGTTAGCATACACAAGAAAAATCATCGATGCCATCCACTCCGGTGAACTTCTGAATGCAAATTACACGAAAACTGAGGTGTTCGGGTTGGAAATCCCAAGTGAACTTGAGGGAGTTCCTTCAGAGATTCTTGATCCAGTCAACACTGTAAGTTACCATGTAACTCTGTTTATATACGTACAAAATATCTATTAGTACGTACATTTTAACATGTTATAGCACGTAACATGTCATATGTTTAAGATTACTAATAGCACTTATTACAGTGATCCTGTTTAGTGGATTGAAGTTAGTTAACTCTTTAATTAATTGCAAAATTCTTGATTTTTTTTTTTTTGTTCCAGTGGCCAGACAAGGATGCCTATAAGGAAACTCTATTGAAGCTAGGAGGATTGTTTAGGAAGAACTTTGAGGTGTTCACAGACTACAAGATTGGAGCTGATAACAATCTGGCTGAGGAAATACTGGCTGCAGGTCCCAATCTATGAGATTGAAGTAATTAGCTGCATTAGGTCATGGGGTTCGAACCGTGGAAGCAGTCATTAATGCTTGCATTAGGTTAGGTTGTCTACATCACATCTCTTGAGGTGCGGCCCTTTCCTGGACCGTGCTGACGCGGGATGATTTGTGCACCGAACTGTCCTTTTTTTTTTTAAGAACTAGTTAGTTGAGTGGAAGTTAGGGGAAATAAAATAATTTTGTTTTGGCAAAGAGACGCAAGTAGCTAGAAAACTTGTGTAATTATTAATGTGCTACATTTTAGATGTAGCTAGTTAAGATGGTTGTTTTCATTCATGCCCAACTTGTCTTTTTTTAAAACTCTTTTTTTCTTGTGGTTGTGTTTGTTTTTTTAGTGTAGTTGAAGGGAAAGTGATAATTCTAACTTCATTCACTAGTGCTGTAATTTCCTCAAGGCATCAAGAATTAAATTATTTGTCCTCCTCTAGCATTTTAGATGGTACAGTCAAATCTCTTTATAACAATATTGTCTAGAATTTTTTTAATGCTATAACGAAATATTATTATAGAGGATGACTGTTATAGAAATATCTGACAGTATTTAAGAGCTTATAGCATGTTCAATACCTAGTCAGGTCGAAAGGTCAATGACATCTAATTTTCTAAATAAATTTGATTATCGATTTCATATTTTCTTTTTCAAAATAAAATGTACATATCTTGTAATTGCATTTTACAATACTACTAATTATAAAATTTTAATGCTAAACAGACTTTAAGATATTTTTAAAATTATAATGGAAAGATCATTAGAGTCCCAAATATTATTACTAATATTTCTTTAATGTTATATGACTATGAAGCTTGTCACTGGACAAATATGGTAGTTTCACTTGGGAGTTGACTGGTGGCTGAGCAATTTGCTGGTGGATTTATAGCTTGTCAATTCGAGCACGAGTAGATCACACTTACACATGTTATTGTTGGTCAACTTAAAAAATATTTTTAATATCTACGACAACAACATATCAGTGTAGTCCTACAAAGTGAGGTCTGAGGAGGATAGTGTGTATGCAGATCTTATCTTTATTTCAACGGTAGAGAGGTTGTTTCCGATAGACTTGACTCAAAAAAAAGTTCAAAGCAGTCCCGAAAAAAAAGTAACGAAAATACAAGAAACAACAGACTATAGCAGAAATAACACATATTAACAGAACGTAAACTACAACAAAACGTCAATACACTAATCGAGTTATAAGAATAACATATAGTCACAAAAATCAAAGGACAAGAAACTACATGAGCAATACTATGACTACTAATATGAATGAACAACAAGACAACACACTGCCACCTACTAACCTTCTACCCTAATATGTGTCCTCCACACCCTCCTATCTAAGGTAATATCCTTGGTAAACTGAAATTGTGTCATGTCCTGTCTAATCACATTTTCCTAATACTTCTTCGGTCTACCTTTACCTCTTCTGAAACCTTCCATAGCGAACCTCTCACATATCAACAATGGGGCATCAATGCATCTTCTCTTCACATGTTCGGATCATCTCAGTGTCGCTTCCCCTATCTTCTCCTCCACTGAAGCTACTCCCACCTTATTCTGGATATCCTCATTTATAATCATATATGTTCTAGTATGCCCACACATCCATCACCGGTATTTCAAACTATGACATTCTTTTTGAAAATTGGGGTGACAAAAATTCCACAAATTAAAAATGAAAAAAAAAAATCACATGAGAGTCAATTTAGGACAAGCTAAACAAACTCTACTTCCCTGGGGGTTGGAAGTGTTGACTATATATTTATGTCAACTAACTAACAAACATGTTTTATACTTCCCTGGGAGTTGGAAGTATAAAAAAACATAATATAAAGAACTCATAAAAAGACCTAAAAAAACATTAAAATTAGTACAACAAAAGAATTCAAAATTTTCAAACACTAGATATACACTATGAGCCAAATTACAAAGCAAGATTTGAATGGTACTTGTATTCAAATTGAAATCTTGAATGAAAAACTTATAAAACCATCATTACCAACTCCAAATCAACTTAATTCCTACAAGTTATCTTTTTTTGATCAAATTGCACCTAATTTTGCTGTACCCCTTCTTTATTTCTACCCTCCAGTTCCACCTGAAAATTCCCAATTGCAAAGTGCTGAAGCAGTTCATAAACAACTACAAAATTCACTATCTGAGGTTCTAACTAAGTTCTATCCACTTGCTGGAAGGTTGTCTGAAGACGGTAATGCAACATATAGATTTCGTGCCTGAATAAAAAAATTGAAAAACAAGAAAAATGTTACAAACTGTAGTACTCGAGTATTCAGTTCACGTATAATGTGTGTTACAATCTCTAAAAAAAAATCTTATTTCGAAGAAAGTATCCTCTGAATCTTCTCCTCAATTGTTGCCTCAAATCTCGAGTTTGGTGAATTTGAAGCTCGAAATTAGTCCAATAAAACTGGATTATTAAGTAAATTCCTATATATTGGACTTTGAATATTTCATTTTCCGAAAATGTCACAAATAACCACTTTTCAGTCTCTGTAATTGAAAAATAGCATTTTGGAGTTTTACTTGTGGATTTTTTTTTGAAATTCCGGCACATTAGCTATTTTCCAAAGACAGGATAGTAAAGTGGCCCAATCACTACTAGAAACAAAGGTTTTCCTCATCGCGAATCAGTGTGAAATTTGTGCTATAGAACATGATTTTCTCACCGGACCAGCTCACTGGGAAAGTGCATGGTAGGAAACAGATTCTCAATGAAATAGTGGAAAACTTCCTAAATTTTCCGTATGAAACATTACTATTTTTGTTTTTCCCACCGATTCAATCAAAATATCTACAGTAATCGCCACTGAACATTTTTCAGTGGAAAAATAGTGATTTTTTAATAGTGAATTAGGAGAGCTATTTCTACTTTAATTTCTTGAATTTAGGATTTATTCCCAAGTTTTGTATATACTAATTCAATAAATTTTAAATGTATACAGGAACTTCCATTGAATGTCATGACCAAGGGGTTATTTACATAGAAGCAAAGGTGAATTGCCAATTGAATGAATTCCTAGATAAAGCTTACAAAGATAGTGACCTTGTTAAACTTTTTGTGCCACCAATAAGAATTAGGCTAGCTGAATTGCCAAATAGACCAATGATGGCAATTCAGGCCACCATGTTCGAACATGGTGGTCTAGCGCTAGCCATACAAATGGTCCACACGTTAGGTGATGGATTCTCTGGCTGCGCGTTCACCGATGAATGGACTAAGGTTAGTCGTATGGAAAAGGGGAATGCCAGAAATTTACAATTTCGTCCTGATTTAGTGAAAGTATTTCCACCTAAGGATAATATTTTCGATATGATTAAGAAAGGTAGGCCTAGAGGATATGAGATGAAAATTGCTACTAGGATTTTTATGTTTGATGAAAGTGCAATATTTAAGTTGAAGGAAAATGTGAACAAGTCTTTGAGTTTTTCATCAAGAGTTGAAGTTGTGACTGCACTCATTTGGAGAAGCCTTATGCGTGTGCTGAGGTTGAGGTTGGGTCATAGTAGGCCATCCATGCTACAATTTGCCATAAATTTAAGAGGAAGAGGATCTCCAAAACTAGTAGGTATGTAAAACATGTACTTTCACGTTTCAAATTACTTGTCGTGTTTATCATTTACACGTTTTTTAAGAAACATTAGTTATGGGAGATGTTTGACTATTCTATCCATGTTTATGTCTTAAGATATAGATTTACTCTGTTTATGTGTCATAATTGAGGTGTTTGTAGTCTTCAAGAACAATTATTACTTAAAATAGGGGGAAATAATTATTTTTGTCTTGAACTTCTGAAATGACAAATATTTTTAATAAGGACGACAAGTATTTTGAGACGAAGGGAGTACTAACATGTTAACTCTTTCTATCATGTTATTTTATTTATTAAATTGTGCAATCATCTTGTCTTAAACCAGTTAAAATGAGTACGGGTGAAAAGTGAAATTTGAAAGTAAGACATTTATATATTGTGTTGAATTGTATGATCATCTGTCTAGATCTATAATTTTTTAGGGAGATACTATATTTTTAATTATTTATTATATTAAGTCAAAGTACTTTCGTCCCTCATTGTAAAGTACATTTTAAAAACAAATCACCTAGTGTTTGGTACCAATATTAGTGTCCCGACTAATTCAGGTTCATGTCAGGTAACGTCCATTAAAAGTAGAAGCATTCTCTACTGGATTTTCTTTTTTATATCTAGGGCTCAAACTTGTTGAGACCTGTGATGAAGAATTGAGGGATCTTATCTATCTCACCAAAATCCTCGGTGGTTCATTGTAAAATACTTACCTTCACCAAGTGCCTTGACAAACCAAAAAGTTCATGATATATATTTTTGCATAAAGATTATCACTTAATTAGGTATTTTAATTTTAACTCATTACTTAACAATGATAAACCATAGTCGGATCTAAAATTTGATGGATTCGACATTTAAGGTTATAACAATAGATTCATTATACTTTTAAAATTATGAATTCAGATCTAGTAATTGTTAAAAGTTTAGTTGATTTTCTTTCATGCAGGCGAAGATCAGAACTTTTTTGGGAACTTCTACCTTGACATTCCAATCAAATGTGTGCCATCTCACAACAACCAAGATCCTGAATTACATGAAATTGTGACCTTAATTAGGAATGCAAAGAACAAAATTCTATCAGACATTGCAAATGCTTCAAGTGAAGAGATTTTCTCAATACTAATTGAGTCATTGAATCAAATAAGAGAAGGTTATAATGATGATGAAATTGACCTTTATCCAACTTCAAGTTTGTGTAGATTTCCTCTAAATGAGTCTGATTTTGGATGGGCTAAACCAATTTGGGTAAGCAGAGTAAATGTGCCATTTCAAATGTTCTTCTTGATGGACTCAAAAAATGGAATTGAAGCTAGAGTTTGCTTGAATGAAGATGACATGATTAAGTTGGAAAAAGATGTTGATGTTGTGGAGTTTAGTTATGTGCCAAAGTAGTGTGCGCGGGGTCCTGTCCCTTGGACGACTTGAGGAATGGGAGAATGACTACTTGACTGCTGTGGTAAAACCTCGTCAACCAGACATAATATTAAAATATGTTGTCTGAAGTTCTTTTGTCTTGTGAAATTTCTACTTTCTTTTCATGTGTTTCAATCTTGTTGTGGCTTAATTTTTTTTTGATATATTATCAAGTGTATTTTTATTTCATTTTGTCTTGTTAGTTAATGGACTTCTAAAGCAAATTTGTTTGTAAATTTGAGGTAAATGAATTAAGTTGGTGATTTTGCTAGTTTGTAAAAATTGGGTGGGGGGAGGGGTGAGGGGGCAAAAAGACTAAAATGATTATCAAAAGTGTCTGCGAAGGTTCTATCTACAAAGCAGGGGGGAGGAGTGAGTATAAATCATATTTATTAATGTTACTATTTAAGTTAATAAGTCGCATTATTACAAGTCTATGAACTAAAATCTCTCTAGAAAAAAGTACGAATAATATTTTTCTTATTTAAAATAGCCTCACAAGAATATATAGTACAACTTTTTGTTTACATTGTCCATCCATTTCAAGAATAGTCTCACCCCTAAACTATTTTTATCAAATTAAAACAATGTCCATTCATTACTTTACATCGATAAATCACATCAAAATAAAAGTTTCAAAGTAAGATTTTAAAAAAATAACGTTTAATGAAAAATGAAAAAAATAATCAAGAAATTGTGACTTAAATGCAGTTTCTAGGCGGTATTGCGAACTGCCCTTAATTAATTTTATTTTTAGTTCAATTTTTTTAAAAAAATAATAATAAAGGAAGGATGCAGTTTGCACTAATCACTGCGAACTCCTCAAAAAAAAAAAAAAAAAAAAAAAAAAAAAAAAAAATGAACAAACGAACATCAAATAAATTTCGTCAAAAATAGTGATAGTTCGCAATGATTATTACGAACAATTCATTTTGGGACTCCGATTACTTTATTTATCGCCCTTATTAAAAATAAATTGTTCAAAATAGTTTTTTATTTTAAAAAATTAAGGTATATTTAGTTATTTGTTTTCACTAATCTAGTGTAAAAGAGAAAAATATTAAATATTGAGGAGTAATAAGAAAGGAAAGTTTAGTTAAATTATACTTTAATTAATATATTTTTTAATAAGCGTATAAATAAAAAATGTGACAAGTAAAGTAAGAAATGAATAATAATTTTTTTGACAATCCCTTTTGATAGTATGGTCCAATAATAATATCTTAGCTGGCATTAATGTTAACCCTCAATTTTTTCTATTTCAAATTTGTAAACCACGGTTAACTAACTAACCATGGTTATTTATTTCACCACAGATTTTTCTTTTTCTTTTTCTCCAGTCCCTAGATTTTTCACCAGAGCCATTTCTGACATTCCTATATAAACTTCCTTCAGTTGAAACAGATTACCTAGATCTGAAAATTTTCTGGAAGGCGTCTTAATAAACGCCGTTTCCTTTTCTCATTTTCTCCTGCTAGATCTGAATTTTGAATTTTAATTTCATCTAAAAAAAAAACTGCGAAAATGAGAGAATGCATTTCAATCCACATTGGACAGGCTGGTATTCAGGTTGGAAATGCATGCTGGGAGCTTTATTGCCTTGAACATGGTATTCAGGTACATAAATTTTTTTGATTTTTTTGGCTTTAGATAAGTGTATTGATGTTCGGAAATTGATGACGTTGTGTATGCTATAGATCTGTTTGAATTTTTTTTAGTATGAATTATTTGAACGTGCCTTTTGTTTTGTGTAGATCTAGTCGATTCTGAATAGATCTGTGCGAAAAGTATGTTATCATCTTATAGATGTGTTTGGATCCAGAAGTGTGTCTAAGCTCGCATTTGGCTATAGATTTTGGATCAGATTTTATAAATTTATAAGTAAAATGCAAGTCCAAACACAACTTCCAAAACTCATTTTTTTCAAGTTTCTACTTCAAAATCTATGACCAAATGTGAGCTAAATGTGTGCGGTTTTTGTATTCATTTGCTTTTTCTATCTGGCATTACTAAATTGATACTATTTGTTTAGATCTGTTTGAATCCTGAATAGATCTGAATGGAAAGTATATATATTTGTGGCTTGACGTCAGTTTCAGTCAACAATAATTCAGCGTGACATCTATATGTAGTTTTTGTGAACTTTATTTTTGCACGTTATTTTAGTCAATTTTGTCTTAGGTTCTGGACTCATTATTTAATAGATGCACATTGTATTATAAGGTCTACGGGAATAAATATTACTAGCTGTTAAAACTCTAATTTTTATGGACTAGATCAAAATTGAAAGTATGTATTTTTTTAAACTTAGATCCACTTGAACTGGAAATTGTAAGTGCATTTTACATTCTTCACATTCTTGTTTCTCTGTCTGTGTATGGTAGGTTTAGCAATATTTGTGCATCTTTATTTCCCCCCGATCTACTAGAAATAAAGTAGCTAGTTGTGGTTGATTGCTTCGTGTACTCACAACTCTTTTGTAGGTTCATTGAGTCTTATTAGCCTATTTGTTCTTCTAAACTTTGTTATATTTTTCAAAACTGTGAGATAGTCCCTTGTAATACTGCGCACCGGATCGGAACCACTGGATCGGAATAGACCGGTACCAGACTGGACCGGTACGACCCATACCGGAATGGGACCAGTACCAGAATGAACCGGACCGGTACAACCGGTATAGAAACCGGAATGTACCGGACCGGTACGGTACCGAAATAGACCGGACCGGACCGGACCGGACCGACCGGTTTATCGGGTTTTTTTTTAATTTTTAAATTTTGAATTTCAAACTTAATTTTCAAGTAATAATATATAACTTAAAAGTTTTTGTAAGTTATAAGTTTTATTAAGTTATAGTTTATCTTTATACTTTATATATATTTTTTAAGTTATATATTTGAAATGTTTTAGTTTGTTTAAAGTTTTTTATTTTTGTAAGTTTTCAATTTATAAATTTGTTTAAAGTTTTTTATTTTTTTAAGTTTTCAATTTATTAGTTTATGTTTTCAATGAATAAATGTATAAAAGTATAAAAAAATGATAAAAATTAAAAAATAATCCAATTGATTCAAAATTTCAAACTAATATTACAATTTACAACTATTAGTAAGGAGCCTAATTTACGCAGCCACCTTCTAGGAAGGGTTCTGTTTCAACTAAGCTTCGAATGTAATACTAATAGTTGTATAGATTTATAAATTTATCTTCTAAACTTTGTAAAGTTTCAGTTTCTTCAACCTCAATTCCTGGTAAAGCTGCTTGATGATCTTCAAGTTCAGCGCCATCATCACTATCAAATCCAATGAGGTTATCTATGGCTTGTTCTGCTACTTTTTGCAACTTTGGTCTTCCAACGTTTCTTCGCTCGGCGTTGATCCAATCTCTAAACAACACCGATACCTCCAAACTGTCTTCTGCTAAGGAATATCTATGGTCTCCAATTTGAAATCTTGCCGCGCTGAAAGCTTGCTCCGAAGCAACTGATGATCCTTGAATAACTAGCACGTCTCTCACCATCTTGCTAAGTTTTGGAAAGAGTTCTTCACGACATTTTCACCAATCCAATAGCTGTGGTATGTCATCCGTAGTTGGAATATTATCAACACCCTGTTCAAGATACTTAGAAAATTCACACTTATTAGAAAAATCAAGACCAAGATGTGATCTTGCTTTACCATGGACACCTGATCTCGACGTAGAAGTTTGAGGGGCATGATCAAGATTTTCTAAGGTCACAGTATATTTGTCATACATTTCCTTAGCCCAAATTTTAATACTATCTTGACATGTTATTAAATCCGGTGTTTCTTGTGGTGAAATATTTAAATTAGTATAAATTTCTCTAACTAAAGCTTTTGCACCAACTTCTTTATATTCCGGGTTAAAAAGAATTGCAGTTAAATAAATTTGGGGAATAGAAAAAATATTTTTTAAATTTTTTAATCATAGCTTCAATAGAATCCTTAAAATATGAATTTTGTTTATAGATAGCAAAAAGACATGAAATATTCCAAATATGTATTAAAATTTCACTAATAGTAGGATAATATGTTCCAGAAAATTTTTTGGTAGCATCAAAAAATGATTTTAAAAAGAGTTTAAGTGCTTCTACTGCATCCCAATCACTGTTCGCAAGTTTATCATCAGGATAAGCATTATGACTATTAAACATCATAGTAATAGGCTTTTTATACTTATAAGCAACTTCAAGCATTTCATAAAAAGTATTTCATCTAGTTTTAACATGTTTTGGAACTTTTCTAAATGGAACTTCACACAATTTACAAAAATCTTTATATTGTTGAATTCTACTATTATTATTCATATGAAAAATCCAAAAAATTGCATTTTCAACTTTATCAATACAACTATCAAATACCCTAATACCATCTTTCACAACTAAATTTAATATATGTGCACCACATTTGATATGAAAAGCATATTTACTAATTGGACAAAGTCTAGTTTCTAGCATAGTCATAGCATTTAAATTAGCAGAAGCATTATCTAAAGTAATACTAATCACTTTATCAGTAAGATAAAAACGTTGTAAAATTTTTAATACACTTGAAGAAATTTAAGTACCAATTTTTTTGTGTTCACAAATTTAATAAGCGATAAATCTTTTTTTCATTATCCATTTATAATCAATCCAATGTGCAGTAACAGTTAAATAATCAAATCCGTTAGGACTACGACCCATATCAGTGGTAATAGAAGCTCTACAATCCATCATATAAAAATATTTACGAAGATATTGCATATGTTTTTCATAAAATTCAAAAATGTCTCTTTTTACCATGCTTCTTGTAATACCTTCAAAACTGGGATAAAATGTATCCCGAATATATCTTATAAAACCATCATGTTCTCCAAAATTAAAAGGCAAACCACAAACAACAACCATTTTAGCAAAATTTTCACGATCACGGTCCCTATTATAGGGCCGTTGTGAAACATGACCAGCATGGTTTGAAGGATTTAGTGAAGTTTGAATCATGTTTGACCCGCCAACAGAGGGTCCAACGCTAGAGCCAGTATCACCTTGACTAGCTAGATATGCTTGCCACTCTCTCAGATGTTTCTTAAGCAAATGAGTTTTTAACCCCCCAGTCGAACCTCCACTAGCACCAGATACATATTTCCAACTTTGTTTATAAATACGACACATAGACACAGTTTTTTCTTCATTTAAAAAATAAAATTTTCACACAGCTGATTTTAAAGGACGTTGTGGTTTGGTCTTACCCCTCACTGGAGCAATAGGGGGAAGATCAACTCTAACTTGAGGATTATCCTGAGTTGGAGCTTGGAAAATAGTGGGGGCGGGGGCAATAAAGGGACTAGTCGGTGTATCAGTTTCTTCTAAATCATCATCCTCATGCATTTCTACTTCTTCATTTAATTCATCTTCTAAATCATTATACATTCTTTCATAAGCTTCGTTGGGAATAGGGTCATCCGTAGTAAATGGAAAATTAGTTTCATTAACATGCGTAAATTCATCTGTATTAAATCTAATTTGAGGAAGAGCAGGGCGGAGAGAAGAACTAGAAGAACCACTACCTATTTTACCCTTCACATAACTTTTTGTTCTTGAAATAATACTTTTTTTACTGGATTTTTTTTGAGATGGATCCATAATATAATAAAATATAAAATTAGCAAATTAAAATAAACAAATCACAAGTTCACAAATCACAAATTCACAAATAAATCACAACTAATAAACAAGAATAAAAATTAAAAAATTAAAGAGTGGAACGAATATACCAAACGTCTGCCGTAAAAACAGACGATTATAACTGAAATTTGAAGAAGATTGCTCCTCCAAAATTCACCAAATTATACTTCACTTGCAAAATAATAACAATAATTATAGAATTTGTAAATATTAAGAGATGAAAATTGAGAGAGAATGAGAGTTGAATGGATGAATAAAAATTAAAAGGGGAAGGGGTATTTATAATGAAAAAAAAGGAGGGGGGCTGTTGGGGGGGTGGCGGGGGGGTGGGGGGGGAGGGCTAAAATAGCCGTTACCCAACGGCTGCCAACGACTATATTTTCATTGTCCCCCGGCGGGCAGCCTTAGTCCCTTGTACTCTTTTTTTTTTGGCAATTTGTCCCCTGAACTTTTGTTGTGCAAACGTTGTCTTCTTTAAAGTAATTTTGTAGGATTCTACCCTAACAGTGTGTATTTTGGCACTGCTCCTTCAGCTAATAGCTCATTCCTTCACCATATGATCTTTCTTCTAATGTCATGTCTTTCATATTGTTAAAAGATCCTCAATCATAAGGTGTACAATGTTAAAAAAGATTAGTTCTAGAGGGATATGTGTACACTTCAAAATTTTAAGGCCCTTTATTGCACTTCATTTCCAAATTTTGGGGTGTCTTGTCTTTCATTTCTTTCAAAGCCTGATCAGAAGCCAACATATTGAAGCGCAATCTGTTGATTGGAATTCTGTTCTTCATATTTCTTTGGTGTTTGTGTACAATCTTTTTTCTTTTTGGTTTTCAAGAACCAGTTTATTATCCTGTGTTGCTGAAGATGTTTTTCATCTCTTCCAAAGCCTGATGGACAGATGCCAGGTGACAAGACTTTTGGAGGAGGTGATGATGCATTCAACACCTTCTTCAGTGAAACTGGAGCTGGAAAGCATGTTCCTCGTGCTGTGTTTGTAGATCTTGAGCCTACTGTCATTGATGAAGTCAGGACAGGAGCATACAGACAGCTCTTTCACCCTGAGCAGCTCATTAGTGGCAAAGAAGATGCAGCCAACAACTTTGCCCGTGGCCATTATACAAGTATATATTACTCTGCATTTGTTACTTTTCTCTTCAGCTCAATTGTATGCTGATGGTCATCTTTGTATCTTTTGTGCAGTTGGGAAAGAAATTGTTGATCTTTGTTTGGACCGCATTAGGAAGCTTTCAGACAACTGTACTGGCCTTCAAGGTTTCCTGGTTTTTAATGCTGTTGGTGGTGGCACTGGTTCTGGTCTTGGGTCGCTCTTACTGGAGCGTCTCTCAGTTGACTACGGCAAGAAATCTAAACTTGGATTTACAATTTATCCCTCACCACAGGTCTCAACATCTGTTGTTGAGCCTTACAACAGTGTACTCTCAACTCACTCCCTGCTTGAGCACACTGATGTTGCAATTCTTCTTGACAATGAGGCCATTTATGACATTTGCAAGCGATCACTTGACATTGAGCGCCCCACTTACACCAACCTTAACCGCCTTATTTCACAGGTAATTTAGTAGCATATCTTTCTGGGATGTGTCTTACAAACTACGTACTTCTTCAATCGTAGATAGTAATTTTTGTGCTTCCTATGCAGGTCATTTCTTCTCTGACTGCTTCATTGAGGTTTGATGGAGCCCTGAATGTTGATGTGAATGAGTTCCAGACAAATCTTGTACCCTATCCCAGAATCCATTTTATGCTTTCTTCCTATGCTCCAGTCATTTCAGCTGAGAAGGCTTACCACGAGCAGCTCTCAGTTGCAGAGATCACAAACAGCGCCTTTGAACCCTCTTCTATGATGGTTAAGTGTGACCCTCGCCATGGCAAGTACATGGCCTGCTGCCTTATGTTCCGTGGTGATGTTGTGCCAAAGGATGTCAACGCCGCTGTGGCCACCATCAAGACCAAGCGTACTATCCAATTTGTTGATTGGTGCCCTACTGGATTCAAGTGCGGTATCAACTACCAACCACCAACTGTTGTTCCTGGAGGTGACCTTGCCAAGGTGCAAAGGGCTGTGTGCATGATCTCTAACTCAACTAGTGTTGCTGAGGTCTTCTCACGCATTGACCACAAGTTTGATCTGATGTACGCCAAGCGTGCTTTTGTGCACTGGTACGTTGGTGAGGGTATGGAAGAAGGTGAGTTCAGTGAAGCCCGTGAGGATCTTGCTGCTCTTGAAAAGGACTACGAGGAGGTTGGTGCTGAATTGGAGGATGAAGACGGGTGTGATGACGAAGGCGAGTACTGAGTGAAGACATTGTGGTGTTGATGTGTTTGTCTTGGTTGTTTGTTATTGATGTATTTCTGTTGCACTCCTAGCAATTAATATTTCTTCTTCTTGTCTTCTAAACTGAATTGTGCTGTTTATGGAAGTCAAAATATGTTCGTTTGACTGTTACTTTATATCTCTATGCATTCTCTATGATTTTCTATTGCTGATTTTGTGATTCCGCTCATGATATGTTGGGTTCCCTTCTATCTAAACTTAAAAGGCACCCCAGCTTAGCAAAATGTTTAACTTCCCTAGCTATAATTTTCTGGATGAGGCCCTTACTTAACAGGGCTTCAGCCAGGCCCACGACTTTCTTGATTGCCTCATTCTTCAATTATAGGTTAAGATATGGTTAAAGTCTCTTCGATAATAGCATATATTACAGTCAAGGTTTCTCGAGCCTCCGATCACTCCCTCAAGTATAAGAGGCAATAATTATAGGACGAATCTGTTAGAGAGTACTTCAATTATGCTGCGAATCCAACATACATCAAATCACATTAATATACTATGGTTCGATTATGTTAAAAACTAAGGGTGGAAGTGTTAAATTAATTATAAATGTGTATGGGTGAATCTATTTTCACGAAGAGAGCTAGTATTATACATATATGCTGTATAGTACGTATTACATATTAGTATAAACAGCCGTCTATCTTGGGAACGTAACTTAGTCCCAAGTGAGTCAATACCTAGGTACACGGGTGGTGTTAGGTAGGCTTCAGGGGTTCATCCGAACTCTCTTCGACAGAAAATTACACTGGTTATAGATGGGTTTTTTTAATGTATATATACTAGTTGTTGAACCCCCTTCGGCTAAATCGTTTGGCTAAAAATTACACTATTTATACATGGTTAAAATTATTTTGTACGTATAGTAAATGTTGAACCTTCTTAATTTGGCCTCTTTGTGTGTTTATTTCATTTATTTTGAACCTCCTTAGTAAAAATTCTAGCTCCGCCACTGTTTATTGTATATTTATATATTCATATTTTAGACCTTTTTAATGAAAATTCTGATTTCGTCACTACCTAGGTTGTCCATATAAACTACCTAGTCCATAATAAGGTAGTTCAGTCACAATATCACAAAGTGGTGACGTACTTAGTTTGAACAAATTATTGTTAGAGAAGGAATTAATATAGTTAATTAGATGTGCATGGTCAAAGAGAAGTTCTAATCACCTTTTTTAAGAAATGATTCTTTAAGTTTTGAGAGACATCATATTTGACAAAGTTGTCTGAGAAAACATAGGAGTCACTATTATACATGCGGCATCTCGTGTGCGTTGTAATACTAGTCTAATAAGAACAAATTCTCTTAAATTTTATAATCTCTATATTAATTATTTGAAAACAATATCACATTGAACAAATGTAGAAAGATTACTGATTGCCCGTAAAATTTAAGTGTATAACTAATATTTTGAAACAAATCCAAGGAAGTGTATGTCAGTATAGCAGAGTTGCGTGATTTTTTTATTATAAAAAATAATTTGATAACTTTAGTGATATTTACGTAAAGTTAAGTAACTTTTTCGTTTTGTTTGTCAAAAAGGAAAGGCTAGTGGGTAGGGATTGAGAAAATAGAGGAGCTCTAGTGAAGAAATTTCTGGAAAAAAAGATAAGGACGTGCACATGAAAAATAATGCATTAAACTCTTTAGTCTTATTAGATGGCCTTTTAAACAAAGTGGTTGTCATTTTTCTCAAGAGTTATAAAAGGTCAAAAATAGGTATATGTTGTTCAATTGATTTCTTTAAAATTCTAAATTCTTTTCTTTTAAGTTGGAGATGTCGATGTTACGACGAAGTCGTGGAGACAAAATCACGACTGAGAAGATGGAGAAGAAGATGTTGGATGTTGCAATGGAGAATAAATCAATTTATATGGTGATAATTTGTAACTTTTAACCTAATATTAATTTATTTAACGGTGAAATTATTTTTCCACGTGGAATACCACATGACAGAATTTTTAAACAAAAGAGAATAGTGTAGTACATATACCATAAGATACTAGCCAGGGTGTAGTTTATTAACTATTGGGTGATGGTTTAGATAGGAAATTCACACTTCCAATAGTTCAAATATATATAAAATTTCACAGTAATATTTAACGAGAAATTGAACTTTTGACAATTCACAAAGTATGTGTAAAAGCATAAGATAGTCTGGAGAAATAAGTAATTATAGAACTTTGGAAGTTTCCATCTCTACCTAATCTTTGTAATTTTTTGACGGAGGAGGTTCATTAAACCCCCTTACCCTACCCTACCTGACTCCGCCCCTCGTTATATATTTAAACAACATAACATGAGTTATTAAACTTAATATTAATTAATTGTGTCAATCAGTCAATCTACTGATTTTTCAAAAAGTTGTTCTCGTCGGTTCTAAATTCTTGTGATAAGAATTTTAAAAAAAACATGATTAATAATCTTTTAATTGTAGTAGATACAAGTAACATAATAAAAGATGACTACTCAGATTCCAAAGGGTTATTTATTTATTGCCATGACTAATTATCACCGAAACTAGTGTATGAGAGAGTAATTAAGGAAATTAGTGTGTTTTATGTTATTTGCTCATAATTATTTCATTGGATCTATGTTAAGTGTCTTTTAAGATTTTGATATATCAATTAATTGCATTAATTATAAAAAAATTATTTGATTAAATTACCTTTTATCTCTCCTAAAGAACAAAGATTCTTTTAGGAAGTTGTATATAGATTATAATTAGAGCAAGGATATATTTTTTTAAAATAATTAATACTATCTTAATTTCTTAAAATGACACTTACTATGAATAAAGTTTAAAAGGCTAAAAAGACACTTAGAAAGGATCTGAGGGAGTATAATCAAATGAAATAATTATGTGTACAAAAAGACAATTTTGCATTTATTCATTAAGTGTGTAACATCGAATACAAATAAGTATTTTAAAAAAATAATTTTGGATGTATAATTAGTTATCTAATATCAACACTAAGAACAGATGAAAGTGGTATTCAAAGTCTATTTGGGGCTTATTAAGAGAACAAAAAAGAAAACTTACATAGATATGCTATATTAAGAAAATATTTATCATTTATATCAATAATATTTTTTTTCACTGGACACTTATAATACAATTTTAATACATATTGCGGAGAACAATTTATAAAACACATATAATACAAATTTTATTCATGGATAATACATCTATCACACACTTTAATACACTTATAATACATTGTGTCAATTTCTTATCAAACAAGCATAATATATTGTAAAACACTTATAATACATCTATATTGCCTGTATAATTCACTTTTAATACATACTGCAGATTTTTCATAATATTATTATATATTGCTATAGATGATAATAAATAAAAAATAATACTAAAAATAATAAATATTTTATAAAAAATACTTACCCAGATAATTTTTCCTAATAAAAAGGTAAGAATATTTGGTATACAAAAAGAGGAATTGTTCATCTAGAATTGAAACAATGAGATGGAAAGTACCACAAGGTTACGTAACTCATATATGATTGTCTTTCCAGAACTGAATAAGATACTTAGTAACTTTAGTCTAAAATTTGTATTTGTTTTAAGAATTTATTTAATATATAGGAATTATGAATTTTGAATCCAATAATTTAATGGCACTATAATTACGAACGTAAATTTTAAATTTTGAATTTGCGTTAGGCCAAAGATATCAACATCAATGATAAATTGAAAACGGAAAACAAATTGACCCAAAAGCATGAGAACGATTGAAGAGACTGATTAACTAATTAATTTTCTCCATGTTTTTCTTGTTTGGCAAATCACTAATCAAAAGTTATTTTTTTATTTTTTTTTTCATTCGGTGTCAGGTATTTATTTTTGAGTTAATTAATTCAGATTCACATTTGAACTTTCATTTTTTAGGGTAAAATGCTTTCTATCAAAGATAACTTTATACTCAAAACTTGAATCAATAACTTCAAAAATACTTACGACTCGACCACAATATTTATATATTCAAAGTTCTCAATGAATGATTAACACACTCGTTTCATTTTCAGTGGTTAGGGCCAAATGCAATACCAAATTGTGGGCCCCATTTTGGTTTGGATTTATCTTTAATTTATACACACCCTGAAAACAACATTACAATAACTAACACCCACTTTGATTTGTCGAATATATGAATCTTCACTTCTTATGTTACTCTAATTAAATTCATCTATCAAAATTATCTAGAAGAAAAATGAACATGAAAGATACTAAAAATTCTTTATATTTTCTATGCCATGTAAATTTCTGAAAAGCTCAATAATTATTGAATAAAGCACTTGAGAATGATAAAATATTAGACTGTAGTTTAACAATTATAAAATTTTAAATTATGATACATTTTCTTATAAAATTTTCAATTAGCTCAAAAGTAAATTATAATCTAATTAGAAGTTCATAAATTGTAAGAGAAATAAAACGAAAGTTCTTTATTAAATAAATATTAAAAAAAGAACAGGTGAAATTTTCTGGTTAGAAAACTATGCATCACCTTTATTATATAACGAACGTTCGAGGATGAAAAATCAATGTCTATCATACTTAGACCTAAAAATATTATAATACCACCCAAATTTCATACTAGTAGGTAAAAATATCTCAAATGTTAGGTGTTGAGGAAAGTGCTAGCTATAAGTTACTGATATACATCGTTCGGCTAACTAATTTAATAATATGATTAAAATATACACAATATATACTTTTTGACAATATATACATTCAAAAACATTAGACCATAATTATCCCTTTTAGATTCCATTTTTGGCCACATATACTTTTTGGCCCTTTACATAGATCAAGAGACTCACCATTAGGCCGAATAGTTTGAAAGACTTTTGTACTTGTGTTATTTTGTCATTTCGACTCTGATATTTTTCGTAATTTCATTTAAACACATGTACATACTCAAACGAACTATTTTAAAGCCCTCTGATATTTAATCGATCATATGTGGCAATGCAACTGGATGATTGAGTTGAAGCAAATACGTTAATTTCACATTTATAACGAACGTAAACATTAAAATTCAAGCTAAAATAATTAAAATAATAATTAAAAAAAATTAGAACAAAATTTGACACCTCTTTCTTTTCGCTCTCTCTTTTTACCCCTCCCCTTTTCCCGTTCCTCCCTTCAATCAGTGTTTAAGAAAAAAAAAATTAGGAAATCTTCTTTGGATAAAAATCATTATCCATGTTTGTGAGATGAAAAATATATGGCTATTGTAGTGCTAATCTGTTTTGATTAAGGAATGTTTTAGAGCTATCATATTTTCAAGTAGTGGAAATGATTTTTAATGATGAATTTATTTGATGGAGAGAAGATGAATATCTTTTTTTTTTGGAAAGGATTCTGAAATTGGATATGGTTGTTTGAAGCTGAAATTCTACTCCATTTTCGTCCTTTTATCTTATTTTTATCGCTGAAGAGAAGACTTGACGTAACTAGTAAAATTATTGCCAAGTGACCAACAAGATCATGGATTCGAGCCGTGGAAACACCTCTTACACAAATTGAAGGAAATTTGTTTCAATGAATTTCTTTTATTTTTTATAATTGAAGAGAAAAAAATTGAGAATAAAAAATGGTGGAGCATAAGAGGATGAAGATGGTGAAAGGAAGAGAAAGGTACAATGAAGGAAAAAGTGGAGGGAGGACTTAAGGTGGTAAAGGTGATGGTGGAATATTGAAAAAAGAAAAAAAGTTAGAATATTTTTTTAAAAGATAAAATAAAATAAAATAATATGACGTGTAATAGAGAATCCAATGTAGACATGGATGTGTCATTCATATAAGAACGTCTCAAGAGCTAACACAGGAGGTGAAGAGTGTTTGAATATGTACATGTGCTTTAAATGAAACTTTGAAGAGTACAGGAGTCAGAATGACAAAACGAAACAAGTACAAGGATCTCTCAAGCTATTCCGCCTTAATTTTATTCATTTTTTAACTTCTACATCCACTTATATATTGTTCTTATTTGTCCCCTCTTTTTCCTTCTTTTCATTTAAAACTCTCCATCTTCTTCCCAACTCCAAAGTACAACAAAACTCTTACATACAAAAATGGCATCAGAATTTGAGAAGAACAGTTCCAATATGTATGTAGAACAATCACCACAAGAACTAGAAAATGGACAAGTTCAGAAAAATGTTGATGATGATGGTCGTGAAAAAAGAACAGGTACCTTATAATTACACATAATTTATGTATTATTCTCGATTTCTGCTTGTTTTTTTTGTGCAAATGTCATACTAATTTTTTCTGTATTGTTTCAATTTTAACTTTGCGGCAGAGTCTGTAAACTCAAATGGTTTGAGAGTTGTTTTTGACTTCTGAATCTCTGAAACTAGATTGAACAGGTCCCTACCACAAATGCACATGATACTTCATTCATCTCATTAATTTATGTGACAATATTTGACTGAACTCGAAGTTTTAGAAAGAAAGAAAGAAAGATTTGTCAAACTTGTGGTTTAAAATAAACATAAATATTCGTGTGACTATAAATCATCTCATTAATTACGGATAAAATGAGAAGTTGATTCAAAGTTAAATTCTTCCTAAATAAGAGAATAATTTTTTTTTGAGACAAAATAGAAATTAAAGTAAAGACACATAAAAGGGATAGATGGAATCCATAACTCTCTTCTTCTTTTTTCTGAAAATTGAATCATTTCTCGATTTCTGCTTGTCATTCTTCTATAAATGTCATATCAATAGAAGGAATACATAGACAATTCTCTTTATCTTTTTTAAAAAATTGAATGATCATTTCTTAATTCCTACTTTTCATGCTTTTACAAAATATCGTACTAATTTTTTCAGTATCGTTTCAATTTTGACTTGAAGGTACAGTGTTGACAGCGAGTGCATAGAATCTCTTTTCTTTTTCTAAAATTGAACCATTTCTTGATTTTTGTTTGTCATTCTTCAGTAAATGTCATGCCAATAGATGGAATACATAGAATTCTCTTCTCTTTTTTCAAACAAAAAAATAAAATAAAAATTGAATCATTTCTTGATTCTTACTTGTCATCTTTTATACAAATCTCGTACTAATTTTCTCTGTATCGTTTCAATTTTGACTTGAAGGGACGGTGTTAACGGGGAGTGCACATATAATAACAGCAGTGATAGGGTCAGGGGTGCTATCACTAGCATGGTCAATGGCTCAGCTAGGGTGGATTGCTGGTCCTATTATTCTCTTCCTCTTTTCTTTCATCACTTATTTTACTTCAACGCTACTCGCCGATTGTTATCGCTCTCCTGGCCCCATCTCCGGCAAGAGAAACTATAGTTACATGGAGGTCGTTCGCTCTCACTTAGGTAACGAATTACTATTGAATTTAAGTTACATATACTGACAGTCTGACAGTATATATAGATTCAAAATTTATGAGTCGTGAAGTATATAGTAACTTATGTATGGAGTATATATCCAATTAGGTCTTTATAATTAATTAAGTGGGCGTTTGGCCATGAAACCAAAAAAAAAATCACTTTATTTGAAATTTTTCAAGTTAGAGTTTGACCATAGTTTTTGCAATAAGCTTTTAGAATCTAAATGTATTTTTTATAAAAATATGATTTAAACATGAAATCTAATTTAAATAGAGTTATTTCATGAAAATAAAAAATGTAGGATCTTTTTGATTTTTTTTTAAAAAAGTGAGAAAAGTAAAAGTGAAAACAGGGTTTTGACTGTTTTCTAAATTCTAAATACATTTCAGGCTGTATTTGAAATTTTCATGGTCAAATGCTGATTTTCAAATAAAGTGAAAAAAACTACCGAAAAAAAATATAAAATTTTCATGGCCAAACGGGTCCTTAAGTATTAATACATTGAAATATGAACAACATTATTTTTGCAAAAAATTCAAATAATAATGGGATTTTTTAATTTTTTTTTTGTGTGTGTTTTTCAAACAGGAGGATATAAGGTGCAACTATGTGGAATATCTCAATATGGTAACCTAGTGGGAATTACCATTGGATACACAATTACGGCATCTATCAGTATGGTGTAAGTCTAATTAAATTATTTTTTTCAAGAAAAAAAAATCCAAACTTTTTGTGTTAAACTTTGATTAATTATTTGATCTTAATGACAATTACTTTAGTAATTTACTCCCTCCGTTCACTTTCAGTTGTCATGTTTTGCTTTTCGGGAGTCAATTTCACTAATCTTCGGAGCTAAATTGAATAAGATTAATTCAATATTTTAAAATTAAAATTTAAATATTTGAAAACTATACTATAAGTTACAATTCTCTTCATATTAATATGATGAAAAAATACATCTTAAAATGTTAATCAAAATTCATGTAGTTTGACTCCCGAAAAGTTAAACGTAACAAGTAAAAGTAAACTAAGGGAGTATTGAATAAATATTTTATTAATATCTTTTCTTTTTTTTTTGGATTATTCAGGGCAGTAGTAAGGTCAAATTGTTTTCACAAAAAGGGGCACCAAGAAAGTTGCACAGTATCAAATTACCCATATATGATAATATTTGCAGTGATACAAATAATACTAAGCCAAATACCAAATTTCCATAAGCTTTCATGGCTATCAATTCTTGCAGCAGTTATGTCTTTTGCTTACTCTCTTATTGGTCTTGGACTTTCCATTGCCAAAGTTGTAGGTACTACTCTCACATTTTACCACACAAGTTATTTTTCTTTTTATATAACAAGTTAAATTTTATATATTGACATTATAAATTTTTATATATATAATTAAGTCACTTATTAGGTAATTATAGCTGAATTTATTAGTAATCATCAGTTGCTAATCTAGTATAAATAAATACTTTTCGTCTAAATTTATGTGGCAATGTTTGGATTTTGAGAGTCTATAAGTTTTTCATTGATAATAACTTTTTCTTCTATGTTCGAATTTACGATCAAAGGGGAGCCTTGGCGTAACAGGTAAAGTTGTTGTCTTGTACCTTGGAGGTTACTGGTTTGAGTTGTGGAAACAACCTCTTGTAGAAATGTAGAAAAAGACTGTGTACAATAGATCATTCCTCTGACCACACTGCACTTTTTATTTATTTGAATTTACGATCAAAATTAAGAAGTTTGACTCTCAAAATTCAAACTGCAACACATGAATTGAAACAAAGAAAGTACTAACTAACCTGCTGTCACAAATTAAAATTCACTAATAATATTATTAATCATTACTTCTTGGATTATTTTTTGTGATTTTGTGGTCCATGAAGGCACTAATAATTTATTTATTTATTTTTAATAAAAAAAATATTTTTAAGGTGTGGGGCATCATGTGAAGACAAGCCTAACAGGGACAGTAGTAGGGGTGGACGTGTCAGAATCACAGAAAATTTGGAGAAGTTTACAATCTATTGGTGATATTGCCTTTGCTTATGCTTTTGCCACCATTCTCATTGATATACAGGTAAGAAACAAAATATTCCTATTCCTATAAAGTAATTACATATAAAAAAAAATTGGTGAAAATAATTATTAAACTACTATTTTGGATTATATGTTATATTAATTAATCTATACTAACAATTATATTCATAGGTTGTTAGATCTTTGTCAAGCATGTTTATCTCCATGTATGCATTGTACGTGTATATCGATCTCTCACTTATTCATACTATCGTCTTTTAAACACGTTAGCATTTCAACATAAGATTTTTTTGTGATAGAATATGATAATAGAACACGTTACGAAATAAAAATAGATTAATTGACTACCTGTTTAAGCTAATGTAGGTCTAGATTTTCCTTCCTCTCTATACAATTTTTTTCCCAAGATGACGATGTCGATGAGATAACTACCATACATTTCTCATCACTATTTAAAACAATCGTAGAAGATGACAAAAGGTGTATCTTATATAAGATATGATGACCTAGTTGTAAATTTTGAAATATTAATGCGTTTTTTATTTATATCATATAAATTGAGATAGAAAGAGTAATAATTTAATATATTTTAAAAATATATAAAAAAATTAATTAAATTTTTAAATTTTATTTGTGTCATATAAATTGAGTGAGAGAGTAAAGCACTGTGATGGCATGGGCTCCTGTATCTAATCTATTTATATGCTATTGTTGAAAATCAGTTTGTAGAGATGCCACATTTCTAAATTTGAAACGGTGGGAGTAGCTAATTATGAGATTATTTTTACTCTGTCTAACTTGTCAAGCTAACACAAAAGTAAATGAACTTTAGCAATAAACAATAAATGATTTTTTTTATGGTAGGTAGATGCATGTGCTGCACAAAGTTGATAAAGACCACACGAGTCTATGTTTTTAATCGGGAAAATGACTCAAAACACACTTAAATTATGGTCGAAATTGCTGTTACACACTCTAACTTTGTAAGGGTCCTATGACCCCCCTGGACTATTTTATAGTGTAATATTGAAGGGATTATTAAATCACTCAAACTAAAGTGAGTGTTTCCACACGCTACCAAAAAGAGGAGTCAATTATCATTAATGTTAATTTATCTTCCATTAACCTTAGGATTTTTTCCTAAAACTCTCTAAATTTATCTTCAGAATTATTGATCAAATAACACAAATCATTCAAATTTCTTGTGATTTTTGCTTTCAATCTATTGTTTTAAAATTGTTGCTTATACGTGTGTTCACTTGCACGTCCAGCTATGTTAATACCCTCAATATTACACTATTAAATAGTCAGGAGGGTCATAGGACCCCCCACAAAGTTGGAGTTTGTAACAGCAATTTCGGTCATAATTTAAGTGTGTTCTGAACCATTTCCCCCTTTTTATCTGCATAGTCGCAACTTTTTTTGTGAGGCTAAATTAATTAAAAACCTTTCAAATTTATCAGTAAATATGTATTTAGATATTTAAATTATCACTTATTATGATTAAGTATTTTAATATATAATAAAGTATTTTTATTAAATAAGTTTTTGCATGTGTTTCAACTATTTACTACGTAAATAAATTATATCACTTAAAATAACACCTTCTTTAATTATAGGCGCTTAGCCTTAGTAAGATACAAAATCTCCATGTCTATTTCAATTAATGGTGACGTATATAATTGAAGAAGGTCATATATTTTTAAGTAATTAATTTATTTATGTAATGATAGTTTGAAAATAAGTCAAACATATCTAATAAGTATATTTTATCATGATTAGATGTTCAATTAGAACATAATATATTTTGAGAATTTAAATAAAAATTTTAAAAATTTAAAAGATTGTCTATGTATTCCGCCTTTTGGTTATTTGTTTTCTCCATAATTTTCATTTTTCCCATGACCATGCAGCATGTGATGAGTATATTATTCTATAGGGACCATTATTTTGACTCATAGAAAGTAAAAACCAATTCTATTTTTTCTTCTTAACAACGATATATGTTCATATTTGTTGTGGATATATCACCATGTGTCACATTTTAATTACTCCATAGGCCACGTATTAAAATTTTAATGATAAGAATATGTTATCCAACTGGTCAAAAGATAAAATGTGTACCAGACATGGAACTCGTTTGGCATTATTCCCTAATACCAAATCTTTTGGTGATTTGACAAGTGATTAAACACCTAACAAACAGCCAAACAAATTCGTGATATAAATTTTATGAATTTAATAATTAATATTTCAATATATTATTATATTTTAAAATTACGAGTTTATATTTATAAAGTATTGTTTTAATTTATATTTTATACATAAATTTATATTACGCTTCAAAGATATTGCCACCTGATAATTCGATACCTTAATGATGAATCCCCCTTGCTAGCTAACAACTATAACAATTGGATGTATACAGAAACAAAAAATTTAGTCTTGCATATATAATATAATTTTTCAACTAATGAAATTCGAAAGATTCATCCTCTTATATCCTATCGATTTTTCAATTGTATATACACATATAGTTTGAATAAGAATATTTTTAAGCACAGTTCTTTGTATATACACATATAGTTTGAATAAGAATATTTTTAAGCACAGTTTTTATTAGAAGATCGTAAAAATTCATATAGTCGATTGCACATAAGTTGGTATTAACACGTACGTAGATGGTTGATTACATTCATAATGAGAATCTAGATTTGAGTATCGTGTCGTAAGCGAAAAAATGAATTGGAAAAAAAGAAATCTATTTTTATTGATTTGAAAAGAATTAATTGATTAATTAACTTGGCAATTGCAGGATACATTAAGATCACCACCAGCAGAGAACAAAGTTATGAAGAGAGCATCACTTGTTGGAGTTTTTACAACAACTTTATTTTATGTGTTATGTGGTACCATTGGCTATGCAGCCTTTGGCAACAATGCTCCTGGGAATTTCCTCACTGGATTTGGTTTCTATGAACCCTTTTGGCTAATCGATTTCGCCAACGTTTGCATTGCTATCCACCTGATCGGAGCTTATCAGGTATGTAAAAGTTGAAGTCGATTATATGAATCATTTATATTCATTCTGCTCTATCAAGTAATTTGTCTATTGCAAGATAATATGTGTTGTCTATAATACATTTTCAAAGACCTAGCATGTACTTCGGTATATATCCACTATTAATGATATATGCTCCCATATAATAAATTGTATATCTTGAAATCGTAAAAGAATATTATGTTGTCAGTATATTTAAGTTATTATAGCAGATTTTGTTTTATTTTCTAAGTCACTAATTTCACTTAGAATTTAAAATTTATGAGCTGACAATATATATATTCTTTTACGGCTATAACCAAGTTTCCGCTCTATTTTTCAGGTTACCATATAAAATTTGATATGAAGAGTTTGTAGTTGTTATAGTTTAATTTTTACCTGATGATATAAAAAATCGATAGACTGTCAATATACAAACAGGGTGAATTTGTACACTATAGTCTATGGGTTAATCCAAACCTAGTAGTTTTGGTTTAGACACCTTGTACTATGTGTACAGAAATCTACCAAATATATACAAATACTAAATTTCAAACTCAATAACTCAAATGGCCGGGTGGATTCAGTAGCATCCTGAATATAAACTTCAAATTCTAGATTCAACTTAATCTCTTTCAGTTATTATGACCAGTTACTTATAGTTATCTTTAGGTGACTTGATGGCGACAATCTTCTCTTTTACATTTTCAATGTATAAAAGTTTAATAGGATCTTTACACAAACAGCGCATATATTCATTGTTTACTTTTCCTACCTGATATACATTTATTATACATTAATTATACATGTGTTATATATGATAAATACATATATTATACATTTACCAGCTATTTTTAATTTAAGCAATTACATGTGCGGCTATTTAAGTTAATTCTTCATAGTTAAAATCACCAATCAAACATCAATTCTCCTTTTTATTTTCAGGTTTTCTGCCAACCAATATACAGTTTTGTGGAGGGTCGTTGTAGTGAGAAATGGCCAGAAAACAAATTCATAACCACCAAACATGGTATAAACATCCCATGTTTAGGTGTATACAATGTCAACTATTTCAGGATGTTATGGAGGACATCATATGTTATAGTAACAGCAGTAATTGCTATGATATTCCCATTCTTCAATGCAATCTTGGGTTTAATTGGGGCAGCTTCTTTTTATCCATTAACTGTTTATTTCCCTATTGAAATGCACATTGCTCAGAAGAAAATCCCAAAATATTCTTTCACTTGGATATGGTTGCAAATATTGAGTTGGGCTTGCTTGATTGTGTCACTTGTTGCTGCTGCTGGATCTATAGAAGGCCTTATACTGGATCTCAAGACATATAAGCCCTTTAAACCTCAACTTCATGAATGAGGTTTAGAATTTTTACAAGTTTTGATGTATGTAGTAGTAGTAATATTTTCATTAAGAAGTTTGTTGAAATTGAGTTGTTCTATGTAAACTCTTAGAAATTTTGTACAACACGTTATATTTTACGAATTCTATATACATCGGCAAAGTCAGAATTGTCAGTGAGGGGAGTCAAAGTATAAGAAGTAAATACACGTGTTATAATATTTTCATTAAGAAGTTTGTTGATATTGAGTTGTTTTATTTTGTACAACGTGTTATATTTTACGAATTCTATATACATTGTTGCAAAGTTAGAATTTTTTGTGAGGGGAGTCAGAGTATAAAAAGTAATACATGAAGAAGTCAAGGGGTTCAACACATATAGTATACATGTACATATATTTAAAGAAATTGACCTATTTACCGAGTATAATTTTTCGAGGACGGGTTGTCAGTTAGCTCCCATTCGACAAGGGTAGTTCCGGCCATGTCTATATTGTGTCAAGCTAGCTAATTGAAGTATTATTTATATTAATGATGGTCTCTAGCTAGCTAGTTTGTAGGTATCTCGACTATTAGTCCATTAGGTATATGTTGCCTTCCAACATAGATAACATGTAATTCTTGCTACCAAGGTTTAGCGAGAGAGAATAAATAAAATTAATTTGGACCCTGATTTTTCATGTGTTTCACCCGCTTCATTAACCGTTAGGCTAAACCTTTGGGTGCTACTTGTACTTGTGGCACATAATCTACCACACATGACTTGGCCTAGGCAAAAGGTGTAGTCTTAAACATACCATTTATCTGAATAGAATATTTCAGCATACTTGTTTAAAACCACAATAGGTCTCATCTGAAACTACTACTACAACAACAATAACATACCAAGTGTAAGTTCCACAAGTGGCATCTAAAAAGGATAGGATGTATGCAGACATTATCCCTGCCTTTATGAGATAGAGAGCTGAGAGATTATTTTTGATAGGCTCTCGTCTCGTCTCATCTGAAACTAATTAATACTTATTGTCTTACTTCAGCATGATATTATTGGTGTTTTTCTTGTGGGTCTTTGTTTCAGACTCAAGAGGGTAAAGCTTTACTCTGCTAATTAAAGGAAATCAACTTATTTTTACATGTGTAAGGGCTATTTCAACAACCATCCGTTGTAGTCTAGTTGGTCAGGATACTCGGCTCTCACCCGAGAGACCCGGGTTCAAGTCCCGGCAACGGAATAACTTTTTTTATTTTCCAACCCCTTTTTTACCTCCCGCTCCCTCCTCTTTCATTTTCTAATACATAAATGTGCCATTTAATTTGGACTCAGCTCACATTTATGCCCTCCAACTTTAGATGTGCACAAGTAAGTACTTATACTTGTATATAGTTGAACAAGTAAACACATGCGTCATACGTGTATTATGCCATGTAGGGCACGTGTGTCTACTTGTGCACATTCAAAGTTGGAGGGCATAAATGTGAACTGAGGCCAAGTTAAAGGGCATGTTTATATTATGCCTTTTTTCTAGTGTCCCATCCAATATTTGCATTGGAGCCCAACTAAGAGCATGTTTGAATTGAATTATTTTAAGTGTTTTTAAGCTAAAATAATTTTTAAATACTTTTAAAGTGTTTGGATAAATTAAAAAAAGTGTTTATAAACCCTTGATCTTAAGTCAAAATGTCAAAAACCATAAGTTAGGAATTCTAGTACTAGGACATCTGATGCTGCACCACATTCTAATGGAGGCTAATATAGTCGCGGATTGGCTGATAGATTTCGAAAGAAAGTCTAGGGACATGATCTAGAAAGAAACAAAGCATCTTCCTCTTTGTTGCTACTTCATACTCTCGATAGAGATGTTTGTGAAACTGTTTACTATAAACTAATTTCTCTTTATATATCTTTAGATGAACCTTATTAAATAAATAAAATCCTTCTGTTTGCTATCAAGAAAAAATTATATATTATTTATTATACAATATAGAAGAAGAAAAATTATATACGTACGCATATTAGGTTTGCTATCTTAATTGATCTTGTTGATAAGATTCTGTACTTTCGTTTTAAAAAAATACACTTGTTTAATTTACACAGAAATAGATAACAAGCTGCAAATATTTTATGTAGCAAAAAGAAGATAAGATTCGAAAGAGTACATGTTGAATGGAACAATGGATCGCTCGATTCGTGGGATAAGATGTGTAATTAAATTTTTAATCGAATAAAATATCAATTTAATCTTATAAATCTCATTTTATATCAAACTTGATATTATTTTATTTCACTTTTAAAATAAAATGAATTAATTCAAAATTTTAAAATTATAATTTCAAAATAATTTAATTCGCGGACGTCCAAACGGCATGTGACCTATTTATTTATTATACCAAAAAATTAGAGATAAATAAAGACAATAGAGATGACAAGACGATCGTCATGCCTGCTTTAAAACTCTAATAAAAGGTCCTTGGTGCACGTGAAGAGGATAGGAAAATGGCCATGGAGCCCACAACAACACTTAAATGCTATTGGAATAAATGGTTGTTGAGTTATGTTTCCTATCTTATTTCTTTAATCTTTAATGGCTCACTTTCTTTTGGTTAGGTAATTTATATAATTTTTATAATTTATTTTTATTACTTTATCTGATTTTAACTTGAGACGAAATCTAAGAAAGCAGAATTTTTTTTTATATTTTTTGATCTTAAATTAGAGATACGTTGAATGCCATGTGAAAAGTTAGAATTAAAGAATTGACTTCATTAATATTTTTTTAATTCATTAATTTAATAAATATGCTAATAACAATTAGTATTATTATTATATTGGTCATTTTTTATTTTCTTCATTTTAATTTGTTTGTCTTAGTTTTCTTTTTAAATGTGAAAATTACGTAAAAGGTACTATAAATCACAATAATTAACAACTTAAAATATTTCAAAAAACATATAAAAAATTGATTGACTCTCAAAATTCTATCAGTGTTACATACATTAGGACAGAAGAAGTAACATATATTATCTGAAAATAACATTAAAAGTGCTATAAATCACAATAATTAACAATTTAAAATATTTAAAAACATATAAGGAATTTGGTGGTCTCTCCAAATTTTATCAATGCCGCATAAATTGGGACAAATAGAGTAACATATATTATTTCAAAATTATGTAAAAAGTATCATAAATCACAATAGTTAACAACTTAAAATATCTAAAAACTATCTAAAAAATTGGATCGACTCTCCAAATTCCATCAATGGCATATATAAATTGGGATAGAGTAACATAATTATGTAAAAATTATTATAAATTACAATAATTAACAGCTTAAAATATTTAATAATCATGCAAAAAATTAGGTTGACTCTCCAAATTTCATCTGTGCCACGTAAAATGTATTATCACAATATAATTAATAACTTAAAATATCTAAAAACTATATAAATTTTTTGGTTGAACCTCCCAATTTCATTAGCGCTACATAAATTCGGAAAGAGAGTAAAATATATTGTCTGAAAATTATGCAAAAAGTATTGTAAATTACAATAATTAACAACTTAAAAATTTAATAAACATATAAAAAAATTGACTAACTATAATTTCACATGTGTCACATAAATTGAAACAAAATAAGAAATATATGTTAGGCACGGGCTCTCAGTATCTAGTATTATGAATAAGATCCAAGTAAATCGACTAGGTTTTACTATTTAATTAAAGAATTTAAAGGTTACATGCATGATATATCATCAGTATAATTTATTTATTTTGACAGGATGCATCGATAATTTCTTAAATTTGTCATAAATATTTTATTTAGACGACTTAAATTATGACTTATTCGAGTGAAGTGTCTGAATACATATTAGACAACTTTGGCTTAAAATTTTAAAAAAACTTATGTGCATATTTTTAAGCATCATTATGTAAATAAATAAAATCGTTTAAAATATGACACATCTTTTAATTATACGCAATCAACCTCTTTTGAAACAGGCTTAATGTATTGAGACTGATGTGTATAATTAGAGGAGGTGACATATTTTAAGTATTTAAGTTAGTACTTGAAAATACGCGCATTTATAAAAAATTTCAACCGAAAGTGTCTAATAAAACACTTAAAAGTTGAAACATTTCGTAATTTAAATGTCTAAATAAAATGCACTGACAAATTTAAAAAGTTAATAATGTATTCCACTAATTTATTTTACACCATCAAGTTATTAAAAAAATATCTGATAACGCTCAAACTACACCTCAAATTAACGAGGCGTAAGCGATCGTTGTCAAGTAAAGAACCCAACAAGGTTGGGGTCGAATCCCACAGAGAATATGGTGAAGATTAAGCCTTTAGTGAAGTATGTGACTAGTCGTCAATCGTTTCCAATAAATAAAGGAGGGGGTTTGTGTGAACAAATCGTAAACAAAACAAATAATTAACGTATGGGAATGATCAGTATGCGAGAATGCGAACTAGGGATGTGTTCACCATGGCGTTGTAACAATCGATTCTAGGCTTAACAGGGTTCTTTCTATATGCGTGTCACGATGTGATTGAATTAATGGTATCGTCTAAACGTTTCTCAACCAAATAGACGAATTTCCTTTTATCTTCTCTCGATCTCAAAAAGGTGTGCTTTTTAGATTTCAATCCTAACATCAAGTAGATTAATCCAGTTACGGCATTAATCTTTAAGACGAGAGTTGGTAGTCTCGAATCCTTGTCGCTAATCAAGTTTTCCCGGTTTTAATCTCTTTACTCAAGCAAATTAAACCTAGGCATGTTCTAATGTTTGCAACCACTAGAAAACGTGACATAATGTATGATTAACAACGTGACATTACATATATCGAACCCAACGCTACCCAGAGTCTATATTGCTATGTTAGCCATGGCTCCCACAACCCTAGTTGCGAGAGTTTTAGTTACTCATGCTCGAAGATGAAAAGAAGAAAGTCATGTTCATAAAATAATAAAGAAACGAAATCCTTACAATATATTGAGGACAATCTTCAAGTATCCAAGAACAAGAAAAACCAAGAACTCAAGAACGAATCAAGAACACGAATTCAAGAAGAGCAAACGTGTTTCTTGATCTCAAAAACAACTAAAAAACGTGTTTAAACTAATGGGTGAACTCCCAAAATAAAACCTAACATAGGGTATTTATAGGAGTCAAAGAAACCAAATCCAAAACGGGTTAGGAGTCCTTCACGCGGACAGCCGCTGGCGCGCCACTGCCTAAGCTTGACGGCCAGGCTTGACGGACCGTCAAGGCAGTGACGGACCGTCGCCTGGACCGTCACTGCTAGGCAGCACCACTGCCTCAAGTTGACGGTCACTCAGGCCGTCACTCTTAGGCAGAATCCTCTTTTTCTCGTATTTCCTTCCGTTTCCGTGTTTGTTTCCATTTCCTACAAATACAACATAAAAACATCAAAAACGACAATGGTTGCTTGAAAACGTACGATTGTTCTTAGTAAAAAGGAGTCGAAAGTGACGTAAATTGGCGTCACATCAACACCCTCAACTTAAAACGTTCGCTTGTCCTCAAGCAACATAACATAAAACAATAAAACGACTCAACTAAGAAACAAACTCGTGTCTATAGCAACTCATGGCCATTCAAAACTTATTCAATTAAATCAAGCTCCCTCGCAGCACATAAATGTATGAAACGCTAACTCGCAAGGATCCAAACATGTCATTCCGATATGATAGAATATTATGCATACACACGCGCAGCTATCCCAACAATCAATAGACAATCTAGACATCTTGGTGCCCTCACCACAAAGAAATCCCACACACAAGATTTGGGACTAGGTAAGACGCTCACACTCACAAACGACTTCAAACAATGCACATGCGATACCATAGGCTTGCCCTTACTATTCTATTTCGGTTCTTCAGAAAGCTACTCAGGATCACTACAGGACTTGTTTCGGCTTGTAATGAGGCTTCGGGTGCAGGTAGGATACATTTAGGGGTTAGTGTCTAAGCCCTCCTTGGAACTACCGACGTCTTATTACCACATAACTTACTTTGTCCATCCTTATTCACCTTTATATTTCCTTCTTTCTAGCTACAGGTGCGACCTCTTTATTTTGACAATTCTTTTTATTTCTTTTTCGATCTTTTTCATCTCTTAGGCACACACCCGATTTTTCATTCTATTCACAACCAATCTTCACTATCCTCTTTTTCTTATCATTCACCTCTATAGTAGCCACCCCCAACTTAGGCTGATCGCCTGGGTTGAGGTGCACGATGTCCATGGAAGGACCAGGGCCAAAACATGGTTTATCTCTATAGTAGCCACCCTCAACTTAGGCTGATTGCCTGAATCGAGGTGCACGATGTCCAAGGAAGGACCAGGGCCAAGATAGGGATTCAAAGTTAAACGGGAATGGTGACAGGTTATTGAAAGAATAAGGTCAATTATGGCTCAAACAGGGATCAAGGGATTATTTATATTTGGACGGTCTTTTAGGTTAAGTGGACTGCACACAAAAAGGGCCTGTGATCCTTTCCTAAGCAACCAAACTTCAAACTTAACAAAATAGACCGGGCAAGTTCTAGATGCATGCACAGAGTAAGAATTTATAACAATAATCTCACACACTCTTGGCACCAAGAAACTATATCGCTACCAACTATCAAACAACCGCTCGGCTTAAGCATACTCATTCTACTCATAATCACACAATGACATACAAGGATCCAGACAGTCAATCGTTTCAACATAAGCTCAAAACCAGAAAATTTTTAAAGGGGCGCTACTTTGATAAGAAATCGCATGCTTTGCTATAGACACTAAAAAAAAAAATTTAAAATAAACAACCTAAACATGCCGGTTCTACTAGATAGCACACCGGAGGGAAAAGAAACACGGCAACAAAAACCCTCGGTGGTGACTCACAGGTTTCCCCACGAATTAATTAGACTATAATACAACAATAATTTATGGGTTGCCTCCCATACAACGCCTGATTTAACGTCGCGGCACGACGCGGGTGTCTTGATTACTCAGACTTCATCAAGACACCCCAGAATTAATAAACAACCGTATGCACAACTATATACCCTATAATAAACAAAAACAACAAATAAAAGTAAAAGCAGGAAAGTATGACTAAGAGTCAAATAAACACACTAGACTTAATCAAAAACCGTATTCCCCGGCAACGGCGCCACTTTTTGATAACGCTCAAACTACACCTCAAATTAACGAGGCGTAAGCGATCGTTGTCAAGTAAAGAACCCAACAAGGTTGGGGTCGAATCCCACAGAGAATATGGTGAAGATTAAGCCTTTAGTGAAGTATGTGACTAGTCGTCAATCGTTTCCAGTAAATAAAGGGGGGGTTTGTGTGAACAAATCGTAAACAAAACAAATAATTAACGTATGGGAATGATCAGTATGCGAGAATGCGAACTAGGGATGTGTTCACCATGGCGTTGTAACAATCGATTCTAGGCTTAACAGGGTTCTTTCTATATGCGTGTCACGATGTGATTGAATTAATGGTATCGTCTAAACGTTTCTCAACCAAATAGACGAATTTCCTTTTATCTTCTCTCGATCTCAAAAAGGTGTGCTTTTTAGATTTCAATCCTAACATCAAGTAGATTAATCCAGTTACGGCATTAATCTTTAAGACGAGAGTTGGTAGTCTCGAATCCTTGTCGCTAATCAAGTTTTCCCGGTTTTAATCTCTTTACTCAAGCAAATTAAACCTAGGCATGTTCTAATGTTTGCAACCACTAGAAAACGTGACATAATGTATGATTAACAACGTGACATTACATATATCGAACCCAACGCTACCCAGAGTCTATATTGCTATGTTAGCCATGGCTCCCACAACCCTAGTTGCGAGAGTTTTAGTTACTCATGCTCGAAGATGAAAAGAAGAAAGTCATGTTCATAAAATAATAAAGAAACGAAATCCTTACAATATATTGAGGACAATCTTCAAGTATCCAAGAACAAGAAAAACCAAGAACTCAAGAACGAATCAAGAACACGAATTCAAGAAGAGCAAACGTGTTTCTTGATCTCAAAAACAACTAAAAAACGTGTTTAAACTAATGGGTGAACTCCCAAAATAAAACCTAACATAGGGTATTTATAGGGGTCAAAGAAACCAAATCCAAAACGGGTTAGGAGTCCTTCACGCGGACAGCCGCTGGCGCGCCACTGCCTAAGCTTGACGGCCAGGCTTGACGGACCGTCAAGGCAGTGACGGACCGTCGCCTGGACCGTCACTGCTAGGCAGCACCACTGCCTCAAGTTGACGGTCACTGTGACGGACCGTCACATGTGTGACGGGGTCACTCAGGCCGTCACTCTTAGGCAGAATCCTCTTTTTCTCGTATTTCCTTCCGTTTCCGTGTTTGTTTCCATTTCCTACAAATACAACATAAAAACATCAAAAACGACAATGGTTGCTTGAAAACGTACGATTGTTCTTAGTAAAAAGGAGTCGAAAGTGACGTAAATTGGCGTCACATCAATATCTACTAGTAAGCTTTCGTAAAAAATGAGATTTATAAACTTAAAAATCTGACAAATCACTTATACAATCAACAACAATGATCCAATAATATAAAAATTCTTTAAACTATGTTATATAATAATTTAAAGTCTTTATAATGGATCCATATAGATATCATCCACAACACAAAATTTGGTAGTATAATAGTACGATATTGTGTGGGATGGATGATGACTAGAGTAATTTTGTCCTCCATTGGTGCTATATATTATCATCCTCATGATATTATTTTTGTCTTGTTTCATGAAGGAACTTGGAGAGGACACATCTGAAATTGACATAGGAGAAAAAATCCATGTTTCTTTTTTTGGCTTTTCTTTCGGTATTTGGTACGCATCAGAGTTTGGCTAATTCAAATTCGTATTGTGTAGGACTCATTCGAGAGAAACACTTCTTATCAAAGATTTTTCAATATCTACGGTTTAAATCCGAAACTTCTAATCAAATAAGAAGTAGCATCATCCACTGCACCACATCCTTTGATGATATGAAAGTGCATTTGCACTTTCAAACAAAAGTGCACTTTCATATATATCATCAAACGAAATCCGGCCTCTACCCTCCCCGCCACCGTCCCCCTAATTTTTTCATATTTAATATTTCTACGAAAATAAATTTCTTAAATGATCAAGAAAATAACTTTTCTAATGGAAATAAAGAAAATAAATTTTATAACTTTATTCCAAACTCATAATTATCTCCTTCAATTCCCACCACCAATGCTCCCCCCCACCCCCCACCCCCCGACCCTCACCCGTACCACCCTACACTTGACCCTCGTTCTTATAGTATTTTTTTAAATTACATATAAGTGCCCTTGAAGACAAACATTAGTAATAAGAGAATCGCTTATTTTGAGAAAAATAATTTTCAACAAAATATTTTTCTTCCCGCCGAACACACCCATATATAATCTCTAATTAATAACTATAGAATAAATAAATACATAAAGAAGTGTAGATAATGTAATAGAATATTGGAATCTAACGTTAAAGTTATCTAGAATAGTTTCTAAAAGGGATAACAGCTACTTACGTCATAAGCATATGTTTTCCTTGTTTCATTAGTCAAGTAATCACAATTGTATAAGAACCCTATATTTAATATACGTTTTCTTTTAGGTGATATAATATAAGGATTTAGATGTATACAAAAAAAGTAAAAGGAACCTAAATTTTCATTGGACAAATTGAAGGGCCTGGATTATTAACAACAACATACCTAGTGAATTCAGAAAATCAAATTGTTCAAAGCTTAACTCTTCAATGTTGAAGTAATTTCATTTTGCTAGTTAAAAGTTTTCAAAATTAATGAGGATTAGAACTTATAGCACATCATGATCCTAGAACAGTTTTTCTTTGTCTAACTCTAGATTACTCCCGACTATTCACGCATGAAGATCGTCGTATGTATGCTCGATCTCAGTTGCCCGACTAATCAAATGATTCCCGATAAAAACAATTGATAAAGTTTTGAAGATAAGATCATACTCGAGAAATAGTCTATCTTAAAATTGCAGAAAAGATTACATTAAATAGGTGCACATCACTATTTATCATATTAAGAAAAAATGAGCCAACAAAAACAATGGATATGGCCATTTTTTTTCAACTCTTAATAAATCACATTTTCAAGGCTATTGACAATATTTTAATTAGAATACTAATTTAGATAATTGTAATCTCCAATCATGATTATGAATACGTTTTAAGCATTTGATAATGTGATTGGTAACTACCATAGAACGAAAGGAGTATCAGAGTAACATTAAAAACATGTACACTAAAATATGAGTAATTGGTTTTGGATATGTCCGCAAGAGATTTCATTTGATGTTCTTGTTACCGGACATTTTCATTTTTACACGTAAGAGATCATTTCCTTGTCTCCAAAGCAAAAAGGAAAATCCTTTTTTTGATTTTTTTCCTTAAGGAGTATTAGAGTAACATTAAAAACATGTATACTACGTAAAATAATTGGTTTGGATATGTCCGCAAGAGATTTCATTTGATGTTCTTGTTGCCTGACATTTTTATTTTTACACGTAAGAGATCATTTCCTTGTCCCCAAAGCAATTTAGTTATTTAATTATTTATTTTTAAAAAATTAGTTTTTTGTATTTTTTCCCCCTTCCTTTGGGACCAATTTTGGTCAAAAACTTTGGTGCCTATAAAGGCCACCAGCCCACCACCATCCATCCAGTTGTGTTGCATTACAACATTCCAGTATTCATTGTAACTGCGAACCTAAGCAAACCGTTCATATCTCTTCGTGTGTTTGCCGTGTCTCTCTCTCTTTCTCTCTGGATTTACACAAACATATATATGTGTTTGTGAGTGTGTGTTACTGTGTGTAAACCAGCTGTTTCCATCTCTCCCTCATTGGAATCCAGCCCCCTTTTGAAACAACTTTCAGATTACGCCAACTCAAATTCAAGATTCTGGGCATAATCTTTGTTGTTTTTGGCTATCTGGGATTTGATTTTCTTGAAGAAAGGTTGAATCTTTCTTGATTTTGGTCATCTGGGGTTGAGGTTTTTGGTAAAAAGATTCAATCTTTGTTGTTTTTGGTCATCTGGGGTTAAGTTTTTTTTGTAAAAAGATTCAATCTTTATTGTTTTTTGGTCATCTGGGGTTGAGTTTTTTTGAGAAAAGATTCAATCTTTTGTTGTTTTTGGTTGTGGGGTGTTGAGAAATTTAGTGTAAATACATAAATTTTGGTGTAAAAGAAAGGTGTTTTTTTAGGGCGGATGAGGATGAGGGATGAAAATGTAGTGGGGTATGAGAGGGAGGTAGAAGAAGAAGAAGAGGAAGAGGAAATGGAAAGGGAAATGGTGGGGGCGCATGGGTCTCCCCAGCAACAGATGAAGTTGGTGGTGGTAGGCTATGCTCTTACATCCAAGAAAACTAAGAGCTTTTTGCAGCCCAAGCTTGTAGGTCTAGCTAGGTAATCAATCCTTTTTTTTTCTTCCTGTTTTGTTAATCATGATAAAACTCTAAGAATTTTGCCATTATTTGTTGAATTTCATTTACATTGCTGTTTATGTAAGATATTATAACAAGCAGAAGTGGAATTTGGTATAGGTGCATTCCTAGTAGGCACAAATCTAAGAATGTATATTTTGTAAAAATATATAGTCTGAGAGGAAAGTTGTTGGTTAGGGTAGAATCTCACCTGCTATAAGTATCATGCATTTCCTGTTTCTGAATGCTTAATATCTTTGCTTTATTGAATGGTGGATATAGCTCTTTGTAGCAGGTTCAGTGAAATCACCTTTGTAGGCTCCGACCTTGTGTACATATATATATATAAAATATCTGTATGTATATACACAAGTATATATTTACATGTGTGTGTCTCTCTCTCTTTCTTTGTGTGTGCATATGTAATGTATGTGTGTATGTGTACGCATTTGTGTGTGTACGTGCACACATATATGTATATGCATGTACAAAATGCACCTCACCCACTTGAACTCCTTGTCTTGTGATACTGTTCGTTATGTTTGCTTCATTGGGTGTAAAAATTGTTTGGGGCAGGTATATGTAGTTATAGATTGTAGTATTATACTTCAAACATATGAAGTAAATTTCTGGCCGCTTTCTTAATAAACACCCATGTTTATTAATTACACATATTGTTTAATTCATGGTGGACTTTGTGAACATTTCAACTGATTGTAAGTGACTTTTGTGGTACAGTTTTGATTTTTAACTTTTTTGTTTTATTTTCTTTATTTGATTAGGGTTGAACTCTAATTGGGGGAGGGAGGAGGGGGGGGGGGAGGTTAAGAGAGTCGAGCAGCTCAACTCATTGAGTCCATGAATTTTTCATTTATTTTTAACTTTTGACTATCAACTGATATGCTCTAGCGTGCGTGCAGTCCCCTTGTTTGTAATTTTTCTTACTTTTTACTTATGAAATTGGATATTTTAGGATTCCGGATGTACTATTTTCTTAGAACACTATACCCGACATTGTGTTTAGAGATATTAATATGTTCATTGAATTGTCCAAGCCTTGGTGGGCAGAGTTACCCGATACTTGTGCTGGTGGGAGGTAATAGGTACTCTGTGAAATTAGTCGAGGTGCGGTCAAGCTGGCCCGCACCCCAGGGTTATCAAAACAACAATATTCATTGAGCTGTAACCTCAGTGAGGAAATAAGAATTATCTGGAACAAGAAATGATTAACCATACTGATAGACTTCGTTGAAAAAATACACTTATGGATAGAATTACCACGGATTCACTTTTTAAACTATGCTATTACCTATATTATTTTCCTTTTGCTCATTTTTTGACGGACTGTTTTTTTCAAGTCTAACAGTACTATTAATACAAATTCAGATCTGGATTTTATCACGTTTTCATTGCAACCAAGTAGCTAACCATGCTCCTGCATTATGTAGGAATAAGGGAATACTGTTTGTTGCTATAGATCAAAGCAGACCCCTTTCAGATCAAGGTCCTTTTGACATTGTGCTCCACAAGGTTAGTTCATTGTACTACCTCGTGTTCCCTCGTGCATTTTTTATTGTTTTATGGTCCGTCTTTCCTGTTTATTTACACCTAGATATCCCATTAGTTTCTGCCCAGGGAAAGTAATCAGTCTGGTAATTTTTCCTTGTTCCTATCCTAAAACTTTTGCGCTTACTGCAAAGTTGCTATGTCTTTTTAATAGATGTTGCTTATTACCTACATATAACTTCTTGTGCTCTTCTTCTCTTGCAGTTGTCAGGAAGCAAGTGGAGCCGTATTCTTGAGGTTAGTTCATATCAAAAGCTTTCTTAGTGTGATTTTGTAAAAGAATCATTAGGATATCAATTAATGTGTTATTGCGAATAAATATGTATCTCCTATGTGACTCTTTCTTTTTCAGTCAGTCTCAAAAAGAATGACACCTTTCTATATTTAGTAACAATTTAACTTTAAAATTTTCGATTTACGCTTAATGAGATGATTTATAGTCATACAAATATCTATGGATTGTTTTAGACCACAAGTTTCAAAAGGTTTCTTTCATTATTAAACTCCGTGCCCAGTCAAACACCATCACGTAAATTGGGGCCGAGGGAGTATATATGTTTAGGGTGCAATACATGCAATTTCTTGATGATGTGGATTAGAGTTGGCAGTGATTGGTGGGCAACCGGCTCTTTTTTGTTTAAGCTTATTCCCATCACACGTAACCTGCAGACTGCCTGCTCTTTCTACCATTATTATTCACAACTTCATAAGTAAGGTTAAAGCCTAATGCTTCTGGCCAAGTGAGAATCTTTATCCTTCATCGACTGTTATCTGGTTTGCAGGATAGTATTCCTGGCATCATAAACTGATTCTTTTTGTCATAGTGAATGCTTATACCAGCTTTAAGAGGAGAGGCTTAACCTAAACAATGTTTTGAATCTTTTTTATTTTACCTTTTTGTAGTACATCATTGATCTTATGTCATCTGTCTAGGATAACTGGTTCTTGTTCTAATTTTATCATGAAGTTATTGGTTCTGTTAGAATATTAATAATGAATGCGAATGTGGAAAACTGATATATATTAATATGCTCATTTGCTTTCTCTGTTAAAGCCTCCTTTTAGTTTAGTCTAGAGGAGTACATATGGAGAATCCCCGTTTCTTATCCTATGCACTTAATTTTTTATGGACAGGATTATAGGCAAACACATCCACATGTCGCGGTCCTTGATCCTCCAGATGCCATACAGCATGTATATAATCGTCAATACATGCTTGAAGATGTCGCAGACCTGAACTTGTCAGATGGCTATGGTAAGTTTTCCGCTTTTGTTCTATGATCAGCGAGAACTGTTGTTATAAACTTATGATTAGCTATATACAATTGCTGTTATTCTGAAAAACGGGGTCTGTTTATTAGTTGTATGCACCAAGATAGTCCATTTACAGTTCCTGAAGTGCTTTTGATAAGCTGTTATGCTGAAACGATGAGTAACTTGCTTTTGACTGCATGACAGGCAAAGTAGGTGTTCCCAGGCAATTGGTTATAGAGAAAGACCCTTCATCTATTTCAGATGCAGTAGATAAAGCTGGTCTTTCACTACCTCTTGGTATGTGTATCTTTATTAAGTTGTTGCGTATTTTGGATTGATCGACTGATCTATAACCATCTTTTGAACTTTCATAACTCTGATAACCTTTAATCCTCAAGAAAAAGGTAGGTGCTAGCCATCTGATCTTTACTTGCCATGGATGCAAGTCTGAATAAAATGGTAGGCAATAGAAGAACAAACAAATTGTTCTTGGGGCCTGTTCTTTTGTTTGAATGGAGTTGCTTTTTGTGTTTTCAGTGGCGAAGCCTTTGGTTGCAAAGTCACATGAGTTGTCTCTGGCCTACGATATGGTCTCTCTTCAGAAGCTTGAACCGCCGCTTGTTCTGCAGGAGTTTATCAATCATGGTATGTATTTCATTTACAGGTTAAATTTGTGTTTTTCATGTGTATTTTTGATTGAATTAGTGTGGTGGTGATACTTTGTTAAATTTGTGGCTGTAGGAGGTGTGCTCTTTAAGGTTTTTATTGTTGGAGAAGCTGTTAAGGTCGTCAGGCGTTTCAGTTTACCTGATGTTAGCAAACGCGAGCTGTCCAACAATGCTGGGGTTTTCCATTTCCCTAGAGTTTCGTGTGTTGCAGCATCTGCAGAAGAAGCTGATTTAGATCCTAGTGTTGGTGGTAAGCCATCTTTTCTATATACATTTGATTACATCATTGTACATACTGGGAATGTATTAAGCGCACTTGAATATATATAGATACCTACTGATATGGGTTACTCTTTTTTGGATAAATCATATAAAGTTTCTTAAACATTTAATTCCTTGTTTTCAAACAAGGGGAAAACTTCAAAGATTCTTCGTCCATTTGATAAAATTATCATCTACTCCCTCCGTTTCAATTTGTTTGTCTAGTTTTGACTTGGCATGGAGTTTAAAAAAGTGAAGTGACGAGAATCAGTCTTTGCACACCTGCAAAAATTTCCTTAAGCTGATCAGGGTGTTGGTCGCTCTAGTCACACCTTAGCTCTTGTTGATTAAATCAGAGAATTGTTTAGTCTCACATGAACCCCTCAATAGTTCCACCCCTAGATCAATTTTGTCACATAGTTTTCTTGTTTCTCTTTTTTGGGTTAGAGTGTTTTTAGTCACATTGTTCCATAACAATTGAAAGAATACAATCTATATAGGTGATAACAATAAGTTGGGAAAATGTTTTTGGTCATGTTAGTACGTTTACCTTTGATCTTATGGTTTTTAGGAGATTTTTAGTCCTACTCCTACTAAAGATTTTTATACCAACAAGAAAATTATAGTGACCTCCTAGTACTTTCTATTTTTATTTTTATCTTGTATAATATTGGCCTGATATGAAATTAAATAGAGCTACTTGGTCAGTGAGGATTCATATAGCTGATCCCAAGTTGTTAGGATTGAGGCGTTTTAGTTGTATAGTTTCATAACAATTGTACAAAGCATAGTTAAAAAAAGGATAACAAAGGATTCAAAGATTAAAACGTTCTCAAATGAACTTAGCTATCTGCAAAGCTGCAATGCTATGGCTGATCAAATACCTTTACACTTTTAGTTAAGTGTTCTCTAACATTTCTCTAATATATTCAACATCGAAGCTGTCGGATAGGATCAGTGATCTGTTATTTTACCTTGGTCAATACTAGGCTTTTCTTAATCTGAACACCTTACTTTACTGTGGTTTTGCATGCTGTGGGGTGATTTTATCACCAGTATGGTGTTAACTTAATTCATATTTATCCTCTGCAGAGCTTCCTCCGCGGCCATTACTTGAGAGGCTTGCTAGGGAACTTCGTCGTAGACTGGTATTTTCTGTTCACTTTCTCTCTTTTCCTTGAGGAATTATGACTAGAAGGAAACAACTATGGGGGCTACATGCTCCGTCTTCTAGTCTGTTCTTGTTCAGCATCATCATCATGTGTTATTTTAAAGTTTTATTACAATGTGTCATGCAGGGTCTTAGGCTCTTCAACTTGGATATAATTCGAGAGCACGGGACCAAAGACCGTTATTATGTCATAGATATCAACTACTTTCCTGGTAAGTTATGCTTTCATCAGTAGACATACTATTTTGGTTTGACATTCACCACCGTTCAAAAGAAAAGTTCTTTGTTTCCCTCGGAACTAATGGTTATGAAATTTCTTCTGCTTGTATAAACTTCAGGGTACGGAAAAATGCCAGAATACGAGCACATATTTACAGATTTTCTCCTGAGCCTGATGAAGCAGAAATGACAAGGAAATTCGTCCGGTATATAACTTGTCTACACTATAGAAGAGGAGGATATCATCCAGTCAGTACAAGCAGGAGAGAACTTACATGAGTGCAATGACTAAAAGCTATTAGAAGACGCGGGCGGAGAAGCACGAAAGAAGTTCCAACAAATGTCTGAAATGACTTCTGGCTGAAGCACAGAGTACACAATTCTAGCAACTAAGCCTGGGCTCCAATTTTTGTTTGTTTATTCAAAAAATTTGGCCACTTTTATTCTTTCTTTGGGTTGGGTAGGGGGTGGGTTTACAAAGGGGGAAAGATCCCCCCTTAGTTGGTAGTGGATTGTGGAAGTTGAGTCCCTGGTAAATGTTTTCTGGAAAGTAAATGTCTGTACCTAAAGTCCCAAATTTTTTGCAGCCACCTTGTATATATATGCATTACCTTTTTGCTCTTTTTCAATCTCTCTTTGGATAACTGAATTTTCTGATCCGTTTATAGAATTATAACAATAATAAGAATTGCTTAAATAAGGTAGTTAGCTTCTTTTTGCGGTATGCTGCTCCGCCAGCCAGGAGCGAATGAACATAAATCTTGAACGAGAACTCACTCATTTTGATCCCCTTGTTGACCAAGTAAGGTCGTACTGATATTGAAAATATCAACAGAAAACTCTCTACTATCTTACCCTTATTGACCAGCTAGTGTGTAGTGAAAATGTTTATAGCAGTGTTTAACACGAGGGCGTAAGGTGAGGCGTTTTAAGGAGCACGGGAGGCGAGGTGTAAGCCTTGAAACACGAGGCGCAAGTCTTATGGATCCATGGAGCATATATCTCATGTATCTTTAATTTTGTAATTTTATTACTAAGAAAATAAGCAAAAGTAAGACTTTCAATAATTCCGCAATACTCGCAATGAAAGCGCCTTTGAAAATACTATTTTCGCCTTCAATGTATCTTTTGCAATAAGAATCCGAATTAGTCACACTTTCTTTTATAATGAACCTTATGTTGGTCAGTAAGAGAGGGATTACAAATCAAACCCTCACCGACAAGATAAAAGTTCACATAATCAATCAACTTACCTACTAAGATTCCCCGGGATACCAAAAGTGGGGGAAAAAAAAAGTTGGTAAAAGGTCGCATCCGAAATTTTGACTAATAGTGAGGAAGAAAGAAAAACAACATTTTCTTAGATTGGTTGGTGTCCCGCGCTTTTCTCAAGAAGAAGAAGAAGAAGAAGAGAAGAAGATCAGTATACAAATGAAAAGGCTTTCTGGTAGTAGCTTAGCACGTCGACTCTTCAAATCCAATTCACAACACACCCATTCTCAGGTACTTACTCATCTTGTTTTTATCCAATCAAAATTGAAAGAAAAACAATATGATCTTGGGTAACTAATTGGGCGTTTGGGATTTTGTTATAGTATAAGATATACGATTAGTTATTTTTATTTAGGCCTTACATCAAATGAGAGCTGACTAGCCACATACAGCTTTTTACTCTCAGCTGCTAAATGGGGTTTTTTGTGCATTTGCCAAATTGGGGTTTATCAGCAACTTCAATTTTTCTAGTGGGTCCTTGACCAAAAACTCATATCTTGTACTTCTGTTACTCCTTTTTGGGACTGCTTTGGACTGTTTTTACATGAGGGTCTACCGAAAACAGTCTCTCTACCTCTCACTGAGGTAGTGGTAAGTTCTGCGTACACTTTACGCTCCCCAAACCCAACTTTGTGGGAATACACTGGTATATTGTTGTTGTTGTCCTTAAACGAAAAATGGAAAAAAATGAATATTTTGGGTTATTCTTCATTCTTGAATTATTAATTATGATACTTACTTTTTTTTGTTTTAAAAAGAAAAAGAAAATGGGGTAGCTAATACTAGGTGAGGAATCCAACTCCTCACCAACTAAGCTACTAAGATTTCCATGTGATACTTACTTTTGGTCGTTGTGTAAACAATTTTGTTGAATCCTTTTGTTTAAAGAAGAGATTAATTGTTTTGTAAAAAAACATACTTGGAAAAAAAATAATTAGGATGAACAAAATCTATTGTTGTTGATGCTATAGGGTATCTGGCATTTGAGTATGGAAGTCTGAACAAATTTACTATGAGTTCAATCTCAAAAAAAAAAAAAAAAAAAAAAACAGAAACTATTGGAGATGCCTCGGGAGAACAATGAACATAAGCTAATTGTCGCCAAAATCTAGATTAGGACAAACAAACACAGGCCATTAGGTGTGTGTATCGGAAAAACATATGTATTAGAAGATTCAGAAGCAAACATGGTTTTCCTTACGTTCATTGCTCTTTTACTATTGTTATGTTGCTGATGCGTCTTGCATGTCAAACCTGTACTTCATAAGGAACACGGTTTTTTTGCTGTCACTTACTTCTCTTTGAGTGCATTCACGAAGATTATATTTTCCTGACAGAGCCCAAAGGAAAACAGGGAAAACACTGGCAGCTATGACGCTATTAACGTCATCCTTAACCATGACTTCTCAGAAGGGCTGCACTTGTGGCGCACCAATTGCTGCAGTGCTTTTGTGGTTCCAGCGGATTCTGGTAACCATAAAGGAACTGCAGAAGATGTAGGGTGTTCTTATGCTGTTGTCACAAATCGCAAGGAATGTTGGCAAGGCTTGGAGCAAGATATTACAAGTAGAATTTCAGCAGGTTGCGTCTACACAGTTTCTGCTTGTGTTGGAGTCTCTGGTACTTTTCATGGTTCTACTGACGTCCTGGCAACATTGAGACTTGTTTACCAAAATGCAGATACAAGCTATTTATTTATTTCAAAGTTAGTGTTTCTATCTTTATCCTTACTCCCTTCATTTCAATTTGTTTGTCTTACTTTGCTTTTTAGTTAGTTTCAAAAAAATGCCTCTTTCCTTTTCGGCAACTCTTTAACTTCAACTTTCCACATGATATGTGTAAGACCACAAGATTAAAGGACATTTTGGTACATTCTAAGTATCTTTAGTTAAGACCACAAGATTCAAAAGTCTTCTTTACTTTCTTAAACTTCGTGCCAAGTCAAAACCAGATGATCAATTTGAAACGGAGGGAGTACTTTTTATTGTTTATGGAAAATCTATAACGTTAGTACCTTGCTCCATGCAGAAAGTCTGTTATGGAGGAGGGTTGGCATATGTTGGAAGGTTCATTTTCGCTGTCAACTATGCCAGATCAAGTTATCATTTATCTCGAGGGACCTTCACCTGGATCTGACCTGCTCATAAAATCAGTGATCATCACTTGCCCCAGCCGCACTGGTTATGAAGTAAGTTATTGCTGTTCTGAAAATCCTTTTTGTATCCAGACAAAATGAACAACGGAAGTCCCACTTATGACTTGTGTTGGTTTTTTGTTGATTATAACAGCTTATACTATCTGTTCAATTACGAAAACCACTCTTACCTTTATTTTGATAGAGTTCTCGGCCAACATCCAGTTATACTGATGATGAGAGGATCATAGTAAACGAAAATTTTGATGACAGTCTGAATAGTTGGTCCGGAAGAGGCTGCAAGGTTGTTTGCCATGACTGTATGGCAGATGTAAATATCAATCCATCCTCTGGAAAATACTTCGCATCTGCAACAGAGCGCACACAGAGCTGGAATGGGATTCAGCAAGATATAACTGGGAGAGTAAAGCAAAAGCTTGCTTATGAGATGACTGCCATTGTTCGGCTATATGGTCACAATGTCAATAGTGCCGATGTTCGGGGAACATTGTGGGTTCAAGCAGCTGATAACCGTGAACAGTATATAGGCATTGCCAAGTAAGTTAATCTAAGTTCCACTTATTTAATGTGCACATGTGCTGTCTGATGTAGTATCCATTGTCTTATCATTAGTCAACATTTGGCGGAATACATAAACGTCCCATTGAACTTGACAAAAAAATTCATTTGAACACTTGAACCAAGGACATGACCTATTAAGCATCTGAAGTCCGTAAAAGCTATACACATTAAAGACAATTTGCACAACCAGTCAATTAAACTAAGTGCACACCCAGTTCAAATGCTATGACAAGATAAAACAACTAATGAGAAAATGACACGTGGCTGTTTCAATGTTTTTTATTTCTTTCTCATTCTCTCATTCTTTCTTAATTTACTTTATCTTATCAAAAAACAAAAAGAAATCTTCTCAACTGTTGCATCTCTTGAGCACCGCCATTTCTTCCCTTCTGTTCTTCTAAACCTTTCTGGTTCAAGCCCTCACTGTCGTAGTCTGATGCGTTCCTAGTAAAAGCATTTGAAGCATGATGATAGTAAGGCATTGTCACTAGTTTGGAAATAGAGTGAAGAAAACATAAGCATTTACTGGCTCTCGGAGATGGCCAGATGGGATTGCTGGCATTGCGTCTCAGTAAAGGATTACCTCTTTCTTGTTGTTTGAACAACATTTGATTGGTAGCTAACTTTGGAGAAAGAGAAGCCATCACTAGTCTTAGCCACGCTGAAGTCCCTGCAATCCTCTTCAATGACAGATTTACAAGCTGCAAATTCTATTCTAAGTGCTTTAGTGGCTGCTCCCTTGTCTTCTACTCTTAAGGGAACGAGAGAGAAGAAACTAGAAAAAAAGTAAAAAATGGAAAGGAAAAACAAAAGAAAAAACAAAAATGAGTTGCCATTTTAAAGGCATTTAATGCATTTAAAAAATACGCACTGTGGTACGTTGGCATATCATGCTTAATAGGCACAACTTTCAGAGACTTTAGGTGCTTAATAGGTTATGCCCTTAGGTGAGGTGTCAAAATGATTTTTTTTGTCAAAGTTCAGTGGGCTGGCTATGTATCCTACCCTAAATTTCCTGTTGTTCTTGCAAAGCACCCTCACTATATAAAACAATTTACAATTGTCGGTTATGAACATAGTTCTTATGAAGCTTCTGCATTAGCGTTCTTGCTTTTTTTTTTTGGCGTAGTGCTTCAACAATTTGTTTTCAAATAAAATACACACGATCCTAGGTCATGAAACTTCTTTAATGCTATCGGACCAGAAGCAATGTTATATGACTCAACCAACCTATGCCTTTTTTGCACTTCTATAACATTTAACATATAATAGTGTTATTATATATAACGCCTTAGTACCGTTGAGGAATTTCTGATATTAACTGGCTGATTCTTCTGAATTGTGTGTGGATAATAATTTCTCTACAGTGTTAGCAATCACTAGCATGAGCACTACAGTAATTTCAGGTTTTGTTTTGTATTAGAATTTGATAATATCCCTGGAAGGATAATCACAATTGTCATTATCTCTTGACATTGCTTTTTCTTAACATTCTTGGCGTCAATTTTGATCGAAGCTAACTGAAATGCTGTAATTCTGATATTCTGATATTAACTGGCTGTTTCTTCTGAATTGTGTGTGGATAATCATTTCTCTACCGTATTAGCAATCACTAGCAGGAGCACTGCTGTAATTCAGGGTTTTTTTGTATAGAATTTGATAATTTTTCACGGAAGGAAAATCACTATATCATTATCTCTTGACATTGATTTTTCTTTACATTCTTGGAATCAATTTTGATAAAAGCTAACTGAAATGCACCAGCATAATAGATATATGGTGGTTTGTCTTGATAAGTTATCTTCTTCTTTCTGTTTTCTCGTGGTTTTTTCAATTACCGTGCACATTGAAGTTTCTGTCGAAGTGGCTTAACAAAAGCTAGTGATCTGCAGAGTCCAAGCCACAAACAAAGATTGGGTGCAGTTGCAAGGAAAGTTTCTTCTAAATGACTCTCCATCTAAAGCTGTTATCTTTTTAGAAGGTCCACCTCCAGGCACGGATATCCTCCTCAATAGTTTAGTTGTAAATCACGCAGTTAAACCTCCTCCTCCACCACCACCAGTTGTTGAGGTTAGTTGGTTCGTCATTTTTTTCTTTTTCTTTTCTCTTGAGCATGGTGATGGTATAGGGGTAAAGTCCGTAGGAAGTATTATGTTGTGCATCTTATGCTAACTAGCTGCCACTAGAAAGTGTTTCTCAGTTTAACGCTTAGGGGTCATTTGGTAGGATGTTTTAGAGAAAATAATACATGTATTAGCCTTGGTATTATTTAATACCTTGTTTTGTAGCAACATATGTATAACTAATACATGATACTCAATATTATAGGGTGTATAACCAATACATAGCAACTCATGGTATTAGCAATACCAGGGTTATTAATACATGGATAAAAATAGTTAAAGACAGAACTGCCCTTGAATACATCAAACCAAACAGTGGATAAGAAATAATTCCAACTGTAGCATAACTAGTCCCAGCATAACTAATCCTAACATTACTAATATACCCTATTCAATATTGTTCTTAGACACCCTACCAAATGACCCCTTAATGTTTTATGTTTGTCCCAATCCATATTTGCAGCCAAATAGCATTTGAAGCATTCTTTCACATTTTCTTTCTCTTTCAGAATGCTGTTTTTGGTGTTAATATAATCACAAACACCCATCTGAATAATGGCACAAATGGCTGGTTTCCGCTAGGCAATTGCAGAATGAGTGTTCAAACAGGCTCGCCACATATAATTCCTCCAATGGCTAGAGATTCCCTTGGTGCTCATGAGCATTTAAGTGGTCGTTATATTGCAGTGACTAATCGTACCGAGACATGGATGGGTCCTGCTCAGGTGATCACAGATAAAGTCAAACTCTATTTGACATATCAAGTATCTGCTTGGGTTAGAATTGGGCAAGCATCAGGCCCTCAGAATGTAAGTGTAGCTCTTGGTGTAGACGACCAATGGGTTAATGGGGGCCAAGTTGAGGTCAGCGATGATCAATGGCATGAAATTGGAGGATCTTTTAGAATCGAGAAGCAAGCAGCTAAAGTGATGGTGTATGTTCAGGGTCCTGCTGCTAGGGTTGATCTAATGGTAGCTGGACTTCACATTTTTCCAGTTGACAGATGTGCAAGGTTTAACCACTTGAAGAGACAGACGGAGAAGGTAATATCTAAATATTTCTGTTTTGTTTTCAATTGTTATTCCAGAGTTACGATCTTCAGGTCCTTTGAGGTGCTTCTAAATCCTCGTGTACTGTTGCCAACATTGTGTCTGAAAACAGATCTGTGACATTTTAATGATTGCTGCAGAGAAGATCTGACATGTGAAAGAAAAAAGAATGGTGTTACTTGTGGCAAAGTCTTTGTTAAGCAATTGCCCATGAATCTTTCATAAATGATTTCTTAGATTCTTCCTTCTTATCTGAGTTCAGAAAATGTTGTTGCAATAATATTGTTTAAAACAGCTCATCAAACATTTACGAGATCTGTGTTAGTGTTTTGGTATATGTTTCGAGATCAAATGGCTGTTCTTTCAGAATTCTCTTCAATAGGTTGGCAACATGTTAAATACATAGCCTTTTCAGATATGATCAGTTATGCGTCTGACAAAAAAAAATTCTTTCTTTCTCAGATACGCAAGCGAGATGTCATCTTGAAGTTCTTTGGATCGGACTCGGCCTGTTTGCTTGGCACGTCTGTTAGAGTTAGACAAAAGCAAAACAGTTTCCCCTTTGGATCGTGCATTTGCAGAACAAACATGGACAATGAAGACTTCAATGATTTCTTTGTCAAAAACTTCAATTGGGCTGTCTTTGGAAACGAGCTGAAGTGGTACAGCACAGAAGCACAGAAAGGAAAATTCAATTACAGAGATGCAGACGAGCTCCTAGACTTTTGCACAAGAAACGACATTCAAGTTCGTGGTCACTGTATATTTTGGGAGGTGGAGTCCACCGTTCAAGAATGGATACGTTCGTTGAACAACAATGACTTGATGACAGCTCTTCAAAACCGTCTATCCAGCCTACTTACACGGTACAAGGGGAAGTTCAAACATTATGATGTGAATAATGAGATGATGCACGGTTCTTACTACCAAGAACGGGTAGGTAAAGAAATCTGGGCAAATATGTTCAAAAAAGCACACCAATTGGATCCTTCCGTGATCCTATTTGTAAATGACTACCATGTTGAGGATGGCTGTGACACCCGGTCATCCCCTGAAAAGTACATCGAGCATATTCTTGACCTCCAAGACCAGGGTGCACCAGTTGGAGGAATAGGTATTCAGGGACACATCGACAGTCCAGTTGGACCGATTGTCTCTTCAGCTCTTGATAAACTGAGTATTCTTGGACTTCCAATCTGGTTCACTGAAGTTGACATCTCTTCTACTAACGAACACGTTAGAGCTGATGATTTAGAAGTTATGCTTCGGGAAGCTTTTGCTCACCCTGCTGTGGAAGGTGTAATATTGTGGGGATTCTGGGAGCTATTCATGAGTCGAGAAAATGCACATTTAGTGAATGCAGAAGGTGATCTCAATGAAGCTGGAAAACGATACCTCGCTCTTAAGCAAGAATGGTTATCCCACGCCCATGGACATATCGATGACCAAGGTCAATTCAGCTTTCGGGGATTCCATGGCACGTATGAGGTAGATTTCGTTACTGCTTCCGAGAAAATTACCAAGATGTTTGTTGTTGACAAGGGCGATGATGCACTAGTAATCTCCATTGATATATAGTACTACTGATTTTGACTCATTAAGGCCTTATAGTATGCCTGAAGTTTGGAGGATTGTCTGTAACATGTTCTGAAAAATGTGATTTGTTACTCGAGTTGATTTCTCAAACAGTCAATGAACTAATAGTTATTATCTCAGAAAGTTATTTTTTTGTTGAAGAAAATTGAAATCAAGAAAAAAAAAGTGACTTTATGAGATAATAACTATTAGTTCAGTGACCGTATGAGAAATCAACTCTTTGGGTGTGTTTGGTAAGAAGGAAAACATTTTCTGGAACAAGTTTTTCTATTTTCTTGTGTTCGCTTGGTCAAAAATTTTGAAAAATATTTTCTTTAGAAAAACAAGCTTCTTGAAAATAAGGAAAACAAGTAGTATTGTCTCCTCCTTACCCTCACAATCACCCACACCCACCCTCACCTACCTAACCCCCATTTTTTTGGAGGGCAAGGACATAAATGGCCATCCGGTCAAAATTATTGATAGCAGATGGCCTAAAAAAGTTAATACCATTTGGTGGCCTTTTTTAATAATAAAATATAATTTTGTAACTTTTCTTATTTTTTTCCTAAATGATGGAAATAGTTAGAATAAAAAAAAGTCAATGCACTATAATTCTTCACGCCTATTTTTTATATTATATAATTCGTGCATGATAAATATATAATCTATATATATTCAGTGTGTGTGTGTGTATTATATACACACAATATGCATTATATACATTTATTATCAGTAGATGTTTCATATATACTTAATATTCACTTTCTATACAATATATATACACATTATATACATATTTTTTAGTAGACTTTTCATATACACTTTATATTCACCCATTTAAGACAATACCCACTTAAACTATATAAATGATAATGTGCTAGTTCAGTTGAAATATATAAGAAACATATATATTTTATACAACACTGAATACATATACATATTTTATGCATCAATGATACAATTTTGATACACATTTTATACAGATACATATTATATACAATAATGATACAATTTCTATACAAATTATATAAATATATATTCTATAAAACAATTATACAGTTTCTATACAATTGTATTTAATTATTATCAATATTTTTTTTTGAAAAGGCAAATTTTTTAGCCCAAAAAAATTGTAGCAAAACAAAAAAAAAATCAAAACGAACTATTTAAAAACAAGTCCAACCCCCCCCCCCCAAAAAAAAGGGGTGGGGGGTGGGGGGTGGGGAGTGGGAAGAACTGAAAGTATGGGCTGAAATGGCCCAAAAAGGGAAAGGGCCATGGGAGGGAATTATTATGGGCCGAGTGGCCATTTGTGGGATAAGTTTAAGGTTAAACTACATAAAAAGACATACCTCCTTACCATATTTACTAACTCTTTCACAACTTTATTTTAATTACTTAATATACTACATAAATCACTCAGATACATCGCCCCAGGTCGTGATACATCGCCTCACCACGGATACATCCCACCCGATGTATCAAAGGTAAATCAAAAGAATGTCGATGTATCCGAGTGGTTTTGGGATGTATCCAATGAGATTCTGATATATCTGAGTAGTTTGGTGATGTATTCCGAGATGAGGGATGTATCCGAGCGGAATTGAGGTGGGAAAAAGAGTAATTAGCTCTTATGTAAGTTGTCCTAAGTTTAAAAAAGTCATTTTAGGTGGTATTTGTTTACTAGAGTGGACAGCCCATGTCCTTTTCCCTTTTCTTTTTTTAAGTTCCTTTTTCTACCCCACCCGCAACCCTGCCCCCACCCACACCCCCTAATTGTGTGCATCTACTGTTTACACAATTACTCTAAACTTTTAATATTCGTCTACATTCTACTGCTTAAATAATACAACTTCCAACTTCAAAGAAAGTTGTTTAAAGAGGTACAACTTTTAATGTCCGCTTGTAAATAATACTCCATTATCTAAAGTAGTAAAAAGCCCAACAACCCTCTAAAGCCTCTAAAGCCTTTTACTAAAAAAACATAGTTATATGACAGCAAGTCTTTGTTGGTTGACGGTTGGCGTCACGAGGCCAATATTGTCTATCAACTCACCATCCATATACTAATTCCTATCCACCATTCTACAATCTACTAGTCTTTTTTCACATGCCTTTTACTTTCTTGTTTACTCCTATATATATATAGAATAGAAGTTCCAATTATTTGCATAGCCAACACAAAAACACTCATAATAATAAACTAGAAAAATCAATTATGGAGAACTCAAATGAAACACTTGACATAGTTATGTTCCCTTTTTTTGCTTTTGGTCATATTAGTCCATTTGTTCAGCTGGCTAACAAGCTCTCCTCTTATGGTGTCAATGTTTCTTTTTTCACTGCTTCTGGCAATGTGAGCAGAGTCAAATCTATGTTGAATTCTGCTCCCGCTGCTCTTGTTGTCCCTCTCATTCTTCCTCGAGTTGAAGGTCTACCTCCTGGTGCTGAAAGCACCGCCGAATTGCAACCACTAACTGCTGAACTCCTCAAAGTTGCATTAGACCTAATGCAACCACAAATCAAGTCCATACTTTCCAATCTCAAACCCCATTTCATTCTCTTCGATTTTGCTCAAGAATGGCTCCCTAAAATGGCTGATGAATTAGGGATCAAGACTGTTTTTTACTCTGTTTTCGTCGCACTTTCCACTGCTTTCCTTACTTGCCCTGCTAGAGAGGGGAAAAAAACAACTCTTGAAGACATGAAGAGACCTCCACCTGGATTTCCTCGTACCTCTGTAACCTCAGTCAAAACCTTTGAAGCTCGAGATTTTCTATATATTTTCAAGAGCTTCCATGGTGGTCCTACCGTATATGACCGCGTACTCTCAGGACTCGAGGGCTGCTCTGCTATACTAGCAAAAACCTGCTATCAAATGGAAGCCCCCTACATTGAATACGTGAAATCACAATTCAACAAACCTGTTTTTCTAGCTGGACCAGTAGTCCCTGATCCACCTTCAGGAGAATTGGAAGAGAAATGGGCTACTTGGTTAAACAAATTTGAAGACGGAACAGTTATTTACTCTTCTTTCGGTAGTGAAACTTTCTTGAATGATCATCAGGTGAAAGAACTGGCTTTAGGTTTGGAACAAACAGGGCAGCCTTTTTTTCTGGTGTTAAATTTTCCTGTTAATGTGGATGTGATAGCTCAACTAAAGCGATCTTTACCAGAAGGATTTCTGGAGAGAGTGGCTGACAGAGGAATCATTCATTCTGGGTGGGTGCAGCAACAGCACATACTCGCGCATTCTAGCGTAGGTTGCTACGTATGTCATGCAGGATTCAGTTCGATAATAGAGGCACTAATGAACGACTGTCAAATTGTTATGTTGCCACAGAAAGGTGACCAGTTCTTGAATGCGAAGCTGGTGACTGGGGATATGAAAGCTGGGGTTGAAGTAAATAGGAGGGATGAAGATGGGTATTTTGGTAAAGAAGATGTTAAGGAAGCTGTGGAGATGGTCATGGTGGAGCTTGAAAAGCAACCAGGTAAATTAATCAGGGAAAATCACAAGAAATGGAAGGAGTTTTTGTTGAATAAAGATATCCAATCCAAGTTTATTGAAGATTTGGTTAATGAAATGAAGGTCATGGCTAAGGTCTCAAAGTAACTAGGGTATTTTCTCCGTTTCAAAAAAGAATGATCTGATACGGAGTTTAAGAAAATAAATAAGACTTTTGAATCTTGTATTATTTAAATTAAAGTTCAAATGTACCAAATTGTCTTTTAATCTTGTGGTTTTAAATATGCTATGTGGAAAATTAGAATCAAAGTGTTGCAAAAAAGGAAAAGGATCATTCTTTTTAAAACAGATTAAAAAAAAAGTAGGTGTTCTTTCTAAGACGGACTAATTCAATGGTCATCTCAGCATTTCCCAATGTACATGCTTTTTGTATTTTCACTTTCATCACCAATTCAATAGAGGTGTGCATCAGTCGGTTCAATTTGATTTTGTGTATTATTGGTTTGATTTATCGGTTTTCAATTGGTAAACACGTTAAATTGATAGCTAAACCAATAAGTATTTTTATCGGTTTTTGATTTATCGATTTGTGGTTCTTAATGGTTTGAATTTCGATTTAATCGATAAGAAATTGTTCCTCTAATTTTTTTTTGCTTTCTTTTTCTCTATTCATATATACATTATTTTTATGCATAAAAGCCTACACAAATTACAAGTAGAAGCAAAATTCAAATATATTAGTACTAAAACGAATTAGTTTTCCTTTTTTTTGCTAAGTAGCAAACTTGAATGCAGTAACAATCATAGTGATCTCTCAAAAAGAAAAAAAAAAATTGGTTTATAGTTTACATTGATGGGTAGAATCTCACCAAGCCAATAACTTGAGAAAGAAAACAACAACAATATGATAGTAAAGTATAAATGAGAAAAACAATAGGTATGTATTTAAAATCTAAAGCCAATATTATATAACTAGGGATAAAATTATAATTTTAATATAATCTTATTGGGTTATCGGTTTAATCATTAACTAAAATTTTAAAACGAAAAATTAAACTGATAGCTCAATAAAAAAAAATACAAAATCGCTAAAAATTTATTAACCCAATAATCCAATACCTATAAATCAATAATATTTTTTTAAATTTAATTTATCAATTAAATTGATTTTTGCACACACCTACAATTCAGCATAATGTCAACTTCCGACTATCAGACCACTTGAAATAAAATTACAAATAATTTTTTACTACTCTATAGGATAAATTCATAATCTAAAGAAAAAAATAATGATAAAACAACCTGCTAATAACATACTTTGAATTTTAAAACAATCTATTTAGTTGAGGTCATAAATAGATGAGTATATATATATATATATATATATATATATATATATATATATATATATATAGATACAAAAAATTTGGGCAAGTTTTAAAATTTTAAATTGATCAACGGTCATATCTTGGCCAAAAAGAGGTTTGAAGTAGATTTTGAAATTTGGAATTTGAAATTTTGAAGATTTGATTTTCAAAATCTCCCAAAAATAGATAAATACCAAACAAATATTTAATTTTTTTTAAAAAAAAAAAAAAATGCTTTCAAAATCTATGGCCAAATAGGAGTAAAAACTCGATAATTAAGTGAGTTAAGTTATGACTTATTATTTAGTTCACCTTGATCCAACTCATTTGATACCCTTAACAGATACACTTTTCATCCATTTGATCTGTCATATACCCCTTCCTTGTTATATAAAATAAAAAGTTCAGAAAGTTAAAATTAACCTTACTATTCACTCCATAATCTGATAGATATTTTAGTGAATTAATTAATCAAACGAAAACAAAGATAAAATTTCATTTTATATAGACTAAAACTTCTTATTTTTGAAAGCGAATCTATCAAATATAATTAATCATTAGTGAGTATCCTAATATTACCGAATTTGATCAGGGAGATGCAGAAATAAAAAGTGTTTGAATGTGCACATAAAGAAAGTTATAAGAGGTAGAAAATGAAAACATAAACAAGAATAGAAAAAGAATTAATGAACATGCGGTCAGGTGCGGATATAGGGGGTTATAATCTTCTCGATAAAAAATTACATTGTGTATTTATTCTTATTTTTAATCTATATATATAGATTTTGAATCCCCTAAATATAAAATCAAAGGTTGGTTCAGTGGTTTAGGAGGAATTCAAAATCCACCTTGAGATTTCAAGTTTAAATTTCATGTACTAAATTTTTATTTTTCGAATCTCCTTAATAAAAATTTTAAAATAATAAATACTCATTCATTCTTAATTAGAAATTTCGAGTTTAAGTTTGGGGTATAGAGTCTTCTTTATTAGAGAAGAACAATATAATATCTTACGGTCAAAACTCATTCTTTAAATGCAGAAAAAAAAAAAAAAAGTGCATACAAAACTAAAACTAAAAACTACCTGGTTATATTTTGAGAAGTTAATTAATAATTGCTAATCGTGCATACTACTTTCTCCTTTTTTTTTATTTGTCATATTTTGATTTTTGAGAATTTAATTACATAAATTTAAATTAATATTTTAAGATATATTTTTATTATATTAATATGAGAAAGATTATAATTTATAATATTTTTTATATAGTTTTCGAACAGCTAAATTTTTAATTTAAAAAAATATTAAATTTTAGCTTCAAAAATTAATCAAATTAACTTTTATAAAGTAAAATATAATAAGTAAAAAAAAAACGAAGAGAGTAATAATGAAAATAGTGAGATGGTAAGTTTTCTTGTCCCTACAATATATGTGTGAGTACTATTCTCTTTGTTCAATGTATAGCTGTTATTGATGCTCAATTCAATGTCACTTGTTTTTATTGACAAAAAAGTGGGAAAAATCTTTGACAAAAATTTCTAATGTACTTTAAAGGTTTAGTTGGAACAAGTTATTTTGGGATAATTAATTTTAAAATTAATTATTTTGAGATTAGTTATATCAGTATGTAAATAGGATAATTTATTTTATCACTATGATATAAATGATGAGATAAATAATTTCGAGACAAATTAATACCTCCAATTAAATGCAGGATAAAATAATCATTTATTTTATTCTGAGATTATTATACCTTATACCTCACACCAAACAACCCCTAATTTCTTTATACTGGTGCCTAGCCTATACTGGGTAGGGAAAATTCTCAAAATAGTACACCCTTCGTTCCATATTTGTTGATCACTTTCTTTTTTATACCCATATTAAAAAATCATAAATAAAAAGATAATTTTATCAATTCACCCCTCAAAAAACTTCTTTGAAACTTTACAAATAAGTGTAAATACTAAAAAAAATATATATAAGGATAATATGAAAAAATTTAATTAATATTTTTTTGATAAAATAAAATGAATAACTTTTTAGTAAAATGGTCAATTAATACGGAAGCAGAGGGAGTATGAACCCTAAAGCATTTATATTTACCCCATCAATAATTAATGCTAGGATTTTATCTCCGTAACGTGAAGATTGCATCATATTCTATGCTAGAATCTAGAAACCTAATTTCTTTTGTGTGTGTTTTCACTCGGTGTGTTAATATTGAAGTTCGATTAAATTTGAATTCGCACATTATATGATTGATTTTTGGGGGTGACACTTTCACAAGAATTTTTTCTATTCCCATGGCTCACACGAGACCTCTAGTTATATTAAGGGAATAAGGGTGAGGGATCACAACCATTTCAGCACAACCCATGTTGGTGAAACCTATAACTTGTTTGACCAAACTTTTATAATCAACTTATTTTTGAAAAATATTTTTTTTTAAAAGTACTTTTGGTGAGAAGCAGTTTGTGTTTGACAAATAAATTTAAAAAATATTTTTGAGCGCAATTAACGTTTGACCAAGCTTTTTAAAAGTGTTTCTAAATGTATTTTTCTCAAAAGTGCTTTTAAGGAAAAACTATAATTTCTAGCTTCTAAAAAATAACTTTTGCTACTCTCAAACAATTATTTTCTCTCAAAAATTTGGCCAAACACCTCACTTTTTTATTTAACTTCTGAAAATATAAATGAATTGTTAGAAATAGCACATTTCTTAAGAAAGATATTTAAAAACATTAATAAAGGATAATTTGTCAATATTACCTTTTTGATTCTTCCAAAACTCTTCTTCAAAGTAGAGATAGTCATTACTTGAGATGTGAAAATAGTTGAAAACTTCATTAAAAAGAAGGATAATTCTGAAAAATAATAATCAATATATTCTTCAAATTTCAAATATTCATTCATTTTGAACCGTAAAAATAAATAAAATTAACAATTTATTTATATTGGAGTAGACTCTAGAGGGAGTAATATAAGAGAGTACGTGTTTTGAGATTACTTTAATTTTAAAAGTCTACCACACAAATATTATAACATATTTAAACGTAATCTTTTGTAAAATTTTATGTTCAATCAAACAAAGATCACGTAAAATGAAACACGAGAAGCATAAGAAAAATTTACAATTCAACCCTTTCTCTTTCTTTTGCTTACCACACAAAATGTAAGTTGCATAAAAATGATAAAGTTATTCATATTTACGTCAAATCAATAAATACAACGTGATGTCCTCATGGGGCTATAGTATCCTTAAACGTAAAGTCTTTTTTGGCCTTTCCTCTCTTCTTCTCCATTATATATATAGACTTGCTTTCTTTTTCAAAATTACATCTTTCTTACACAGCTACTGTGCCATTAACATCCTTCTTCTATTTTTTTCTTCTGCAAAAATGATTCAAAGAGCTGCATTTTTTCGAAAATTAATTGAATCTTCTTCTCCACCATCAAAGGTCAGTCATCGTTTATTTTTTTCGCGTTAAATATTGACTTATGAACACGCTAATTCATCGTTACAATTGGTACGAACTTTGTATAAAATATACAATGAATTAATCGTATATAGTTCAAGTCAAAAACAGTGAATACGTATATTGAGTTGACTAGAGGTTTATGGTTATTGTGATTTTAGTTTGGGGCTAGGTACTCTACGGCTCAGGCTGCAACTTTTATACAAACTATAGTTCAAAGGTATGTTGCACGTGCTTTCTAATTGTTGTTAAACTACTATAAAATCGACCAATCGTCACTCGATTATTATCAAATTGACTGCAATCTTTTTCTGTCAGTGAGGCATTTGATATTTCCTTAGAATTTTATACATTTTAGAGGAACCAACATATAGATATTTTTTTTTATTTGAATTTTTTACTAATTTTTTTTTTAATTGATGGTAGTGATGATGAGTCCAATATTGACATTGACTGGGAGAATATTGGATTCCATTTAATGCCAACTGATTATATGTACCTAACAAAAAGTTGTGAAAATGGTCATTTTAATCAAGGCCAGCTTAATCCTTATGGCAATATCCAATTGAGTCCCTCTGCTGGTGTGTTAAACTATGGACAGGTATTATTCGTCACTAATCTGTCGTTAAATTGTTTGTAGCTAACAGAAATTTGTCCATTCGTTGACGAAAATTTCATTGAAAACAGGGTATTTTTGAAGGTACGAAAGCTTATAGAAGAGACGATGGACGTTTATTTCTATTTCGTCCACACCAAAATGCAATGAGAATGCAAATTGGTGCTGAAAGAATGTGCATGCCTTGTCCTTCAATTGATCAATTTGTTGATGCTGTGAAGCAAACTGCTATGGCTAACAAGCGTTTTGTAATCTTTCTTTCCTTCAAACTTTTTTTTTTTGGTACGGAAAAAAAAACAGAAATTAGTAACGGACAATTTATGTCGCGGGATTATCAAAGATACCGGCTTTTTTGTTTTGTTGTTTCTTATGACCCCACCAGAGGGCCATGGTGACCGTTAATCACGTTGTGGTCATGGGCGGAGCTAGAGTGTAGGAAGGGGGTTTGACAAAACTCATTAGTTTTGGTTCAAACCCTGTATTTGTCTCAAGTATGAGTTATTATTAATTTAGAATTCAGTAACTCAAAATGACTAAAATCTTGAACTCATAAACTTTAAATTCTGGCTCCGTCTCTGGTTCTGTTGACTTGGCCATAGTTCATCCACCAGACTTGGTTTTCCTGTCTCTTTAGAACTCAACGATATAACGTGTGGTACGAGCTTATAGAACATATCTTGTTCAAGTAAGGTCATAGTTACGAGCTATTTAGCGACAGATTAACTACAAAATTTATAGTTAATTTCAGTTTTTTTTTTTAGCTCTTTAGATTAAATTTGGAATTACTATTTAATCAAGTTTTTTTATTTTTTTTTATTTTTTTAGATTCCTCCTCCTGGAAAAGGGTCTCTTTATATAAGGCCTTTGCTTATAGGAAGTGGACCAATTCTTGGATTGGCACCAGCACCAGAGTACACATTTCTTGTCTATGCTTGTCCTGTTGGAAATTATTTTAAGGTAAGTTAAATTTTCATAATATTAAAGCCAAATGTTTATTATAAATGTGTATATTTATTAAAATTAGCTGATAAATATAGTCCGAGCTGAAGGCAATAGGTGACACATTTTGCGATTTTCATGTAGGAAGGTACAGCACCATTGAACTTGTACGTTGAGGAAGACCTTCATCGCGCCTCGCGTGGTGGAGCTGGAGGTGTCAAAAGCATTACTAATTATGCCCCGGTAAATATATACTAATTATTCCTTTCTATTCCATCTGTCTTATTATATGTGACACTATTATTACTCGGTCAAGCTATTAAAGTACATATATATGCTCAAATTCACACGAAAAGTTAAATGTTTTGATCCTCGTACTCTGAACACCTTCTTTTAAAATGGGACAGATGGTTTTAAAACACCCTCAATTTTGGGCCATATGTGCAGGTTTTAAGAGCCATAAAAAGTGCAAAAGAAAGAGGATTCTCAGATGTATTATACCTTGACTCTGTAAATAAGAGATACATTGAAGAGGTCTCTTCTTGTAACATTTTCCTTGTGAAGGTACATATTAATTCCTAACATCTATCACATCATCAATTAATTTTTGCTTCTCGAGATTCAAACCACGTGAACTTTGACCAATATCTTAATATGTGAGTATTCTTTCACCATATTGATTTGCGAAGAATTGCAACATACTTTTTGTATAATTTCTGAGTACCTACATGTTGATTTTACATATTGAATAATTAGCTAAAGTGACTCTCGTGAAGCAAAAAATGATAAGTATTTTGAGACGGAGGGATTATATTCTAATCTTCTATAAATCAAAGCTAACATTGAAAAAATCATATATATTCATAGGGAAAAATCCTTTCTACTCCAGCAGCAAGTGGAACAATTCTTGAAGGAGTGACAAGAAAAAGTATTATGGACATTGCACGTGATCTTGGCTACAAGGTTTATTTTTTAATTTTGACAATTATTCAAGCAACTAATGAAGACTAATTTAATTCTTTAAGTATAAATTAACTTGATATTTAAGAAACAATTTATTTAAAAAATAAATAAAATTGGTGCAGGTCGAAGAACGTTTAATTGAAGTGGAAGAATTGAATAATGCTGATGAAGTTTTTTGTACGGGAACTGCAGTTGGCATTGCACCAGTTGGTAGCATTACTTATAAAGGCAAAAGGTACCAACACTTCATTTACTACAAAGAAACATTTTAATTTTTATATAGCGAAATCTGATGTTAGGGCTTTTTCATTATTATATTTTCTTTTCATACTTGCTTTGAAACACTTTATATGAGTTAATGTTCTATCGAAAACAGTCTCTCTGCCTTTATAACAAAGTAAGAGTAAGGTATGTGCACATTACACCACCTTTTTCAGATCTCATTTGTGAGATTACACTGAGTATGTTATTATTGTTGTATACCGACATGTGACATAGAATATTTATAGATAACCACTTATAAAAAGTGAGATTAGTTTGATGGAAAATAAGACAGAATAGTTACTAGTATTATGTTGCTTTCTTCCAGTTATATGATACACTTTTTCTTTTATATTGTCATAAAAGGAATGATATATTTTTATATTTAGAAGAAATTGAACTTTTTATATTTTGTCCTCACGAATTCGAAATGCTCTCGAATCTCATCTAATTTTTACTGGGTTTAAAATCTATTATTTATATTTGCTTAATACATTTTTAAACACATATACATGATGCATGTTAGCCAAAGCTATTTCAATAACTTATTTACTAGATTGTCCCGAATAAACTACTTCATTCGTCTCAAATTAGTTGTCATACTTTTTCACTTCTCGAGAATTAGTTTGACTAATTTTTTAAGCTAAATTGAATTACATCAATACAATATTTTGAAATTAAAATTTATACATATCCAAAAATTAGACGAAATGTATTTCACGTTGCAATTTTCCCCACGTTAATACGATGATTTTTAAAAAAAAAAATATTAATCACAATTAATATAGTTTAACTTTAAAAGAGCAAAACATGACAGCTAATTTGATATCGAGGGAGTATAAAAGAAATTTATACTATGGGTACAGTATATATGAAGTTAAATTCTTTGCAGAAATTAGCCACTTCATTTATGAAAACCAACTACCATGTTTCTCTTTTTCCATGTTTTATAAGTAATGAGGTTAGTCAATGCAAAGATAGCTATGTGTCATGCATGTCTTCTTCTTCTTCTTTCTATTTTTCCTTTTCTATTTTTTCTTCATTTTATTTATGCATAATTATATTTCCTCTGTCTCAGAATACTTATCGTTATTATCAAAACTATGTTTTAAAATACTTGTTATATTAGAAGTTACGATAAAATTAATTAATTTTTTCTCATTTTATCCTTAATAATAGTTGTTCTTGAAGACTATAAACACCTTAATTATGACACATTAATAGAGTAAATATTCAACGAACAATAACAACATACCCAATGTAGTCCTATAAAGTGGGGTTTGGGAGGACCCCTATGACATAGAGAGGTTGTTTCTGATTAAATATTCAATGAAAAAAATTATATTTAAATAAGGATAAAATAGCCGAACACCTCTCCTAAATATGTAATGTTTTTGTAAGAGGAGTATTGTAAATGAAAAATATGATAAATATTTTGAGACAGAGGAAGGATAAGTTAATTATTTTTTTATTTGAATTTTGTATTTTTCTTGCACAGGATTGAGTACAAGGAAGAGCTAACAAGTAAGAAATTGTACTCAAGATTAATTGGGATTCAAAGAGGTGTTATTAAGGACAAGAGGGATTGGATTGTTGAGATTGAATGAACTTTAATTTCTTGCAAGTAAAATATAGTTTGGAATGTACTAAAGATTAGTAATGTATGAATTAAGACGTATTTTCTCCGGACCATTTCACTCGTTATTTTTATTAAAAATAGATGGTATAAAATAGTTGTCATTTTAAAAATTAAGGTATAATTAATTATTTGTTTACATCCTTATCCTTAGTCCTAAATATGAATAGATATGAATATAGTGCAAAAGAGAGAAATATTAAACATTGAGGAGTAATAAATAAGGATAATTTAGTCAAATTATACTCTAGTAATATTTTTTTTAAAAAGCGTATAAATAAAAAATGTGAGAAATAAAGTAATTCGAAGAGAATATCTCTCAATGCAATAAAAATCAAATTATTGGCGGTAATGATTTTTCAATGAAGGGAATTCCATGGACCATCTTCATTGGTTGTGGTGGCCACACACTATATAAGAGTTTAACATAAAGAGTTTAACTTATATTCATTGATAGCGTAAATGTTCAAAACACAATGGAGTTAGTAATTTATATAATTTGGTAAGTTGTTTTCATGTTAAATTATATTTGTAATGTAAAATATTTTTACATTATCATCGATATATATAAGTTAAATTCTTACTAAAATGATGATTTAAGTTTTATGCATTAATAACATTAAAAATTTATACAATCATGTCACTAATCAAGTGATAGCCGGGGGGCGGGCGTGGAAACTATTATAGTCAAACCATTCTATAATGGCTTGATTTTTTTTCAGAATTGTGTTATATTTTACTTTTCTATACCATCATTCTAGCTATAACAACAATGGCATTTATTATAGCAGTACACTATTTGTACAATTACTCCTCTATAAGTCAAACTCAAATATTGGATAATATTAATATTTTGTAAAAAATATATTATGTATAAAATAAAATATTAAAATATTTATGATAATCATCATTAAACTTGACAGATTGTAAACCTCTCTTTTAAGTTCAGAGTTTCAAACTCAAGAACCAAGATTGTTCCTTAGATTTTACTTCTTTGTAGGTATAACTAGTTATGTATTTTTTTAGTAATGTATTAGTCTTTTCAATAATAAAATATGGAAATCAATTGAGATTATAGATTTAACAAATATTTTATTTTCGTTTATAATATAAAAGTACAAAAAAAATAATCATATTTTTATTTGTAATAGCTAAATAAGATTTAAATGTTAAATATCATTATGCATGTATAATAATACCTCACTATAACAGACATGAAACTTTCAGACAAATATTGTCAGTATAGAAAGATTTGACTGTACAATATTGCTTCTGTTGTTGGCGTCAAATATTTTACTTCACAATCAAGCTCTTGCACATGTTCTTGACATTCTAAAAATTATTTTCTTTATTTTTTCTATTTAACCATTCGATAGAAAGAAAAGAGCGAGATGGTGATTTTTGTTGTTCCTGTAAAGCGAAAGCCATTCGCTTGGTGAATAAAGTGGATCACCTTCTTTTTGACTTCGGCCAAACACTTTTTCTCGCTATTCAAAATTTACTAATTCGATTAATTCAAATTCATATCGTAAAAAGTTTATTACTGAGGATTTTAATTTTCTTAAAAGAAACTTCATTTCTATGGCTCGAGAAACCTTTAGCATTCCACGACATCTTTTGATGGTGGCATTAATAGTTTGATTGATATACCATCTTATTTGCAATATCATTCTATATAACTTTTACAATTCTCAAATACTAAAATTCATCTAACTATTGATATTATAAATTGGATGATATTTTCTCTATTAAACTACATTTTCAAACCATAATTCATTTATTTTCAAACTCCAGTCAAATTCAGAGGTAGTAAAATTAGCTCATTAAAATATAACTCGCTTAATTTGTCCATGTTTGGACGGATTATTGACCCGCCCATGTTTGGACGAATTATTGACTCGCTCATTTATTAACTTAGCCCATCAAAAATTGAATTGATAGGTTTTCCATATTGATTCATGAAAATTCTTGTCAATATTTTGAAAAATATATTTTTTATTTGATATGTTAGCCATAATAAAGAAGCAAAATAGTTTTATTAGGTATTAAAAAATTATAAAAAATAAATGAAGCAATTAAAACTTACTAAAAATTGGGTGGATTGGGTTACAACTCTCATTTCAACCGAAGTAACTTTTGGACGGGTCAATCACTCACCCATTTATTAACTCAGTCCATTTTCATCTATCCAAATTCAATCCTACCCGCTCATTTAACACCTCTAGTCTTAACCATCATATATTGTGAATCAAAGAGTAACATAAAAAAATAAAAAAATCAGACAAACTTTGTTTTTAAGGTTCTTGATGATAGAAGGCAGAAAGCCCAAATGTCCAAAAGAGGAAAAGGTCAGATTTAAGAAATTGGCCCAATAACATATCTTGGACAGTCTTATAATTGGTTAATTTACACAAATGTCACTTTTTAGATCATCATTCAAATTTTATCCCATTCTTTAAAAATTGTACAAATATAGCCCTCAAAAATTACCACTCCGGACAATATTAGACTCGAATCTAACATTTGCTCATGTATTTCTCAACTTACAAACAAAATATTAGATCATCATCTGACATTTACAATAACTTACAAAATTATAGAAAATGGTCTAACATTTTCTTTATAAGATTTTCAATTTTGGTCAGAAGCGATCTTTAAACCGTAGTTTAAAAGGTTCTTAATTATTTTTTTTGAAAATAAAATCATTTATTTCCAAGTAATATGAACATGCTGCATTTAGAGATAACTGGACAGAAGGCCCCAGTTACTAAGAGTCTCAGTCTATTTGCTATTTCTGCCTTCCTACTAACAATTCTTTCCCTATTTATCTAAAAAGAGAAATAAATAGAGATTTCTTTACTAAATAATTATCCGAAATAAGGATAATCGGTGAATATTTCTGGTTATAATTGCCAATGCACTCTACTACAACGGCTAAGTTTTTCTTGAAATCGATTTTTCATGTTATATTAAATTAGTATATTTTTTTTACAACAACATTTTGTAGTTAAAGTCAAAACAATATTAGGGATAAATGATGTTGTTATAAAGAGGTTTGACGGTATAAAATTTAATATAGAAAGGAAAACTTTTACTCCCTCTATTCCTTTTAAAGAGATTTTTAAAACTTTTTCTTAATTTTTTCTAAAATAATTGTTTTTTCAAGGAATCAAAAAGTTATTAATTTTTTTCAAATTTACTCGTCTAATAAGTGATGAACAAATTTCTAAAAAAAAATCAAAACTTTTTTACTTTTTCATGCATAGATTAAAGGGTCTTTTAGTAAAATAGTTCATTTCATTAATGCTATTAAATGACCCAAGCAATTAATAATCTCCCATTGATTATGAGTTTATGACTAAGGGTGTGTTCGGTAAGGAGGAAATAACATTTTTTCATAGCAAATATTTTCTAGAAAAATAAGTGAAATTCCTTATTTATTTTTTTGTGTTTGGTATATAAACAAAAAATATTATTTGTAAAAGATTTGTATATGATCTTGATAAATATTATAGGACGGGAAGGGGGTGGATAGGGAGCGTGGGATGGTGGGGATGAGGGCTACAAGATTGGATGAAGATGAGGTCGGTTGAAGAGTGAAGACTGAAGAGGACACGATCAATATGAAATGTCATTTGTGAAATTTATTTTTCCTACTTTCACTAAAATAGCTTTAAATCCTCAACCATTAATTGTTACCTACTACTCTCTCCGTTAACTTTTACTTATTTACATACAAAAAAATAAAATTTTACTTTTATATGTTCACTTAAACATGTCAAGAGAAACTTTTTTTTTTATTTTACCTTTATTATTAGCTACTCATTTCTCAAATTACGTTTTCGAATTCGTTGACACATACATCAATTTATATAAATATTATAATAAAAACACTTTATTAATTTATTATTGTTTAAAGAAAATGCAAAATTCATAAGTAAAAGTGATCATTGTGCCTAATCAATTAGCCCAGTTGGCCACTATACATATACAATTTAGAGTTGGTGTGCATGTGACTTCTCTTTAACTTAGTCCCAATAATAAATGAACAATTTGTTTGGAAATTTTTTATTTAGTGGACTCACATGCATGTCTGATATATTATACATAAATTGCTATTAATTAAAGAAGACCATCTTTCTGACCTAATAAAATATTATTTTTATGGACTACATAAACATTACGTATTTTATAAGGTATAAATTTTATATGTACGTATAGAACCTAATAACTCTTTAGTTAAATTGATGAACTCATAACTGAAGAGTTACGTTTCTTCTCAAAAGTTATCTCCGAAGAGTTACTGGTTGTGGTCTCTAAGTTTATTATCGACTAGTGAAATAATTCGCGCTTCACGCGGCTATAAATAAAAATAATTAATTAACACGGTTATAAATAAAAATAATTAATTAATATTTTAATGTTTATATATTAAAATATTTATAAATTTGTAGTTTTTTTATTTTAATGGAGTAGTATATAATATTTATATTTAGGTCAGTGATAGAAAAGATAATGTAGATCTTTGTCATGATCTGAGATATGATATATTTTTTTTATTTTTTTCATTATGCAAAATAGAAATTCTTTACTTCTTTTTAAATACAAACTTTTCATATGTACATAATAAAACAGAAAATTTAGAGTGTATGAGTGGTGAAGTAAATGAAATAAATGATTATATTTTAAAGCATAATCTATTTTATTAAGTTGAAAATATTAATTTTTTATTTAAATTTTTTTAATCTTTTTTTAGAAATAGTTGATCCTCTATACAAAAGGTTTTTAACTTTTATGTTGTGTTTTGATTATTATATTTATTTACTAAATTTTTTTACACATTAAACAAATATTTTCAAAAATCATAAAAACAGAACAAATTAAACATGAGTTATGAATATCATCTGAGACTTGAAAGTAGAAGTTATAAAGAAGATAAAGAGACATAAGTTACAAAAATCTTGAATGCATAATTTTATTAGAAATTAAATATACTAATTATTATGCATTGATTTTATTTGTAAAAATAAACAAATAGACGGCGAAAACAAAGGGGAAAGTAAAAAAAGAAAAGATAAATAGTTTGATTGCGTAAGAAACATATAACATTATTATTTCAAAGACCACAAATATATAATATACAAACATAAATTTTAATAGTTATATAGCTAAGACATATAAAAAATAACCTATACTATTATATTTATAAAGGAATAAAAAAATAAAAAGAAAAATTATTACATAATACATTTTGAGCAAGAAAAGAATAACAACAAAAATAGATCGTTACGTACGCAAAATATTAAGCAATAACATTATAAATAAATTATTTAATTTTTTTTGCGAGAGAAACAAAAATGAAACTCTTTATCATAATTCTCTTAGTTGAAATAAGATAATTATGTTAATTATACTTCATAACAAAAAATAGAATCTTAAAGGACTAAATGAATAATAATATTGTCAATATGTGTAGCTAAGTAACTATTATAAGCCAAAAAAAAAACTCGAGCAAAAATAATTTTTAATTATGCTTTAAAAAGTTTCTTTCTAGCACCTTCTTCTATAAGTAGATCCACCATCATGCTCTACTCCCTAAGATTATATCAAATCTCTCATTATATGCTAGCAACATTTAAAAAATGGTTTAACACAATTATGAATAAATAAAATAAATTATTGAATTATAATAACATAAAAAGACAAAAACAATGTAGACGATTATTAATATGATACTGCACTATTTATGATATTTATAATGTTTCTATTTCAATCATATTAATTAAAATGTAATTATATCTAAAAAGAGGAAAGAAATCTAAATTATATAATACATATACAAAAAAAAAGTCGATTGTACAAACAATAAAAAATAACTATCTCTTGAAATCTAGAAAATATTATAATCGAAATACACTATATTATTGTTAAATTAGTGTCAACCGCAAATTAACTTTTAATCAACCACACATAAATGATGTATTTAAAAATTAAAATTACCTCAATATTTATTATCGTAAAAAAAATCTTGATCATATACGATTATTAAATTAGTATTCATCGCAAATTGACTTTTTGATTAACCACACAGAAATAACATATTTAAAAATTATTATTACCCCAATAAATTATCGTGAAGATTTCTAGATCATACTTGATTGGAGGAGGAAAACGAATACATTAAAAAATATATTATAAAATTAAGAAAGCACGATCAAATACATAAAGTTAAAAAAAAACTTGAAAATGAAATATTTCTTGCCTTCATATACTCCCTTCATGTTACATGTTATAATTCACAAGCCAAAGTGATGGAGAAGAGATAATGAATACGTAAAAAAATATATGCCAAAACTAAGAAAGCACGATCAAGTACATAAAATTGAAAAAAAAAAACTTGAAAATAAAATATTTCTTGCCTTCATATACTCCTTTCATGTTATATGTTATAATTCACAAGTCAAAGTGATGGAGAAGAGAGGATAAATTTGGATGAGAATCTTCATGAAATAAAATATAAGTTTATATAGGCAAAATAGAGGAATACCATAAGGCATTACTAACTTAAAAATTAAAGTTTGGGGGTTATGGACATGAAAATTATGAGAGTTATGGCTATTATTAAGAGTAGAAATTAAAAAGATATGAGTTATGAATAGTTACTTCTAAAACACATTAAATAAAAAAAAGAAAAAATATTTAAAATCTAAAAAATTAATATCATTTTATAATTAGAAGAAGGGCAAAAATTAAATGGAAAAATCTTTAAAATCTTAGAAATTAATGTCATTTTATAATTAGAAGAAAGACAAAAAAAATTTTAAAAAAAGGAAAAATCTTAGAATTAATGTCATTTTATAATTAGAAGAAGAGATAAAAAATTATAAAAAAATTTGGGCAAAAAAGAAGTGCATAATTAGAGTAATTTTTCAATTCTTCATTAGTACATCCAATAATTAGTAATCAATATAATAACTTATACACAATAAATTAATATAATTATTAAGAAATTTAATGAAACTTAATAAATAGGATAGAAGATGGTTAATTCTTTAATTAAAAAATAAGAGAAAAGAGCAAAAATTGTCAAAAAAAGGAGAAAAAAGATAAATAGGAATGGAGATCATAAAGAGGTGCCACATCACCTTGTCTATAATCCTCCTTTATATATATATATAGAGAGAGAGAGAGAGATTTTTGCCATTAACATCATTCAATAATTTCCTTCAAAATTCATTAATATCTAATGATCCTGAGAAGATTAATCGTAAAAACTAATCTACGAATCAAATTTTCCTAGCATTATTTTCTTTGATCATAATTAAAATATGTAATTTTATTTGAGAGAAGTCAATTAACACTTGATCGTTGAAAAACATATAAGAGATTATGTTAACATGAAAACTCGACTGCAATTAGGCTAGACAACTAAGCTTGTTGTAGTAGAGTGTGGACCGTGGACCATCAAAAGCGAATTAACCAAATATTCGAGGATGAGCCCTTTTCGAGTATTATGTGTTAAGTCAAAATTAAAGGACCCAACCATTTGAACCACGGACGATATGACTGCAAAACCCAAAGAATGATGGAAAAGAGAAATACATTTTCGCTTCAATTTATGTGGCATTCGTTAATTTGATATGAATTTTAAGAAGAAAAAAAGATTTTTTTTTAAAAAAATTATGATGTTAAATCAAATTAACTTATACATATATGTGATTATAAATTATAAAAAATATTAGAGTTAAAATATTTTTATATATAAAAAAATTGACATTTTTTCTGAACATAAATTAAAACATAACATAAAAAAAGGTTGGATGACTTTACAGGAGCAGACCAAATTAAGGTTGGTTAAAGGCACAAAACAGACAACCTATTGGTCTCAAACAGACAACACAACATGGATCTAGTAGTACCTTTTATCTTCAAACATTTATTGCTTTTTAATGGTTAGATTTATATATTTGATACTGTGGGGGTCATTTGGTACGTAGGCTAAATTATTTTAGAATTATAATCTTTGTATTATAATTTATAGATTAATTTATTCCACATGAAAGGTGAGAAAAAATAATTTTGTATTGGATCGGATAAAAAAAATCATACTGTCAGCAAAGTTGTAAAAACTATCTGACACATGCCCGGTGCTGGAAGGTCGGAAGGAGAAGTGTTATAAGCTTTGAATGAAAGCACCTTCTGTGTGTAAGAAGAAAAGCTTAATCAAGTTAGGTAAGATGTAGATCGAGCGCAATAAGCTACAGGAGATACAAAATTTTATGAAATATCTTAGAGATCAAAGAACAAATACTTAATTTCTTCTTCATATGTTAACCCCTTCCGCAATAACCAACATCTCACGTGGCATGATATTTGTGTGCGGTGCAGTGGCGATGGAGGAAGTCTAAGGAAGTTCAACATCTACTATATAAACATTAAAAATAATTTTAACAATATATAATCCGTGAAATTTTTCATCGGAGGGGGTTTGACCCTACCTGACTTTGCCAATGATGAGATGATCTCACGTGACATGCTACCTCACCACCTTAATTATATTATTATTTTATTCCCTCCCCTCATGACCAATAGCTAACCTACATGTAGCTGCAAAACTACTAGGAGCTATACATAATAAAGGAAGGAAAACAGTTTCTTTAATTTAAAGCTATACTAATTTGGAGCTTTAATACGATGGGCCTTTTCTTCTAACTTACATATATTAAACTTAACCTACAAATTATAGGGACAAACAATCAGAAATTTTCAAAAAATAAAAAATAGCAGACCTTCCATTTTGATTGTGGGTTTTACTATTAATTTTCCCTTTAAAAAAAAAAAAGAAAGAAAGAAAAAAAGGAAATAAAGAAATGTTCGGAATTGTTAAAAAACAATTAATTATTTATTTATTATCCGATGAGGAACAATTTACACATAACATATATCATCAATCACTTTCTTTTTTTTTTCTAAAAGACAACCACCCCTTATTTGATTTAATTAAGCTTGCAACGTGATGTAAATAACAGTGTAGTTATACTATATTATTACTATAAATATAAAATAACTAATCATGGAGTTACTAACATAAAAAAAAGAGTAAAAAAGGCAAATACCCTATTATTCTAATTTATCTTTTATTTGTCTCATTGCACTGCAAAATCCAACTTAACATACTCACCTATTGTTTATCCAATCATAAACACAGGTCAAGAACCAAATAAAAAATCAATTAAATATTAAAAGTATTATTTGTTTTATTCATAGAATTATTGTGAAAGTGAAGACAAATTAAATAAATAATCAGTCAGTATCCCATACCTTCTTGTTTAACTAAAATTTCTGTCAAGAATCTCTGTTTAATCAAATTTTTAAAATGTCTTTTTAAGTCTATTTTCTCAAAAATGATTTACAAAGAAGTACTTTTGGAGAGCTTCTGCTACTCCTGAAAACATTTATTTTCTTTGAAAAGTTTAATCAAACATCACATATTCTTAAAATAAATATTTTTCTTAAAATAAATAAATATTTTTGATCTCCCAAAAAATTAACCAAACAAGTTGTTAATCGCATTCGATATGTCACTGAAATAAAATGAATTAATTTCGTCTTTGTTTCCTTTTCATATTCAAGAAATAGTAGAAACGGACAGGTTATTTGCATTTTGACCTCTATTTTGTATTAATATTTAATTTTTACCTTTTAAGATAAATAACATCTTTACAAGACATAAATTTATATTTTTGTATTATTAAATCTATACAAAAGTACTACAACTTTCATAATGTGAACTGAGTTTGAGAAGTGCAAAGGCATTTGTCAAAATTCTAACCCAAGACACCTCTTAACATTTGGCCCTCTTCATGTCTAATCAAAATTTATACGAAAAGTATAATAAATTATATTTTTTATATTATTTAATAAATAAAAAACTAAAATACTAACCGAAATTTTATATAATTTAATTTTCAAAAGTCAAAACGCGAAATTTGACAATTAATTTAGGGCAGAGAGACTACTACTTCATACTTATGCACATGAGCAGATTTATTGTAAAACTTACTAATTGGTTCATTCGAACTTAGTCATTTTATTTAGCTTAAATCATTATACTATCAAACAAAATTATTTATAAAAATAAAATAAAATTGCCAGTATAATAATTTGGCTAGGGTAGAATTTGAAAATTCAAATTTGTTAGTTTAAATTTTAAATCTGCCTCATTTTATGTCTAGATCTCACTTCTCCATACGTTTTTTTCCTTTTCGGCGGGGCGGGGCGGGGGTGGGGGGTGGGGGGGTTGTGAATTCAAAGTAATGTAAAACACTAAAAAAAAGACCGAGCTTGTCTTCAATCCCTAAATGAGATCAACACTTAACCTCTCTAGGTTAAAGTCGATTATATGAATTCTCGCTATTTAATTTAAGTTTAAATCATATCATTGTTACACTAAATAAATAAATAGTTTTGGTTGACTAATCCATCACCTTGAATAAAACTAAAGAAGAAGAAGAAATTACTCCCTCCGTTTAAAAAAAAATGACCTATTTTGATTTGATATGGAGTTTAAGAAAATAAAGAAGATTTTTGAATCATGTGGTCTTAGATTAAAGTTATATCAAATGTATCAAAATGCCTTTTAATTTTGTGGTTTTAAACATGTCATGTGTAAAGTTGAAATTAAAGTGTTGCCAAAAAAGGAAATGGTCATTTTTTTTTAAATGAACTAAAAAGGAAAGTAGGTCATTCTTTTTGAAAAGGAGAGAGTATTATAGTATTTGATTTCTCAATCTAAGTAACTTTCTTGGTTGATGCAACTTAGATCTGAAATCAAATTTTCTGATTTGGTTCTCACATGGCATGTCACCTAAGATCTGATGAATAAACTTTACAAATTAGGATGTTGGGACCTGTGTCAGGTATGGCATAGTAAAATTGAAAATTTCACACTATGGGTGTGTTTGGTAGGGATGAAAATATTTTCTCTACAAAAATGAAAATAAGTTCTTTTAAAATGAAGAAAATAACTTTCTAGTTAAAGTAGGAAAAATAAATTCTACAAGAAGCATTTCACATTGATTGTATCCTCCCATTTCTATAACACACCTCATTTTCCCGAAAAAGTAATTTCCTTCATACCAAACACACCCTAATTGTCTCCTTAACAACTACTCCCTCCGTCCAACAATACTTGTCCACTATTGATTTTATACACTTGTTAAGAAACTATAAATAGAAGGGTAATTTATCATATTACCCTTTGAATATAATAAATACAATGTCTTGAAAAATATAATAGAGAAATGACTATAATTAATGATAAGGATAATTATAGTCATTTCCCTATTATGATTAACTAATAAAAAGCTTAGGATAAAAATTGATATTAGAAACCAATTGTGTTACCCATCGTTGTCTTGGATGTGCTGTCGGAGGCTCTAAAGCAATCGATATAGGAGAGCATTCATCTTGTATTTCGTATTCATTTTTAAATCTAGACTAATTCAATATTTGTCGAACTTCTGGGGTGACCTGATCCTTATAAAAGACGATTCTTGTACGACTAAATTATATGCAATATTCTATAAAATTAATTGAGGTGCATATAAGTTGACTTAAATCTTGCTCATTTGACTTTAGTGATGTATCAAGACTTAACCTCTTCTATTTATTTTTCTTCTTTGAGAAATATCTCAAGAATTTGTGGAATTATATTTTCTTTGTGCTAAAAGAAGAAAGACAATGGGAAGGTACGTAGAATAAATACATAGCATAATCTTGGAAAGAAAAGAAAGAAACGGAATTCAATTTTCTTCTTTTAGTCCATAGCTTGCATTTATTTACTTTGTCTGTAAATACATAAATGATTACTATTTTCACCGAATTATGGTTGGGGTGGGGGCACTGATGAAAAAATTCAGACAAGTAAGAAAAAAAAGGTTATATTTGTCTTTTTATTATTAAAAAAAAGTTTAATATTGCTCCCGTTATAATATATATATTATACCCTAATGTCATATTATTGGCTCAAATTTGTTCTTCTATGTTAACCCCATCTATTTTAGCAACATAATATGTCAACACAACACACTAATCCTTCTTTTTCTTTTTCCACCACCACCCAAACTCACCAACTTTGAGTCAATAGTATAACATTAGGGACATATATGTATTGATAATATAACAGAGGATAATATTAAACCTTTCTTCAATAGTTAAGGAGCAAATATGACCCTTTCACTTTTTTATATTTAGTAGCTATTTAATTTTAATTAGAGTATTTATTTTATCTTTAATGATACGATTTACACACAAAGACCTTACTTAAAAAAACACACATTCAGAGACCTATAATTCATTTCATACCACAAATTTCAAAACTCGTTTTTCTTTTCTTTTTAAACTCTATGCCCGGTTAAACACTATTCTCTTTGTCCCACTCACTTTTTTTAGGTCAGTTCCAAAAGAATGACACATTTCTATATTTAGTATTAATTTTGAAATGTCTATTTTATCCTTAATGAAATGATTTATAGTCACACAAATACGTATGACTTATTTTAGACCACAAATTTCAAAAAAAATTCTTTCTCTCTTAAACTCTGTGCTAAGTCAAATTAGCTCAGATAAATTGAAACGATGGAAAATTACATAAACTGAGACGGAGGGAGTAATAAAGATAAAACTTAGCCACAACAGTAGACAGCTGGCGCCTAGCTAAATTAAAAATTCTGCATGCCATGCCCTATTTATTATTTTGTACAGCTTCTCCATAACTTCATCATATATATATTAGTGTTTTGTTTGTTCAAGTACCCTCTCATTATTTAAATATCTTTATATCATTTTAATACAAATTTTTTTTTCTTTAGACCAAGTACTCTTTCTTGTGCAACATGATTCAAAGGGCTGCATGCTTTCACAGAGCTATACTTTCTTCCCTACAGAAGGTCAGTACTGTATATATTATTCTCCATCTTCCTCTTCTTCTTTTTTCCATACTTTTTCGTAACATAAATATTGTTAAGAACTCTCTGATGTACAAGTTAAAAAAGTTTGTGACGCGGAAGTGAAGTTTTAATTCCAATATGACCCCCCAACATTTCATTAGCCCATATTGCTCTCGAAAGGATTACTATAAAAACTTCTCCATATGATATATCTAGATTGCATTTATAGGCCATAGCTATGATTTTCTTCTGCAATAATCCTTTTGGGAGTTTATTCTTATAAGATCATACTGCTTTCGTTGTTTTATTTTATGTATCTTAATTTAATTAGACATAAAGTTTAAAATAAGTGAGACTTTTAAATCAAGATTACAAAATTGAAAAGTTTAAAAGTCTTCCTTATTATCGTAAGCTTTAATTGTGCCTAATCAAGTTAAGATACTTAAATCGAAACATATGGAGTATTATATTACTCACTGACTTCCGGTTTATATGACACATTTTTCTTCTTAATTACTCCTTCCATTCCTAAATACTTGTCACATTTTTGGTTTGCACGCCCCTTAAGAAAAACATTAATTAAAAGGTAGTTTGACTAAATTACCCTTATTTATTACTCCTTTCTATTTAATACTTCTCTCTTTTGCACTATACTAATATATCTTCATATTTGTGACTAAGGGCAAAAGTGAAAACAAACAATTAATTATATCCTGCTTTTCTAAAATAACAAGTACCCCCTGGACCACTTTACTTGTCACATTTTTTGATTACACGCCTCTTAAAGAAAACATTAATTAGAGTGTAATTTGACTAAACTATTCTTATTTACTACTCTTCAGTATCTAATACTCTCATTTGCACTATATTAATATCTCTCCATATTTATGACTAGCGATAAAGGTGAAAACAAACAACTAATTATATTTTGATTTTTTAAAATGACAACTATTTTGAACCATCTATTTTTAGTAAGGACGATAAGTAAATAGTCCGAAGGAAATATTATGGATCATTTATTTTTAGCAAGGATGACAAATATCTAGGAAATGGAATATATACAAGAATGACATATTTCTAAATATGGAAACAATTAACTTTACACTTTTATAACCACATAAATGTTAAAATATGACATGTTTAAGAGCACAAATATCTAAACCCTTATAGCCACACAAATATTATGATATGCTTTCTACCTTTACAAGATACTTTCTTTGTCCCTATATTAGTTGACCACCTTACTAAATCAAGAAAACATTAATTAATTTTTTTTATATTATCCTTGCAATTAATTTTTTTGAAAGTATTCACATTTGTTTGTAAAGTTTCTTAAGTGGTTAATTAGTAAAACTATCTTCTTATTTATGATTTATTAATATGCGTGTAAAAAGAAAAGTAACCAACTAATATGAGACAGAGAAAGTAAAAATAAAATATGCTTACATATATATTTCTCTCCACAAATCTCACTTATAAAATTACACTATATTATTGTCACATACCTGAGTGGAGCCAAATACTTGAGCTTTTTTGTTTTCTTTATTAATATTATGTTTGATACAATTTATAATATTTGTGTCGCTATAAAACATTAATTTGCTGACTTGTGGTTGTAGGTTGGACCAAGACACTTTACTGCCCCAGCTCTAACTTCTGCACAACCTTCTTTTTATGGGTGAGTTGCATCTAATAAAACCAAACAACTCCATGTTCTTTTAATGTGTTTTTTTTTTTTTTGGAAGTTTTGGACTTTTGAGTTTTTCAAAAGTGTTTGTTTGAGCTAATTTTTCTTAAGTTGGAATAATTAGTAGAAATTTGGTATGTATTTTATTTGGAAAATGAATTAAAGTTTGAAGTTAAAAATTATTATTTCGCTTTAAATACTTTTAAGTCAATTTTAAATTATAAATTAAAGTTGAAATAATGGACCAAATTGTAAAATAATTAAATAAGTAGTTATTTGTTTCTTTTTAAATATTCCCAAATCTATGCACAAACAGCTAAAACTATTTTGAAAGATTTGAAAAACAGTTTGAAAATTCTATATAAAAAAAAGTACAGTAACCTTTTTCAAAAAATTTAGCTCAAACAACCACTGATTGAGAAAAATTTTAAAATCAAGTTAGCAATTCCAATAACTCCAAAACTTTATAAAAAAAAACGCCTGAAATTTAATTCTCTGAATATTTTTATTTAACAAGAAAATCCTTTTATGTTTATGTAAATAAAAATTAATCTTCATAGTCAACATTGTATATATCACATTGTTATTATGATTCTGTCATATTTTTCTTGCAAATATGCTTCAACTTTTTTTTTTCTTTTGAGTTGAGGGTCTACTAAAAATAATCTTTCTTCGTACCTTTTTCAGACTCTATTTATGAAATTATACTGAATATTTTGTCAATTTTTTTCAGGGATTATGAATCAAGGGATATTTTTGATTGGGATAATCTTGGATTCAAGTTGATTCAAACTGATTATATGTTTATGACAAAAAGTTCTGAAAATGGAAATTTTGAAAAAGGCAAACTTAATCCTTATGGAAATATTGAATTGAGTCCCTCTGCTGGTGTCTTGAACTATGGACAGGTACTTTATTTTTTATTTATTTTTTTAGTTCAATCTTTTTTAATTACTTTTTTCTTTGGGTTAATTTCATAAATGATCACTCAACTCTCATTTTTATTGCAATAAAATTACTCAACTTTATCTAAGTATCATGAAAATCAATACTATATTATTATTTTTGTTACTCAACTTTGTGCAAGTATAACATAAAGTTACTAGGAAATAACAAAAGAGATAGTTTATATGATATTTTCTCTGTTCATCCATATCTTAAGAAATACTTAATTAATAATGAAGGTAATTTTATTATAACACTCTTGAAATATAATAATAAATTTAATGCTTTGTAAAATGCACTGGGTAATGAATAACGCTTAATAGCAAGGGTAAAATGGACACAAAATGATGAATTATCCATTGATATTTCAAATTGAACAAATATTATTAAACTTCTATTTTTAATATATTTGACAAGTAAAAATGAACGGAGGAAATACTTAGACAAAGCTACGTCGAATGATTTTTTTTTTATTAAAAGAAAGTATTTAATTATTTTTTTGTAATATTTAGGTAAAGTTTAATAATTTTTTGGTTAAAAATCTAGTTTAGTGACTTTCTCGATATTTGGACAGATAATTTTATTCATTCAAGATCCAAATGAGGGTAGACAATATTGTTATAAAAGTCAATCTAGAGTAAAAAATATAATATTTCTTAGAAATTATCGTAATCGACAATATTATGAGCAAGTAAAAAGTGATCAATTATACAATGAGGCATATGTTAATATTTTATGATTAAAGTTACGTTATTAAATGTTTTTCTTAAAAAATATGCAGAATGTTAAAATACAGATTATATTGATTAAATATAGTACTTAATCCACTCCCTTTTACTAGTCCTCTATTAGCTTGACACTTTTCTTTCAAAATTATTTATTAAAAATTTAATTTAATTTACTTAATTATCCATATTAACTATATTTTGAAATTTTGAATTTTGACTACTTGATTCTATATTGGTATATAATAATAAGGATAATATTAAAAAAAACATCTCTTAATTGACTAAATTAAAAAATAAAAAGAGAAAATTATTTTAATATAAGAAACTAGAAAAAGGAATGCATGAAGTATAATGCAGCAATTTGTGAGTCCAATATGCGCAAGTGGTATTTTAGCTGTTTCACTCTTAGAAACACATGAAATTAGCTATGATATTTATCGGTAATTCTCAACTAATTTATCACTAAATAATTTTTAGCTAATTGATTTTTTTTGTAATATATGTTGCTAATACATAATTAATTGGATTTAACATGGGAAATTTATCCGTCACTAATTTTTTTTTTTTGGTAGTGCAAATGGTATTTAAAGCCTATTTGATTAAATTTATGGAAGGGCCCAACCAAAAAAAAAAAAAAAAAAGACTGGAGTGACCGTAGAAGTCATTTATTTCTGACCATGATACATGCTAGAAAAAGATAAGACAAGACTTTATTAAAGTACTACTACGTACGAAACTACATTTTCTTCATTTATTATGACATATTAATAATATCTCGATTCAAATAAATTGTGATCGATTATATGAATTTTTATTATTTTATTTGATAAACTGATGAGAATAATTAAAAAAATGAAATAGGGTTTAATTGAAGGCACAAAAGCATATAGAAGAAATGATGATGGAAGAATATATCTTTTTCGTCCACAAGAAAGTGGAATTAGAATGCAAATTGGTGCTGAAAGAATGTGCATGCCTTCTCCTTCTATTCAACAATTTGTGGATGCTGTCAAGTTAACTACTCTTGCTAATAAACGTTGGGTAATTATTCTTCTCTAAACAAATATATACATTATTAAAATGTGTGTTCTTTAATTTGACTTTTGCTGATATTTATGTCTTTCAATTTTGGGTGCAAGTAAGCATTTAAATTTGTACAAAGTTGAACAAGTAGACACACGTGTCCTACGTGACAATTCGCGTGAGACGCCATGTAGGACGTGTGTGTCTACATGTTCAACTTTATACAAGTTTAAGTGTCTACTTGCACACACCCAAAATCGAAACTCAATATGTTTTTTTTTTCATAAATTTAAAATCCTAGCTCCGTCTCTGATTTCAATCACTATTGTTATCAATTTTTTATACAAAAAATAGAGTTAATTTCTTAAATGATTACTCAAGTTCAACGAATGTGTTTATTTTAACCCGGATCTAGTGATAGATCGAAAATTTAGTGGCACATCCAAAATTAAAGGGTATAAATATCAACTGAAATCAAATTAAAGGACACATTTATGTATTATGCCTTTTTATTTTTCTCGTGGATCCGCCATATCAACACATGTTATATATGTTGGAGCCACCCTTTATCCAAATGGTATCAACTAACACCCCTTTACTAAAAAAAATTAATACTTATATTATATATAGAACATAGATATACAAATCTTTTTTTTTTCTTTTTATGCATATACATTATATATTGATTCTCTTTGATTTTTTCGTGTGTTAATTTTTTGTAACCAGATGTGTTATTATTAAGAGCAGGTTCCTCCTGCTGGAAAAGGGTCACTTTATATTAGGCCACTGCTAATAGGAAATGGACCTATACTTGGAGTTGCTCCAGCACCAGAGTACACATTTCTTGTCTATGCTTGTCCTGTTGGAAATTATTTGAGGGTAACTTACATTAATAACTTCTTCTTTTTTTAATCTTTATATAATATAATTATCATTAAATTTCCTCAATAATTTCACTTAAAGTTTCATTTTATTTATTTATTGTTATTTTCATATATAGAATGGAACACAACCATTAACCTTATATGTTGAGGAAGAACTTCATCGTGCCTCACAAGGGGGAGCTGGTGGAGTCAAAGCCATTACTAATTATGCCCCGGTAAATGCCCCCTTAACTTATATGGTCGGATTTCTTTATAACAATTTTTTTTTATAGAATTAAGAATTAAAAATACACTTAAAATATCTCGATTTTATGAGTTTCATACCTGAATTATCAGGTATGTGATTTTCCAATCTGAACTATCACCAAATGCTTATCGAAACACACATGAACAATCAGTGGTTCACTTTTCCTACCTGAAATTTCAGATATGAAACTCAAACAACTAATAATTCAGGTGTGTTTTGATAAATATTTGGTGATATTTCAGGTAGGAAACTCACGCACCTGATAGTTCGGGTATGAAACTAAAAAATCGAGATACTTTAGGTGTATTTTTAACCCTTAACTCTTTTTTTATAATAATAATTCATTGTAACGGTCAAGTTTTTTCGAATCAAGTTTTCATGTAATGTTATGTTATATGTTCTCTATAATAACTTTTGAATAGTGGCCGTTTGTATTTTGGTAATCAATATGAAAAACATCTTTACCTATATTAAAATAATAATTTATACTTGATCAAGATTTCAAAAAGTGCTTTCCCATAGAAACTACTTCAACTTGTAAAAAATAATTACTACAATTACTCAAAAACACTTAGGTTCTCCCTAAAAGCTTGAACAAACATCTCACACTTTAAAATAAACACTTTTTTTAAAATAAAACAAATAACACTTCGAACTTTGTCGAAACTTGACCAAACAAACTACTGTATTATATATCAATTGTTACTCTTTGGATCTTAAAAGTCCAATTATTTAATTTTGGTCATCATGTAGGTGATAAAAGCTATACAGAAAGCAAAAGAGAGAGGATACTCAGATGTATTATACCTTGATTCAGTAAATAACAGATATATTGAAGAGGTCTCTGCCTCCAACATTTTCCTTGTGAAGGTAAATTAATCCATACTCCAATTTTTGCTTAGCCCGAAAGTCTATCGAAAACAGTCTTTCTACCTTCATAAGATAGGAGTAAAGTTGCGTACACATCATTCTCTCTAGATCGCACTTATGATATTACACTGAGTATTGTTGTTATATAATATTTGATCCTCCATTTAAATTATTTTAATAAATTCAATAGGGAAATATCATTTCAACACCAGTTCCCAGTGGAACCATTCTTGAAGGTATCACAAGGAAAAGTATAATTGACATTGCACATGATCTTGGATACCAGGTATATATATTATAATCTTGCTACTACATGCAGTTTAATTAACTAATAAAGAAATGATTTAACTAATTATAAAACTTATATAGTGTATACATAATATTCACACTAAAAATTTAATTCAACATGTTATAGAAGGTCGTTTGTCTTATTTTTCAGGTTACTAGTTTCACTTATTATGTCCAGTTAGTTACATATATATAGTGGCGGAGCCAATCTTGTCTAAAGGGTGTCAATTGGCATCCCTTCGTTGGAAGATAACACTGTTTAGATGTGCTACCTTTTTTATATATATGTACTATATGTTGAATTCTCTTGAATTTTTCGTGTCGTTAATTATCCAGGTTGAAGAACGTTTGATTGAAGCAGATGAATTAATTAGTGCTGATGAAGTATTCTGCACAGGAACTGCACTTGGTGTTGCTCCTGTAGGAAGTATTACATACAAGAACAAACGGTAATTTTAAATCCAATTTGAGATTTTAGTGATTTTTTATGACATTTTGGTAAACTTTGAGTGTTTTTTTATGGAAAAGTAACGGATATATACATTTCGACCAACTAATTTGTCAACATGGCTGAAGTATACATAATATATACACTGTTAGGTATGTATATTATATGCATATAATGTATACACTACCTACACCTTGTACATATATGGTACAGTAGATGGCCGAATAGTTCATACACATAATTATTTATTTTTTTATTGTATAAGATAGTTTAGTGACTTTTGTGATACTTAAGTAAACTTAAGTGATTCTTTTGTTACAAAAAAATAGTTTAGTGACTTCAGTACAAATAAAATAAAAGTTGAGTAATCATATGTAAAGTTAACTCCTTGAATGATTAATTATCACCTGGACATTGCTTACATTTTTTATTTCAGGCAATATCAAAAGCATAATTCCACCAAAAAAGTCCATAAGATAATATATACATAAGAAAAATAATTAACCTTATATATACAAAATGTGATTTTTTGACAAAAGAAATTTGGATGAACTCCTTTCCGCTCTTCTAACTCCTGTCGGGGTTCTAGGACATATTCAAATATTTTAATCTTGCACTTTTGACCGCGCTTCATTCAAAAATGTTAAACTATTAGCATTACTATTTCCTATTATTTTTTGAGTCATCCATATTTAATTCTTCTTAATTTGTTTCTATTTGTTAGAATAAATTATCTAGCTAATTATGATTTGTGATGTAAATTTGCAGGATTGACTACAAGGTAAGCTCAGAATGTATAAGTGAGCAATTAAACTCGAGATTAGCAGCAATTCAAAAAGGTATTATTGAGGACAAGAGGGATTGGATTATTGAGATTAAGTGAAATTTGGTATAATATTTGTAGAAATTAAGATTGTTTGCTATGTATAAGAAATTATTAATGAATTTTTAAACATAAGATTAGACACTATCATATTATATTAATTAAAGGGTTATGTTCTAAGAGAGCTCCTTATGGGACAAGTGCACAAATAGCCAATTGAGGACTGTTAATATAGTCGAAGTATATGATTTCTTGTAAAATCAGTTATTTCAGAATCTACTTCAAACTTATGGGACTTAAGTTGAATTTTTTTTTACGTCTCTAAACAAGGCATATTACTTATGCAAGCAAACTTCAGGCATTTAATTTGAAATTTGGCTTGACGTTCTCGAACTTGAGATTCCAAAACTTCAAACTCTTATATAAACTTTAATAATTATTTTATTTCATTCGTGATACCTTATATATTTCATTTAATTCCATTTAATTAACTCCTTATCTCCTAAATTGGGCCACTGGATTGGATTAATGTTCTGAAATTGCATACTATAACCTTTTGTTGGATAATGAATACGTCGCATTGTTGCCAAAAGTTAAAGCATTGGAGGCCCAAATCTAGTAACATACTTTACAATTAGATGAATGAATGGTATCAATAATCAAATTGGTGACATACCAAACGTTTCTTTAATATGTCTTTTATACGCCTTCCGCTCTTGTATTTGTAATAATTTGTCTTAAATTTAATAAATGTGCTTCCTCTTTAATTAAATTTTGCACGCTCCTCGAGAAATAATGATTAATATAAGAAATTTATCATATTACTCATATTAATTGATATTTTGTATCATATCTTAAAAATGATTTGAAAAATAAGTAATTAATACCAAGGGTAAAACATGAAAAAAATAATTATTGTTATAAAGAATTATTATTATAGTAAATGTCCATATTTATGTTTCTTCGGAGAAAAGTTAGGAACCCTAACTTTGGGACCAAGTTAGTTTTCCCCTATAAATAAAGGGGTTTACCTTCATTGTAATTCATCCCTAAATCTCTCAATTGATGAGTAATAAGAAGATCTCTCTTCTCCCTCTCTTTTCTTCTTTCTTACTTTAATAGTTTATAACACGTTATCAGTTCGAGACTCTAGCAATTGAGAAATTAAATAATAGTGTAAAGCCATCGAATGTTTTTCGTCCAATGCCTAGCTGTCGAATTTTTTCATCCAGTGCCTAGTCGTTTAAGGGATGAAACACACTGTTACATGGCATAATGAATTTCGTGAGCCATGTGTAACAGTCAGAACATTCAATCATCTTTCATGTTTATCATCAGGTAAGGTCTTTCCCTTATTTATCTCTTTTACCACTTCAAGTTCTATATAAGTAAAATAAGCTTAAGATAATGGAAGATTACTTCATAAGCTTGCTTTTAAAAGATATGATTTGCACGTATAAAAATTTAGATGCAATCAAATTTGCTCCTGGAAAACACTATAGTTAGAAGTGGCTAGATTCCACATGCCTTCTTGTGGCTAAATTTCACATCTATTGATTTGCTTCTGAAGTAACAATATCTTAAAAGATGTTATAAGCTATCATAATTTGATAGGCTTAAGGCACGATTATATTCCATTCCTAGAGAATGAGAATTTTGATTGCTACAAATATAGATCCATTCCCTTAAGTGAATGTGATAATATTTAGTAATGCATATAAATGCAGACGTGCACTTGGTTGTGACTACATCACAACCCACCTCTGAAAGAGGTAGAATAATTGGAAAATTGAATATTTTCAAAGTTACTATGGTAACACGTATGTGAAAAGTTATTCGAGCATGATGAAATCACATGCCACAATAAACTAGAAGTTTATTGATATGAAATTCATACAAAAGTAAACTTGAAGTTTACTAAAGGAAATAGCACATGCCATACTAACTTGGAGTTACTAATGCAAATAATTTTATTTGCTGGCATGAATGATTTTGTCATTCCAAAGATGTGCATATTGAGTACCGGACGTACACTGAAGAACTAAAAGATTCTTCAAGAACTGTTTCATGTTATTTGTTCTCATGATAAGTTGATTGGATCAACTAGTGTTGGGATTGGATCCCTTAAAATCTGAAAAGTATAAAAGGTGAATATGGGCCCGTTCACCTGTCATGTGATATCTTAAATAGATGCATCAATGAAAGACAAGATTGTCACATGTACGCTTATTGTCAATCTGCAGTTTGACATTCGCAAAATTGCTTACTCAAAATAATTGAGTTAAGAGCACAACTTTCAGATTATGTAGTCAAGAAAATTAATCTTGATAATGTTGATCAATATTCAAGTTGGTTTAACATTAAGTGCCTCAGATAAATAGTTAAACCATTGATTATGAGAATAAAATTTCATGTGTTGGTCTGAAATATAATATATTGTATACAACAAAACTTGTATGCATTAGACCAATAAATTATGATCAATTTTCCTCTCAATTGGTTCAAGGTCAGGAATCAAATATTTTCCATCTAATTACTTTTTATGTGTGGTATATGATTAATGAATATACCATGATGCACAAAGATGGATTCCTCAAAGAAGATAGAGGATATATGTTAGTTTTTCTAACATAAAGAGGAGAGAATAAGCATTTATGAAATATGTTATGTATTATCATCAGTATGATCCTCATTCAAACGATAATTCAAGTCAAATGGTAGAGGCATTTGCTGTCCCAAAGTTAATTTCATATTTAACTGCAAATGCTCCTATTGGATGTTCCTGAAGGACAATGCCTACTGCATGCATGAAGCATGGTAGACTAATCGATTTTAAATACAATAATCCTTGAAAGAAAAGGAGCAAATGATCATAATGTGATGCAATATGCTCTTGAAGAGCCTACGACATAACACTTTATGAAACCTCATGAGAGGTTTAGGTACCTAAGAAAATAATGAAGTGATGAAATCTCACTAAGTTATGTCGCATTGTGAACCGACACAAAAGATATCTTGTCGACGATATTTTTGATACAATATAGCGCAATATTGTAAAAGATTATGAGGATTTGAATTCTACGTCTATTAAAGCATGATAGCGTAGAAATATTTATCAAGTGACGTGAAAGAATGTATTTTGGTAAGCGTAAAGCTTATTTGACTTGCAATTTAGACACTAGAAGATGTCGTTGTGTCACTTGACAAATTTGAGATGAAAATCCTTATAGGATTCAAAATGCATGTAGCATATACGAGTTTTGAAAAAAACTTGTTTATAATCCTCATATGGATTAAATCAATCAAGGTCGATGACTTGAATTGAAACTCTTGGAGAGTTTTCAAAAGCAATAGATTATCTGCTGAAATGAAAAACTTGCAGAATTGGATTGGTCTTGAAGTACCATATCTTGTGCAATTGGTGCAATTATAGATCTTGCTATAACTATGGACATGATATAGTTTTACTCCTATATGGAGATACTAAAACAAGATTATTGCATGTTGCAAATGAAAAACTTCAAAGGAATATGTTTATCCTAACGATTATTATCAAATTTTTGAATATACAGGATATTCATTTGATCGACATAAGAGTTCGATACAAACATATTATCTATTTTCATGAAGAGTTACTATTATATCATGTTGATTTACATGACAATCAAATCATGCTGAGATAATAGATGTGCATAAAGCAAGCTGAGAATGTGTGTGGCTGAGCATGCATAGCACAATTAAGGGAAGAATTCATAAAAGGAGATAGAATGATGCACATTTCATCAAAGCTTTTCTACACACTTGAGCTTCAAAAGAATGATGATATCAACGTGCAACATATTCGTTCGAGTGATATTATGGCTAATTTATTCACCAAGTCTCAACCAACTACAACTTTCAAGAAGATGGTGCACAAGATTGGAGTGTGAAGATTCAAGTTATTGAATTGATGTTTTCATCAGGGGGAGTTAATACGCGTTGTACTTTTTTTCCCTCACAAGGTTTTGTCCCACTGGGTTTTCCTTGTAAGGTTTTTAATGAGGCAGCCAAAATGCGTATTGTAGAGATATGTACTCCTTTTCCTTCACTAGAATTTTTCCCACTGGGTTTTATCTAGTAAGGTTTTAACGAGGCACATTATCTATCAAATAGACATTCAAGGGGGAGTGTTATAAAGAATTATTATTATAGTGAATGTCCATATTTATGTTTCTTTGGAGAAAAGTTAGGAACCCTAACTTTGAGACCAAGTTAGTTTTCCCCTATAAATAAAGGGGTTTACCTTCATTGTAATTCATCCCTAAATCTCTCAATTGATGAGTAATAAGAAGATCTCTCTTCTCCCTCACTATTCTTCTTTCTTACTTTAATAGTTTATAACAATTATATATTTTTTAAAATGTTAAAAATGATAAGTATAAGTGAAAATCTATTTTTGAAATAGTGAATAGATAAAAGTGAACGGAAGGAGTACTTATGAAGCCTAAAATGAAGTAATAGGAAGTTGTGGTGGGATGGTTGCCGTTGGGATCGCTTCACTCTTAATCAAAGGTTTCTTGAATTTGAACTCCTGAAAATAGAAAAAAAAAATCTTCTTGAAGGTGCCGCCCTTAGAATTAGGTCTTACAATGTATGAAACTAAATTTAATCGAATCCCCATATGAATACCAACACTCAATGAAAAGAAGAAGAGGAAGTTGTAAAGCTCATTAATTGTATCCATTTTCCATGAGCAGCACATTAACAACATTAATCATTTAATAGTATTCTACTTTTCGTAGAAAAATCTTCTTTAGATTATATGTAGTCAAAACCAAACAGCAAATAGATAGACTAGAAAGTTGTCTTATTAATTAGCTGTACAAAAGATCAAGTTAGTCAAATTATTGATTGACCTTTTATCCCTAAGTACGTAGGTTTAATAGAAAGTGATCAAGAGGCCTATATATATGGTGTCTCATTTAATCTTTATCATATTTTAATGCAATTTCTTCCTTCAATTCCTGTTGATTTTCCACTCATGAGGGTGTGTTTGGTACGAAGAAAAATGTTTTTTCGCAAAAAATATTTTTTTGAAAATAAGAGGTTTCTACTTATTTTCTAGTATTTGGTAAGTAAGTTAAAAAAAAAATATTTCAAGAGCATTTATATGTAAGCTAACAAAATATTATGAGGGTGTGATGGGGTGGAGAGTGGGGGTTCGGGAGTGTGGATGAGGAGGAGACAATGAACTTGAAAAATTATTTATAGAACTGGTTTTTCCTACTTCCATTAGGAAAGTTATTTTCCTCGTTTTTAAAAAACTTATTTTCCTAGAGAAAATATTTACCAACTAAACATGAGAAAATTGAAAAACATTTTCTTCCGTACCAAACACACCCTCAATATAGCTACATAGTACATACTCCACCAAAAAATACTATGAATTTGCACAAAGAAAAGCAATATGACAAGTAATGGCAATCAACAGAACTTGACCAGAGAGTTTATTCACTTTTTTTTTTTTTCATTTTCTAATGTTTGTTTACTGGAAATTGTTTTGGAAAAACTGATTTAATTTCTTCACTTTCATTAATTTTCACCTATCTTAATTAATTACAGCCTCTGTCCCAGTTTATATAACTCACTTTCTTTTTTAGTCAGACCCAAAATGAATGACACATTTCTATGTTTAGTAATAATTTAACTTTAAAATATTTGTTTTACCCTTAATGAAATGATTTATAGCCACACAAACATCTATGACTTATTTTAGACCACAAATTTAAAAAAATCTTTTTTTTTTAAAACTCCATGTCAAGTCAAACTAATTCAGATGAACAAAATTGAGACAGAGGGAGTATCAATGTCATATCACTCGATCCAATTAAAATGTTCAGAAAAGGTTACACTCTATTCGCAATTTTTTTTTTTAACCAGCTTGTGTCCATGATTTTTCCAAATGGCCTTAATTAAAAATTAATTTTATTCATCATAATAGTCATATTGTATATTTAATGATTCTTCACTTAGAAAGACAAGAAGAAAGGTCTTTCCTCCAGCATATTTTTCTGGCCAACCCCCCACCCCCCACCCCCACTAGGGTGGAGCTAGGTATGGCCGAGAGAATTTATTTAAATTTTTTATGACAGAAAATTATACTGTTTATACATGATTAAAATTATTTTTTATATATATATAGTCGATATTGAACCTCCTTCGATTTCTTTATTAGTTTACTTCTTCATATTTCCCTTAGACTAAATCCTGACTCCGCCACTGCCCCACCCCCAAATTACACATCCTAGCTACTTTTTCAAAACATATCTATCCACCATACTTATTATTATAATCTCTTTCTCTACACACACATACATACACAAGAAAAGCATAGAAGATCATCAAATTAGCTTAAATCAATTACCAATTTTTGGTTAATTAGTGAAATCAAAACAACAAATGGGAAGAGGTCCTTGTTGTGACAAAAATAGTGTGAAGAAAGGGCCATGGTCACCTGAAGAAGATGCTAAATTGAAGTCATACATTGAGCAACATGGCACTGCTGGAAATTGGATTGCTTTGCCTCCAAAAATTGGTACAATTAAAATCCCAAATTCATCTTGAAAAATTATTTTATTTAATTTCTTGATGAAACTCAATATATATATGATTGTTTTTTTATTTTCTAAATTATTTATTTAGGGCTTAAAAGATGTGGAAAGAGTTGTAGGCTTAGATGGTTAAACTATTTGAGACCAAACATCAAGCATGGTGGATTTTCAGAAGAAGAAGATAACATCATTTTGAGCTTCTATATTAGTATTGGAAGCAGGTAATAATTAAGTACCCTTAATTATTTTCTTCAAATCATGCCATATTATTTCTCCTTCATGTTTGTGTTTTTATAATTAATAACTATATACAACGTTTAGTTAACTCGTGGCTAGAAACATCTATGTAGATGGGATTGGATTCATAGTGTCAGTTAGGGATAGGTGTAAATCTTCATTCATCTTCTTCAATTCTTTCTTGGACGCTAATAGTCTATTGTCCCTCTCATTTCGTTCGAATTGAATTACATCATACTTGTTAGTACCAATTATACTACGGTTGCGTGACAGAGAATCTAGGGCGGTTTATGTATAGGTTCAACTGAACTTATTACTTTCAGCTCCGAGGTGGATTGAGCTTTTGTCCAATTTGGTTCAATTGAATCTAATACTTACGATACATAACATAGATAATGAGTGAAAAAAATAATACAAAAATAATAAAATCAGCAATATTAATTTTGAATTAATCCTTAATTTCAAAAGTACAAGGAGTTCTTGCTAAAAAAAATAAAGATTGAAACCATCAAGATTAAATCCTGAATTTGTCTCTGATCTAGCTCAAACTATACATACCTATATGCAAAAAAAATTGAAATATACGCATATAATATAAGATCAGACTAATTCTGAATTCACGGACTCTAGATCTTGAATTCACTACTAATATTATGATGAAACAGGTGGTCTATTATTGCTGCACAACTTCCTGGAAGAACTGATAATGATATAAAGAACTATTGGAACACCAAGTTGAAGAAGAAATTATTTGGAAAACAACGCAAAAATCATAGGGGGAAAAGCCAAAAACAAGGATCAACAAAATTAGCAAGAGATAATATGGTTTGTGATAATCACAACAATATTATTAACACAAACCCTACTTGGCCTCATGAGCTTCCTATTTTGCAACCAATTATACCATACACAAATCAAGAAGAGCCACGTGTCAATAACGACCACGTGTCGATAAGAAAGTTGTTGATGAAACTTGGAGGAAAATTCTCAGATGATGATGATCATGGAGTAACAAATCCTCAGTATGATCCTCCTATGGGTACTTATTCTTTGATGCATCCAATATATGATCACATGAATTCTATCGATTTGATGGCTTCTACTCCAATGGATGTCATAAACATGACGAATTCTCATGAGTACAACATGGACGGAAAAGCACTCTACTGGATTGACACTGACACTGAGAGACGAAAGCTAAGGGAGCGAATGGGATCAGATACCCCACTAGTCCTGGCCGTAAACGATGGATGCAATTCGGCAACGGGTGAGTTTGAGCATGTGATGTACACAAGTAATTCACAAAAATTAGATGGTCTGGAAATGTTATATGAGGATATGTTTAGTAAGAAACATGTCACTACTTTGGGAGGAAACTTGGATTGGGAATATATGAATGATTTGGTGTTTCCAATTCCTCCACTAGTTGTTTTAAACAATGAAGGTCATTAGCATGACACTTTAATTACTTCAAGAAGGTTGCACTTGATGAACCTAAGTACATTGGGGATGAATAATATTTTTGTCAGTTTTATTGATCCATATATATATATATATATAGAATATATATATAATATATATATATATATATATATATATATATTATATATATATATATATATATATATATATATATATATATATATATATATATATTTGTCAATTGAAGATGATCCCTCTTAGTTCAGACAATTTTGAGTTTGAACACATTGATATTACTTGTAAGAATTTAATTTTTATGTAGATAGTATTATGTATCTTAATTTAGGTTATAACCTGCTTTATATTCCAAGTGGATAGTACTATACGCTAAGTAATATACGATATTATGGTAAAATATGCACTTCATTTATTATTTCTTAAGGAAAGTGCAAAATTCATAATGGACGAGTAAAAATGTACTAAGGGAGTATTATACAAGTTAGATCCTACTTGTAAAGGTTTAATTATAAAATACTATGTGAACTTATGTATGTTGTTGCATATGAACACTCAGAGGATGTCAGTCACAAATTATTCTTTTGAAACTCTCAAGAAACTGTAATTTTGGCCTTAAATTGTTGTTTTTTACTAAGCCAGGTATTTTGCAGAAGATGTGCATTAATTTTATTCCATCTTCGATTCCTAAATTGGATGAATTTGTCATTGTTAGTACAAAATGTTTTTTCAACATGGAGGAAAACATTTTTTTCATATTTGGTTGGTAAATATGTTTTGTAAAATATATTTCTTAGGAAATCCTTATTAGAAATCAAGAAAATGACTCTCTAGTAAAAATTATAAAGAAAACAGGTTTTATAAGGGACATTCCATGCTGATTTGTCTCTCCTCACTCCCACCACGCCCGCACCTCTGGGACCCTGCCCCAAGCAAAAGATTATAGTTTGTCCACCGCCTAAAACCTATCTAAAACGTATAAATACTCATCTATTTTGTGAGAATTTCTAATGATTAGTAATTCAAAACGTATAAATACTCATCTATTTCGTGAGAATTTCTAATGATTAGTAATTCAAATCATAATTACTGCAAATTCGCTTAAAAATAAAACGTAAGTCATGAAACTTTTGAAAGCCGTACGTGAAAATATAAAAAACATCTTTTGGCCTACAATAAATATGTACACAAGGGAAATTAGAGTTTCTCTACTTTAGACTTTTAGCTGCATATATAACTTTTAGCTGACATTTGCTCCTCATGAATAGTATATTTGTTTGGTAAGCTATAGACTATATAGTCATGTGGTTGATGAAAACACCGTTGACATATAATAATAATCAACGTATGTAAAAGTGTCGATATGAATTGTGATGGAATGATTGAGATTCTCTCACTCTTAATCAAAGGTGTTCCGAGTTTGAATTCCTGGAAATATATAGAAAAATTCTGTTGAAAATACCACTCCAGAAGCGCTAATCCAAATTTAGTCAGATCCTATGTGATCAGACACTGACAAAACCACAAAGTCATAACTTTTGCATATATATATATAAGTCATCTACTTTGTTTGAAATTTCCCTGCCTAATACTCTCTTTTCAATGCGTTGCCTAGAGGGAACTACTATAAATCATACATTTTTGTCAACTCCAAGTAGATTACTTTAAATTAATTTATGACTAGAAAATTTGTACTTATAATAATGTTAAAGTCACTAATTAGAAGGCTAGTAATCTTGTTTTAAGCTAGAGGTCTAACCTAGCTTAACCTTATTTAATTAGTCTTACCCTTTGAGCGAAATGCGAAAAAAAAGGAAAGCGACATCCGTTGATGAAAAGTAGGAGTATATTTGGCCTTTGCCCAAATTTTAATTATAAAATTTGAATTTTATTGAATCCGTAATTTTGACGTGGATTTGCCATTGGCGATAATAGAGATTACTCCATCCATTTCAAAATATCATATTGATATGGAAAAAAATTACAATTTATAGTATCTTTCATATAGTTTTTGAATATCTTAAGTTTAATTTTAAAATAACGAATTAACACAAAGTGTCAACACTTGATGACCATACAACAACAACAATATGTTCAGTGTAATTTCATAGGTACGCATATCTTACTCCTGCATTGTGAAAATAGATCAAAAGTTATTTTCGATAGACCCTCCAGTAAAGTAGAACACTTCATGATGACGTTAATAAATTAATAATCACTAAATATATCCGTGATAAGCCTTATTAGCCATGACAATAGCCAAACGACGACTATTGTCACAACTTTTTAATTAAATAAATATTAGCTAAACTAAAATGGATTTGTTTATTAAATGAGAGTGACAGTCACTAAGAAGAGAAAATTCCTTAAGATTTGTCCTATGCAATCACTGGACAAACAGTTTTTTCTTTCTTACGTAAAAAAAAATTGTGTTGAAAAGCATGATCTTTTTGGACATATAAAATGGATTAAATAATTGTGGATTATTCTATCTCCAAATAGAAGCAGATAAGCAATTTGATACATTTTAAAAGTTGTCAAAAGAAGGATGCTGACACTGACATAGTTTACATAAATCATGCACCATATAATATGCAATTAGTCCATATATTTTTACTATTATTATTTTCTTTAGACAAAGATGCGGCTAATTATCCTATACAGTCAAACCTGTTTATAATTAATGGCCCCTCGTTATAACGATATTTTACTATAATGGCCTGATTTTCTTTAGAATCGATTTGTCATGTTATATTTTATTGTTCTATTACAACATTCTACATATAACAACAATGACATTCATTACAGCAGTACACTTTTTGTAAAATTACTCCTCTATAGTCTATAACAGTCACAGTGTCATACTCAAATATTGTGTAATAATATTCTGTCATAAATATATTATGCATAAAATAAAATATTAAAATATTTATGATAGTCATCACTAATGCCATGCACATACTAAATTTCAAGTAAAATATCTAAAAGGAAAAAAATTGTATTTATATAGTGTCCATCAGTTATGGTCATAACTTCACGAGAAAAAAGGCTACTGATATTTACCTTATGTACATTCATACTTTTTCTAGTTTTGCTATTTTTGTGTATAGCGGCTAAATGAGATATAAACGTCAATGTCAATATACATATATAACAACACTTCGCTATAGCATCTATGAAATCTTCAAATAAACGCTACCACTATAAAGAGGGCTGACCGTATAAAAATGAGGGAGAAAGCCAGGGGAAGGCCGGGCATATATATAATAGGTGGAGAATCGAACCTTCATCAATAAGATAAAAATTCAGGTAGCTAATCAACTTGGCTACTAAAATTTCAAACTGGGATAATAACAACTAATTAAGTGACCATACCAGAAATCAACTCATCAAAAGTATTACTACTAGAAGTTTTGGGATCAATCATTGTTACAAAGAAGCTAACAGGGTTAACAACATGCCAGATTCTATCTTCAATGCAGTAGTTTCTTTACCTATGCAGGTAAGAGCTACAATGAAGATGGATATAATGCACTTACCATCATTCAGAATCATAGGTGATAGGTAGTTGTCTACAATTTTTTGGAAGTCCATGTGACCTATAAGTTACGAGTTCAAACCGTGAAAACAACCACTTGTGCTCGCATTAGGGTAGATTGTTTACATCACACCCCTTGGAATGCGGCCCTTCCCGAGGGGTAGTTTCAGCATCTGGTCAAAGAATGGTAGTTTCAGCATAGATGATAGGTAGTTTTGTCCACAATTTTTGAAAGCATTATGTTTATTATGTAAAGGAGTCCTTATGTAACTTTAGTATCAGAGTCACTATAGTCTGCCTTTATTTGTTTAGGATGCATTTAAATATTTCTAGTTACAAGGCACATATGCAAATAAATGGCCATGTTATTGAGAATTTGGTTATCATAAACTAGAATCAGTGTCCTGAAGTTTTTTTAAAAAAAAAATAAAAAATTCAAGTAACAAACAGAGCGTAAACGAGGACGTTAACAGAAGCAGCAGTTGGCCCAGTGCTGGGCGAACAAGCCCAAAAAGTGTCCTTTTGGTGCCGGACTCTTACAACTTCAGCAATAAAGTTTTAAAGAAACAAAATTTTACTCAGATCAAGCAAAACTGTTTCACCCAATACATCTATGTACTTATACACAGGTCTCCATAGTCATGGAACAAATCTATAGAGGAATATAAAAACAATCTATAGTAACTCTTTAAGTTGTGCATCTTCAGAGCCATCAAACAAGTTCTGTACACTTCAAGAAGTCTCTTCAGACGGCATTTTTCACATGTATAATCCTGTACACTTCCATGAAGTCTCTTTACAAGGCAGTTCACGCGACACATCAACCGTGCCCACACAATAATAGGCAGTCATAAGAATGCACCAACACCACATACATATGCACAGAAAAGATTCATCTACTTGCCACGCGATTCTTCATTTTCCAAAGATGTACCTGGTGAAGGAAGATGAGGACTTCTAATTTCGGAAGATTTACGAGGTGAAGCACGACGAGGACTTTTAATTTCTGAAGATTCACGCGGTGAAGGAAGAAGAGGACTTCTAATTTCCGAAGATTTACGAGGTGAAGCACAACGAGGGCTTTTAATTTCCAATGATTCACGCGGTGAAGGAAGAAGAGGACTTTTAATTTCCGAAGATTTACGTGGTGAAGCAAGACGAGGACTTTTAGTTTCTGAAGATTCACGCGGTGAAGGAAGAAGAGGACTTTTAATTTCCGAAGATGTACGTGGTGAAGGAAGATGAGGACTTTTAGTTTCTGAAGGTGTACGTGGTGAAGGAAGATGAGGACTTTTAGTTTCTGAAGACGTACGTGGTGAAGGAAGATGAGAACTTCTAATTTCCAAAGACGTACGTGGTGAAGGAAGATGAGAAGGATTTTTAATTTCCAATGACGTACGTGATGAAGGATGATGAGGACTTTTAATTTCTAAAAATGTATGTGATGAAGGAAGATGAGGTGGATTTTCTATTTCCAAGGATGTCCGTGATGAAGGAAGATGAGGACTTTTAATTTCCAAAGACGTGCGTGACGATGGAAGATGTGGAGGACTTCTGATTTCCAAAGACGCATGTGGTGATAGAAGATGAGGACTTTTAATTTCCAAAGATGTATGTGATAAAGGAAGATGAGGACTTTTAATTTCAACAGATGTACATGATGGAGGAAGATGCGAAGGACTTTTCCCTGCAAGCAACAAAGCGTGTCAAAAAACATCCAGATAAATAAGACTCTCCGCAGTAGTTATTAAGCTATTTGAACCTGGTTTAACGTCTTCCAAGTCTAGAACCTTAGGGATACTCATGTTTTCTTCAGCATTTCCAGGAACAGCTTTACCCAGTGCAAATAAAGTTGATTTGAACTGACAATAAGCTGATGTGAGTTGTTGATACATCTCTCTCATCCTCCCATGTGCCTCGTCCTGCCTATCCATCTCAATGAGGATCTGTGGAAATGCGCACGGAATAAGATGCATATATGGACGACCATATAAAATGAACTATGCAATTAGTCATACCTGAGCAGGAGGGTCCTTGAACAAAGGTTCAAACCTTTGCCTGCAGTACTCATTGAAGAGGAGTGTACAGATTATCAATGGAATAGTGAAGCTTGATGTGGATGAAGATTTTTTAAATCCAAAGACTGCCAAAGCTATAATTTGCATCAGCACCATTGAGAAAATTGTTGTGTTGTGCATAATAGGCCAATAGGTTCCACCAGTTTGATATTTTGTCACATATACATTGAGGATCTGATAGTTTCACTAAGATGTCAACCACAGGCTAAATAGGAAAATAGGAAAAATTATACAAGAATGTGGATATGCACATAAGTCAATTAGCAACACTTGGGAAAAAGAAAAGCCTCCTAGTGCTTTAAGTGAGAAGCAGTGAGAAGTGAAGTGCATGCTTCTTCGAAAGTGTCAACGAAAAGCTTGAACTTTGGAGTAGCACATTAGAGAGTAAGAGTTTTAGGTTTAGGTTAAGTACAATTAAAGACAGAATTTAATGCACTGCAATTCCGGCCAGCATATGAAAAGTGAAGTTGAGGTGAAATCAGACAGGATTGTGGTGCCTATTGCAAACAATTTAGATTTTAGCGCCGATGTTACAGGTAAATGGTATGATAGATGAATATGTTAAACATACAATAAAAATAGGATGGTTGAAAAAGGAAAAGTACTACCGAAATGTTATGTGATAGGAGGGTACAACAATATTTCATGGGAGTGAATGTTGGGCCTCTAAAGTCCAGCATATCCACAAGATGAGTGTCACAAGATGGGGATGCTAAGATGGAGTCCAATCATACAAGACTACGGATATATAAGAGACAAAACTGCTAAGGGCATTCCATCCAGCGTAAGCATCTGGATAATCTGGCAATTTCCCTTTCTACTCAATTGATTGAATATAGTTGCGTAATTGAACAACTATGTAGGAGTACTAGTAAGTTTTATAAGGGATTAGACATTATTAAATATAAACACATTTGGAAGACGGTGCAAATAATACATAGAGGACAAAATAAAATAAGATCGGTTGAGATGATTTGGTCATATCCTACATCGACCTCCAGAGATTTGTAGGTATGGGACCATGGTGAATGCAGGAACAAGGTAGACCTAAAATCACAGAGAAGAAAGTTGTCTCGAAAAACCTACAATATCTTAGAATCTGTGCAGACCTAGCGAAAAGTAGAGCACAATGCAAGAAAAAGATCTATATAGGTTATACCGATTAGATGGGATTAATTTCTGCTCATGTTAGTATGTTTACTTTAGGTCCATTGCTTTCTCGGGGTCTTTATGGATGTTAGTGATTTATATGCTAGTAGAAAATGTAGAGTATCTCGAATGGCTAGAGAAACTAATTTTTTTAATATTGGAGTATGACGGGCTTAAATGGAGCGACATGGACAGTGAGGATTCATATAGCCGACCCAAACTCATCTGAAATTGCGGTGTAGTTGTTATTGTTGGTTAATGATAGTTCATACCGTATTGAGTATCTAAAATGCCCTTCCTAGAAATCTGTTACTATCTATTGTAAGTTGACCGGATCCTAAATATATCCCATATCAGCACCAATTAATGTCATATGATCATATCTATACCAAAAAATCACAGAAACAGAAAAGGGTTGTGTGACGTATGCTAAAAGTATCACTTTTCATAAGTTTCACCACATATGAGAGATGAGAAGGGCAGGCTCTAGAAACAAGAAGCTCATTAGCTGTCAAAATGTAAAGGCAAGAACAGGCATCCAAAAAGATTTCCCCACAAATCAAGACAAAATCAGGATTCACTTTATTATTCTAGGGTCATCCATAGAGTTAAATAGATACTGACAAAGGAAAACGTTACAAGAATGTTAGTTCTCAAGACTCCGTAACCAAAATGTCAACGAGCTAATAGAGATTAAAACAAGGATATATAAAAGAAGATTTAAACTAGATGGATATATTTACCTGATTACGATATACGAGGTATGCAATGGAAAAATAAACTACCAAGAATGGCAGTATTAAAGGTGCCAAAATGGCATATGCAAAACCAAAGAGGCCAAATAGGAGGATCCTCGGAACTTCTGTATGGTATGGAAAAGTCAGTGTTCCCTGACACGAGGCATCCTTGTTTCTCCTAATAAACCTGGAGAACAATCTGCAGATGAGACCAAATGGTTGTAAGAGTTCAACAGACAGACTTGCCCAGCCTGAGGTCAAAACATAAGTCATAAAGAAGGTGGCCTGCAAGAAAAACACATTACCAATCAATCAACTCTTGAGGTCACGTAAAAATCATGATTTATACGATACAATATCATTGATGAAAGACTAGGGTAAACAAACTAATTCATTTACATTGCTAGGGAAAAGTAGATAATAAGAAAATTAGCAAAAGAGGAAAAAATGTTAGGTGTATGTGAGGTTTCTCGATCCTCAACTGGACAGGTTGGAAGCAGATTTGGCACTAGAAGACATCATTATGCTCTTGTGCTGTTGTTTCACTTTCTCTCATGTTCAGTCTCAGATTTTACATATTTACCTTCTCTTCCCTTTATCAAATCAAACAATGTCGGGAAGCAGCAGTTTTGTTGGACTTTTCATACTTACAGTCACAGGAAAAAAAGGAAAATATTTCCCTTTTCTGCCCTTTATCAAATCAAACATGTTGGAAAGCGAATACGTAATTCCTTCAGAGGATTAGTACCTTCTTTCCCACTCCTGAATAGCCTTGAATCGTATTCAGCACAACTTGCATGTAAAATTCTCATACCACGAGATTAATGCAAAAAAACCAAAACATAAACTACACAAAAGAAGACTGGTCTAGATTAGCTCTAGCATTCATCAAGCAGTGGAAAAGCTAAAAGAAACTATAAGCATTAATCACATAGGAAAGCCTCAAATCAAACATTATGAATATCTGAATTCAAGAGAGAGTATATTCATGAATATTTGAACAAGATGGTTATACCAAGAGAGAAAGCAGGTAAAGACACAGAGAGGGTGGAGTTACCGTTGATGGCACAGCCGTTGAAAGTAGATTGTTCACATCCTTAAAAATTTTATTTAATCTGTCAATAACAGATCCGGAGACAATGTTACCAAAGAAAACATTCCAGATGAAGAAGTATAGAACTTTTATGCAAGCACTCCTCTTCCTGCCGCTACGAGAGATAGAGCCCTCCATTTTAGAAAATAGCATCATCAACGGAGGAACTATGTAGGAGAATAAAATTAATACAACACTTGGTAGATATCCTGTGACAAGCTGAGTAACTCCATTCCTGCAAGAAAGAGGGAGAAAAAGGATTACTATATTGCTCATGTTTGCTTCCCTCTCATAATATACTGTCTATTTCTCAAGCAAAGACATAAAAAACACAAGTTATTTAACGCATGAAAATGAAAAATTCTAATTAAAGCAAACAGGAAATGTTAGAATACAAAGGAACGTGGTAAATATTGAGAAGAGAGTCTTATCACACATTCGCTTGACAACATATTTTTTGTTGGGTCCAACTAGTAGTAATTTCTATTAGGTTCCACATTTATCTTCCCATACTGCCCCATCCTTGTAGCTAGATCAAGAAAGAACATTTGGATCGAGATCCACAAGTGTGGATTCTAATTATTCTTTTTTTTATTTTTCTTTTATGTTCTAGAAAAGGCTTACGACAGAGTTCCCAGGGAGGTTCTTTGGAGGTGCTTGGAGGTCAGGGGTGTACCCGTGGCATACTCTAAGGTGATTAGGGACATGTACGATGACGCAAAGACTCGAGTTAGGACAGCAGGGGGAGATTCCGAGCATTTCCCTGTGGGGATGGGATTGCACCAGGGATCGTCCCTTAGACCCTTTTTATTTGCCTTGGTGATGGATGTGTTGACGCGGCAAATTCAAGGTGAGGTGCCCTGGTGTATGTTATTTGCGGACGACGTAGTTTTGATTGAGGAGACCCGCGAAGGAGTTAACGACAAATTGGAGGTTTGGAGACAGACCCTGGAGTCTAAAGGGTTTAGGTTGATCAAGACGGAATATGTGGAGTGCAAGTTCAGTGAGGTGACATATGTGACCGACGTGGGAGTGAGGCTTGACACGCATGTCATCCAAAAAAGAGATAGCTTCAAGTACCTTGGGTCTATTATCCAGGGTAATGGTGAGATTGACGAGGATGTAACCCATCGGATTGGTGCAGGGTGGATGAAATGGCGGCTCGCATCCGGGGTCTTGTGTGATAAGAAGGTGCCTCTCAAACTGAAAGGCAAGTTCTACAGAGTAGCAGTTAGACCGGCTATGTTGTATGGGGCGGAGTGTTGGCCGGTCAAGAACTCCCACGTTCAGAAGATGAAGGTGGCTGAGATGAGGATGTTGCGCTGGATGTGTGGGTTTACTAGGAGGGATTGGCTTAGGAATGCGGATATTCGAGAGAAGGTGGGAGTGTCTTCCGTGGAATACAAGATGCGGGAAGTGAGGTTGCGATGGTTTGGGCATGTGATGAGGAGAGGCACAGAGGCCCCTATGCGGCGGTGTGAGAGGCTGACTATGGATGGGTTTACGAGAGGTCGTGGTAGACCGAAGAAATATTGGAGAGAGGTGATTAGGCAGGATTTGGTGCATTTGCAGCTTACCGAGGACATGACCTTAGATAGGAAGGTGTGGAGGGCTCAGATTAGGGTAGTAGGTTAGTAGGTTGGTTGGTTTCTTTGTAGGGAGGAGTGCGAGGTTTTGTTGTCTTTTTAGTAGTTGAAAGGCTACGCTTGTAGCTTTTGTTTCTTCTGCGCCGGCTACTTGCTAGTGCCTTGTGTAGTTAGATTTTTATATTATTTTGTTGTAGTATAGTTTTGTGTTTATCTGTTGTTTTGTTTATTGCTTTTATCTCCTGGATTGCTTTGAGCCGAGGGTCTATCGGAAACAGCCTCTTTACTTCATTCTGGGGTAAAGGTATGGTCAGCGTACATCTTACCCTCCCCAGACCCCACTTTGTGGGAATATACTGGGTATGTTGTTGTTTTTGTCGAAAATGATTTACTACTCTCATTTGTTAATCGACCATTAACTTCTTTTAAGCCCTTAGTCTGTCTATCGCCTTTTGATTGGGGTCCGCCCTGGGGGTTAGGTTAAGACCGTTTCCTCTTTCTTTTTTAGATGATGAAAAACAAACTAAAAACTGTGAACACCTCTAATTAAATGAATCTTTTTTTAGAATCCTCAGCATCATCCTTTCAAAAAAAAATCGTTCTTGAAATTATGCAGCCAGACGTTATCTAATTACTTTACAATATAATGTCTATAAGTTATCTTCACACACAAACACACACACACACGCGCGCATGGAAAACCACCTGTACTCCAGTCTCCATGTACAGAGAGACTAGGTCAACAGAAACAAAACAGAAGACTGCATTACCTCTTTAAAATTCCTCTAAGAAATGGAAATGTCTTTTGCAGCTTGTCGAGGTGAACGAGACTTTGTGTTAGTGAAACAGGCACAAGGAAAAATGCCACGAAAAGAAAAGAGGCCACTAGAAGCGCAATTTTACGAATCCAAAGGAGTCTGTAAGGAACACAAATGTTTGACCAGTACATATCATCTGGTTCTGGAGCAAGATCCGTAACCCATGACATGGGATTCGAAGATTGAAGACCTTGCGAAGCAACTAAAGCAGCATACCGATTCCTGAAAAAAACTAAAGCAGCTGCAGACTCCTGCAAGAAAAATGTACATCCTTCAGTTCACGTCCTGTTTGGCTAACAACAGTTTCAAGAGATTTGACCAGTTAGAGTCGAACACAAGAAAGAAAATCACCAATAAAAGCCAAAGGGAATAGTACACATACTCTGGAACATAAGCAACTCAATGTTGTTTCTGTCATTGAAGTGAAATATTTGAATAAAAATGGACAATTGAGCTGAACTCAAGCCCAGTTAGCTCATGATGTAAGGATTGTCAAAATTTATTTAAGGAGATAACAGACCTTACCCTCACCCAATGTGGGAGTCTAACACTCCCTTGCACGCTCAAGACTGGACATCCGGCGAGGACAACATAACATGAGGGCGCAATATTAGGTAAATCAAGAACAGTATGAGCTTGGGTCTAATACCATGTTAAGAAAATGGACATCCAGTCTAACTCAACATCAAAAGTTAGCTCACGAAGTAAGGATAACCTAAAACCATATAAGAAAACAACACCTTATACCCTCAACCAATGTGGAACTCTAGCAGAGAGGACTAGGAATATGGGATTTCATGAACTATTTATGCATTTGAACTTTGGAGCAATAACCACGATGAGCTAGTTCCTACGAATAAACATTCACTAACTCATGGAGCTCATATTCATCATGCAGCATGCCAAGTTTTGAAAGTCAATTGTACACCACATAAAGTTCCAGATAAAATTACTTCCGTATAGTTCCAAATATGTAATGATGGACAGAACAACCACATACCCAGTATAATCCCACAAAGTGGGGTACTTCTACCTCAGGTGGAGAGGCTGTTCCCGATAGACCCTCGGCTCAAAAGAAAAAGTCCAAAACAGTCCATAAAATGAAGTAACAGATGTACAAGAAATAACAGATAGTAACAGGACTAATGATGGACACACAGTACTGAATAAAAACTTTGTCCCTAGGCAAACAGGGGCATAATCATAATAACCAAACCACCCCTTGGCAGGTATTGGTGCTGCCTACTGGCAGGTAACAGAAGTCATAACAAGCATACAAAATATGCTTTTGCAAGAACAGATAAAAATGAAAAGCTGAAATTTAACCATTGGAAAAAGCAAAAGTTCTAGAAAGCTAAGTGCTTCGTTCTTAGAGTGGCAAGGAGAAAGGAACCTAGATGACATTTGTAATTAGTATCCATTAATGCAGGATTTTCCTCACATTTCTAGCTTGATCACATCAGAACCATGCGAAACAATCTGAAGGCACTGAGAGTGAAAAGTGAGCACGAAAAAGCAAAGATAACATTATGTTTATAGAATCATCCAGAGGCTTGCATCTTACATGACAGAAAATGTAAAGAAGTGAAATTCTCCACCCACCGCCTAAAAGCTTCACTTTTTTGACTAAAAATTTCATGTGTAGCACAGGTAATATGATCCAACACGTAATAGCGGTATTTGGTCATCCTATCATAGAAGATCCAAAGTTATAAATGAAAAAAAAATGGATCTGCACTCTGTCAGAGATAGTGGTTGAAAGAAGATAGTATTTTTTGATTAATTACTAAACCTCCAAGAAACCAAGGAATAAATCGAGAACTTTTACAATGAGAATTTCTAGCTAAGGCAACAAGACATTTATCAACGCTCTCTTCGTATCAAATTTGGCCATCATGGCCACTCCATACATTTGTTTGCAAGGTTCATTTTCCAAACATTATCCTACCATTTTCTTTACTTCCTTCTCAATTATGATACCAAGAACCAATCAGTAGGTCCTAAAATCTCAAGAAATCAAAATAAAAGATGTGGCTGCAATTTCTCTTTGCATTCAATGACATATATGTATATTGAACCCCAACCATAAGTATTTTGTTAAATTAAACCACAGAGTACAATATGGCAGGCAGAGAGTAATGAAGCAGTAAACTTATATCAACAGAATGAAGAGAAGCTGAGCAATAAAATGTGCTAAAAAACTTCACGAAAACACAATCCTCTATGCAATAAAGGATATGTGCATTGAAGTACTCCTAACATATGAATATGATAATATGATGGGACAGATGTTACCCTTTTTCTCAAATCTGAACCATCACAATCATCTCTCCCTTTGTCATGATCACTCTCATTGGTAATCATCTTGAAAGACGAAGTAGCTCCTCCACACAGGCCACATCTCATAAAATTTGATCCAGCATAGAGCTCTTTTTGGGTTGTTTTAAGCATCCTGAACACCTCCTCTGCATCAGTCTGTCGTCATACAACTTATGGCACATTAACAATCAAATAAAAATAAAAGTAAAGGAGCAAAGGAAGAGCACCAACCAAGAAGTTAAATGTCAAAACACTAGTGTAAGAAGAAGTCTAGATCAAGAAGAAACCAACTGGAGTACTATCTTAAGCTCATACACATAGTTTTTTTCTCTTTTCTTTTTCTTTTTTTCTCTTATCAATATGGTTATAAGAACACACAAATAAGAAGAAGAGAAAGGGAGGTGAGCTGATCGAGGAGTAGTGCTTTTCACTTAGGGCCATTGAAGCTAATAAAAAAGGTCCCCTGCGTTTTGAAAACAATGTATTTGAAAAAAAATGATTTTCAATTTAGAGAAAAATGGTATTTTTTAATTTTTTTTAGGCGAAAATTTTCAAACAAACAAAACTTCAAAGGTTGAAAAAAGATTTTGGCCAAAAACAAAAAAAATTCACCTTATTTTCGACACGGACAGGGCCTAAAGAATTTCACCTTGTTTTCGACACAGACAGGACCTAAAGAATTTTGCAATAATCAAAGGACCCCGGCATGGACACAATGGTAAAGTAACATACCCAGTGCTTTAAAAGCAAAAAGCACACAAAAGAAACAAGGTCCAGGGAGTTTGAATGGAAAAGTCAAAAGTAAACCACACACTTCCTTGGAAGGCAAAATAGTTCGCAAAATTAAGAAATATCAAAACATATATGTATTTTAGTACTTAATAATCAAATTTCAACTAACATCACTAATTTCAACATCCAATATGTAGTAATACTGATATTAATCCAACTACTCAACATTGAGATCCATAAGACCATAACGATCGCTTCTAACGGGATCACTTTGTGTGTTATTGTTTGAAGTGCACACTTCTCTGAGGTGTATGGTTTCAATCAAGAAGAAATAACCCTTTGCTCTGCATCACTTTGTCGCTTAAGGCGAAAAAGTGATAGGCTTTTAATGACAGTGGTTAATGATGAGTACACAATGCTTGATGTGTGGGTTAGGGGTACGTTACAAGTTTGCACCCCACCGCAGACAGAAGTCTGGCATGTAACTGGAAAAGGATAGATAGTCGAGCCCATTATCCACACAGTTGCAAACAATGTGCAACTGGCCGTCATGGATTTCTCGGCTATAAAAAATAGTGGATTCAGTATTTCGAGACAGCCAGAAAATGACTGAGCATTTGTTCAGAAAAGAAATTCTTTGGAAAAAAATAATACTTTCATAAACAGCATCAACGGCAGAGAAACTTCAATTTTCAAAAGCATAAATTCATTATCTCATTATCTATAAGCTTTGATATCTGTGTTGGTAGGAGGAACCCAGTGGAATAGTTGAGCTGAGTGAAAGCTGACCCGGACACCACTATAATTAAAAAAATGTGCAAGAAACCTAACCAGAAAACTACCACAGAAGGTAATCATTTTAATCACAAGCATCACTGGTCCCACTCTAAAGGGCCATAATCAACATATACGATTGCCCCCTAGATTTTCAAACTAAAAGAGATATCTCCATCTCAGATGAAATGTTCATCTGATTCCTCAGATAAGACCAAAAAACATGTGCTACCCAACAGAAGCTTCTGCTATCTTTTTTTTTTTTTTTGATAAGTAAAGCATCTGCTATCTATTATATTATGTAGTACTTTGTAGCTGATATCTACCACAAACCATACACTTATTGCACCTCATCTTACACATCGCAAAGTCATTTCCGCACCTTTCTGAACGTGAAAAATGGGACAAAACTTACAGGTCCCAGTCCCCACACATCTCCCTTCATGCAATACTCGAAAATACACAGTTTCATCTCCAATATTAAAAATCAGTTGAAACCATAACAAAATAATCTATTCGGGCACAAAAGAAACTTTGAACAACACCAAGCTCTCCAAAGCTGTTATGCAAATGCTTGTCTAGTTAAACTACGAATAAAAAGTATCTTAATCTCACCAGCAGTTTCTGAACATAGCCAGTGCGATAGACAATTTGATGAGATAGATAACTTGATGCGTAGTAATTCATGAAGAATTTTTCCAGTGTATGACTGTATGACTCTTCCTTAGACTTCGGGATAGAACGAACTAGAACTGTGAAGTAACTTGGGTGGGAAAGTGATGAAGTGAAGTATGCCAGCCGCTTCTTTGAGATACTCTTGTACTCCTAAAAGAAAGCAGCAAAACTTTTAAGATAAAAGAAAACTGGCACAGCATAAGTACGAAGTATCTAGTGTAAAACAAATACAAGTTCAACAGAAAAGAAGATAAGCAGATGATTTAGAAATTAGTTGTGAATTCTTACAAAGTAAAGAAGAAGACAAGCAGAGCAGGATATGATATACAGTGCGAGGCAGTGAACCCAGAACCTGAAGAAAAAGTAGAGGCAAATTTAAGTGAAAAGTAAACTGTGATAGAAAAGAAGCTCAGTAAATCAAGAAATAATGTCATTAACACATATTTTTCTGTGAAAATGGAATTATGGTAAACTTACAAGTCGATCTCTTTTATAATCCCTCCGTCCCAATTTATGTGACACCATTTGACTTGACATAAAGTTTAAGAAAGAAATGAAGACTTTTAGAATTTGTGGACTAAAACAAACCGTAGATATTTGTGTAGCTATAAATCATTTCATTAAGGGTAAAAGTGGAACATTAAAGTTAAGATGTTTCTAATTATAGAAAGGTGACATTCTTTTTTGGACGAACTAAAAAGGAAAATGTGTCATATAAATTGGGACGAACGGGCGAAGGGATAGTTTCTCTTTACTGGGTAACATTAACTTCAGATGCAAAATGCTGAAAGGATTAAACTTGGCATTTGCAGATTATTAGACACTAGGCAAAGACAAAAGCTTTCTACTTCATATGGAACAATATCACTACTTGCATTATGCATCTGTGTACGTCCATTTAGAAAGGAATAGATTAATTATCTACATTCAAATAACTAGCAGCATACTTTCACATGTTTCATACCATCTTGACCCTGGCTCAACATTCACAATGGTGAATACCTCCAATGACTCGGCTGGAATTTGCTGACGCTGTATATCTTGACCAAAATAATTAAGAGGCACCACGAGGAAAAGGCCTAGAGTAGTTGCAATGGAGAATATTCGGAAACTGTCCACAATAAGCAACAGGAAAAGGTAAGTACACTTATAAGACTAATGGTATATAGACCCAATATAGATGGAGTAAAGACGGGCGCACAGCATACTTTCAAGAACAAATTCACCATCTAAAATATGCTATACATCCTTAGTGGGAAATGCATACTGGGATAGTACAATGACATCAAACTGTCCACCTTTATATTGGAAACACTCTATTTAAAATCAAGCCATGGCAACAATCAATAAATATATTCAGCAACAAGTAGACATCTTTCCACTGGAATTCCTCAGCTTGATGAAATATTCACTAAAAATTACTGAACTTCAGTTGAACGTGAACAAAGTTGAGGGAAGAATAATGTCGCTACTCGCTAATTCTGAAGTTCAGGCACTAAATTGACTTTTTCGGCAAAAAAAGAAGAGGAAGTAACTAAAACAATGAGGAAAGATCAGCTTTCACCTGAAAACAATCATCCGCACCAACACGAATGCATCCAAGCCCCCGGCAGCAATTATTTCTTCATCAGACGCTTCCCATGCCTTCAAGATCCAACTAGGAGAAGGAACAAATCGCTCAAAGTTAAAGCCACCGAGCTGTCTTGTTCGTATCCGAGCAAATCTCTGGCTGAAGTAGACATTTACAAAAGTTGGTTGTTTCCTTAATAAGGAATACAAAGTGAACAGCACCACAGAGACTGCAATATTAACTCCAGCAGAAGTCAAGAGTGCAGATAGCTTCATCCCCGTCTTCCAAATAAGCCAGCAACCTCAATCAACAACTAAGATCATAGGCATTCACTAATGACTGGAAAAAATCCAGTAGCCAGAAAAACAGTTGTGTTTGCAGTCCACAAACTGCAAAAGTAAATGTTATACTCAAGTGTTTCGTTTTTCACAAATATGATAGAACTAGAGATAAAAACTTCCCATAAGTTTAATAATTAGTCATGTAACGCACAGAAAGAAGTCCTCTTCTATCAACAAACTATCCTGTAATGAGGAACCACAATCGTACACTACATTAAAGGTCATAACTCAAAAATATCCTACCTTGTTTAGTGAACTATAACTAAAAGGTCATTTAATCTAACGGCAACGGCTACACTAGCATAATATATCATTTACAAGCCACAAAACTAAAAAAACAAAGATCTCACATACAAGCAGCACACATCTATCTCCTTTTTTTTCAATTTTCTTTTGTAGGGTGTTTGCTTTACAAGAAGTAGGGAATGCCCAATTGGGCAACAGAAAAGGTAAAAGTCCAGTGAGCACTCTGGGTATGGCCTAGTGGTCAATGAAGTGCGTTGAGAATCGTGAGGTCTCATGTTCAACTGGAGGCAACTAGTACCTACCTCGGTACCTGTGCCGATGTGCTAGTAGGAGGTAGCAAGTAACTGTGAATTTAGTTGAAGCACAAGTTGGTCCGAACACCAAAATTATTTATTTATTTTTTAAAAAAAAAGGTAAAAAAGGCAACTGAGATTCCAACTCATGATTCGAATTGATGAACTGTCACATCTATCTTGTTAGCAACAATCAAATTTATGCAGAAATCACTTTGAATAGTTAAACCCAATTTCCATGAACACCAAAAACTTAAGCAAAACAACAAACATGAACAACTAAACTCATCACAGAAACTAACAAAAAACGTAAAATGGAGAAAAAACTATACAAATAATTCAATTTTGAATAAACGAAAACTTACGATAATTGACTCACCGGAAAAGTGATAATTTTCTCCGATATGACAAATCCGAGCAGCAACCAAAAAAAAAACTAACAATTCCTCCTTTAAAGCAAACAAAAGGCCAATTGCTTTTACTTCACACAGCGACTAAAAGGAGTATACAGAAAGGTAAACAAGTTTTTTGAGACGAAAAAGCCCTAAGAGAAATTTAAATTATTGCTTTTACTTTTGTGGGACAGAAAAAATGAACTGCTACAAATAAATTTTTTTGAAGAAGGTATAGTAGAGTAGAATAGGGAGGCGCGTAGCTTCTTTTTTTTTTTCTACTTTCTTAATAGGCGCGTCGGTTGAGAATTAGTATCTATCTTTGACTATTTTAGTCTTTATATACTCTTTGGGGGTCGTTTGGCATGCTAACTAAGGACCCGTTTGGCCATATAAATTTTTTCACTTTTTTCGGGAATTGAACTTCAGACAACTGGGAAAGTAATTATTTTAGTCCTTGTATTATTATATTATTCTTGTTTTAGTTTTTGTGATATCCAACTAAATGTATTTATCTTTTAATTAAGTAATGTGTGTGTTTTTAGTTCTTCTACTAACATAACCCAAATAAGATAACAGACTGTAAAACATTTCAAAGGTCAATTCAGGTATTTAAATTTTCATTATGATTTTACTCCATTAATTCTTCTTGTATTATTTTGGGGGGTTAGTTATCAGTAATTATACACAATAAGTTCAAAACCAACATAAAATATTCACATTTTTTCAAATTTGTTATTATTGAAGCTTATGTATAATCAGATCGCACGTGTTTTCGAAAAATAAAATGATGGTGCAGTTCATAGCTGGAGTGGGTGTATTTTGCTTCGAATGTCGAAGTCTATTATCAGTTTTTTTTTTCAATTTTAAACTTTGTTTCGAGTCTAGCAATTTTTTTCTCGGATTTCTCTTTTGATACTTCTTCATTAATGTGAAACGTGTTCATTCCTCAAATATAATTGTGCCTGATCCCAGAATAATCACAACAGTTATAATTTAGTTACATTAATCTAATAGTAATTTGTGAGGATTGTGAAAATATAAAAGATGTTGGATAAGTTGAGAACTGTAACCCACAAATCGTGGTTGCAAATGCTTCCAATTTCATTGTACCTAGATGTTATAATTTGTAATTTAATATATCTAAAATTTGAATGGAGATCTTGCGGCTAATTTAAGGAGGCTATGGTGGCACAAAAATGAGAAAAAGAAGATTTAAGTCCGTACCCAATTGTGAAGTACATGGAAGACAATCACAAGGATAACAAATTGGCGAACTTCAAAAAATATTTAGTCTTCAATTGAAGAATTATGCAGCAAAGGAAGAAAAATGGATTCTTTGTATGGTATGATCTTAATTGAAAAGGTAGAAACAAGATTTTATCTTGAAAATACTGAATTGCCCTTTAAAGAGTTAACAATCCGTTATTCTATTTTGATTTCGTCAGTAAAAGGACTAAAAACACACGCACTACTTAATTAAAGATCAAATGCATTTAGTTGGATATCACAAAGACTAAAACAGGAATAATATAATAACACAAGGATTAAAATAATTATTTTCTCTCAGACAACATGTTTGGCCATAAAAAAAAAATTATTTTTACTTTTTTCATATTTTTCAAGAATTTTCAAAAATTTCAATAACTTTTTTCATTTTTTTTACTCCAAATTATCCATTAAAATTTAAAAATAACTATAAAATATTTTATGGTCAAACACAACTCCAATTTTCTAATATCATTTTTCAGTTTGAAAACCAAAACTATCTTTTTATATTTTCACAATGAATCAGGACCAAATGCGTACTAAATTATTCTAGAATTATAGTCGGTCTTGATATTATAATTTTTGAATAAAATAATTTTGAACTAGATGGGGATAAAGTGAAATATCTAAGATTAAGCTTGATATACATTTTGTACTGAACTTGATAGATGATACAATATAAATTTTATCCCAAATATAATCTTAAAATAGTTTATCTTATTCTGTACTGAAAAAGGCCCTGGCATTACCTTCCAAAAATTTAAGAAGACAGCTCGCCGAGCCCTACGGTGGACGTCGATTGGGTTGTCGACAATTGTGATCATTTAAAGATTTTTTTTCAATTAGTTGAAGTAGGAAAAGAGCCGACGTTGATAAGTTTATATATATTCAGACATTAGGAATTCAGATGATAACACGTTTTACGTGATATTTATTAGGATTAAGCCTGAGAAAAATGACTGCTTATCGAGCCGCTCGATAAAGGATATACCAAACGAGCCCTTTGGATGGTATATTTAATTATTATCTATAGTATTATTTACGTGGTGAAAATGTAGATTTTGCGGGCCCGACGGAAGTGCCACGTGGAATGTAAGAGTTCCATTGCGTTGCCTATACCGACTTAACTGTCATTGTCCCACTTTGATTTTGATTGGTGTACGCTACTTTAACCAAAAGGAAATATGTATTCCAATTTTGTTCACATTTATTGTTCACGTGGATTTGTTTTATTTATTTTACGTGTGATATAGTATATTCCACTACTACTAGCTGTTCATTTTAGACTTATATTTTGCACAATTTTAAAATATGATGAATAATTAATCTAAAGTTTGTTTGATTCATGTATATTCTGCATGATTAGCGGAAGATGCATGTACTCTGTCCGTCTCAAATTGTCAGTCGTGATTTCTAAAAATAATTATCTTAAATTACTCTTTCCATTCACTTTTACTTGTCACTTTTTGACTTGACACACCCATTAAGAAAATAATTATTAACATGGCTATTTTACCATAATATCCCTACTAATTGATGGTTACTATTGTGTTTTGAAATTAGTTTGGAGGATAAACAATTAATGCTAAGGGTAAAATAGGAAAAAAGAAGGTGTTCTTCCTTAATATGTCAAAAATGACAAGTAAAAGTGAAAATCCAATTAGGAAATAAGTGACAAGTAATTCTGAACGGAAGGAGTACTTGTTACTTTAGTCTATAAAAGTTCAAAATAAAATTAATTATGTTTTTTTTTCATTTTACTTTTAGTAGTAATTGTTCTTGAAAACTATAAATACTTCAATTATGTGGAGATCATGACACATAAATAGAGTAAATATATAATGAAGATGGATTATATTTAAAGACATAAATAGGGTAAAATAGTCAAATTTTTCCTAATTAATATTTTTTTAAGAAACGTATAAAAGAGAAACACGATAAATAATTTGAATCCAGAAGGAGCTATGTTATAACTTGTACGTATGCAATTCTCTTTTTAGTGTTTTCTATATACTCCCCGTTCCTTTTTAATTATCATATATAGTTTCCTTTTTTAGAGTCAAACAATATAAAGTTTGACCAACATTTTAAGATGTATATTTTAACCATATTGAAAAAAGAAAACTTGCAATTTATAGTACTTTTCATATAGTTTTTGAATATCTAAATTTTTATCTTAAAATATTGAACTAATCTAATTTACTTTTAAAAATTAGTTAAATTGACTCTCGAAAAATGAAATATGACAACTAAAATAGAACGAAGTACATAATAACAAATAATTCTCTTTTTATGGCAAAGATAAAATGGCAACAAAATAATAAATTATGCTAAAAGAAAATGATTCCAGGAGAAGATGTAAATAGTTGCAATAGCTATTCCATCCTCAAATGTGGAGGTTGAAGGAATATATCCACATATATAGTGAAACTAATGGTGAGCATTTGATGGTTCACTTTCTTAGCTACGTAGTTTTTTTTTATCATGTAACCGGCCAAGAATATCATTTAATCCTTTTGTACATGGGATTGAATTCCGTTACATGCGGCTCATACCATTCGAGGTGATCCGAACTCTATCGTTTATTCACAAATTTGTGTAGTATCCCTTTCGTCTGATTATACACAAAATTTAAAAAGAAAAATAATGATTCTGAATATATGCGTTGTGATATTTATGAGATTATAAAATCATATTGTTAAAAAGAAAATCATTATTTTAAAATAGGAGTACTAATTATTTTCTTAAACAGACTAAAGGAAAGTATATGTTACTGAAATGAAACAAAGGAAGTAATAAAGTTCAAGATAATACTCCCTCCGTCCTTTTGGATTTCGAGATTCAAACAAGTCTATCTTTGACCGTAGTTTTTTATATATATTTTAAATATTTTGAATTGTAAATTATCGTGACTTATAGTACTTTTTACATAATTTTCAAATATATAATTTTATTTCAAAAACTTGAAGATTTCATGCCCAAGTTCACGGTCAAAAATTGTTTTGACTCTCAAAAAATGTAAAGTGACACATAAATTGAGATAGAGAGAGCAATATTTAATAGCAATTATAAAATGGACACAAAGTGGTAAATTATTCATTGATTTTCCAAACTAGACAAAAATTGTTGGACATCTATTTTTAGTATACTGGACAAGTAAAAATGGACGGAGAGAGCAAACATTTTAAGTTAATAATTAAGTGTTGTTTTTAGTCTTGTTTCTTTGTATCAAAATTAAATTAGACATATAATATCTCGATTAACTTTTTGTGCTATAAATTAGTCATGTGTGAGTGCATGTTTATGTCGTATTATAATAAACAAAACATATTGTGAGCAAAAAGATCAACTTGTTAGTTGTTAATTAATTACTAAGTACTCATTAATATCAATAGTGTTATGTCGTGTCAGCCACGTGTTTAGTCCAACTAATTTAAGACTAAAAGCATACTCAATTAATTGATTTGAATGAATTGCTATTAGCTAGCATGCCTTTATTTGAAACACTCTTTATATCCACAAAAAGGTCTTGATATATATAGTAAAGATCTGATTTATTCGGATCTCAATGCGGGTATCGACTAAAAAAAATCTATATTAATATGGATTGTGATGGAATGGTTGAGATTCTTCCATCCTTAGTTCCAGGTTCGAGATTTTGTTGGAAGCGCCGACTCCAAAAATGAGCCCGATAATGCGAATCCAAATTTAAAATATATGGATTGTGATGGAATGGTTGAGATTCTTCCATCCTTAGTTCCAGGTTCGAGATTTTGTTGGAAGCGCCAACTCCAAAAATGAGCCCGATAATGCGAATCCAAATTTAAAATATATGGATTGTGATGGAATGGTTGAGATTCTTCCATCCTTAGTTCCAGGTTCGAGATTTTGTTGGAAGCGCCGACTCCAAAAATGAGCCCGATAATACGAATCCAAATTTAATCAAACCCTAATATATGAGTACCTACTTGCCTGGACGCCGGATGAAAAACGAAAGATTTAAAGCATTTATGGTAATCGAATTTATATGAGACAACAATCATGATCTTATGCATATTAATATGAACTTCCATATCTGAATTCTAATAAAATCAAGTAGTAATTATAAAAGGTTAATAGATTGTAAAAAAATATTAATAGCACTTTTGATCCCTAAATAATAAGGGTAAATTACATAAAGAGCCAAATATCTCTATCATATTTACTAACTCTCTCACTACTTTATTTTAATTACTTAATATACCACATGTTAACAAAAAACCTTTCGGATACATCTCAACCCCATCGGATATATCCAAATCCCATCGGATACATCCCACCCATCGGATGCATCCCACCCCTCGATACATGTTGTAACCCCTCAGATACATGCGGGATGCCGATGTATCCTAGATAAAATCAAAGATGCCGATGTGTTCGAGATAAAATCAAAGATGTCGATGTATTCGAGATAAAGCCATGTATCTAGATGTCTTATGCAATGTATCCGAGTAGTTTGTGATGTATTCGATGGGATTGGGATGTATCCGAGTGGTTTGGGATGTATCCGATGGGATTGAGATGTATTCGAAGGGAAAATAGTGGGAAAAAGAATAATTAGCTCCTAAGGATGTGTGTTTTATGTAAGCTCCCCAAATAATAAATTACAATTTTATTTCTTTAGATATTTGACTACGCACATTTAACCTTCAATTACTTGAATTACATACATTTGACCCCTTTTCAGTAAATACTGTATTCACACAATTTCAAACTTATTAACCGTTTCACCATTTAATTAACAATGTATTATATTAAACGTGTATTATTACGACATATTTGAGGATAAAGTACTTCTAGAAATGGTCCAAATATAACATATTTCCTACCTGAAGGAACCAAAAATAATTGAACGATCAAAAGTGTGATTATCCTTAAAATAAACTATGATAATGATTAAAAAATCATTTTTAAAATTTTAAAAAAGAAACTAAAACAGATTTACATATCTTCTAATCCTCAAAGTCTTACAAAATCAGGTAGCTAGGCAAATCCCATATTATTATATTTTATTTTGAAAGAGAACTAAGACAACAAGAAATTAGTTCGAAATTAAGTGAGGAAACGAGACCCGAACAACATCTCCGGCAACACACCATGCTAGAAGACACGTGTGAATGTTATTCCACTCTCGAATTAACTAAACCATCATCTATTGAATTAGCGGGTGTTTGGATTAGCTTTTGCTTTTTGGTTTATAAGTCAAAAGCCAAAAGCTAGAATTTGTAATTTTTGACTTTTGGCTTATTTTTACCTTTTTAGCTTAAAAGAAGTGCTTAAAAACACTTTTTTCATTTTACTCAAACACTTCAAGAGTACTTAAAAGCTATTTTGGCTTAAAATCACTTAAAATAAGTCAATCCAAACAGGCTCTTAGTTGTGAGCTACTTTTGCCAAACTCCACGTTAGTATGTAAATTATTTCAAGATAAGACATTGATAAGGACCTCATAATTGAGTGGCTGTAATTATCAAATCAAATAAGAAAATGAAATACATTGTCAGCCAGGAAACAAAGTTGATAATTATGGCATTAAAGAAGCAAAAAAGAAACATCTTTTGTCCACTTATAGGTAACTACTCTCAAATATAAATAATTTCAAATATTTTGTCACTTTGTCAACCAGGAAACATACAATTCCAAACAACAATTTAGTTTGTTTTTCTCTTGTTTGATTGAAACAATTGAGTTTTTTTTTGGTTCTTATGTTCACATGATGGAGAAAGTGGTAACCACAAGTTTTTGGTTTGCGAATTTTGGATGTTTGCAACATTTTTTGTTTAATTTTCAATACGTATTCATGTTTCATTTGACAACATCGATTTTATGATATAGACGCTTATGACCTCCTCCTTTATGTCTTGCGGTAATGATTCCTCTGGTATTATGATCTTGAGGCTTGCTCAAGTGGTTGGACACCTCCGTCATTGATCGGTAGGTTAAATATGATTTGAGTCAGGCTAAAGAATAAGTGAGAACACTATTGATAAGTGATAAGTGAATCTCATATTGTATGCCTTCTCCTTCAATTATATACATAAATTAGAATGAGTTGACATATTTTAAGTGGTGAACTTATCTGCTTGAGAACATGCGGGGAAGTTTTTCGACAATTTTGAGTCAAAATTGTCGAAGAAGAACTCTTTATACTGTGTTCAAGTGCCTAATTGAAATAAGTCATAATTCGAGTATTTTGAATAATTGAAATAAGTCGTAGTTCAAGTGTTTAAATGGTGTTTACTGACAAGTTTAAAGGAATATCAAATTTATTCTGCCTTTGTCTTATTTTCTTGGTTGAAAGGTTGAAGCCTATAATTTGGCTTATAGTCTTGTAAGTATATATATCGTTTTAGTGGGGTGATCTAAAATGGAAAAATTATGGGACATAGAATATTGAAGGGCTTAATTACGGGATATGAGTTAACTTTCATATAATTACATTTTATAGGTATAGTTTAGAACAAGTAACTATTATTTTGGGCAACATATACATTTTGGGGGAAGGAAATGTATATTACCTATTCTCAAACTCTCTCTCACCCAATTTCCGGCGAAATTCACGCCCTACTCCCATGATTTATGAAGATTTCCATTTTAAAAAGATTTTTCTAAAATTTCATCCTTCTTTAGTGATGTTTATATATGTATATAAGTATATACCAACTAAAACGCATATATGTATATGCAATTGGAATGCTTTGTTTTTGGTTATACATTGTATATGAGATTCATACTTTTGAGGTTCAAATGTCTATGAGATTCATACTTTTGAGGTTCAAATATATATGAGATTCATACTTTGAGATTCAAATGTATTTGAGATTCAAATTACTTTTGAGAATGTATGTGAGATTTATACATATCAGTATATACATTTGAAATGTATATGCTTAGTTAACTGAAATGTATATGCTTAGTTAACTGAAATGTATATGCTTAGTTAACTTGAATCTCAAATACATATATACAATAGATGGTGAACACATGAGTATATATGAAATTGCAAAGTATACGAATGGTTATTTGTAACTGAGATTTTTCAGCTGTCAGTCAATTATGAAGAGAGAATATTGGTGTGAGTAAAAGACGCATGATTTATGGAGATTTTCCTTTTAAAAAGATTTTTCTAACTGATTTTTAAGAATCTATTTTTATGGTATATACGTATATAAGCGTTTATATACAAATCGAGGGCTGATTTTGAAATTTGAAATTAGCTACGCTTTGTAATTAAGAAACTTAAGCTATGGGCCCTGAATAATTTAGCAAACTATAGTTATTTATGAAATTTTGCCATCTAAAATTGCAGAAGTTTTATTCATTTCTGGAATTAATAAATGCCATCAGTGAAGTGGTGGTGGTGGTGTGTGTGTGGGGGGGGGGGGGGGGGAAGAAAAAACTAGGACCAAAAAGTATGTAACAACTGGACTAATCTCTTGATACAGTTTGTGGCAGTGTTGACTACATTTTTCTGCTATTGTGGTCTAAGTTGCCACTCTTCACTTTTGATGCCGCACCCGTGTCGGATTCTCCAAAAATATACTACTTTTGAAGGATCCAACACGCACCCATTGACCTTTTTGAAGAGTCCGAGCAAACTAGATTGTGGTTACAACCTCACTTCAGGAGGAGCCCTGTAATATGCAGGAACAGTAGCAGGGAAGAACATTTGCCTAACCCCTTCTGCCTTGATTATGGGGAAAATGATTCCAGATGCACTCTGTATTTGAGTCATAAGAAATTGTCAGCATAAAAGTGTTCACACAGAATATGTTATAAGTTCAGAAATATTGAAGCAAAGGCAAGATTGATGCTTACAGAGATCAACCGGGCACCAATCCACATGCATTTGAGTGATGGGAAAGGCAGCAGCAACCGGCCAACACCATAGATAGCCACAGCAAAGAAATGACAGACAAGACTCAATGGTCGAGGATTTAAGCCAGAAAGCAAAGCTATGGGTCCTGTCGAGAAAACTCCTCCAAGGCTCAAGTAGTCGAAGCATGCCTGGCGCATCTCATTCCTAGCTTGATCAGGTGAAGCATTGAACACCTTATATAAAGCACCAGCCAATGTATTGATGGTAGATGCCACAGGCTGCAGGTACAAATATCGAAGCAAAATGAGTCAATCATTTATGCAGCTAAAAGCACCAGTTGGAATCACACCTATTGCTCAATTATGTAGATCAGAAAATCATCATTCATCAACCAAAGCCTTTTCACATCGTCATTGGTAAGGCTAAATTATCTATAAGTCATCGTAGGTAAAGATAAGTTCTTTTAATGAGTCATTGTTGGTAAATGTAAATTGTAAGCATGCAAGATCATTAGAGGTGCGGTAGCTTTGTAGAAAATCCTAAAGCACTGTATTTTCATGAGCCAAGTGATTTTCACATCATCTTTAGAAAAGGTGATTGTTTTCCTGTGTTTGTGTTTCTTTTTCATGTCGTTGGTATTAAGATTTTTAGCAGGTTACTTCACTAGAGGCGCTTTAGTGTTGTGGTTCCTAATCTTAATGGCCCCAGAAATTCCATCACAGGAGAGTACCAACCCATATTTTTTTACTTTACCAATCAAAATAATATCAGCAGCAGTTAACATATAGAAAAAATATACCTTGCGCAAGGTGTAAAAGCACTCAATATTTTTGCAGAGAGTCGAAGCATCATTTCTGTTGTGTACGACAGAGAATGACAAATCAATCAATTAATCATCTACACCTCAATCCCAAGTCTATTGGGTGCCTATACCGATCCTCTATTTCTAAAGGACATTCTTTTCTCCATTCGGGGACAAGTTAAGTTCGACAAGAACAACAAATGAATTTCATTACACATGTCTAACAAGTGGCTACCGACCTTCCAGTCCCAACTCAGGTAGCCAGCCACCTGGTTGTAGCAATTCTCCAACAATTCTATCACGCTCTGCCAAATCTCTTTCAATTACATGTACTCGACGCCCATCCTGAAATCCAAAATGTATAAGCATACAATTTCAAAGAGAATTTTCTTTCTTCTATTTTTTTAATTTTTTTTTCTTACAAGTAAAAGCTGAGTTAATATCCAAAGCTGGCATTAAGAATAACATTAACTTCACTTCTTTCTAGCCATAAAAGATTGCCTTTTTTGATTAATAACCTATGCAGCAATTCTAAGCAAGAACCTTCAAAATCAGCATAACTTGGTTCACAATTGCTAATACCTTTTTCTTCTTGTAACCGTATACTATCCTTCTAATTAACAATCCATATGTGAACATAAACTTCTTAGTTTAGTGTCTATTGTATTTCCATCGTCAAGAAAAGGTTGTAAATTGGGGAAGAAGAGGATCCAATATATAATTATCTCAGTTTGCTCGCACCGTGACTAATCCACCAAATGCATGTTAGTACCTCCTAGCAAGACATAGACGCGGGTAACTCTGTCCACTAAAACTTAGGCAATAGGCAAAAGCCACCTATCCACTAATGCTTGAACACATAGGAGGAAATTACCTACTTCCTCCGTTTCAATTTATTTGTCTCACTTTCTTTTTTAGTCCATTTTATGAAAAAATGCCTCTTTCTTTTTTGGTAACTCTTTAATTTCAACTTTCCACGTGACATGTTTAAGACCACAAGATAAAAAGATATTTTGGTACATTCAACATATCTTTAGTTTGAGATTACGACATTCAAAAGCTTTTTTTTGCTTTTTTGAAATTCGTGCAAGTCAAAAACAGACAAATTACAAATTGAAATGGAGGGAGTAGTATTTTTTCACTCCACTGAAAATTGAACCTGAGACATCATGGTTCTCAATCCTCCAATGATCACTAGACCTAATGCTTTCCATCCTGATCATTTCTTTTACGAGTACTCCCTCCGTCCAACAATACTTGTTCACTATACTAAAATAGATGTCCAACAATACTTGTCTAGTTTGAAAAATCAATGGATAATTTACTTATTTGTGTCCATTTTACCCTTGGTATTAAATACTATTCATTATGCAATGCATTTTCCAAAATATTAAATTTATCCTATTTAAAGGGTGATATTATAAAATTACTTAAAGGGTGCTACACTCGTCCTCGAAGGATAGAAGTTAGACACTTCCTAATTAAGTCATTTCAATAAGAGATTATTTCTTGCATCTTAGCTAATTTAATTATATCATTGATCCAACAAGTACGGATCATTAGATTAGCTAAATTTCGATAAAACTATATATTAGTAGTAAACATTTTTTCATTGGGCATAAGACGATTAAAATTTACAGAGATCTATATCATGTTTGGCCAAACGTGAAAGAAGCAAAGTAGTCAAATGGATCCAACAAAAACACAGCCGATTAACATGAAATAGAAACTTGACTACTTGATGAAATGACCATTCTATCCTTCCCCATAATTCAATTTTAAATTATTTCTTTTACTTATAAATAATAATAATATCATATAGTATAGATTATTACGTTGGAATTTTGATATTACAATTATAATGGTTTTCGCTTCGCCGCATGCAGTCTATAAAAACGGGAAAAAAATTGTGCACCTTATTTTACGTGAAACAAATAAATACATCTCATTTGATTTTACACAAACTTTTACTAATACTTTATTATGATTAAGTTAGTATGTATTATTATTGTTTAGATTTATGATTATAACTACGCCAAATTAATGTTATTTGATGTAAGCATCGTGTGTGATGTGTAAGTATTTTCTACTAATTATTAGAACCTACTATCTTCGTCCAAACCAACTATCAAATGACCCTTAAATACATCGAGTTTAATTTAGATGCAGTGGCACAAACAAAGAAGGAAATTATAGAAAGAATTTGTTAATTATTTTATTTGTTAATGGTAATTTCACCATGGTTACCAAAAAAACATAAACAAAAGTTCATTTACCTTAAAAAAGGAAAACCACTAGTAATACATAATTATCTCTCTGTCTTTTTAACTTTTTTAATGCCTAGTATCTAATCTTTGCCAATTAATGCAAAAGGGTTGATGATTAAAATAGATAAGAACACTTTAATTATCTCATCCTCCTTCAACACTATTTTCTTTGTGTGATAAGAAGGAAACCGCATGCATACGTAATTATAGTAATATTATTTGTTTCAAATTACTATCATTATCTTCCCATGCATATATAAATGCTAAAAAATCTCTTTCAAACACTGGATTTTTTCTTACCTTAATCCTATTCACATGCCATCACAGAAGGAAGAAACTATTGAAATTGCATTCTTTAAATTTCTTGTTTTTGTTTCCAAAATTTACCTTATACATTTGAGCCAAATCTTGGTTCATGTGTACACATATATACAGGTATAATACATACATTATAGCCATAATACATAAAAATCCTTTCATTGAAATCAAAATTTCAAGATAAATTGACAGCGATACGTACATGATGGGTGTTTCTTGTTTTTGATTTTGATTTTCCATTCTTTTTCTAAGACTGGAATCATCAAAATCAAAGACGTGTTCTTGTTTGATCTAACGTTGTTAGAACACCACGATATTCGTCTTTTTTGACATTTGTTGGCCAAAAACTCTGCCTTCTCATCACATTGTGTTCATTTTTGAGCTAAAAATCAACACAAAGTTTCAATCTTTAGAACAACAACATTTTTTTTGGGATTTCGATCATCAAGTTCTTGTTTGATTTGCCGTTGTTAGAACACCACAATATTCGTCTTTTTTGACATTTGTTGGCCATAAACTCTGCCTTCTCATCACATTGTGTTCATTTTGAGCTAAAACTCAACACAAAGTTTCAATCTTTAGCACAACAACATTTTCTTTTTGGGATTTCGCTCATCAAGTTCTTGTTTGATTTGCCGTTGTTAGGACACCATAATATTCGTCTTTTTTGACATTTGTTGACCAAAAACTCTGCCTTCTCATCACATTGTGTCCATTTGAAGCTAAAATCAACACAAAGTTTCAATCTTTAGCACAACAACATTTTTTTTTGGGATTTCGCTCATCAAGTTCTTGTTTGATTTGCCGTTGTTAGAACACCATAATATTCGTCTTTTTTTGACATTTGTTGGCCAAAAAACTCTGCCTTCTCATCACATTGTGTTCATTTTGAGCTAAAAATCAACACAAAGTTTCAATCTTTAGCAGATTTTTGTCAAAGATTCACAAAAGGGTGTTCACGAAAAGGATCAATGGCGCCATTGTTTAGCTGGTGGGGTGGTAAAGAAATCCAAAGGGGTACCCCTGTGGTGGTGAAAATGGAGAATCCAAATAACTGGTCCATGGTTGAGCTAGAAAGTCCATCAGAGGATGATTTCTTGTTAACAAATGACAATAATGTTTCATTGCCTCATTACAAAGGTGAAAAAGTGAAAAACAAGAATGCAAAGCAACTCACATGGGTTCTTCTTCTCAAGGCACATAAAGCAGCAGGTTGTTTAACTTCCATTGCCTCTGCATTGTTCAGTTTTGGTTCCGTTATCCGTCGTCGTGTTGCCACTGGTAAAACAGATTCTTCCACAGGCAAAAATAGCCGGTTCTACTCTTGTATAAAGGTGTTCCTTTGGTTGTCCTTAATCTTGTTAGGTTTTGAAATAGCTGCATATTATAAAGGTTGGCACTTTAGTACTTCAGATCTTCATATTAAGCATTTGTACACATTGGCAAATCCATTAGCTGTGAAGGGTATCTTTGATTTGCTTTATTCCATATGGATTTTGATTAGGGTGGAGTATGTTGCTCCCCTTCTTCGATTATTGGGCAATGTGTGTATTGTCCTCTTCTTTGTCCAGAGTTTTGATAGATTGATCCTGTGTTTGGGTTGTTTTTGGATCCGGATAAGGAAGATTAGGCCCGTTTTGAACGATGGTCCAGAGGATCTTGAGGATGGTGATGGTGGTTACTATCCCATGGTTCTTGTTCAGATTCCCATGTGTAATGAAAAAGAGGTAATTTGTTCTATTCTTCAAAGCTATTGTCGTTTTTTTCATTTGTTTTGAGCCGAGGCTCTATTGGAAACAACCTCTTTCTAGGGGTAAGAGATCTGGTTACACACTACCCTCCCCAGACCCCACTTGTGGGATTACCTTGGGTTTGTTGCTGTTGTTTTTGTTCTATTCTTCAAGAATTTCTTGATTTTCCAAATGTTGTCACTGAAACGGGTCCAAATGGAGCGAAATGGATATTAAGGATTCATATAGCTGACCTTAATTAGTATGGATTGAAGCTTAGTTGTTGCTTCGTCGTGTCAAATCTTATTTTTATCAGTCTATGTTTATTGTTTGTCTGAAAATTGAGTGTTGGTGGCAATTGGTATCAGGTTTATCAGCAAGCCATTGCAGCAATGTGCAGTTTGGAGTGGCCTAAGTCGAAATTGTTGATTCAAATTCTTGATGATTCTGACGATTCCACGACTCAGATGTTGATCAAAGAGGAGGTACATAAATGGCAGAAGGATGGTGTAGACATTGTATATCGTCATAGAGTGATTAGAGAGGGTTACAAAGCTGGCAATCTTAAGTCAGCCATGCATTGCAGCTATGTCAAAGACTACGAATTTGTTGCCATTTTCGATGCTGATTTTCAACCATCACCTGATTTTCTTAAGAGAACTGTTCCTTACTTCAAGGTATACCATACCCTCCGCGCTTGATTCTCTCCTTGTGATAATCTTCGTTTCTTGTATATGGTTCCCGTATAGAATCACATTGTGTGCACGGTATGTAGTTTGTTTTATTAAATATCTGCTTCGACTTTGAACTGTAGGATAATGAGGATATAGGGTTGGTTCAAGCAAGGTGGTCCTTTGTGAACAAGGAAGAAAATCTTCTAACAAGACTGCAGCACATTAATTTGGCCTTTCATTTTGAAGTCGAACAACAAGTGAACGGGATTTTTCTAAACTTCTTTGGATTTAACGGGACTGCTGGAGTATGGCGGATTAAGGCATTGGAAGGTTCTGGTGGCTGGTTGGAGAGGACGACAGTTGAGGATATGGACATTGCTGTTCGGGCACATCTCCACGGGTGGAAATTCATCTTTCTTAATGATGTCGAGGTACTTTGTTCACTGGTTACTTCTCACAAGTAAATGTTTCTTTTGAATCTAAAAGACTTTCTTGGATTTGCAGTGCCAGTGTGAGCTACCGGAATCATATGAAGCGTATAGGAAGCAGCAACATAGATGGCATTCGGGGCCAATGCAGTTGTTCCGTCTTTGTTTTCCTGCCATCATTGAATCAAATGTATATAACTCATTTCACTAGAAGAATATCCATCTATCTATGTATGATAATTAGCGTATTGTCTGACGTTTTACGCTTTCAATTTGGTTTATGCAGATAAGCATTTGGAAGAAAGGCAACTTGATATTTCTTTTCTTCCTTCTAAGGAAACTGATACTTCCATTTTATTCATTCACTCTGTTCTGTATAATCCTCCCCATGACCATGTTCGTTCCCGAAGCTACACTCCCTACATGGGTTGTGTCTTACGTCCCCGCCACCATGTCATTTCTCAATATACTTCCATCCCCTAAATCTTTCCCTTTCATCGTGCCATACCTTCTATTCGAGAACACAATGTCTGTGACAAAGTTCAATGCCATGATCTCGGGCCTCTTCCAACTTGGAAGTTCTTATGAATGGATCGTAACCAAGAAATCAGGACGTTCTTCCGAGGGTGATCTTTCTTTGTTGGTTGATGAAAAACCAAAACATCAAAGAGGTACTTCAGAGCCTAATTTGGGAGACTTGAAGGAGGAAATTAAGCAGAAAGCACGAAAGTCTTCGCGGAAGAAGAAGCACAACAGAATCTATACAAAAGAATTGGCTCTAGCTTTCTTGCTGTTGACAGCTGCAGTGAGGAGCCTACTATCAGCTCAAGGAATCCACTTTTACTTCTTGCTGTTTCAAGGGATATCATTCTTGCTCGTCGGGCTAGACTTGATCGGTGAACAGGTTAACTAGTCGAATATGGATAGGCTTCATGGGGTTATACTGTTTCAGCTAAACTGTCAAACCGGAGACAGGATGCTGAGCCTGGCATTGGTTCGAATATGTAAATTGGAAAAGCTGGGGGAAAGTTCTGGAGAGATGATGGCACTATTGCCTCTCCTCCGAACGTTAACCCCCCAAACAACAACTCAAGAAGAAGATCAAGTTGTGGTGGAATTAACAAATGGTGGAAAAACGCGCAACATATTTGAATACAGAAAACCATCAAGAATGGTGATCGATAATATTCATTTATACAGTCAGTTAAGCCCCCCCTTCCCCCTTCTGTTCTGTAATTTCATTACACTTGGATTCTTTCATTCTTTTTAGTAGTACATTGTTTAGTAAGAAGAATTTGTTGTAGAAAGTTAAACAAGAAACTTAGCGAAAGTTGAATACAATAGCAGCATGCATCTTTTTTTCTTCTACACAACAAAAAAATCATTCTTTTTGAGAAATTTCTGAAGTTATGAAGGGAATTGAAATCCCCTGGTAGCACTTTGTAGCGAAAACTTATGTCTTGTAAATAAAGGATTGTATATTTCCACAGAAAACTTTGCGTCTTGGGGCTGTTTATTATAGTCTGTTTGTTCAAGAATCTCCGATATGCTGGATTTGTTCTTGCTGCTAGTTTCTGAAATCTGAACTGTGAGCTAATCTTCTTAGCTTTTCTATCTTTATTCTATTTTTAGTATGTTGGATAGAAGTCATGAGCCTCCACGATATCAAAAGCGGAGCTCATGACTAAATAGTCTGGTAGAATGAGGGAGTTCCTCATCTATTATAGGAGCGTCTGCATAAGCTGCGTCTACATTGACATAACCAATGTAGGTTCCCATAGAGAGAACATGAGTACGACTTCCTTGTCACTCAACGAGTATCATTTACTCCCTCGCTAAGGTTGGAACGAGACTTTAAACGGTATGTCACCATATGATCAGTATGGGAAACGATCCCAGTCCTATCGTCTACACCTCATTCCTATGGTTCCATACCGTTTAAGGTTCTAGTATGCTCGCATTTTGCGACTTATTAGGGTATTCTTATTCTGTTATAGTGGCGGAATCAACAGTTTCACTAATCTCCTACTCTGGCACAAGTAGTTTCAAGATAATAATGAAACATTAAATGTCAAGAATAATGCATGTTCACTCGCTCAAATTGAACACATTAACATTCTAACATATTTTATCAAACACTTTATGGTCATGCTTCTAGCGAGAAAATGACCTTAACGAGGTATCCCGTGGAATTAGTCGAAGTGCGTGAAAGTTGGATCGAACACCACGGTCATCAAAAAATAAATAAATGAAGGTACATCTTAACTCACCTCAAGATCCAATGCGCAAGTCAATCACGCCAAATGATCGACTTCTACATTACTCCATCCGTTTACTTTTTGTTGGTGCAAGAATGCATTTTAATATTAAAATAATAATATTAATTTGCATTAGTTAGTGGTGGTAGAATGTGGTTATTAGTACCATTAGTTTTTGGTAACTCTTGTAACCTCTAATTTATTATTCTACCCCATTATGTCTAGCATGTAACTTATGTAACCTCTAACTCATTCATTCACTCACTTTACTACCCCACATTCATCCTATTGATGACAAGAAAGATTTCCTCACCTATAAATAGTGATGGTCTTGCATTATATTGTGTACAAGAAAATATAGTGAAAATGATGAAAAATATGTGAAGTGTGGAAAGATATAGTAGTGTGTAGTGAAAGAGAGAGTTGCGACTAAGAAAATATTCTAAGTCTACAACTATATTCACTATACAAAAGAGAGTAATTATAAGTTGAAGAAAGGTGTTCTTTTGGTGGAGCTTTGAACTCTTCAACTAATCCGGAGTTGCTTGAGTTACACGACGTTGTTGGGCTGTTGTATCCTGGAGGGGACAAGTTAAGAGTGATACTGCTGGATCGGTGTAGATTATGCTGCAGTGGGCTTGAATCTCCTTAAAGAGAGCGAGATATCCGCGCCTCAGCCTGAATATTATTTATTCATTTTTTGTTCATTTTGTTTCAACTGTAATTTATTGTAATTTGTGTTATATTACACCAACACTTTTATTTGTCATATTTTCGCTTCCTGAAAGTCAAACCGCATAAACTTTGACTAACATTTCAAGATGTTTTTATTGATCATATTAATATGAGAAGCATAACAACTTATAATATTTTTCATATATTTTCAAATGTTTAAATGTAAAGATTTAAAATATTGAATTAATCTAATTCAATTCAGCTTCAAGCATTAGTTAAATTGACTTTAGTAAAATGAAGCGTGACAAGTAAAAATGAATGAAAGAAGTATTCACGATATCATACTACTCCAACATTTTTGGAATCATCAAAATATCCAACCACAACTCAACTTTAGGCCAACTATTCTTAAATTCTCCATTTTAGTTATTTGGATCTTATATCAGTTTAATTTAACTTGATAACAATATGTTCTCTATAAGTAATATTTTGCTATAATAATAATAAAAAAAAAAAAACATCAAAAAAAATAATGACATTATAGAAATGTTTGACCGTTAGTACTAGTTTTTCTTCTTTTTGGCAAACTGAATTCATTTTAAGATATTTAAAAAATTTAAAAAGAAGAAGCTGCTTATTATTTTTTTTTCAAATTTACTGTTGTAATTATTGGAATGTTAAGTAAATGTAATGTTTAAGAAGAGATAAAGGTACATATATTTAGAGAAATACTATTATGATTAAGTTTTTTATTGAATATTTTTCTTATTTTCTTGTGTGAAAATCTTTTTAAAAAAACATATAATCTGGATGGAAGGTAATATTTTAGCCACGGAGGATTGTGATGGAAAGAATACGATTTTTTTTATCCGTAATTAAGCGTTTTGGGTTTGATAACTCGGAATGATTTTTTTTTTATATAAAAATGCTTTCTCCTTTAATAGGCCTTAAACGATATGAATCTGAATTAATAAGAACTCGAAAGGGATACCAAAGACGGGTGAGAAACTAAAAAATATCTCTCTCAAGGATATATTGAAACTTGAAAGGGGTTTCTTATGTTGTGTTCCTTGAATTATAAGATAGTCAAAGAAAATATTATAATAATAATAATAATAATAATAATAATAATTATTATTATTATTTTAAGAAAACTCATTTAAAGTATGTAACTACTTTTGCTGCTGAGCATGAGAAACAGTTATACTGATTACCTTTTTCTGTTCTTTTCTTGGCTTTTCTTCGTGTCTAGACAACAAAACATACTGGTCAGTTAGGAATGTATTTTTAGAATATTATTATAATAGCATTCTCTAATTATAAATTACACAAAAATAGGAAATTATTAAATTACACCATATTTTTATGGGAGATCTGGCCCAACTAATTTGTTTTTTTTGGAGAAAATTACACAAATTAGATTAAATTATGAAAATATTTACCTGAAAATACCCCGATCCAAAATAATTTCAAGCGATACTCCATCGATAGAAAATTATTACCTGCATGCCCCATTCTTCCTTTTTTTTTGGCGGCTGCCTCATCCCCCCTTTTCCCTTAAATTTTTGTCCTTTTACTTTTTATTTTTAATCTTTTTCTTTGTTTTAAAGAGAAACAATTAAATATTAAATAATTAGTTTTAAATTAATAAAATATAAAAGAATAAATAATTTTAAAAAAATAAAGTTACTAATTTATTTATTATAATCTAAATTAATAGAAAATTTGTTATTATAATATTTTTCTTATTTATATTTTTTCCTTTCAAAAATAAAAATAAAAATATGAACTAATTATTTTTAGATTAATAAAAAAGTAACTAGGAAACAATAAAAAATTATTAAAAAAAATACTAAAGTCCACTAACTTATTCATTAAAACTAAATTAATGAAAATATATTTTTACATTATTTTTACTTTTGCAAATAAAAAAAAACTTTAAAATATGACTCTATTTTTGTAATTAGTTTTACAAAAATTACTCGTAACTTACTAAAATTGATATATAAATTAAAATATCAAAATTAAGTATAAATTTTGCGATACCTTGTCAGTATATGATATGTAGTTATGTACCACGTGGATATCATAGAGGACTGGAAAATGTCAAAGTTGGCCTGAATGATATCATGCTGGGTATATAGATATACTATGATGGTATTACGAAGGACTGAGAAATGTCTCTCTGAAGAACTAAAACATACCTCAATGATACTGTGTCAGTATAAGATATATTGTAATGGTATCATGAATGATTAAGTAATCTCATCGAAGCTGAAGCAAATCTTAATGAAAACAATACTCAATTACTATTTGATGCCATCAGAGTGTAATATACTCTGATGGTATCAAGGAGGAAGAAGCAATTCAATGAAGACACTGCTCAGTTACTCCTTGATACCACCAGAGTATATTCATATATTATAATATATTGTGATGGTATTAAAGAGGAAGAAACAATCCTTCAGTGAAAATACTGCTCAGTTACTCTTTGATATCATCAGAGTATATTATACTTTGATGGTATCAAGGAGGAAGAAGCAATTTTTCAATGAAGACACTGCTCAATTACTTCTTGATACCACAAGAGTATATTCATATACTGTGATGGTATCAAAGAGGAAGAAACAATCATTCACTGAAAACACTGCTCAGTTACTCTTTGATACCATCAGAGTATAATATACTCTGATGGTATCAAGGAGGAAGAAATAATCCTTCAATAAAGACATTGTTCAGTTACTCTTTGATACAACCAGAGTATATTCATATACTGTGATACTATCAAAGAGGAAAAAATAGCCCTTCAATAAAAACATTGTTCAGTTACTCTTTAATACTATCAGAGTATATTATACTTTGATTGTATCAAGGAGGAAGAAGCAATCTTTTAATTAAGGCACTACTCACTTCTTGATACCACCAGAGTATATTCATATACTGTGATGGTATCAAAGAGAAAAAAAATAGCCTTTAGTGAAAACACTACTCAGTTACTCTTTGATACCATCAGAGTATATTATACTTTGATAGTATCAAGGAGGAAGAAGCAATCCTTCAATGACGATACTGCTCAGTTACTCCTTGATACGACCACAGTATATTCATATACTATGATGGTATCAAAAAGGAAAAAAACTAGTCCTTCAGTGAAAACACTGCTCAGTTACTCTTTGATACCATCAGAGTATATTATACTTTGATGGTATCAAGGAGGAAGAACCAGTCCTTCAATGAAGACACTGCTCAGCTACTCCTTGATACCACCAGAATATATTCATATCTGTAATATATTGTGATGGTATCAAAGAGGAAGACGTAGTTCTTCAGTGAAAACACTGCTCAGTTACTCTTTGATACCATCAGAGTATATTATATTGTGATGATATCAAAGAGAAAGAAGCAGTCCTTCAGCGAAAACACCCTCAATTAATCTTTAATATACTCTGATGGTATCAAGGAGGAAGAAGCAATCTTCAATGAAGATAATATATTGTGATGGTATCATGGAGGGCTGAGGAGTGTCTCATTGAATTATTGAAGTAGTCTTCTGTGATACCATATATCTATATACTGACATGGTATCTTAGAGGACTGCATTAGTCTTTCAATGAGACACTTTTCAGTCCTTCATAATATTATATCAATATAAAAATATTATGTGATGATATCATGGAGAATTGAAGTAAACATCAAAGAAATTAACGGGGGAAAAAGAAGAATAAAGAAAAGGAGAAAAAAAAGTGAATGAAACTAGATTAAGGAGAAAAAATAAAAGAAATGAGAAATTAAATAAAATTAAAGAAAAAACTAAAAAAAACTAAAGAAAAAAACTAAAATTGAGTATGAAATAAGATTATGGTGAAAGAAATTAAAAAATAATATGATTTGAGAAAAAAATAAATGAATGAAAAAGACAAAAAAGATAAATAGAGAAAAAAAAGAGAAAAAAGATAAATAGAGATAAAAGAAAAGGAGAAAAGAAAAAGAATAGAGAAACAAAAAATGAAGAAATATTTAACATATAAATTATCTTTTTTTATTATATAAATAAAACGAATAAAGAAAAAAGCAATAACAAAAAAAATAGAATTAGATTATGGAGGAAAAAAGAAAAAAATAGAAAGGGAATAAGAAATAAATAATTTGAAAAAACAAATAAGAAATAGAAAAAAAAATACAAAATTAAAGAAGTCAAAATTAATTATAGGGAAACAAAAATGATTTGGGAACAAAATAAATGATTCATAAATGAGAAAATAGAAAGAAAAAAAAAACAAGAAATGTAGAAAAGAAAGAAAAAAAAAAAAAAAAAAAAAAAAAAAAAAAAGGTAAAGAACCAAAAAAAATGTTAAATAATTTCCAAATTAAATAAGAAGACAAAGCAGAAAAAGACAAAAAAAAAAAAGTGGATGCTGACGTCACGATGACGTCAGCCTAGATTTTTCATTTTTAAAAATATGTCATTTTAGAGGGAAAAAAGGAGCATGAAAGTAATGGGGTATTTAAGGGTAAATAGTTTTTTTTTTTTGGGGTATAAGTGTTCTTTTCCCCTTTTTTTGGTCCTTTGAGCAGTAGATATTCGAAATATCCTGGCCTAACTAATCAACGCGCTAAATAATAGTAGCCTTATTTTGGGCTAAAACGTCCCATACTAAAAAGAATTATTTTAAGGGCTCGAGACTTTCGAGCCTTTCTGAATATTCAGTCGCTTTTATTAGGGAGTGTCTTATGCTTTAATATGGGATTCTCCGATACAAATTCTAGCTTAATCGAATTTCAATGCAAATATCAGACATTGAATAAATAAAATAGCAAGATCTCGAATATCCAACCACATCCAAGTTAGATGGTTGCCCTAATTTTGTTCTTTGTTGCCATAGTAGTTATGGATGCCTAAAAAGTATATTTGTTTGGGTTAATAACATTTTTCATCTTCGATTCCTGATAAATTTTGATTTTATTTTTTGTAATATCCGATTAAATATATTTAACCTTCAAATAATAGAAATATACATTTTTGGTTCTTTTGCTTGTGAATATTTATAAATTATTATGATTATTTTTGTTCCACCACTTAATTAGACACGTGTCATGTTAAGTCTATATTTTTACTCCATTTGATATTATATTGTCCAAATATAGTTATTTTCTACATAAAGAGATAAAGACACATTTTAATTAATTAATGCTAAATGTGTTAGAGTTATATGTCACAAGGTCTAAAATTAAAATACCAATAATTTAAAGATCAAAAGTGTTATTTTTCCAATTTATTAGTTTTAATTAGGGATGTCAGATGAACGAGTTGGACTAAATTTGTGCAAATCAAAATTAGATAAGTTAATAAATGTGATTCGCCAAAAGTTATTTGTGCTGAAATGGGCTAAAAAGCGGGTTATATCCCAACTCGCCTAATTCTTTACTTTATTTTCATTTCTTGTTTATTCTTTTATAAATTTTTTAAGTACCTAATTTTTTTCAAAAGATAACCATTTTGATTAGAACATATAACCAAATGGATAATTAATTTAATTTCTCTCTATGGATAAAAACATACCAAACTAACAAAAACATATGTAAGCATATTAGCCGCCTAACCTTAAAGCACAAAACAAGGAAAACTCCACCAAATATTTTCCATTAATTGTCCACTTCGTGTATTATAAGTTTTGTTTAATTTACAAACCAACATATTCATATTTTATATATGTTTTACCTAAATTAATCAGCAAAATGCTATAATTTTAACTAATTAAAATACTCTTTATCTTTGCATAAAACCAAGTCAAGCATTAATCTAAATTTTGTCATTGTTTCTCCTAACTTCTTCTTATGTCACACGTTTGATCTACTCCTTGTCTTGACGTAGACATGAAAAAAAAAGAACAAAAAAAAGAGAAGATATATACTAGGGGCAGAGTTAGGGGTTTAAGAGGTTCATCTCGGCCTTCTTCTAGAAAGTTATATTGTATATACAAAGTCAAAAATATCTTATATGTATATATCATAGATTTGTTGAATTTTCTTGGTTTCTTCGTCTGTTTAATATTATATTTTGAATACCATAGTGAAAATCCTGGTCTCGCCGTCATTGTCTATAACTAAGTGTTCGTCTAATATTTTTTTCCATTTTCATCATTTTTATGTATATATAGTAGATGTTAAATTAAATCCTCTTGACTTCTTCGTCTGTTTAATATTATATATTTTATAAATCTTCTTAGTGAAAATCCCGACTTCTCCATCATCTATAACTAAGTGTTCGGCTAATCTTTTTCCCCATTTTCATCATCTTTTTCTGTTAGTAGTTTTAGAGTACCTAACGTTTTTGTATGTACTCACTTTTTTGCCCTTCACGTTTTATGTACTTCTTCCCAAGGCATAAAGTATATGAAGATTCCCTATATAAATTCATAACATATTCATTTCTTCATCAACATATATTCAAGAAATTACCACCAATTAATCTTTATTCATTTCATTTTATTTTTCGTTCAAAAGATGAACAAGAAAGAAGTTCAACCCAAAGAAAATGTTCCCCCTTCTTGGGAGAACAAGCTAGGAGATAGTAATAAGGTGACACAAACAAAATTAACCTATGATCATATACTATTTTCACCACCCAAAGACACAAAGGATTTGGATTTTCATGGCATGAAAATCCCTCCACCACCATGTTTTTACGAGCGGCCGCCGCAGTTGAGATGTTCATTATCAAGAAGGGGTTTCATGATCAAGAAGGAAGATGATGATCCATTTTATATAGCGTACAAAGAGTGCACAAAGGGTACTTCAAGAAAGGGCAAAGTTTTTGGTGGTTTAAGTAAGGATGAAATTTTTAATGGGATGAAGAAGAATAAGAACTATATGTCTAGTGTTTTCTCATGTAAGGATTCATGTAGTGTGAGAGAAGATAGTGTTGTTATGATCAACTTATCACATATTCCTATTTCAAAATCTATAAGGGAGAAGAGAGGAATTCAGAGTCCTCACATCAAGTTTTGAGACGTGATATAGTCAGACCTTTCTATAATTGTTATTATACGAGTTTATTTTTATTAAAACCGACTTTTATACGATGTTATATTATTTTTATGTTCTCTATAAAAGTCAAAAAATATCCGGACAAATGATATCGTTATAAAAAAAGTTTGATGGTATGTACTTGCCTATTTGGTTCTCTCTATGTACTATATATGCAAAATGTCCTACATTTTTTCTATGTTGCCCCTTATTGATCAAAAGATTTTGCTGGTTCTCACTTTTTGGACAGTTGTTTAGTAAAATAATATATATATTTTTTGTAATTTATGGACCTTTTAAATATGGTCTAAAAAGTAAAAACCTTTCTAAAATTGTTGAAAATCTCATGTGAAAATGTTAGATCATACGATCTAAAATTTTGTAAGTTATTTTAAATGTTAATTAGAGAACAGATTAATGTTTCTTCGGTAAGATTGAGAAATATATGAACAACATCAAACTCGCTTTTAATATTGTCCGAAAGGGTAATTTCGCAAAGACTATATTTGCACAACTTTAAAAAATAGGGACAATATTTAAATGGTAACCTAAAAAAGGAATAATCGCGTAAGTAAATCAACCCTTATCGATAGAATACCGAAAGAAGTATACCTTTTTTAAACACTTCTTATATAATATGAAATAAAATATTTGGTGGAAAATTTGGAGGCAAAGATATCTTATTAATGTATTACTTAATTTAAATAAAAATTAAATCAGATGGTGGTTATAAAACTACCTTTTCAGAGAATTAGTTGAGTTTGTTTTTAACAAACAATGTCTTAACAAACATCTAAGGTACTATATGTTTTTTATATAGTATTGTCATCAAATTTGTCCATGTTTTATCCTTCTCTTCTATTCTTAAAAAAAAAACTCACAACATAATCACTAGAGATCAAATCAAAGCTTCTTTGGAAATTGTTTGTTAAGTACTTTAACAATAATGAGAAGTATAAAGAGAGAATAGATTTAAAGCCACCTAAATTATTATCGTTTTGTGTGTTTCATATATATATAAATTATTGGATATTTCTAAAACTCGTCTTAACTATTATTAACTCATATTATAATATCCTCGGAGTGTTGAAGAATGAAAAAAAAATTACATTGATGGTTAATAAAATGAGTGATTTCTCTATAAGACTTGAACAATCCTCCTATCTTTGAGCTAGTTTTTGGGGTGTGAGTTAGGCCCAAAATCTAATTTCACATGGTATCAGAGCCAGACTCATCCCAATTAATGATTTATCAATATTGGACCCTCATATTAAATTGTCCACACATCAGAAGTCCAGTCCTGGGCGTGAGAGGAGGGGTACTTGGGCAATCCTCCCTTAAGGGTTGAGATAGGCCCAAAATCCATTTCTTTACATAAAGATCACGTTCCAAAAGCTTCTCCAAAGAGTTCCTTGTCGCAGTACACATTGATTAGTGCTTCAAAAAGTTCCAAGCTCAACATCTTGATCTGGAGTTTCCTGCGCTGACTCGACCAATTTTGTGGTACGAAATCTGATTTTGCAGTCCGCGGATGATCACGTTTCTTCCCCTTAGCCGATTTTTGGTATTTTTGCTCACTTTTACTTGTTTTTACGAGGAAATGAGATCTCTTGCCCTTTTACAATTTGAATAGAAGAAAAAAGTCTTTTCCGATCTCTTATGTGTAAAAATGAGATTTCTTATTTGTAAAAAATAAAAATCTCTTGTAAAAAGATCACAAACTAAAAAATATTTGTAAAAAACTAGAAAACCATTTCTCCCATTTTTTATGCTCCAACTCAAAATATCTTATACCAAATGAAAAATAACATAAGAAAACTATATGAAACGTACATGAAAAACTTATACAAATGGCATGAAATGAGCCGTGATTTCACAACATATTTTTTTTTTGTAAATTTATATCACTAAACGTCTATCTAATGGATTTTTATTAATAATAAAAATAAAAATTCTCAATAGGATTATAATAAGTACAAATAAAAGGGCTAGAATTCACGACACATTATCAATATATTAAGCCAAAATAATACTTCAAGTGATAATTGTATAATACTAGTCCCTCCATTTATTTTTAACACGCACATTAATAAGATAATAATTGACATAATTATTTTATCATATTAGCTCTATTAATTGAAAGTTTAATATTATGTATTGAAAAATAAGTAATTAATGCTAAGGGTAAAATATGAAGACAAAAAATAGTTATATTTTCTTGATATGTTAAAAGTAACAAGTAAAAATAAAAATTTATTTTTAAAATAGTAGACGAGTAAAAATAAATGGAGAGAATAAATGACTGTCATTTCAAATGTGTAATGTACATTAATTGGCCACACTGTGAAGCATTTATAGGATTCAATTACAGTACTCTTTTAGTTGCTCCTAACAAGAAGTAGAAAACAGTTTATAGTTGGAAACAATTTGAATTCTCAAATTGATGGCAATTAAGGCTGGAACTGAGAATGTAAGACTTAATTGGACTCGCAACAATTCATACTCCGTTTATTTTTACTTGTTCATTATATTAAAAATAAATATTCAAATTTACTTGTTCAATTTGAAATAACAAGAGAAAATTTAGCATTTTGTACCTATTTTAACTTTATTATCAAGTATCCTTCCGTTCAATTTTATATGCCCATATTTGATTTGGCACACTTTTCAAAAGTAATTAATAAAATGATAAGTTTATTATATCACTCTTTGATTATGTAATAAATTCAATATTTTGAGAAATACATGGAGAAATTATTATAGTTAATAATAAGCGTAAATTAGGAACTACGTGATAAATTATCTCTTGATTTTTTTAAATTGAACAAGTAAAAGTGAAAATTTGTTTTAGTATAATGGACAAGTATTTTAGTACTCCATCCATTCATTTTACCTGTCCATTATATTAAAAATATGTTTTCATTTTTACTATTACTTTTAGTATATCAAGAGAAAAAAAATCCCCTTATATTACCTTTAGTATTAATTACTTATTCTCAAATTATTTTTCAAGATTTAAAATTAAACATTAATTAATATAGGTATTGTGGTAAAACATCCATGTCAATTATTGTTTCTTAAAAAATATGAAAAGTTCAAACTAGATAAGTAAAAATGAACGGAGAAAGTATTTCCAATTCATTTCTTAATTGAGTGGGATGATATACTAAAATTATCATTTTATTTGCTACTTCTTAAGAGATGTGATAAGTCCTACGTAGACAAGTAAATATGAACAAGGGGAGTACTTAACATCATCCTGAAAATTTGTGATTAAATAGTTGAAATTCCTTCGCTTTTAATATAAATTAGGGAATTTATCCGCGCTTTGCGCGGTTATAAAAGACAGTGGTTAACAAATTTTGAATAAATTCATAAGTTAATATTCATATAAAATACAAAATAATTAAAAATGAACTTGATTATGACAATCAAATATTCATATAAAATATAAAATAAAAATAAATCGTAAAAAGAACATATAAAAAAATACATCATTTTTACGACCTTAATCATTAAAAAAATAGAATAAAAATATGAAATCAATGCACAATCTTCTGAGCTCTTATCGACAGTAACTCTCACAAGCTGATTACCCATTGAATAACCTTCATCTTATTCTTTGAATCAAACGAAAACATGAATATAATAAGCACAGGAAAATATAACAATTTGAAAGACTAATGTGATCATTTTTACAAAGTCTTACTATATTTTTTTTATAGGACTACAATATGAAATATCAAATAATGTCATCAATATGACTATTAATTATTTTAAGATTATGATAATAAAAGGTTGTGGATGTAATGAAAATGAAGACCATTAAGTTTTACATTTCTTATGACTTTTTAACTTTTTAACATTGGAAATTTAATACTCCATAATTAAGAAGGTTAAATGAATTGTTTTTTTAATATAACACATTAATGAGGGGGGAAAATAGAGAAAAGCACATGCAAAATATAAAGTGTATTTCTTGGTCAAAGAGATGTGGTACATTATTTTCTCTATCCCTAACTTTATTATTATATTATAATAAAAAAAAAACTACTTAAAAGACTAATGTGATCATTTCTACAAAGTCTTACAATATCTCAATTTATGGGACTACAATATGAAATACCAAATAATGTCATGAATATTTTATAGATTATGAATAATAAAAATAAAGACCATTAAATTTTTCATTAAATAAATTTTAAAAATATTTTTTTAAGTTTCTTGACATTGCATATTTATATGTTTAAGAGAGTTAGGAGTGACTTTTTTAGTTTTTAATATATCACATAAATAAGAAAAAACAGAGAAAATCATAAAAAAGGAGAAAAAAGATAATTATACTTTTTGGCCAAAAGAGATGCCACGTGACTTTTTCTATTTCTAACTTTATTATTACATATAGATTATTATTTTTCTCTCCTTTTTTTCTCTTTCCCACCCAAGAAATTTATCCAAATGAAACAAAAATAAGGTTCCTACACAAAGTATATAAGAGGAAAGAAGGACCTTGTTATCAACATAACTTAATCAAATTATCTAAAAAATATAAAAAGAAGTAAAATAATAATAAAAGAGCCAAATGAATTTTTGGTCAAAGAATTATGTCACATCATTACGTTAGAAAACACCATATATTTCTATGGAGAGAAAGAATATTTAAAAAGTAAAATTTTATATAATGAAATACTAATAAATTTATGTTAGCAACAAAAATCCTTGCTACACAAAGTTCACAAAGTGTAAAACTTTGTAGTAGGGTCTTATTCTTGGATGGTACATATCTTGTATTTGAAGAAATAATTAACTGAAAATATTAAAATAAGCAACAAAAAAATTCAAACTTCTATACTTCACCAAACTAATTTGACCCATCTCTCTTGATGAATCTTCCAAAACCATTAAGCTTCCTTCTTCATCTTGATGAACTTGTACTAAACTAATTTGACCATCTCCCTTTGATAAATGTTAAACCACCATCAAACTTTCTTCTTCATCTTGATCAACTTGTGTTTGGCTATTATGACACAAGAAGAAATTCGAAAGAATATATTTTTGATCTTCATCAAAGTGATGGCCATATTGCTACATCACTTTTTCTATGTCATCTCTTTTGATTATTAAACACATGATGGATGGATAAAATGAAAGAAGAAAAATCAAAAAGAAAAAGAGAAAAAAAGATATACTAATAAAAAAGAAGACAAAGATGAAAATGTTCATCCAACAATTCCATAGATCATTGTTATTTATAAAGTGGTTAAACCATAAGAATTAAGTAGAAAGAAGTTGAGGAGATATGTCATTTAAGTAGAGAATACAAATAGGTAGAGGTTTTTTGTAACTCATAAAATATAATTAGATATAATAAATATGATATTTTTTTAATATGAAGTAAATGGATTAATAAAAGATGGAGGAATTAAAATATTGGGTTGTAACTTTTTTGGGGGGGTTTCCCACTCGACGTTTGGTATTCGTATTGGAGTCCCGATTAATCCAGATCACGCGTTGCAAGCCCATTCTGAGTGTAGCGCTCCCAATAGAATTTTTTCCATACCCAGGACTCGAACGCGAGTATTGGGGTGTAACTTAACTCGTTAGGGTTGTAGAGTTTCAGTTTGCTCATAAATTGGGCGATCTGATGATCTTTTTCTTCCATAGACTTTTTCAAAGGCAAATATGTTGCCAAAATCGATCCAAATTACCTTCTTATCCTTTTCAAATTAATAGTATATCTATATTCCTATCTCTATATTTATTCTCATCTTTGTGTCCATGGAATAAGTCCACCAACGTCACTGTTCTTGTATTCAACCCACCTGCTACACAAACCATATTAATAACTTGGTGGGCCATATTTTTGAAATCTGTTTATTTTAAAATATATATTTATTATTAAAATATTATTTCAAATTTTTTTTGAAGAATAATAATGTGTTTGGCTATTAATTTGAAAAATATTTTTATGGATACTAGAGAAGCAACTTATGCTTGGTGAAGCTTCCAAAAAATATTTATGGAGGAAAATTACTTTTTTACTTTTGAAAGATAGCTATTCACAAACACATTTTTTGTTTTAAAAAACCAATATTAGAGCAGTAAATTTGTATTTGGCGAAGCTTCTAAAAAATGCTTTCGGAGAAAAAAGCTATTTTTTCAGCTTCTCCTACTACTGATCACAAACACTTTTTTATTCTTCAAAAAGCTTGACGAAACATCCAGACTCTCTAAAATAAGCATTTTCACTTTTAACTCTCATAAACTTGAACAAACAAGTTATAGGTTATACATATTCACAGTTTGTGTAATAAATTTTGTACCCATCACATCACCTTTATCTATTTTAGCAAGTACTTCACATCACAGCAAACAAATTAAAAACAATCTCATCCTCATACTTTTCCACATTAAGTCTTCTAACTTTCCTCTTCATAACCATCTATTCCAATTAATATTCCAAGCAATTGAAATCTCGAATTTCCCACAAATTCCCCTTCTTCATATATATATATATATATGTTCCTATCTACCTAAGTGCTAATACAATTCCCACAACAACAGCAAAAAAAACTACACACACACACAACACAAAAGGTGAAAAATGAAGAGCAAAGTGAGTAACAAGAACAAATTCCTTCGAATTCTTGCATTACCATGGAAGGTTTTAACAAAAGCAAGAGATTGTTACGTGAACAACATGATAAATTACGCGGTAGTGAATCCGCGAACGTTGCCAAGGAGTTATAGTACAAGTCACGTTATAAGCAACTCATCATCGAGGTGTATTAATAATTATGAGAGCGAAGATTATAGAGAGTTAGTTAGAGCAGCATCAGCTAGAAGATCAAGCATGGGGGATAATAATATTAATTTAGAGTTGAATTTTGTGATGCAACAACAAATTATGCCATCAAGGAAATTAGTGACAAGGAGTTGTAGTGTGGGAATGGCAAGAATTGATGAAGAGAATCCTAATTGTGTTTTAGAAGAAGATGATGTTATGGTGATGAAGAAAGATTTAAAGTATCCAAGAAGTAGAAGTTATGGGATTATGAAGAAAAATAATAATGGTGTTTTTTGAATTCAATGGTAATTGGATAAGATGAATTTGAAGAGGGTGCGGGAAGCAGAGGCGAATCCAAGATTTAAATTTGACGGATTCAACTTTTAAGGTTTTAGAAGAAGATGTTATGGTGATGAAAGATTTAAAGTATCCAAGAAGTAGAAGTTAAGGGATTATGAAGAGAAATAATAGTGGTGTTTAATTTTTAAGGTTTTTAATACTAAATCTATTGTGTTGCACTTTTGAAATTATAAATTCAGTATTACATGATGTACCAAATATCCATGTCTAATTACGATTCATATCAACAGTTTAATTCAATTACATTTTGCAGCAGAGAGTTTAAAATTATTAGTACACTCAATTGTATTTGTATTTGTATGTCGAGATTCCACAAAATATACAATACATATTTGTACGTATTTGTATGCCGAGATTTTAGAAATTTGCATTTGTATGTCGAGATTATTCTAACGAATTTGTATTTGTATGCCGAAATTTATGGATTTGTATTTGTATGTCGAGATTACTCTATTTGTATTTGTATACTTGTACTTGTATTTGCATGCCGAAATTATACAATTAATATAGAAAATATTGGTATGAATCCTAATTAGGCAAAGTCTTGATATGGAACCTCATTAAGTTCTTATTATTGGTGTTTATGAAAGTTCTTGTCATAATTAGCCTGTTATATTCATAGTACTTTTGATCTATTGAGCGATAGCCTGTTCACACTAAACTCCCGGATCAATTGTAATTGACTTTCGTCTCTATTCAACCAGTCAATTTCACAATCAGATAAACACCAAATCATTAGACCTGATGATCGCTCGTTCTTTGATCAGTGAATCACTGATCAATAGATCGATGAAGAATCCTTCAAAGTTATCGATTCTTATATTAATTTAGAGAATGGTTGAACTCATTTTTTTTGACCTCCCTCACCTCTTAAACTCTGCAAATTAAAGTTGATCCGTCTTTCTTTCAATGCTTGAATTTTTTCTCCCTCCTTCCTTTTTATTCGGAATACAAAATTCAAACAACTTAATTTTTTGTGTGAATTTGGAAATGACCTCTTCAAGTACTTAAGAGAAATTTTTATATTTGAAATTACATAAAAAATACTACAAACTAATTTTTTTGTTTTACTTATTCAGTATACTAAATATAAATTTCCATATTACTCATTAATTTTAACAAATCAAGAGAGAATTCACTTTTAAATTTTTTTACCATTATCATTGATTAGTCATTTCCCGAACTTATTAATCCAATTAGTAGTAGTTTAATTTATGAATTTATTTTAGTAAGCAGTGATTCACTGAAAGGATAATTTGATGAAAACATTATACTTGTTATAGGGCTCACCATTTTGCTTTTTTTTTTTTAAACAAAACATTTTGCTATGATGTATTGGAGGAAAAGTGATGTTTTCGAAAAATTAGGTATTTTAATTTTTGAGGGGTCAATTTATTGGAGGGTTATTCAACTTTTACTCTATTTCGATTAAAGTCACTAAATCATTTTTTTATAACAAAAAAATTACTTAACTTTATTTAGATATCACGAAAATCACTAAATTATTATTTTTGTTGCTAGATTATTGTGACTCTCATTTTCACATGACTCACATATATTAAATAATTGCAGGTTCCTGATTAACCAGCTGCATGCATGAGGTCACCATCTTACTGTTAGGATTTGTCCTGAATTTTCCAATTTATTTGGATTCTACACAATTGTGTTTTAATTCAAATAGGTTTTTTTGACGGAAAAAAGTTTTCTTGGTGAACAAGAACTCTACAATATCTATCCTTTTTCTTGGAAAAGAAGTCTTGTAATTCTATAAATAGAAGACATGTTCTTCTCAAACAGAACACAATAGTACTTGATTTCTCTCATAGATTTTATATTTTTTAATTTAATTTTTCATATGTAGGCCAATTGGCCAAACCATATAATAATATTATGCTTTTTAGTATAGTTTTATGTGTCGTCTAATTTATCGCCTTGAAGGTTTGCAATTATTAGCTTTCGCATGACGCCCTCTCGATTTCGAACCCAACACTTACACATACATGGAAGAAAACAAAGTCGTTGATAGACTAGCACATTTTGGAGCCAAATTAGAAGACGATAACCGTGTGTTGATTTTTGTTCACCCGACTACCTTTTTGTTGAACCTTCGTCTTATGTATAGCTATGTGTTCACTCATAGAGACGAATTTTAAATTTGAATTTTGTGGGTTTTTATAAAAATCTCAAGTTAATTTATAATAGTAACTGCCTAACTGAGTTTTACAATTAAATATTTATAAATATTTATTAAATTTTTTAATGTATATATAAAATATGAGTAAAAGATATTGAGTTCTGGTGAACCTGTATCTAAGTCGAAGAACCGTCATTGCTCACTGAGCAAATTAATCAAATCACTTCATGTATGCATGTAAATAGTAATGTTTTCATATGAAAAATTAGGAAGTTTTTCACTATTTCAGTAAGAATCTGTTTTTCACCATGTATTTTTTGAGTGATATGATTCGATGAAAAATGAGTGTGAAAATCATGTTCTACAGCATAAATTTCTCACTAATTCGCGGTGGAAAAAATCTTTATCGTTTCTAATAGTGTACATAGAGGGTCTCACCAAATTATGTAGGGAAAATGACTCAAAACACACCTAAACTATGGCCAAAATTGCTGTTACATGCTCTAACTTTGCAGGCGTCCTATGCCACCTCCCTCCCCCCTTGATACACCCAAATTACACCTCCTTTAAGAAACATAAGTGGTCGCTGACCAAATATAGAACCCAACGAAGGTTGGGGTCGATCCCACAGGGAATATGGTAGGACTATGGTCGATTAATGTTTACTCGCGCTCTTAGTTGTTTATTTCCCTCGAAAGGAGGGTTTTAAAGTAACAAGTACTAATCGTAACTAGAATGTAAACAAGTAACATATGTCAATTTCAACAGTTGTTATCAATAATAGAAGCGACTAGGGTAGTGTTCCCCATGAGATCATAACTTAGTAAGGCTTTTGTGCTTGGTAAACTGGTTTGATACTTAGCATGCAGAATCGGTAAGTTGGGTTCACCTAACTCCTTGGTCCGGCAGCTAGATGAATTTCACCACACGTCTTGGTCCGATCGCGGGTGTGTGCTTTACTAACCCTTACCCTGGATTCCATATTAGCTATTCCCGGACAAGGTCAAGCTATTAGATGAGGGTTGGTAGCCTCAAATCTCCGTTGTTGAACAACCCTTTTCCCATCCGTTACCTCCTTGGTCCGGCAAGTAGGGATAAGGCGAGTTCTGACGTTGTACACCGCTAGAAGGCAATCAATACGAAGGGAAGAACAATACATGCACAAATATTGCCCTAGAATTACTAAGCACTTTGCCTACTTTGTTAATTCTTCATGATTCCCATAATCCTAGTTGTGAGTTTAGCTGCTCATGGTCATAAGTATGCAATTAATGGTTGTTGGTGCAATCATCAGTAGATACTTACAAGTTAGAGCCAAAAAATCCGAAATCTTGAAGAAAAATAACAAGAACACTTCAATTAATCCAGAACTTGTGTTTCAAGTCAACACCAAAATAACAAAGGAATAACTATTCGAATGTAACAACCAAAATAAAACCTAAGGGGAAGTATTTATAGACAAAGAAATCAAATCGTAACAAATCTAGGAGAGGCTGGACGCGGCAGTGCCGACGGGACGCCTCACGGGCCGTCGTGGGTGCGACGGGCATCGTGGGTGCCCGTCGGCCCTCTTCAAGTCTTCAATTTCAGGCCCCTGCCAAGATCTCATGGGCGGAGGCGACGAGCCGTCGAGGCTGCGACTCCCGTCGTGGCCCTCTCGTCGCCTATCTTGGCTCCTCTCCAGCTTTCCTGCCTTGTTTCCACGGGCCACCCGACGGGGCATCGTGACTGTCACGGGTGTCGTCGGCGCCCGTCGCCTTGCTTCGACTCTTGCATGCTTCCATGGATCACTTCGACGGGCACTGCGATGTCCCGTCGTGTCTTCCACGGGTGTCGTGGCAGCCTGTCAGGCTTCACTCCCTTAGCCTCTCCAACTGCTAAGTTCCGACGACCTGCCCCACGGGCCGTCATGAGTGTGATGCCCGTGGTGGCCGATGTTTTGCCCTGAAAACTGCATAACTTTGATTTTCTTCATCTATTTCATACTTTTCCCTGTACATGTAACAAACGACATTAAATCCAATAAAATGTACTCAAGAACTCCCAAAAATCTTTTGTTTTAAGCGTCGAAAGTGCCGTCAAATTCCGGCACATCACCCGTCTCTGGACTATTTTATAGTGAAATATTAAGGGTATTATCAGCTTAGTTGGACCACTAAATCACTCAAACTAAAGTGAGTGCTTACACACGCTACCAAAAAGAGAGGTCAATTATTATTAATGTTAATTTATCTTCCATTAACCCTAGGATTTCCCTAAAACTCTCTAATTTTATCTTCAAAATTATTGATCAAATAACACAAATCACTCTAATTTCTTGTGATTTTTACTTTCAATCTGCTATTTTGAAGTTATTGTTTATACATGTGTTCACTTGCACGTCCAGCTATATATGCTAATAATACCCTTAATATTATACTATAAAATAGTCCGGAGGATCATAGGACCCCCACAAAATTGGAGTGTGTAACAACAATTTCAATCATAGTTTAGGTGTGTTTTGAATTGTTTTCCCAATTATGTAATAAAAAAAACATTCAACTTACAAGATTATTCGACTCTCATTTCCATACAGATCAGACTCACGTCTATTATAAAATGATTGCAGATTCCTGATCAACTTGCTACATGCATGAGGTCACCATCTCACAGACATACAGGGAAGAAAACAAAGTAGCTGATAGACTAGCACATTTTTGAAGCTGAACTAGAAGACGATAATCACGTACTGGTTTTTGTTCACCGCCTATCTTTTTGTTGAACCTCCATTTTATGTACTACTGTGCTCACTCACCGATAAAGACGAATTTAAAATTTAAATTTTATAATTTTTTATAAAAATGTCAAATTAATTATAATAGTAACTTAATTTTGCAATCAAATATTTATAAATATTAATTTACAATATAAAAAAATTATATTGTCAATGATGTAAATTAAACCCAAAATATACTTTTTCTCTATCAAAGTTTAATTTGATAGGTTTGAAATACAAACTAAACTTATTTTGGTTCATATAGATAAATTATATTCAAATATTTAAATGAAATGAATTTCAAATATAATTTTTATTTAAACTTATTCACCCATCTCATTCAAGTATATTATTTTTCTTTTCAATATGTTTTTTTTTTTAAAAAAAGAACGATTATTTTTATATTTTGCATCTCTTTTATTCAAATTTTACATGACATGTTTAACACCATAAAATTTAGGCTTAACCTCAACTTTTAATAAAATATTTCAATTACAAACTTTCGATTTAAATTTTAAATTTTTTTTGCGTTTTTTTTTTCATTCGTCTATCAGATAGTTAAGTTAATCACATAAAATATGTCATCTCCTTTAATTATACGCATTAACCTCAAGTAAAAAAAATGTCATGAATTTATGACTTATTGAAGCAAATACGTAAAATTAAAGGAGATGACAGGTTATATGTGGTTAGCTTAACTACCTAATAAACGAATGAGAACACACTCAAAAAAAATCTTAAAATTTAACTGAAAGTTACTAATTGGGATACTTTATTAGAAGTTGAGGTGTTCCATTGAAACAAGGTTTAATTCGAATATCTAAATGACATATTCTAATAAATTTAAGGGGTTAATTATGTATTAAACTTAAAATTTAAAGAACATTTTAATACCTTACACAATCTTTAATTTAAGATAATAAATTTTTATTTTTTTAAATTTCATGCTTTAATCTAATTAAAACACTAAATTAAAAATGAGAAAATACTATTTTTATCTTTTTAATGAATACTTTTTAATTTACTTTAATTTAAAGTAGCAAAATAGATTAGTTAAAGGATTAAATTGGATATCACGCTAAATTTTAAGAAAGAAGCGGCCTCAAGCAGGAGGCCGTTGCCATGTCAGCTTATGACTAAAGGATATTTTCGTCATTTCAACTTAGATTTGACTTTTACTGCATTTAAAAATTGTACGGTATGCTTTATTATTTGAATATTGAGGCTAGGAGTGGGTATGGTATGGTATGATACGGTATTTAAAATTTCGGTTCGGTAATTTTGGTATTCGATTTTTAAAAATATAATACCATTACCATACCAAATTAGTTTGATATGATTCGGTATTTAAAAGTTTGATTTCGGTATCTTGCGGTATGGTAAATCGGTAATCATAGTTTGTTCAACTTCGAATAATATATACTTGTACAATAGAGAATTATGACTTCGACTTTTCAAAAAATGTCTCAATTGTATCATATCAACACATTACACATGTTGAAATATATATTCAAAAGAAGGTATAAGCAACTCCCTTTGTTAATCAATTACACAACAAAATATTTCAATCAAGATTAAATAGTCAAAGTTTCAATGTTTAAATATTTAGTTTTATACTAATATAAATTTGTATATTTGCTAGTATTTTAATAATATATAAATTATTTATGCATTATATACTTCGGTATGATATTCGATATTTCGGTATATTATTTATAAATACTGAATACCAGATCAAATACCAAAAAAATTAAAATGCATAACATATATCATTCCAAATACCATAATATCCAAACAATGGTATCAAAATTTTTGATTCGATATGATAATTCGGTATATACCATACCATGCCTACCCCTAATTGGGGCTACTGTTTTCATCAATTAAAGCAAAAGCACGGGGTAATTTCGTAATACAAGTTAATGAAAGTAACGTTATTGGATGACTAAAGCAATTGGAGTGGTTCACGTGAAATTTTTTGCTGCTTTCCATACCTATCTCCTCCAATAAGATGACATATATATACTCTATCTATTTTAATTTGTGGCACATTTTATTTTTTGAGATTCAAATTATATAAATTTATTGACATTTAATAATATATATTTTATCATATTATGAGAAATAGTGTAATTTATAATAATATTTTTATATAATTTTTAAATATTTAAATATTAATTTTAAAATATTACAGTAATCTAATCCAATTTAGCTTTATAATAGATAAATTAACTCTCGATAAATGAAAAATACCACATAAATTGAGACAGAGAAAATAAATATATAAAAACAATAATATACTCTCATTCACAAGTATAAAATGGGACATGTAATAGTTATGCAAAAATATATCTATACAACGTTTAGACGAAAGTATCCTTAGCTAAATCGTAGAATAACTCCGGCATACGGTGGTGGAATCTGAGATTTTGATTAGTGTACTAAAATTTGGAAATAAATTTTAGTTATCTTGGCGATTCATCAGAATGTTGCTATGTAATACTAGCCATGAATTTATTTCTGCAAAACTTTTTTAAACGTAATTAAAACTTAAAATAATAACAATCAAAGATAGGGGTGTGCATCGGTCGATTCAGTTCGATTTTATATATTATTGGTTCAGTCTATCAGTTTATGATTTGTCAACATGCAAAATCGATAATCAAACCAATAAGATATTCGTTATCGATTTTTGGTTAATCGATTTTGGTCCTTAACGGTTCGATTTTCGGTTTAACCGATAAGAAAATGCTTCTATAATTTTTTTTGCTTTCTCTTATTATCATCTACATATATATACTACCTTCATGGATAAAAATCTATACAAATTACAAGCATAAGAAAATTCAAATACATTATTACTAAAACAAACTTATTCTTATTTTCTTTCTTGTTAACTAACAAACTTGAATGCACTAGCAACACCTAGCAATCTCTCAAAAAGAAAAACAACACTGATATGTAGAACTCCACCAAACCAACGTCTTTAGAAAGAAAACAATAACACTAAGACAACAACTATAAAATGCAAAAAAATAATAAGGTATATATTTAAAATCTAAAGTCACTATTATAATTATGGATAAAAATATAGTCTTAATATAATCTTATTGCGTTATCGGTTTAACCATTAACAAAACCTTAAAATCGAAATCGAATCGATAACTCAATAATTTTTTTTTATAAAACCGTTAAAAAATCGTTAATCCGATGATCTGATACCAATAAATCAATAATATTTTTATCAATTTAATTTATTGATTAAATTAATTTTCACACACCCCTACTCAAAGATCCTATTTATACAAATCTCCAAATTTAAAATTGTTGGGCCCGTACAAGCACAGGCCAGGACCTCTAGTCTTTCAGTAATGTACAGAAATTTTGATTGTGATGTGATAATACAATCCCACGTGGCAATTAACAATCACTAAACCTTGATAGCGACATGTGATTGGCAGAGGGTACGTCAGTAATTATATTAAAGTTATCTGATTTTTTTCGTTAATTGAATGTTTTCAATGCACAATGTACACCACTTTTAAGCTGAATCTTTTATTGTTGGATGAAAATATCCTTGATCGTTCCATTTATCATTCTTCTATATAATAATAAAATAATATTAAAAAAATATAGATAGAAATTATTTGGACACGGCAGTAAAAGTAATAGTCCACCAACTCAATAATTGAGGAAATAGAGACAAATAAAAAAGTAAAGTAGGGAGCATGAGTCACGATCATTAATAATGTCAAATTCATCATTATTTTTCTGTATCAATAATAACTCTATCGTCATTAGATTTTGAATTGTTATTTTTTCGCAAATTTTATATTTTAATTTTTTTTTTATTTGAACCATCATTAATAACTAAACTAATTATTAGTTATTTTCTTTTTTCTATTTAAATTATCATTATTTATATATTAAAACTGACATAATACATATATAGATAGATATTATAAATTGAATTAACAACTAAATACTTCAATTTTAATTATGCACATCTAGACACTTCAACTTGTCTTCATTGTGCCAGTTGAACACTCTAACTTACAAAATGATCATCTAGACACCTTAAAAATTTTATGTGTCGCGTCAATATCGGGTGTCCACGAGACACAATAGAGATGAGTTGGAGTGTTTAATTGCTAGTTCAGACCAAGTTAAAATGTCTAGATGTGCACTCTCAAAGTTGGAGTGCGCACTTGCCAGCTGAGGCCAAGTTTGAGTATCTGTTTATATATTATGCCTAATAAAATACACATCAAAGCTGACTAGACTAAGTGTCGATTGTTTCATTTTTCTACCTGAATTATTACAATCGTCTATGTATTAAAACACGCTACAAAGTTGACTACATCAACTATCAGTTGTTCCCTTTTAGTACATGAACTATCATCCACCATCTATTGAACTAGTTGAGGCGTAAAGCTCGCGAATAAGTGCTAATTAAATTTTTTTGCAATACTTCCTGTCTAGTATGTCCTAATTCTAGTTAAAGCAGGTTTGCCCATAATTGTCCCGCCCCACTCCATTGTCATCCCTGCTAATTCTCTTTTCTTTATTTAAATAGATGTTGAATGATTCTAGTTTTCCTCTGAATTCTGGCCTGTGAGTTCACAAGATGTACAATTCACTTGTATCAATCATCAACATCGTTTTGCTGTTTCAATTATTACATGCTGCTATTTCTCACTCAATCAATATTGTTGAATTTCTTCCTGGATTTGAAGGTCCCCTTCCCTTCCATCTTGAGACCGGGTAAGTTATGTTTTTTCTTCTCCCTTTTTTTTTTTAAATATTTGACGGGAGCCTTAGCATAACTGGTAAAATTGTTGTTATGTGATCAGTTGAGCTGTCGAAACAGTCTCTTGCAGAAATGCAGAGTAAGACTGCATGCAATAGACCCTTATGATTTGATCCTTCTCCCAACCCCGAGCATAATATAACGAGAGCTTAATGTACTAACAGGGTCATAGCTACATTGACCTTAATCATTGTGCACCAGATTATATTTGTGTTAACATCTTTTGAAAAGACGGATGGAGAGAAAGAAATTAAATAGATCTTCTTAGCTTCACATTTGTTAAGTCATTTATAATTTACACAATTTCAAACAGAATATAAAGCAAGCTACAAAAGTCATGCTTGTCAATTGAGTAACTAGGTAATTTTGGGTTAGCTTTTGATGAAAGCACCTCCTACTATGTGTGTGAAATTAAACTCTCATCGATACTATTAGACTATAAGTCTCGATGATTTTTAATGTTAATTTAATTTAAAATAACTGATTCTTTTAGAGATTTAAGTATTATTTTTTATCACAGATGACTCTATGATAATAATAAATTGGGCTTGTGCAGGTATATTGGAGTGGGTGAAAGTGAAGAAGTGCAGCTATTTTATTATTTTATAAAATCAGAATCAGAACCCACAAAAGATCCTGTTTTGGTTTGGCTCTCTGGAGGACCTGGTTGCTCATCCTTTTCTGCACTTGTTTATCAAATGGGTACACCTTTGTTCAATTTATTTATTTGATTTTAACTTAACACGAATGTTAAAAAAATAAAGAAAATTTTTGAATATTTTGTGGTTTTAAATTAAAGATATATAAAATATATAAAATATTATTTAATTTTGTGATCTTAAACATGTCATGTGAAAAGTTCAAACTAAAAATTTGCCGAAAAAGGAGAGAGACTTTCTTTTTTTAAACAGATTAAAAAGGAAAGTAAGACAAATAAATTACTTCATCCATTCACTTTTACTTGTTTACTATTCTAAAAATAGATTTTCACTTTTACTTATCACTTTTAACATATCAAGAAAAGACAATTATTTTTTCATAATTTACCTTTAGTATTAATTACTTATTTGTCAAATCATTTTTCAAAACCTAATAATAGACATCAATTAAAAGGATAACGTGGTAAAATAGACAGGTCAATTTTTTTTAATGGGCGTGCCAAGTCCAAATATGACAAGTAAAAGTGAACAGAGGGAGTAATCAATATTCTAATTAATCAACATAGGTTGTGGTGGGATGATTGAGATCCTTTCATCCTTAATCAGAGGTCTCAAATCTGAGACTTGGGAATGAAATCCTATTGGGAGTGTCGCATTTAGAAATGAACCTTGCAATGCATAAATCCAGATTAATTGAACTTCAATGTGGATACCGGGCATCAAATGAAAAAACTCTCGAAAAAATATTTTGATTAAAATAGTCTCTTGCTAATTTAATTATTTTTAGTCACTTGCTAATTAATTTAGGAAAAATTACGTGGTATAAAAATATTGAGGCCATAATTACAAGACCTAGCTAATGTTTAAATTAATTACCATCTATAGCTATGGTTTAGATTAAATTGCTATTTTTTTGTGGATCCAACATATACAAATATAAATATATCATTTGTATATGTATCAATTGTAATGTACAATTTCAGTGAATTTATATACAATTCAAAACATATAATCTGATTCATACATTTCTATATTGTATTTGTGCATTTATACAATTCAAATGTATTTGTAAATTGAAATGTTTATATATTATTGTATTAGTAATTTGTATACATTCCAAATCATATAATTTTAATTATATATATGTATATTTGTATTTTTTTTCAAATCGTGATCCCTGAAAATATGATTTTGTAACAAAAATATCAAAAAAAAATATATTTTACTTTGTATTTGTATATATGCGTGTCATATACAATTATATGTGGACGACAATTTGAGCTATTACAGGCAAGTTTGAAGAGAAAATATATGGTAAATGAAGATACCCATGATTTATGTTATTTTTCATTTCTAAAAAGATTTTGTAACAGATATTTAGGATTTATGTTGTTTTTCATTTTTAAAAAGATTTTCTAACAGATATTTAGGATTTTCATATTATATGGTTTGCTATTTTTCATTTTTAAAAAGATTTTATAACAGATATTTAAAATTTTCAATTAAATTTGTATTTCGCTGTTAATGTCGTATATGTATATTTGCTGACTTGGCTATTTAAAAGTAGCTATGAATTATAATTAGCAAATCATAACTATAAACCTTTCAATTAAATTTAAACCTTGACTATTTATGAAATTTTGCTATTAATTTACTCCTTTTTTTGCATATATAGGTCCGCTGTATTTTGAGCCAAACGTTTACAATGGGAGCCTTCCAAAGCTAACGCTGAATCCAAACGCATGGACCAAGGTTTGATTAAATGGCCTGATTTGCAAAAATGACCTCTATAATTGGTGGTATTAAATTTTTGGCCCCTCTTTAACGAAAGTCTTAAACAATGATCTTTATTGCTCATCGAGCCTAAGTTATTAGCATAAGAGTTTGAGACATTTCAATATAGCAAAGCTGCTCAATTGCCATAACTAGTTTTACCTTAGGTAAAAATTGCATACGTTGCTCAATTGTTCACAAGTCAATAAATACAACTAAATTTTCTGCCTAGTAGGCAACAACACATTACACTATCTTCACTATATGTAATTCCCTCTCATCCTTGCTCATATATAGGCACACATTAAAACAAAACTTATTCTCCATAGACAACAGGTCGAAGTCATTCTTTATAAATTTTATTAAGTTAGGTTAAAAATTTAAGATCATTTCCTTTACGATAACTTTTTCTGTAATTTCTTGAATTAAAAGACAGTTATATTATTTTAAAAGTGCCACGTCTAAAACTGGCAGACAGCTAACATGATATTCTTGGATCAACCTGTAAATGCTGGCTTCTCTTATGCAACAACTTCAACAAAGTCTACTGATATTCAAGCATGTGACCATACCTACCAGTTTTTACAAAAGGTATGCATAACTAGCTCCTTTATATATGTACCAAAATAATAAAATAAAGATTTTTTAAGTAACCAACAAGTAGAATTAGAGGCGTTAAGTGGGCGGGTTAGATTAAAATTAATAAATAGAAAAAATGATTCGGTCAAAAAAATATTAATCGAATGGCCAAGAAATTAAATTTTCAAATTTCTGCCATTTCGGCCTTCTTTTTTTGATTTTCACGGTTGTTTTTTTCTTCTTTTTTGCTGCTTCTTTATTTTTAAAAAATTAAATAAATTCTACTTTTTTAAAACAATTAAATACAAATATGTAGCCTTTCTTATTTTTCCCTCGTTGTGAGAAGCTGGTTAGAATAGAAAAAAGTCAATGCACAATAACTCTGTACGCCTACTTTTTTTTTGTAATAATAAATGTATAATCAATATATACTCAATGTATAATGTATATACACTAATGTATATAATACCCATTATTTATATTTTTATTAGCACACTTTTCATATACACTTCAAGTTAACTTTTTATATAATATATATATACACATCCTATACAAATACAATTATGATAGATACATTTTTATACAATACTGATATATTTAACACATATATAATCGTAATAGATATATTTTGTACAATAATAGTACAATTTATATACACATCCTATACAGACAGGGGCAGAGCCAGCCTTTGGCCATGGAGTTCATTCGAACTCCCGTCGTCGAAAAATTATATTGTTTATACATGATTAAAATTATTTTTTATGTATATATATAGTAGATGTTGAATTCCTTTCGGCTAGTTCGTGTGTTTATTTCTTCAGATTTTGAAACCCCTTAGTGAAAAATTGGCTCTGCTTCTGTATACAAATACATATTTTATATAATAATTATACCGTTTTATAGAAATCTTATACATAGGGTAACTCCAGTAGACCCATAGATCATGGAACAAATAGGGTGGGTAGGCCTAAGCACCACACTACACATATGTCTACGAACCTCCCTCGTTACTGTACGTGCGACTTTCACCGCATACGGCTCGCACAAAGACTCCTAAATCTATTTCGAGCCCTTTCTTCCACCTCTCCTCTCCAATCCTCGATCAAATTTGCGTTCCACAGGCGTTATGAAATGGGGATCTTTCCTTCGCCTATCATATGTAGCGGTTACAATTTTTATATACATCCGAAAAGAAATAGAGGAGAAAGTAGGATTTGGCTAAACATCTCTTTATTTTGGGCCTATTTTTGGGTCATTTGTTTTTTTTTTGTGAGGAGAAACATTTTATTAATTTCCACGCGAACAATTACAATGTTTACCCAGCCACTGTATTTTTCTCCTGTCCTATAAACTCCTATGTATTTTATATCATTAATTCTGATATCCTAAGCAAATTACTCTATGCTAAGTATCCTCTGTATCCAGTCCTTTTGGTCCCTGCTATGCTTCCCATGAAGGAAGATTCTAGAATCGAGCCTCGATCTAGTACTCGGGACATGAGAATCTAAATCTAACCTGATCTAATTTGAGATTTGAGATTCGAGTCTCGATCGACAAAAAAAATTAAAGCAAATCTCAAGTAATAAACTCAAATTAAAGTAAATTTTAAATATGGGTTAGTCCACTAATATCAGGTTAAATTGAAGAGATATCATTTTAAAAAGAGAAGGGTTATGTTAGATTGGGCTAAAATCAGTCAATATTATGTTATGTCCAATTCATAAAATTTTAGATGAGTTGGGCGCACAATCCATCAATTTTGGATCATATTTAATACCCCTAAATGGAATGATTATATTTAATTGATTGTATTCTTTATTCTTAGTGGTTGATTAAGCATCCAAAGTTCATTCAAAATGCAATTTACATTGCTGGAGATTCATATTCAGGCTTTACTGTTCCAGTTATCACTCAACTAATAGCAAATGGTAAGACCATATGTGTAATGTGAAGGTTCATAATGTTTTTTTTTAAGTTTTATAATACTATTCAGAGTGTTATATTTCAAAAGAGTTTAAATTTAATTTTTTTATTTTATCTTTAATGACATATTTTATAAAGACTATGAGCCTGTTTGGTTTCTTGGAGGTTAAAAACACTTCTTTTTTTTGAAAAATAATCACTTTTTTTGAAAATTTAAGGTGTTTGATCAATAAGTAAAAGTGCTTTTGAGTAGCAGTAGAAGATTTTTTTTGATGTTCGGAAGAAGTTAAAAAATTTTGCTTCTTGAAAAAAGCAGAATTAGAAGCAGAAAATTATTTTTTCAAGACCAAAATATCCCTACCATGAATACATATTTACTGAATATATCCCTCATTAGTCTTGTAAGTTTTAATTATAAAACAATTATTTTCCTTTCATATATTTATATCATCATGTGTAGTATACTAATATTTAGTATTTTCTTTGATTTATCTATCTATTATATTGATTGAAAATTTTAATGTGCATTTTTTTTGTTTTATTTAAATAAAATTACAAATTTAATTAAAATCTTTCATGAATAGATATTTAAAATGATTTTTCTCTACAACTAATCTTAATAATAAATGTGAGTTGATATTCATCCTTTTTCGTAATTTGATACTTAAAAACACTTTTTAAAAAGGATTAGCCAAACACAAATTGTTTATCAAATACTAAAAAAAGCACTTTTCAAATGAATTAGTCAAACTCAAATTATTTTTATTTTTTTCAGAAGTACTTTTTTTAAAAACTAGTTTTTTATAAAAAATACTTTTAAAAATAAGCTATTTTTTACCGCTTGGCCGGCATCGTAATGTTTATAGACAGAGTTACTAACTTATAGGATGTAAAATGCAGGAATTGAAGCAGGGCATAAACCTTGGATTAACCTTAAGGTTTGTAGGGGAGAAAATTAATTAACATAATATTTTTTAATTTGCTTAATTAATTGGGTTTAATTAATTATATTTATAGGGATATATACTTGGGAATCCTTATACATTCCCTCTTGAAGATAACTACTGGATTCCTTATGCTCATGGAATGGGACTTATATCCCAAGAACTTTATAAGGCAAGTAATTTAATATTTGTATCATATTGTAAAATGCAATTAATTTATCTTAAATTGCACTAAGAACATATTATCTTAGCAGTTACTGGAGGAAAATTGTAAGGGGGAAAATATAAGATATGTTGATCCCAACAATGTCTTGTGCTATCAACACTGCCAAACTTTCCAACAGGTCAGATATATCTACTATTCTTTTCGTTTCAATTTGTTTGACCTATTTTAATTTGGCACGGATATTAAGAAAATAAAGAAGATTTTTGAATCTTATGATCTTAAATTAAAAATATATCAACTGTACCAAAATGTCATTTAATCTTGTGGTCTTAAACATGTCATGTGGAAATTTGAAATTAAAGAGTTGCTACAAAGGAAAATGGTCATTCCTTTTGAAACTAACTAAAAAGGAAAGCAAGTTAAACAAATTAAAATAGAGGGAGTATTTATATATCACCCGCTTCCTTTCGATGTGTTTGTCTTACTTTTCTTTTTATTCTATTTAAAAAAATGTATCTTTCCATTCTTGGTGACGTTTTAATTCTAATTTTTCACATGGTATGTTTAAGATGAGAAGATTAAAAGACATTTTGGTACATTCTATATATTTTTAGTTTAAGACCACAAGATTCAAAAGTCTATTTTATTTTATTAAACTCCGTGTCAAGTCAAACCATATAAACAAATTGAAACGGAGGGAGTATATACTACTATATAAATTAAAGAGTTAATAGTGATAAAAAACAAACCTAAAGTATTTCCGCCTTTTGAGTTTTATACCTAAACTATCAGGTATGCGAGTTTTTTACCTGAACTATCATCAATTATTTTTCAAAATATAATACACCTCAACTATCAATGGTTCATTTTTCCTACATGAACAAGGTGATATTTCAAGTCGAAAAAGTGAATAATTGATAATTGAGGTGTATCTTGATAAATAGTTGATAAGTGTAGATAGAAAACTCACACACCTAATAGTTCAAATATAAAATTTAAAAATTCAAAATACTTTAAATATATTTTTGATCTTTCATTCTAAATTAAACTTATGAATATATACTATTGCAGTTGATTAGTGGAATAAATAAGGCACACATCTTAGAGCCCTCTTGCAGTTCAGATGATGAATCTCAAATGTCCGGAGAAAGAAGATCTCTTAGTGAAAATTCTGAATTCAAATGCCTTGTGAGTTCCACTCAAACTTCTATAAGTTGTTTCTAGAGTATACTTTTTTTTATATCATTCAATCATCTAATTTATTAAAAATGATCAAAGTATAGACTATGCACACACTCGATAATATATGATATGTACACTTATGTATGTTATATGTATAAATATGTATACACATATATATTATATGTATAGTGTAATAAAGTTTTACGTCATCAACGTAATTTAACATGTTATATAACAAATTACTTATTATTTATTTTAGGTTACTGTTAAGTGTCTCAGTTGGTTGAAGGGATTGTTTGTCTCCTTATATAAATAATCTTGAAGAATTTTCAACTCATAAGTTAATTTTTGTGATTGAGTCAAGTCAAGGGTCCACTTCTTATCGATTACAAATTATATTAAAATATTTCTTAAATAGAATTGCATTCAATTACTTGTTAAATGACTTGTAGCTTGTTTGACCAAATTTCTAAAATTAGCTTATTTTGAAAAGTGTTTTTTCATAAGAACTTTTGATGAGAAACCGTTTGTGTTTGGCCAATATTTAAAAAAAATACTTTTAAGCTGCAATTAGTGTTTGGCCAAACTTTTTAAAAGTGATTTTAAGTATACTTTTCTCAAAAGTGCTTTTCAAAAAAATACTTTGAGGAAGGAACTATTTTTTAGCTTCTGAAAAATAATTTCTGCTACACCGCAGAAGTACTTATTTTCTCTCAAAAGCTTGGCCAAACACCTCTTTTTTTTAAAAAAAATAAATACTTTTGAAAAAAAATAAACACTTTTGGAAAAAATTAAACTTGACCAAACAAGCTATTGATTTTGCAAACAATTTTTAGATTATCAATGCATAAAATTTAACTCTTATCTAAATACTTAATTGAACATAGAAATTAAAAGCTACTACTGATTTATATAGTTATTGAGCATGTATTTAATTTAGAAAAGATATGTCCATAATTGTAGGTTGAGGTGCACAGATTGTCTACTTACTGGGCAAATGATCCAAGAGTACAAGAAGCTCTTAATGTTCGGAAGGTACGTTAATTAAAGAGAAAATTTTATAAATAGTAAATTTGAACCCATAATTAAGGAGGAGATAGCAGTTTTTTTAGAATTATAGGTGATAACAATTAAAATGACAAAATATTGCTATTTTAATTGTATTTTAAAAGCTAAAATTTATTTGTCAAATAAAAATAAATATATTGAGGTGGAAGAGTTATTTTAGGTGACTGCTACCATTTAAAAAGAAAAAGATCTTTAATAATTATAATTCATTCCTTATATCAAGAATCTTTAAAAAGGAAAGATTCTTTAATGATTTTAATTCTTTTCTTATATCACGGACATGATCTGCATTTTCAAATTTTATTTCCAAATAAAAAAATTAAATCGATTGGAAACTATAAAATTCAAAAAAGTATTTTGAATGTATTTGTCTTTATAATGCTATTATAGATGTATTTGTGATTCTGTCAATTCTACTAAAAATACAAAATGTATTTTATATATCAGTTTAAGTTCAAAATACAACTCTATCAACTCTACTCAAATGTGTCTGTTTAATTTCAAATACAACTCTACCTAATCTATATGTGTTTAAAATCATATACAATTCTGTCAAAAATATTAAATGTATTTATATATCTGTTTGAAAAATACAAAAATCTAAAAAATATAGTTGAATATATTTGTATTTATAGATCTATTATAAATGTATTGTGTTAAAATATAAATGTATTTGATACAAATATATTGTGTTTAAAAATATTTGCTAATGTACTTGACTCATGAATAAAATAAAAATAGTTTTTTATTCTCTCTTTTTTTATATATTTTATATTTTTTGTATCAAATAATATATTTTATATAAATTTATCATTTGTATTTGGATGGTTTAGCTGTGAATATATATGATTTATCATTTGTATTTATATACAAACAAATATATGCATTATTTGTATTTGCTTGAGTCTATCATATACAAATATACAATGTGTCATTCGATACAATGTTTCATTTGTATTTATATATCAAATTGATCATTTGTATTTGTATATAAACAAGTATCATTTGTATTTGTATGGTTCAAGTTGTATAAGCAAGAATCGTTTGATACAAATATATCATTTGTATGGTTCAATTTGTATCAATAAATATAAATACAACACAAATGATACAATCAACTATAAAATACAAATACAAATACAAATACAAAAATAAATAAAATAATAAAAAATATAAATGATGCAGTTAACTATAAAATACAAATGATGGTGCGAATGCAAATACAAACATAAACTGATGCTAATACAAATACAAAAATAAAACTTAAGCCATTCTAATCACTGCCGGGACCACCACAAAACTATCAGAACATCATAAAATTGATCGGGACCACCACAAAACTATCAGAACCATCATAAAACTGGTCGGGACCACCACAAAAATAAAATATCACTGCCTATCACTCAAAACACAAATATAAACTTAAGTCACTCCAGCCACTATCGAAATCACCGCGAAAATAAAACTTCATTGCCAGACAGAATTTTAAAAAAGAAAAAAGAAAATCTGCCGGAAACAAAAAATCACTTCAGTTATGTCGGAAAAAAAGTTCGACGCACCACCATCACTTCAAATCTGCTGGAAATAAAACATCACTTCTAGAGTTGGCCGGGATGGTGGAGGGAGTAAAAATGACAGAGAGGGACAATCCTCCGTCCTTACTAACAACTGTAAATCGAATGCAACAATGGAAGATAAGAAAAAATGTAATGGCGAGAATATTGAGATTGTGGGAGAGAGATTTGATTGAAAAAGAAAGTGAATATTGATTATTGGGATTATGGGAGAAAGGTTTGATTGAAAAGGGAAGTGAATATTGATTGGGCGTGATTTTAGGAAGGGGATTCAACTTTTCTAATTGTATTTGGAGTTATGTGTGGGCCTGAGCAAAATATTGTTATATTGTTGTGGACAGTAATTTTTTGAAAGTGTTGTTATGGATTATAATTAAGGGCTTAAGCATGTCATGCCACGTAGTTTTCTCTTAATTAAAATAGTAATATTATTTTAAAAGATGAGAGCGCGACGCGAGACATTTTACTTAGTACGAGATGAGGCATGATAGGTCTCAAGATATGGTGCATAAACCTCATATTCCTCCCGTCTGATTTTACGTGACACTCTTTAAAACAAGGATTACTACTATCACTTTAGAGAAGTTTTTTTTTCATCAAACACTACATCAAAAAAAAAACGTAATTGGTTAACGGTAATAGCTTAATTGCCGTTAAATTATATTTTTAGAAGCAATTATTAGTGACAATTTACATTTTAACACTATTTATAAATATCGCTAAAGCCTATAGCGATGTTAAATCCAATAGCAATTAATTAATATTGATAAAAACATTAATACTGTTTGTTAAAATACATATTTATTACCATTAAAAATCTTTATTATTATAGTGAAATCACAATAAATTAAATTAACATACCTTATTGTCTATAGTATATACATGTTTTGTTGTAATGCAGGGAACTATAGCAAGATGGACAAGATGCAGGAAAAGTATTGTAAACAAAACTTACACAATTACTTCCCAGGATAGCATACCTTATCATGTGGAACTCAGCAAAAAACATTATCGATCACTTATATACAGGTTATTATATGATTATACCTTAATATTTTACATGTGGGGTATGTTTGGTACGGAGAAAAATATTTTTCAAGAAAATATTTTTTAAAAAAATAAATGATTTTTTACTTATTTTTTTATGTGTGGTATGTAAGTAAAAAATATTATTCTAAAAATATTTGTATATATTTAAAATAATAAATTGTTGCAAACACATTAATATTGAAGTATTTTGTTTGGTTAAACAGTGGGGATCATGATATAAGTGTTCCATTTCAATCAACACAATTTTGGATAAAATCTCTAAATTATTCCATCATAGATGATTGGAGGCCATGGATTCTTGATGGTCAAGTTGCTGGGTAAGTAGCTTCTCACATTATTAGAAATAAAGTTTTTTTTTCACCGCAAATCAGTAAGAAATTTGTGTTATACAACATGATTTTTCCAGAAAATGTGTGGTGGAAAAAAGATTTTTACTAAAATAGTGAAAAACTTTTTAATTTTTTCATATGAAAATATTACTATATATCTGTTCTTTTCCCACCGATTCAATCAAAATATTTGTGCGAATAGTTACTGAACATTTTTCAGTGAGAAATTCAGTGAAAAAATTGTAATTTTTTAGTAGTGTCTAATTAAATTATTTTAGCTCTAATTGCTTCTTAATTTTCCATCAAACACACACATATTGAGAAACTAGTGAACTTAACCGCGCTTCACGCAGTATATTAATAAAATTTAAAATGATCTTTGATAAATTAAATTGAAAGAGAATTTATTTTGCTTAGACTCCAAAACTTCTTTTACCTCTTAATAAATGATATCAAAGAATAAAATGAATTATCACAATAAGTTGAAATGCCATAAAAAATATCAGAAAAAAAGATAATTATCTTTCTGAATTATGTTTGTCATGTCAAAAAGGAACGAACGATTTCAATCCTATTTAGTGATATACATATATTTTTTTAGTGAGAACATGTTATACATTGAAATATGACTAAGTTGTAATCTTCTTTTTTATTCTAATAACTTTTGAGAACAAAAGAAATAAAATTAAGATACAACTAATTTCAATTTCTTGACATATTTAACTTAAAATTTTCAATTTAAAGATAAAATAGGAGATACAATATATAATTGAATGCGGTAATTCTCTTTATATTTCTGATACATTGAATAGTATTCTCTTTGTTATCCACATATAAATATTGTTAAGCTTAATTTTTACTCTCAATTATATATAATCAAAATTAGAATATTGGAGCACCTAAATGACAGTGCTACCATGCATACTTTTATATGTTAAAAACTGGCTTTTCTTTAGCTAAACTTATAAACTTCCTAAGATGAATGATGCATGAAATACATTATCCCGTTGGATCATAAATATTATGTACTTTTTTGAAATAATATTTTATTTTATTTAAAAATCAATGTTTGATCATGAAAATTTTAAATTCAACTTAAAATTGTATTTCAAATTTAAAACTGTTTTCTATCACACTTTTTTCATTTTAAACACTTTGTATCCTAAGGAAAATCACCATTACCAGCTGCAATTTAAAATCAATATTAAAAAAACACAAAGTGAGTGATGGCTGGACATTCTGATTTAACCTGTATGTTAAACTAATGGAGTGTCAGTTTTCTACTTTTTAAAATTCTGTTCTTGTTTCTATTTCCCTCTCCCTATTTTATGACCCCGTTCGAATTGGCTTATTTATGTGTTTTTAAGTTAAAATAGCTTTTAATTTTCTTTTTAGAGTATTTGAATTAAGTTTAAAAAAAATGCTTTTAACACTTGATTTTAAATCAAGAAAAAAAATGAAAAATGAAAAATTGGGATTTCTAACTTAATAACTTATGGTCAATAGTAACTTAAAATAAGCTTTTATCCAAACAGGCTTTATATGTCTTTCACTTTCTCTTTAGCGAAATTTTATCAAAAATAAGACAAAAAAGCTTTCTACTTTTACCTTAGTTCCCCGTCAACACCAGTTAAATCCTCAATTTTTTTCCTCCAAACTCTTGTGCAAAATTCTCATTCTTCTGCAAAATTACAAGATGGACTAGTTCCTTTTACTATTTTTATAAATAGAAAGAATTAAAGAATTAAAGAATCAAAGAGAAAAAGGAAATATTAGAGTGAGATCAAAACATGCACATCCAATGAAATTTAAAAGATCCAGAATCATACCCGATTTGAAGCCAAAGTAAGAACATAAAGTCATAATTAAAATAACTAAAGAGCAAGAACAACATATAGAGCTCTCAAAAATGGCAGCGTAAAGATTATTGCAAACATCCAATATGACAACCTTTGAGAAGCATAGAATTTCAATATAATTTTTAAATGTTGTTTGCTTATTTTCAACCCAATTTTTGGGCTTTTAAGTACAAGCAAAATGACTTTTGAATTTTTAATGGTAATAACAAAATTTTGGTGGTTCAAATTATGCTGATTCCCTTAATAGCATTAATTTCATGAATCAGTAATTAAGCTGATTCTACGTGGGTTGAACAATGACTAATTGGAGAAATTATATGTTATAATATAAAGTATATTAATTGCATCATTATGGCAGCCGTTTCACAATTCCTTTTGAAAGGAATAAATGTAATAAAGGCTAATAATAAGGAAAGATTTTTTTTTTCTAAAGATTTTAGAATAGAAAATGAAAAAAAATTCAAAATTCCGAGAAAATAGATAAATAGTGATACTGATCAATAAGGCATGCCATATCATCATTCTTATTTTCAGCTTTATATATATATACTAGTATACGTATCCACGCGATGCACGGATAATATTAAAATATTATTTTAATTATTTTAAATTATGATATCTTGTTCGAGCATGTTAAATAATATTATACTTAAAGAAAAGTTCAACTATCATATTTTTTTTCTCAATAAAATGTGTGCCCACCGCCCAATACGCCCTATTCATAATCAAAATCATATAAATAAATATAATCATGTAATTGTCAAAAATCTTTTATGTTTCATATTTTCTTATTATATTATTCATGATTTCAAGTTATTAAATTGTTAATGTTGATTTTTAATAACTTATCAATTGACTTTATATAATTATCAAGTGTTCTTCTTATTAATATAAAATAGATATTTATTTTACTTTCTCGTGAATTTTTTTATTTTTAAAATTTTATTTTATTATATACATCTGTTCAATTTAAAATTTATAAATAGTAATATGTGTATTATCTAATTACCTCATTATATTCTCAAAATTAGTTCAAAATATTATCCCCTCCACCACATCCACCCAGGAGAACAAACTTTAAGCAAATTCTAAATTTAAAGTGAAAATAACATAAAATTATACATACCTGATATAGTTTGTAATACTTAGGGATGACAATAGGGCGGGTTGAAACGGGTGAAGACTTGACCTATCATAGATTCAACCCACCTAACCTTGTCTCGTTTAACAATTTTTGTGTTTTTCAATTCGCTTTACCCCACCCTATTTAGCCCTGCCTTGCTCCGCCCCGTATAGCTCTTCTGTTTTTGTTTTTTTAACTTGACAATTGTGATTGTATATCCATGTTATAGAAAGAAAGAGGAAGGAGGTCAAAGCAACAAAATATGATTTTCCTATTAAATTCGTTAGTGAAATGACTTTGATTTGCATGACGTAAAATTACTTTGGTAATTAGTTTTTCATGCTTGTCTTAAATTATTAAATAATATTGTAAGTAGCTTACACCAAATGAAAAAAGAATTTCATTTTTTTTTACTGCAAGTTGCTTTTGCTATTTGTAAAAATTTTCTTAACATCTATTAGTAATCATGCATTTTTAGGTATTCTCATGTGTGACTACTGGTATCATGCATTTATTCTGGATATTCTAATGCATGACGTAAAAATGATAGTATCATTAATATTTTTATAATCTGTAAAATAGTTGGGGAAAAATTATTCCATGTTATGTTTCTGAATTTTTCTTTTGAGTTTACAGCCCATTCAAAAAAATTCATAATATATATTCATTTTCTGGTAAGATTATTCTAATTTTATAACATTATGTTAGTGCCTATTTCATCCTCTCACATGCTTTAGAGAAAAAGAAAATAAAAAAAGAATAGCAGGAAATGAAACTATGGAAAGCACATATTCTAAGAAAAAAATTCAGTTAGTTCATATGCTAAAACCTTGCCCTGCCCCCTGCCCAACCCATTTATCAATTTCTGAAAATCTGCTTTGACCCGTCCCGCTCCGTCCTGCCCCATTTATGATCTTGTCCTATTTTTTTTCGTTAAGATTTTTTTTCTGCCCCGCCTTGTCCTACCTCTGTCCCATTGTCATTTTTAATAATATCATTTTCTCTTTCTATTCATAAATTTATCAAACAAATAAATTAATAAAGACTCCTTGAATGATTGCGGTAGCTAACTATGAAATTTCGTTAATTCATTTTAAGCTTTCAAAATGGTGGCTGGAGGAGTGTTTTTTAGATTGAATTCTACTTTAACTACCCTATTTTACATATACATTAAACAATACCTTTGATATTAATATGAAGCCATCTTAAATTTTTGGGGGATAATGTTACTATTCAACCACCAAAAGTACATGCATAGAGAATCTTGATTCGATAAAGTTGCTAATGAAAAGAAATTTCATTAATTTCTATTTGAAAAACTTGCAGTCATATAATGAATAAGAATAGTTATTTTTGCAGTAATGATATCATAAAGAAGGAGAACAAAAAAAAATTTAAACTTGACCTTAATGAATAAACTGCCAATATTTTGTACGAACTTCATGATTCTCTCATCTATTGATTGGCTTTATCATTTTCATAGTCTTAAAAAAGGATCAGTCATATAAACAAAAGCAAAACCTCAAATTCACCCAAAAAAACATCAAAGATTAAATAAAAATTCAAAAGCAAAATTTATACATAAAAATCATTGTTCTCTTGAATTTATATAGTAGTAGCTAACTTTTATTTTGTAAAGGAGTTGATAAAAATAGTTATAACCACCTTATCTCTAAAAAAATGCAGTTAACTTCAAATTCAAATTTTAGATTCAAAATTTGAATTAAGATTTTTGTTTATTGATAAGTTTATTAAGTTAAAATTTTTACAAATTAACTAATATAAATAGATATAAACAGATATTTAGAGATAGATTCAAATAATTTTATCTTTTAATTGGTTTAGTTGGATATGGATCAATTCAAATTTCAAAATCCTACTATTTGTTATGATAATAATTTATTAAAATCAATTTTAAACATAAAAATATTATTTTTTAGGATGTAAATTTAGATAAGGTTATCTTTCACAATTAATATATCATTATACTACTACTACGTATGTACTACTACTACTACTACTATTACTATTACTTTTATTTATTTATTATTAGTATTATCTTTTATTTAATATTTAAATATATTTTGTAACATCTAAAAAGGATAAGTTTATGAAACAGTAATAGCTCATATAGAACTCTTCAACTATGTGTTGCTAATTTTAAGCTGATCGAAATTTTTTTCTTTTAAAAAGCTTAATATTTTTAAATTCAGATATTTTTAATCTTTCAATTTAAATTTTTTATTATAATATTTTATTCTTTGTTTTAAAACTGCCACATGACTTTTCAGTAGCTTGCCACTTGGCTTCTTTTGGTGCTTCGTCTTCTGCTTTATAATATATATAGATATAGATGTATGTGAAATTAATTTGGTCTAATATTTCTTGTTCATTTAATTTGCAGATATACAAGATCATACTCCAACCAGATGACATTTGCAACTGTCAAGGCAAGAGTTTTTAACATTTAGTACTAATTTTTTTCCTTTATAAAATTAATATATCTCCTCTGAAACTTGTGGTCTAAAACATATCATAGCATACATTCGTGTGACTATAAACTTATGAATTTGTGGCATGAAATATGCCACAACATTTAGTTGCTTATAAAAGCTTCTCATTAAGAATAAAATGAGAATTCGTTAACTATTTTGAAATTTAAATGCTTGTCATTCTTTTTTGAACGGACTAAAAAGAAAAATGTGTAACATAAATTGAAACGATCTGATTAGTAAGAATATTTCGAATATAAACTTTGATATTCTACCTTATTGATAATTTTTTTTATTTGTTTACTTATATTATTGGACAGGGAGCAGGACATGTAGCTCCTGAGAACAAACCTAAAGAGTGTTTTGCAATGTTTGGGAGATGGATATCAAATGAACCTCTTTGAACTATATAGTCTATACCTTTTCAGAGGCGGATGCAGCATTGTGATATATGGTTTATTCGAACCTAATATATTCAATGTGGAACTTAAATTTATGTCTGAGAATTTATGAAAATTGCCAAAACAATAAATTTGAAAATACAATTGTAAATTCAGCGCTAAAAATCTTAAAAATTCAACTAATAAAGTTTTAAAAGTTTGAAGCCAAGTGCGACTTGGGCACTTGGCGCCAATACCTGAAATAGTGAGGCCTTTTGCTCGCGAAGCGCCAATATGATGCAAAAGCTTGAAACCTAGCCGAACTTAGAAGAGGATATTTTTGTCCCACGAATTTTATACGCAATATATAAGCAAAAGATAGAGTTTCGAGGATATTCTACACTTTGGGAAGACGAGAAGACAATATTTTAGAGGCAAGGAATGACCGTGGAACTTCATTGTTCATCTTTTCTTAGGCCAAACTAGTAGTAATTTTTATGTTTTTTGTGGACGATTTGTTATTTGGTTGCTAGGTCTATGTGGAGTTAAACTTCACTTTCTAGGGTTTTGATTCTTTCATGACTATTGTTATTTGGATACTGATTTTGGTTTCTTAATTTATGATCATATTGGTTTATTTATTCAACTTTGCGCTTAATTATTTGATTGTTTGATCACCAATTGAACACTATTTACGAATCCAGAGGTGAATTCGGTAAAGAGAGTTCTAGATTGCAAATAGGTGACTTTAGTTGCCCTTAAACCATTATGCCTTCAGTGGCAACTTTAATCGCTACGATAGCCAATGATTTAGTGGCGAATTTTGCCACCATAAATTCTAATTGTTTTTGTGACTAAGTTTAGTTGCCACTAAACGTTATTTTTTTTAATAACTACAACGACCAAAATTCTAATAGATAAATAACGTCGATCAAATTTTTTAAAATTAATATATATGTAAATTTCTATTAATTGAATACTAATAGTAATATTAAAAGCATTGAAATTATTCAATAAATATCAAGAATAAATCTTAAGCCAAATGTTATAGACACTTCCATTATTAAAATGTCAATTACAATATAGTAGAGAAGTGGGCTAAAATTATCCCTTATTTATGGGAGTAGGTTCATTTTTGTCCCTTAAATATAATCCTGAGCATATTTAATCCCTTAACTTTTCTAAAGTGAGGCACTTTTAATCTCTTTGACCTAACAGTGTTAAAAAATAACGGTGCAAATTTCAACTGACTATTGATGCACATTTTATTTCTTACTGCCTTCTCCATTTCTTAAGATAAGACATTTTCTCAATTTATAAAGGAACCTAATCCTATTAAAATCAACATGTACATAAAAGTTACTCGAATACAATTTTTCTTTCATGTCCCAAAATAGTTTTCAGATGGTGCGTGACTTGTTAGGATCAATAGGCAAGCAAATCAAACACCAATCTAACAATATACCTAGTGTAGTCTCACAAAGTGAGATTTGGGATGGTAGAGTGCACGCAAATCAAACCTTCTACGCAAAGATAAAACAGTTGTTTCCACCAGATGTCCGACTCAAGATAAATGAACCATACGGAAAAATATCATCACTGATGCTACCATTCATATGAACAAACAAAAGCACAAAAGATTAAGTAAAGGAGCTCAATTTTTAAAGAATGGTACGTTATTATTTCTCTTGGTACACAGGTAAATGTTACAGGAAGCCTATTAGCATTTAACTAATACTACTCAAAATTTCAACTAGATAAAATTTTTAATCATCTTTCATCCAACAGAAAGCCCAAAAATTCTCCTGTTAGGATACATTAGAAACCTTACCACATAAGCAAAAACAAAAGGGAAACAAAAATCTTAGCAGCAAATCAAAATGAAGAGTAGCTCTTTACTATATTAGCTCTTTACAGAACAAAAAACCTTACTATAGTAGCTCTTTACAGTAGCTAAATCAAAATGAAGAGTTACTAAATCAACTTTTTTACATCAATCTGCAGCAACAAAAAGAAACCTTTCTATGCACATGAATCTATCCCTTTAGTCTGCTTCGCTTATTAACCTGTTCATATAGTTTTCAACAGCAACCTCAACTGATTTATACAACCTTCAGCAACAAAAATTAACCTTTTACAGCAGCAAAACTTCTCTTTTAGAGCAACAAGAACTATCCTTCAACCGCAGCAAAAACTCTCCTTCAACAGCAGCAAAAACTATCCTTGACAGCAACAATTTCATACTTAAAAATGTGTCTCCAGACACTCCACTTTCTTGAGTTGCTTTCATATGATTCTGGCTAGCAGATCCTCTTCTCACCTACAGTTAAATAAAATCAGGATTAATTTATTGTAACATAATTTATAGAGTGTTAAATGTAATAAACTATACCGTAAACTTTGTAGGAGCAAAAGGTACAGTAGGAAATAATGATCCTTCTTCCATTCTGATGCAATCCAAGTTGCATCAAGGTCACTCCCAAGTAGCCAAGCTCAGGACCTCCAAGCTTTACAAGGGCTATTCATGAAGATAGAGGTGCTTGAGCACACCTTGATGCCAAAGAGGGGATTTCATGCCTCGATGATTGCTTGGGAAGAAGGAAATGAGGCCTAGTTTGCAAAGTAGGGCTATATTTGCAATTTTTACTCAAAGAGCCACTTTTGGGCTACTTTTATAATAAATTAGCCTAAACTATAAATAGTGAGAATAGCTCACTTTGAGTCTTAGTTTTTAATGATCATAGACTTGTCTTCTCTTGAGAGAATTGAGAGCTTGGTTGAAGCTTTTGTTGGTATTTGTTTGAGAAGGGAATTGCAAGGTGAATTCAATTCCCTTGAGGTTCCTTTGATAGTTTAGGTGCTTGTTTGGTAATCTTTCAATTGAAGGTTTTGATATCTTTATCATGATTGTCAATTGAATTCCTTACTTGTGTCTAGCTTTTTATGTTCGTATTCCTTGTTCTTAGCTTAGGGTTTCGATTTCATAGATAATTTGTATCAATTGGTATCAAGAGCTTGGCTTAGATTTACAATTGAAGATGATCATGAGGAGAAAGTACATCACCGAGCGGTACAAGCAAGATCAACTCAAAATGATCTTCACATTGGGGCAAGGATTCAAGAGCGTTGAAGAGTATTATGATGAGTTTCAAACCTTGAAAATGAGGGTTGACTTTGTAGAAGAAGAAGCTTATGCCACTACTCGATTTAGGGCCGGATTGAACAAAGAGATTGCTTCTCAAATTCGCCTTCACAAGTATCCAACTCTAGATGAAACGGTTGAAGCGGCTATTGAAGTAGAGGCGCCACTCAAAGAGGACAAACAATCCAACCCAAAGGGGTTCTCAAACTCATGGGGTAAGGGCAAGGAGGTTGGAAATTCTTCCAATTGGTCTAAATCCAAAGACACAAGGTAAGAATTCAAGAAACCGTTTGAGAAAACCCCCCCACAAGAGCGGAATGTTCCAAAGCATGTACCAAAAGAAGGAGGTAATAAGCCACTCTAATCTTTCAAATGTCAAGGTTGGGGCCATAGAATGAGTGAATGTCCTAATAGAAAAGCTTTTGTGATAAGAGAAGAAATTCCTTGTCCCGTGGATGAGGAAGAACATGTGGGTGATTTTGATGCTCCCCAAGGTGAAGATGATAACTTTGGGAATGATGAAAAGTTTGCACAAGAAGCCTTGGAACAAGAAGGGGATATCACCGTTCCAAATTATGTTGCAAGAAGGGTCATGATTAGCCAAGCTATGGATGATCCAAGTCAACGGGAAAACCTCTTACATGCCAAATGTCTCATCAAAGGTAATGGATGTGTCTTAATTGTGGATAGAGGGAGTTGTACCAATGTAGCTATTACTACTTTGGTAATTGTTTTGAATCTTCCAACTACAAAACATGCTAATCCTTACAAACTTCAATGGCTTAATGAATGTGGGAAATTGAAGTTGCAAAAACAAGTGTTGATTAAGTTCAAAGTGGGGGATTACCGCGATGAGATCTTGTGTGATGTGGTTCCAATGTAAGCTTGTCACCTACTACTTGGAAGACCTTGGCAATTCGACCGTATGACTAGACATGATGGAAGAACCAATAGGTACTCGGTGTTGTTGCATAATCACCGGTACCTTCTTCAACCAATGACACCGTTGCAAGTTGGGGAGGTATATCAAAAGATGAGGGAACTTAAGGAGAAAAGCAAGGGTGAGAGATAAGGAAGTAGTACGGAAGTTGCCAAGGAGGGAGTAGCGAAACGAAGGGAGTCTAAGGGAACGGACAAGGTTGCCCTCTTGTCAAATTATAAGGAGATCAGGGAGGAGGTGGAGGAACAAAGATCGGTGATCCTTATCATGCATAGGGATTACTCCTTACTTACTAATGACTAACCTCTTCTTTTCCTAGCTCTATTTCTTATCTTTTTGCAGGATTATGAGGATGTATTTCCCGAGGAACTCCCAAGGGGATTGCCACCCCTTAGAGGTATAGAACATCAAATAGACTTTATCTCGGGGTCCCAATTGACAAACAAGGCGGCTTATCGAAGTAACCCGGAGGATACAAAAGAACTTCAAAGTCAAGTTGAGGAACTCCTAGCTAAAGGCATTGTGAAAGAAAGCATGAGTCCTTGTGCGATACCGGTCATCTTAGTTCCAAAGAAGGATGGGACTTGGAGAATGTGCATGGATTGTCGAGCCATCAATAAGATAACGCCATCCCATACCTCGTTTAGATGACATGCTTGATGAGTTGAATGGTTCTTGCATCTTCTCTAAGATTGATCTTAGGAGTGGTTACCATCAAATCCGGATGAAACCCGGTGATGAGTGGAAAACCGCATTCAAGACCAAGTTTGGTCTATATGAATGGTTGGTGATGCCTTTTGGTCTCACTAACGCTCCTAGCACTTTTATGCGTTTGATGGATCATGTGATGAATCCATTCATTGGAAAGTTTGTGGTTGTTTATTTTGATGATATCTTAGTGTATAGTAAAACCATGGATGAGCATGAGGCCCGTTTAAAATGTGTGTTTGAGGTACTTCGTCATGAACAATTGTATGCCAATGTGTCGAAATGCTCATTTTATGTTGACGAGGTTGTGTTTTTGGGCTTTGTGGTGAGCTCAAGAGGCGTTGAAGTGGACGAATCTAAGATAGACGCCATTAGGAATTGGCCAACACCTACATCTATAGGAGATGTTCGGAGTTTTCATGGGTTGGCTAATTTCTATAGGTGATTTGTCAAGGGTTTTAGCACTATAGCCGCTCCTTTGACCGAGGTGATCCAAAAGGATAAACCTTTTTTGTGGGGTGATAAGCAAGCGAAGGCTTTTTAGTCCTTGAAGGAAATGCTTAGCTCCGCACCATTATTGCAATTACCCGATTTTGAAAAGATATTTGAAGTTGGATGTGATGCTAGCAAATTAGGTATTGGTGCCGTTTTAATGCAAGACCAAAATCAATTGCCTATTTTAGCGAAAAGCTCAAAGGTGCAACTTTGAATTATTCTACTTATGATCTTGAATTGTATGCTTTAATTCGTGCATTTGGTAATTGGCAACATTACTTGTGGCCTAAAGAGTTTGTAATTAGAACCGATCATGAGTCTTTGAAACATCTTAGGGCCCAAGGAAAGTTGAACAAAAGGCATGCCAAATGGATTGAATATCTTGAAACCTTCCCTTATGTGATTCATTATAAAAAGGGAAAGGATAATGTTGTGGCGGATGCCTTGTCTAGAAAACATGTCTTGATCAATATTTTGTCTTCTAAATTATTGGGTTTTGAATGCTTAAAGACATGGTATCCCAAGGATCCCATTTTTGCTAAAATCTTCCAAGATTGTGAAGAATGGGAAAGGAAAAGGTGGCTTCGGGATAGATCTTCTATTCCCTATTCCAAGTTTGATGGTTTCTTGTTCAAGAATAAGAGACTTTGTGTGCCCATGAGCTCTTGGAGGGAACTCTTTGTGAGGGAGGCACATGATGGAGGATTAATGGGTCATTTTGGTATTGATAAGACCTTGAGGATTCTTGAGGAACAATTTTATTGGCCTAAAATGCGTAATGATGTTGCTAGAATTTTATTGGCCTAAATCTAGACTTCTTCCCCATGGTTTGTACACCCCTCTCCCCACCCCTCAAAGACCTTGACTTGATATTTCTATGGATTTTATTTTGGGTTTGCCAAGGATTAAAAAGGGAAATGATAGCATTTTTGTGGTTGTTGACCAATTTTCAAAGATGGCTCATTTTATTGCATGTCATAAATGTGATCAAGCTTCTTATGTTGCATCTTTATTTGTTGATAATGTGGTCAAGTTGCATGGTATTCCCAAGACCATTGTGAGTGATAGAGATGCTAAGTTCCTTAGTCACTTTTGGAAGGAATTGTGGGGTAGACTTGGTACTAAATTGTTGTTTTCTACCTCTTGTCACCCACAAACCGATGGCCAAACCGAAGTTGTCAATAAGACCTTGGGTTCTATGCTTCGAGCCATCGTGAATGAAAAGTTGACTTCTTGGGAAGAATATTTGCCTTTAGTTGAGTTTGCTTATAATAGAGTTATTCATAGCACTATTGGCATGTCTCTATTTGAGGTTGTTTATGGTTTTAACCCACTAATCCCTTTAGATCTCACTCCTTTGTCTCAAGATGTTGTTTTGAGTTTAGATGGAAACAAAAGGGCCGAGGCTATGAATAAATTGCATGAAAAGGTGCGACTTCACCTTGAGAAAAAGAATCAAGATATGGCCAAGAAACCAAACAAGGGTCGTAAGAGAGTTGTGTTTGAACCGGGAGATTGGGTGTGGGTACACTTTCGCAAGGAGAGGTTTCCAACTAAGAGGAAGACCAAGTTGATGCCAAGAGGAGACGGGCCATTCCAAGTGCTTGCAAGGCTCAATGATAATGCCTACAAGGTTGACCTTCCATCGGAGTATCAAGTACACAACACTTTCAATGTTTGTGACCTCTCACTCTTTGATACTTGTGATGGTGATCCTTTAAATTTGAGGACAAATTCTTTTCAAGAAGGGGATAATGATGCAATCCAAGTTGCATCAAGGTCACTCCCAAGTAGCCAAGCTCGGGACCTCCAAGCTTTACAAGGGCTATTCATGAAGATAGAGGTGCTTGAGCACACCTTGATGCCAAAGAGGGGATTTCATGCCTTGATGATTGCTCGGGAAGAAGGAAATGAGGCCTAGTTTGCAAAGTAGGGCTATATTTGCAATTTTTACTCAAAGAGCCACTTTTGGGCTACTTTTGTAATAAATTAGCCTAAACTATAAATAGTGAGAATAGCTCACTTTGAGTCTTAGTTTTTAATGATCATAGACTTGTCTTCTCTTGAGAGAATTGAGAGCTTGGTTGAAGCTTTTGTTGGTATTTGTTTGAGAAGGGAATTGCAAGGTGAATTCAATTCCCTTGAGGTTCCTTTGATAGTTTAGGTGCTTGTTTGGTAATCTTTCAATTGAAGGTTTTGATATCTTTATCATGATTGTCAATTGAATTCCTTACTTGTGTCTAGCTTTTTATGTTCTTATTCCTTGTTCTTAGCTTAGGGTTTCGATTTCATAGATAATTTGTATCACATTGTCTCATCATCATGAGAATCTAGATACACAACCTTTAACTTGCAAGTTCTAATATTATGGCCTTGATTGTGACATGCGCTACATTCCAATTTTGTTTGCTTCCTTCTCATTTTTTGTCTACTTGCTTCGACTTGATTGGGTTCTTTTTTTCGAAGCTTTTGTTTTTTTTCTTTGGTATTTTATCTTACCAACGGTGGAGGCAAAGGAGGCATGTTTCTCGACTTAGGCCACATTTATTGACCATTCATAGGTAGAATAGAAAATGCATAGATTTTTCTATAAGTTTCTACCTTATAACAATCATCCACGTATGAGTTAATGTCATCATGTTTAGCCCAAATCGCGGCAATGGCATGTTTGCGAGGAATTCCTGTTAGATCTCATTTTCTACAACTGCATTTTCTGTTTAGCAAATCAACAGCCCAATTGTTCATTATGCTTGCCCCTATTATCTCATAGTTCTATTCATTTGACTTTCTAGGAATAAATTCAGCTTAGCTTAATTTTTATGCAATATATCCGTAATCCTGGGGCAAATATCACCAACATTCCACTTGGCACCTTTATCCCTATTTGCTTGCATCCTCGACATAAGTAGGTACCTTAACTTCTCCAATAGAGTGATGATCGACTTATCTCTAGCATCAAGGATCATGCTATTAAAACATTCACATATATTATTGGGCAAGGTATCGCATTTCACAGTTTCGGAGAAGTGAGATCTAGACCATTCAGTAGGTTACTTGCTTTTTAGCCAATCAGCAGCTTCTGAATCAAGATCAAAGATGTCAACCATGCAATCATCAAACCACTCTACTGTTGTAGCCCTTGCAGCCTTCCAAAGAGCATCCTTGAGTGAGATACCACTAAATCCGGCCCTCTTGAAATTGTTATGGAGGTGTCTCACACAAAATCGATGATTAACATATGGCAATACTTCATTGAATTCTTCAATCAAACCTTTTTGCTTGTCTGACATGAAGGTCCAAGTACTAGTATCATCAATGTCTAAGTCAATCTTCAAATAATTCAAAAACCATTCCCATGATTCCTTTCTTTCCTTCTCTACAACTGCATATGCTACTGGAAAAATATTGTTATTCGGATCAATTCCAACAGCAGTTAAGAGTTGTGACCCATACATTGGACCCTTAAGCCAACAACTATCGACGTCGATTATTCTTCGACAACCGCTTTTGAACCCCTCTTACAACCACCAAAACAAATATGAATTCTCTGGAATCTCTTAGGCTTGTGGGGCACCTCATTTTCAACCAATTTCATATAGACAGAGGTATTTGGATTTGTCCTACCAATTTCATTGCAATAGTTTCACAATACCTTGTATTAAGCATTAAGATCTCCATCAATCAGTACAAGTTCTTTTCTCTTAGTTCTTCTACATTGTGATAATGTCACATGAACTCTTAGCTCCATACTAACGTGATCTCTGAATTCAGCAATTGCCCAAGACCTATTTGTACTTATAGACTTAAGGTATCTTCGTGCAATATAAGAAGATGTAATTGCTTTGTTACGATGGTTCTAATTCTTACAACGATGAGTGGAATTATATGTTCTGATCTGAAATGCGCTATCTCGATGTATTCTTGAAGCTAGAATCTTCAACAACCATCTTTTCTTTAACTTCTTCACTGACTTCGTAACTACGATTCACATTCTTATTTCTTCCCAAGATATCATTATCATTTGAAAAATCATTTTCTGAGCCTTCAAATTCATCATCAGTACAAGAATGCTCATTGTGTATCTCTTTCTCTTGTTCTGCTCCACCAACTTTATTAATATGTATAGTTCTCCCAATATATGAATCAAGGTGTTCAAAGTACACTTCAACCACCTTGTTGTGTGGAATACTTTTGGATACAATGATGGCTTCAACATCAGTAGAAATAAGTTGCATTCGATTACCATACCTCCCGCACATATGCTAGAAAGTAACTGAATCTCCCTCATAACCACATAGTTCTGCCATATATTTGAATTGTGACAAATTCAACTCGGTATTATTAACATAGTCAATAAAATCTACACGTCCACCAATATAATATTTGTTAGGTTGTTCATCGTACCACCATGTGTTATTTTTATACTGAAAAAAGAAGCCTCATACATAGGGTCTGCGGAAAAAAAGAAACTTATGTTAGAATTGTTCTAGTGAAAAATAACATAACCTTAAAAAAAGTATTGCAATAGAACTAAATAGCCTACAAAGATTGGCATTTCACAGAGTAATCAAACAAGAAGAAAAAGACATGTTAATCTCGGGCCTAATTCACCAACGATTAACCAATGACAAACACAAAAATTTCATGTTAGAGACACCTTTTTTCCTTACTGCTTGTCTTTATTCTAAATTTGTATTCAAAAATCTTATGATATATCATGCGTTCGCACAAAAAAGTGATGAAATTTAATATTTAGTAACCTTATGAAGCTATCATGTATAAATATACAAAAGAATGAGAAACGAAATCAATATATAATAAAGAATCATTTCTTTTTAGTTTAATGAAAACCCAGATGGTGTTTCTAACAAAAATCTTACCATAATTGGGTATTTCACTATCACGGGATCTAATAATCATTGCTGGAAAAGAAAAAAACTCAGCTTCTTCACTTGAGTTCTCTTCTTGTTCCCACTAAACAAAAATTTTCACAAAGATGCTAGGGCTTTTTTTTGGGGTAAAGTGTTTCTTTGTAAGTGAAAGGGAATGAGTGCTGATGGATTTTGTATTCTGGTTGTATATTTTACAGGTCACATGGATATCATATGAGTTTTAGCACGTTACTTTTTAACGAGGGTCGGTTAGGGTGATTAAAAGTGCCCCACTTTAGAAAAGTTAAGGGATTAAATATGCTCAGAGTTATATTTAAGGGACAAAAATGAACCTACTCATGAATACCAGGATACGTGCACGACCTCTTAGTATAAAATCACAATAAAGATAAAGATTGTGCGGGTATAATGTGATAGAATAAGACCATGGGCTTACAAAAGAATTATTGGTTCATAGAAGTTCTAAACTTCACCAATTATTTCATAAGTTTAATCTTATTTTATCTAGGTCTGGTTCATAGTCTACAAGACAACAGATTCGATGCATTGTACTCATATGTGAAAATCCAGCAAAACTTCTTATTATGTATATTATATTTCTTAATATTATTTTTGAGATATATGGAGAATTGTTAAAAATAATATATTTTTAGTTATCTCAAAAATAATTTATAAAGATATTTTTTATTATTCTCTAGCCATAATTTAATTCTTATTATTTATACTATAACAGACTAGGTATTTACTAGTCTTAGTACTCAATTTCATCCAATAAATATGGCTAATATATTAAATGATTATCATTATCTTTTGACCGTTTCTTTTTATTAGTGGAAAATTGAATTGCATTCTTCATGAAGAGTTATTAGTCCTCTTTATTGTCTCATAATTCTTACTAGTCGTTGGAGGCACCTATTGTGATATTATATATACTCAATGTCCTCCTCCTTTTGGGATGAGACAAAAATATTATTTTTTCATCTATATTATATTATGCTGGGGTTTCGTTTTATTAATCTTTGTTAGATTCTGGCTCCTAGTTTATACTAGATGAGCTTGTTGAATTCTGAGGGATATATCTATACCGGGTGAAATATTTTTAAGGACAGTGTCGATTGGCATGCCTCAAGCTTCGAAGAATTCCTACAAATATTCGTGATGAAGAGTTTCTACAAATGTTCGTGATGAAGAATTTCTACAAGTGTTCAAGATAAAGTATTTTTCATAAGAATTTCCAACATTGAGTATCCCTAGTTGGGAGGGTTAAGCGTGCACTTGCTAAAAAATATTCGAAGAATAGTTTAAAGTTGAAGCAGGAATTATCAAATTTGTCTGGAATAAACTTTTTCAATTAAAATGATAATTAAAATGGGATGTAAGAAGTAATTAGTAATTAAGTAGATCACGCAGATAGCTTGCAAGCTGTTCGCAGAAAAACTGTTGCTTGCAACAATTTTTCTTTTTTTATAAATAAACAGCTAAATCAATTCATCTTGTAAATAAATTTCAAGAAAAATAAAATCACTCCCTTCCTCATTCTTTCTCTAATCTCTTGTTGCTCCGTATTTTGATTATTACATTATATATAACAAATAACCATTTTTTGAGAAAGAAAAAGTAAGTCTGATTTTTTTTAGGTTATTTAGTGAAGTGTATAAGAATAATGTTGAATATATATATGGTGTATTAATAATATTAACATGGATAAATTACTTAAAGAACTAAACATCTTTACCATATCTACTATTTCTCTCATCAGTTTATTTTAATTACTTAATATACCACATCTTATCAAAAATCTCTTTTTATATCAGATACATCATCAAAGCAGATCCCCTTTCCAACGGTGTAAATCACACTCCTCCCAAATTCAAACCACCAAATTCAAGCTTTTCTTTCCTAAGATATCTTATTTCTCTCAACTTCTCCACTGGCTCTTTTTCATCATCTGGCACCACATCACGATCACTTTTTTCTTCGTCTTTTTCGTTCGCCTCAAAATTAGTCTCCTTCGTTCGTCTTAGTCGTTTGTCTCCTTCATTCGTCCTCGTTCGTCTTCTTCATTCATCACATCTGGAAGAAAATGGTCAAAATTGACTGGAAGAAAATGGCCAGATCTGGCTGGAGAACTCCATCTCCTCTGTGCCCATTTTCAAATATGTCCGGTGTTTACTTTTCTTTTTGTGATTTTCTTGTTGGCTAAAAATACTAATTCCAGCAGATCTGTATTATTTTGTTTTCATGGTTGTTGTTACTGTTTGAGAAACTTCGTCTTGTGATATTTCTGTTTCTCTGTCGAAATTTTGTGTTGTTTCTAAAGATAGTCGATATGGTGGGTGTCGTAGGATGGCGGATGTCGTAGGGTGGCAAGGAGGAGGATGGATGTACATGTGTACTCATGTATCATAGTCTACTAATTCATACTATTGAATATGAAACTTAGTGTTTGTTCATGTACATGCGAATGTATCTCTGTCAGATTTGTGTTTCTTCTTCTTATTTTAAGCATGTATTTATGCACAGATACATGTATCAAAAGTTTCAATGGGCAACTTGATACTAGATACATGTATTTTGGATTCACTGTATGAAATTTATATTGGATACATCAAATTAATATTGGATACACTAGATTAAGTTGATTATGGATACATGTATTTTAGATATAATGTATGAAATTGGTACTGGATACATCAATTCATTATTATATTGGATACATCAAATTAATACTGAATTTATTGTAGTTTAGACATAATGTATGAAATTGATACTGGATACATCAAATTAATAATAGATACATATAAACATATATATGAAATTATTATTAGATACATACAAATAAATACATGAAATTTATACTAGATACATATAAACATATACATGAAATTAATAATTGATACATATTAAATTATACACAAAACTAATACTAGATATATATATATATATATATATATAATGATACATTAGATGAAAAGTAATCAAATTACATAACCAAGATATACATGTTTCCGTCTTATATTAATGAAATTAATGAATTTATTATTTTTAAAAAGTAAAAAAATAAAATTAATTAAACACATATACTGCCTTGATTTCCACTTTATATTAAGAGATTTGATTAATTAGAATTTTCATAATTAGTTGTCCATGTATCTGAGATGCATACAATCAGCATGAACTATGCATGTATTTGAAGTATAAAAAGTGATAAAAAATATAATTAGGTAAACTAGTGCCTTCAAGAGTAATGAGGTTTTAAAGATGTATGTTTTATGTAAGTTACCTATTAACATTAGTAATGTTAGTATTAGTTAAACTGAAATTATTTTTTATGCAAGGTTAGTATCAAATATTTGTACATAGCTCTTGTTTCCTTTTTGGGCCGCCTGTTTTTGGGCTGTCCAATTTTGTTGGACTTGGCATTGGGCCATTATTTTTCTCTTTATCAATAAAATCGATTCATGGACTGATAAAATTTAATTTAAAAAAGGAGCAAACCACAGAAAATTCACATATTTAAGGTCTAATTATTCCCTTAAACACTAGTTTACCTATTTACTTTTTTTACCACTTTTTTGACTTCGGATACATGGTTGATCCATGCTGAATGTGTGTATCTCGGATACATAAACAACTAATTATGAAAATTTTAATTAATAAAATCTCTTAATATAAGGAGGAAATCAAAGAATGTATATGTGTTTAATTAATTTTATTTTATTACTTTTTAAAAATATTAAATTCATTAATTTTATTAATATAAGATGGAACATGTATATCTTGGTTATGTAACTTGATTACTTTCATTATATTATTCTTTAAAATAATAAATTCATTAATTTGATGTATCTATTATCAATTTTGTAGTGTATCCAAATACATGTATCTGGTAACAATGATACACATATACATTCACCAAAATTCATCTAGTGTATCATTTTATATATATTTAGTATTAATTTCATGTATATTTTAATATGTACTATCATTTTATATATATTTAGTATTAATTTCATGTATATTTTAATATGTATAAAGTATTTTCATGTATCTGTTTATATATATTTAATATTAATTTCATGTATATTTTAATATGTATCAAGTATTAATTTCATGTATTTATTTATATGTATCTAGTATTAATTTCATGTATCTGTTTACATGTATCTATTATTAATTTCATATATTTGTTTATATGTATATAGTATTAATTTGATGTATTCCGTATTAATTTCATACATTATATCGTAAATATAGTAAATCTAGTACTAATTTGATGTATCTAATATAAATTTCATACAATGAATTCAAAATACATATATCTAGTATCAAGTTGGCCCATCAAAATTTTTGATATATGTAGTTGTGAATAGATACATGCTTAATAGAAGAAGAAGAATTATATTCATGTATTTGTGATGTATCTAATACCAATTTGGTGAATGTATATATGCGCAAATACCTTTGATACATGTATCTGGGTTGTCTTATGTACCAATTTCATACATTATATTCAAAATATAGTGAATTCAGTATTAATTTGATGTATCAAATATAAATTTATTATAATGAATTCAAAATACATGTATCAAGTATCAAGTTACCCCATCAAAACTTTTGATACATGTATCTGTACATAGATACATGCTTAAAAGAAGAAGATGATGAAGAAATAATAAGAAACACAGATCTGGCCGGAAAATTTTATTTACCATGTGCCCATTTCTACTGGAAGAAGAGAAAAGAATCATCCAAACAAGTTGTAAATGAAGGCCCTTCATTCGCCATTAATAGAGTTTAAAAAGCTTTGAATTAAGCCAAAATCACCATATTTTTGAAATTTGTGGATTAAAGTTGGAATAAGAAAAAACACAGATCTGACCGGAAAATTATATTTTTCCTGTGCCCATTTCTATCAGAAGAAGAGAAGAGAAGAGAACCATCCAAATTAAAAAGCTGTAAATGAAGGCTCTTCATTCGCCATTAATAGAGTTTGAAAAGCTTTGTGTTAAGCTAAAATCACTAGATTTTTGAAATGGGTTTGATATTTATGGATTAAATTTGAAAAATTAGAATTCAAAGCTTCAATATACTACAAATACATAACTTAAATATTGATTAATTCATCAACTAAACTCACCAAATTTAAGTAATAGATCTCATAACTGTCAAATCCTTGATAATGGGGGAAGAAGTTGTTTTATTGAAAATGATGACAGAGAAACAATGAAGGAAAAAGCAATTAACTGTGAAAATTTAATTTTGAGAGTTGCCTTGATCTTAGGCGGAAAAAGTGGGATATGCTATATGGATGTGAAGCATGTATATGAGAGGAAGGAAGTGGGATTTTTTGTTAACATATGATATATAAAGTAATTAAAATAAAGTAGTGAGAGATTTAGTAGATATGATAAGAAGGTATGTCTATTTAGGTAGTTTTTCCAAAAAAAAATTAATGTATTAATAATAACATGCATTGTATAATTTTTAAAATTTTTTATTTGTTTACAAAAATACCTTTCACAAATATGACGAAAAAGACGTGAAAAAGATTTTGAGAGACGACTATGTTTTTAACCATGCTAATTAATGCATGCATGCATTAAAATTCTTTGCATTACTGGTATCATGAATTTATATGTATTCGTTATACATACCTTAATATCAAATAAATTGTACAACTAATACTTGCATTAGTTATACTTACACTGAAAAAGTATATCAAACACAATATAAATAATGGAGTATACAAAATTAATATATACATTATTTAAATAAAAATTATTTGGACACGGCAGTAAAAGTGAGGCCACCAACTCAATAATTGTGGGCAAACCTGCTTCAACTAGAATTAGGACGTACTAGACAGGGAGCATTACAATTTTTTTTAACTAGCACTTATTCACAAGCTCCGTGCCTCAACTAGTTCAGTAGATGATGCATGATAGTTAACGCAAGAAAAAGGAAAAACTGATAGTTAATATAGTCAACTTTGAAGTGTGTTTTAATGCATAGGCAATTGTGATTGTTCAGGCAAAAAAGAAAACAATCGACAGTTGGTCTAGTCAGCTTTGATGTGTGTTTGAATATATAAATGATGACGGTTCAGGTAGAAAAAGAAAATAACTGATAGCTGGTCTAGTCAGCTTTGATATATATTTTGTTAGGCATAATACATAAACAGACATTCAAACTTGGCCTCAGCTGGCAAGTATGCATTCCAACTTTGAGAGTGCACATTTAGATACCTTAACTTGGTCTCAACTAGCAACTAAAACACCCCAACTCATTCCTATTGTGTTTCGTGGACACTCGATACTGACGTGACACATGAATTTTGAAGGTGTCTAGATAATCATTTTGTAAGTTGGAGTATTCAACTAATACAACGAAAATAAGTTGAGGTGTGTAGATGTGTATACTCAAAGTTGGGGTATTTAGTTGTCACTTGAAATCAATATAAAGTGTTTATCTATGTATTATGACTGTTTTAATACATAACTGATGATAATTCAGGTTAAAAAAGAGAACAACTAATAATTTTCTATTTAACTATATAAATAATGATGGTTCAAATAAAATAATAAAATATATAATAATTAAAATGTGAAACTCGCAAAAAAAAAAAAAATAGTTCAAATTTCAATGACGATAGAGTTATTATTGATACCGAAAAATAATGATGAATTTGACATCGACCACAATGCAAATTAATATTCTTGACTCATGCTCCATACTTTACTTTTTTATTCATTACAAGTGTTCCTTTACTTTTTAATGGATCAGATGCATTTTAATAATCAAGTAATATTAACTATGGTTCTCACCAACATGGGGTGTGGTGTAGTAGTAGAACTTCTACATTCTTAATCAGAAGTTTTGAATTCGAGCCTTGCGTATATATGAAGAAAATTTTATTGGGAGCGCTACCTCCAGAATGGGCCTTACAACGCACAATCTAAATTAGTCGGGGCTCCACTATGCGTATCAGACATCGGATGAGAAATCAAAAAAAAAAAAAAATTGTGTCTGTCATTTGCCTCTTCTTATTCTACTTTGCAAATAGTTAAAGGGTTTTGCTTACAAAGAAAAAGAGGACCGAAGTGAGAGATAGTATTAATCATAGTTAATATCAATTGGGTTAATAGAATGCATCTGGTTCATTAAAAAACTAAAAAGACACGTGTATGGTAAATAGGGTACTACTGGAGTGATTGGAAGAGATTTGCTACTGGAGAGGAGCCAATTCCCAATTCCCGTCCCACTCCATTATCATCCCGGCTAATTCTCTTTTCTTTATTTAAACAAATCGATGTTGAATGCTTCTAGTTTTCCTCTGAATTCTGGCCTGTGAGTTCACAAGATGTACAATTCACTTGTATCAATCATCAACATCATTTTGCTGTTTCAATTATTACATGCTGCTATTTCTCACTCAACCAATATTGTTGAATTTCTTCCTGGATTTGAAGGTCCCCTTCCCTTCTATCTTGAGACCGGGTAAGTTATGTTTCTTCTTCTCCCTTTTTTTTTTAAATATTTGACGGGAGCCTTGGCATAACTGGTAAAATTGTTGTTTTGTGATCAGTTGAGCTATTGAAACAGTATCTTGCAGAAATGCAGAATAAGACTGCATGCAATAGACCCTTGTGGTTCGACCCTTTTTCCAACCCCGAGCATAATATAACGAGAGCTTAATGTACTAACAGGGTCATAGCTACATTGACCTTAATCATTGTGCACCGGATTATATTTGTGTTAACATCTTTTGAAAAGACGGATGGAGAGAAAGAAATTAAATAGATCATCTTAGCTTCACATTTGTTAATTCATTTATAATTTACACAATTTCAAACAGAATATAAAGCAAGCTACAAAAGTCATGCTTGTCAATTGAGTAACTAGGTAATTTTGGGTTAGCTTTTGATGAAAGCACTTCCTACTATGTGTGTGAAATTAAACTCTCATCGATACTATTAGATTATAAGTCTCGATGATTTTTAACTTTTGTATGTGTAATGTTAATTTAATTTAAAATAACTGATTTTTAAAATTTAAAGTCACTATTATAATTATGGATAAAAATATAGTCTTAATATAATTTTATTGCGTTATCGGTTTAACCATTAACAAAAACCTTAAAATCAAAATTAAATCGATAGCCCAATAATTTTTTTTATAAAATCATTAAAAAATCGTTAACCCGATGATCTGATATCAATAAACCAATAATATTTTTATCAATTCAATTTATTGATTAAATTGATTTTTACACACCCCTATCCAGAAATCCTATTTATACAAATCTCCAAATTTAAAATTGTTGGGCCCGTACAAGCACGGGCCAGTGACATCTAGTCTTTCAGAAATGTACAGAAATTTTGATTGTGATATGATAATACAATTCCACGTGGCAACTAACAATCACTAAACCTTGACAGCGACATGTGATTGGCAGAGGATACGTCAGTAATTATATTAAAGTTATCTGATTTTTTTTTGTTAATTGAATGTTTTCAATGCACAATATACACCACTTTTAAGCTGAATGTTTTATTGTTGGATGAAAATATCCTTGATCATTCCATTTATCATTCTTCTATATAATAATAAAATAATATAAAAAAATATAGATAGAAATTATTTGGACACGGCAGTAAAAGTAATAGTCCACCAACTCAATAATTGAGGAAATAGAGACAAATAAAAAAGTAAAGTAGGGAGCATGAGTCACGATCATTAATAATTTCAAATTCATCATTATTTTTCTGTATCAATAATAACTCTATCGTCATTAGATTTTGAATTGTTATTTTTTCGCGAATTTTATATTTTAATTTTTTTTTATTTGAATCATCATTAATAACTAAATTAATTATTAGTTATTTTCTTTTTTCTACCTAAATTATCATTATTTATATATTAAAACTGACATAATACATATATAGATAGATATTATAAATTGATCTCAATTGACAACTAAATACTTCAATTTTGATTATGCACATCTAGACACTTCAACTTGTCTTCATTGTGCCAGTTGAACATTCTAACTTACAAAATGATCATCTAGACACCTTAAAAATTTTATGTGTCGCGTCAATATCGGATGTCCACGAAACACAACAGGGATGAGTTGGAGTGTTTAATTGCTAGTTCAGACCAAGTTAAAATGTCTAGATGTGCATTCTCAAAGTTGGAGTGCGCACTTGTCAGCTGAGGTCAAGTTTGAGTGTATGTTTATATATTATGCGTAATAAAATACACATCAAAGATGACTAGGCTAACTGTCGATTGTTTCCTTTTTCTACTTGAATTATTACAATCGTCTATGTATTAAAACAAGCTGCAAAGTTGACTATATCAATTATCAGTTGTTCCCTTTTAGTACATGAACTATCATCCACCATCTATTGAACTAGTTGAGGCGTAAAGCTCGCGAATAAGTGCTAATTAAATTTTTTTGCAATACTTCCTGTCTAGTATGTCCTAATTCTAGTTAAAGCAGGTTTGCCCATAATTGTCCCGCCCCACTCCATTGTCATCCCTGCTAATTCTCTTTTCTTTATTTAAATAGATGTTGAATGATTCTAGTTTTCCTCTGAATTCTGGCCTGTGAGTTCACAAGATGTACAATTCACTTGTATCAATCATCAACATCGTTTTGCTGTTTCAATTATTACATGCTGCTATTTCTCACTCAACCAATATTGTTGAATTTCTTCCTGGATTTGAAGGACCCCTTCCCTTCCATCTTGAGACTGGGTAAGTCATGTTTTTTTTCCCCTTGTTTCTTTGAATAAAAAGTTGTTGTCATGTGATTAGTTGAGCTGTGGAAACAGTCTCTTAGCCTCCAGAAATGCAGAGTAAGACTACGTATAATACACCCTTATGGTTTGACCCTTCCCTCTAACCTCGCGTATAACGGGAGCTTAATGCACTAGCAGGGGTATAGCAATATTGACCCAAGCACCCTTCATCGAAAAATTATACTGTGCATGTAGAGAATAATATTATGTATATATGTCAAAAACAACTTTCTAGAAATAGATACTAAAATTTTGAACACTCTTAAAAAAAATTCTGGCTTCACAATTGTGTACAGGACTGTCATTTTCAGTGTCTAAATATTACACTTTAATCATTTATGATGGAAACAGCCTCTGGCAGAAATGTAAGGTAAGACTGCGTACAATAGACCTTTGTGGTTAGGCCCTTCCCCGGACCCTACGCATAGCGGGAGCTTTAGTGCATCGAACTGCCCTTTTTTTTTTCTTATCACCAAATCTATAGCTCTTCTGTTACAAAGATCGGCCGATCGTGAAGCTTATCCCAGAAATATTTGTATTTGTATTTGTATTTGTGCCTTCTTCCAAGACAGATGCATATCCATAGGTCTTGCTTCGTATTTTTCAATTCATTTTTTGGTTTACACAACTTTGGACAGATGGATAAAGCATCTTTTTACGAAGCCCAATTATGAAATTTATCCAAGAAATAATTTTTATTTCTTTTGAAAAGACTATGGAGAGAAAGAAATTGAATAAATCAAATCGTCTTGGCTTCATATTTGTTAATTATTTATAATTTACACGATTTCAAACAGATACAAAAACTATGCTTGTCAATTGAATAGCTAGATAATTTTGAATTAGCTTTTGATGAAAGCACTTCCTATTAACGTGTTAAAACTCCCACCGATACTATTAGACTATAAGCCTTTATGTTTTTTTACTTTTGTATATGTAATGTTAATTTAATTTAAAATAACTGATTTTTTTTTTACAAATTTAAGTATTGTTTTTTTATCACATGAACTCTATGATATATATATTGGGCAGGTATATTGGAGTGGGTGAAAGTGAAGAAGTGCAGCTATTTTATTATTTTATAAAATCAGAATCAGAACCCACAAAAGATCCTGTTTTGGTTTGGCTCTCTGGAGGACCTGGTTGCTCATCCTTTACTGCACTTGTTTATCAAATAGGTACAACTTTGCTTCTTTAATACTTTCTCTGTTTTATTTATTTGTCTGATTTTGACTTAACATGAATGTTAAAAAAAGTAAAAAAGAATTTTAAATATTTTGTGATCTTAAACTAAAGATACATAAAATGTACAAAATATTACTTATTTAATCTTGTGATCTTAAACATGTCACGTGAAAAGTTGAAATTAAAAATTTACCGAAAAAGGAGAGAGACGTTCTTTTTTAAAACAGACTAAAAAAGAAAGTATGACAAATAAATTACTCCCTCCATTCACTTTCACTTGTCCACTATTTTAAAAATACATTTTCACTTTTACTTATCACTTTAAACATATTAAGAAAAGACAATTATTTTTGTCATGTTTTATCCTTAGAATTAATTACTTATCCCTTAAATCATTTTTCAAGACCAATAATAGACATCAATTAATAGGGGTCGTCTGGTAAAATAATCATGTTAATCATTATTTTTTTAATGGGCGTGCCAAATTCAAATGTAACAAGTAAAAGTAAATGAGAGGAGTAATAAATATTCTGGTTAACCAACATGGGTTGTGGTGGGATGGTTGAGATCCCTCCATCCTTAATCAGAGGTCTCAAACATGAGACCTGGGAATGAAATTCTATTAGGAGCTCCCGTCTCAAAAATGAACTCTATAATGCACGAATCCAGATTAGTTAGACTTTAATGTTAACACCGGACATCAAATAAAAAACCTCCAAAAAAGTATTTTTATTAAAATAGTCACTTGCTAATTTTATTATTTTTTAGTCACTTGCTAATTAATTCACTCCTTTTTTGCATATATAGGTCCGATGTTTTTTGAGCCAAACGTTTACAATGGGAGCCTTCCAAAGCTAACACTGAATCCAAACTCATGGACCAAGGTTTGATTAAATGGCTTGATTTGCAAAAATGACCTCTATAATGGTGGTATTAAATTTTTGGTCATTTTAACAAAAGTTTTAAACAATGATTTTTGTTACTCACCGAGCCTAAGTTGTTAGCATAAATTAATTTTATGATGAAACAAGAGTTTGAGACATTTCAATATAGTGAAGCTGCTTAATTGCCATAATTAGTTCTAACTCAGGTAAAATTTGTGTACGTTACTCAATTGTTCAGAAGTACATAAATACAATTGAATTTTCTGTCTGATAGGCAACAACATATTACACTATCTTCTTCACTATATGTAATTCTCTCAAATTCTTGCCACATATATAGGCGCACATTACAACAAAACTTATTCTCCATGAACAATAGATCGAAGTCATTCCTTATAAATTTTATTAAGTGAGGTCAAAAATTTAAGATCATCCCCTTTTATGATAACTTTTTCTGTAATTTCTTGGATTAAAAAACCGTCATATTATTTTGAAAGTGCCACATATAAAACTGACAGGTAGCTGACACAATATTCTTGGATCAACCTGTGAATACTGGCTTCTCTTATGCAACAACTTCAACAAAGTCTACTGATCTTCAAGCATGTGATCTCACCTACCAGTTTTTACAAAAGGTATGCATCACTAGCTCTCCTTTATATATGTGCCAAAATAATACATTATATATGTTTCAAGAAATCAACAAGTAGAATTAAAGGTGTCAACTGTCAAGTGGGCGGGTCGAATTGAAATTGAACAAGTTAAAATTTATTGAGTTAATAAATAGGAAAAGTATAAAAATGATCATTCGGTCAAAAAAATATCAATCGAATGGCCAAGAAATTGAATTTCAAATTTGTGCCATTTCGGCCTTCTTTTTTTGATTTTCGCTATTGTTTTCTTCTTCTTTTTTGATGCTTCTTTACTTTTTAAAAATTAAATAAATTCTACTTTTTCTTAAACAATTAAATACAAATATGTAGCCTTTCTTATTTTCCCTTCATTATGGGGAGATAGTTAGAATAGAAAAAAGTCAATGCACTATAATTTTTTACGCCTATTTTTTTTGTATAATTCGTGTGTAATAAATGTATAATCAATATATACTTAATGTATAATATATACACACAAATTATATATATTTTTATCATTAGACTTTTCATATACACGTTAAATTAACTTTTTATAAATACATACACACACATTCTATACCAGATTACAGGATTGGAGACCGGGCGGTAATCCGCCATAGTCTATGATCTAGCAATTCAGCATCCTTATACTGGCGCATGAACGCGGGCATAGAAATATTCGGGAATTTCTCATATGATTTCTTAAGACTGTATGGAAGAAATAACTCTTTTACCTGAGAAAAGGGTCTGTCAGGAACACAGCACATACTCTTATCATACTCTTGTCCAACGGTTCTAACCCAATAGCGGTTCTAACCGGACCAAGAGGCGCCCTTTTCAACACATATCTCGGGCTAAAGAGGTCATGGCTTGCTACAGGCTTGCCAGACAGAGATAATAAGAGTGGTTCTAGATCCGACTGTACCACTATCTCAGAACCAAGTCAAGAAACTTTATAAGAAATTCCTTTCTATTTTAATAAAGCTTAGATCCATTCATGGTGCATATAGGAGAGACGTTAGGTAAGAGACATAGATATGGAAGACGTTTAGCCGGACATAGTCCTGGCTAGGGAAAGAGTACTATATTTGAAACTAAAAATTTAAAAAGTAAATACCTTGGAGGACGACCAAGAGCCAAAGGTTGCTTAGCAAAACTGATCCAAAATTTTTATTGAATGTCGGAACAGTGGCCAAAACTTTCTGATTTTTTCTTTACAAAAGCTAAGAAAAGAGAGAATATCTAAAAATTTCTGTGTTCTCCTACTTAACAAGATGAGAACTTATATAGAAATGCAAAATAAACATAAAGAATCTTTGTACAGAAGGAAGGGTCCCATGTGGGTCCCTTAAACAGTGGATTTACTGTTTTGAACAGTTTATATACTGTTTAGTTGATGGTGACAGCCACTTGGTCTGTCTTCTTCATATCTTTTCTTTGCCATGTTTCTTCTCCATGGCTTTTAATGATTGAAGCAAGTCTTCTGCCTCCTGTATTCTTCTGTAGACAATATGACGTCTTCTCCGTGGCGTTGCGATTCTTCGCCTGAAGTCTCACTTCTAATAGAAGTGTCTGATTTATCGATTTGATCAATACCTTGAAGCAAGCTCTTCTTCATTTTTTCGAGATACTCGTTAACCATTGCTTCTTTATCTCCTTTTTGGGTGTAGATTCTTCTGGCAATATGCCTGATGGAGGGATTATCAATGCTAATCTCCTGTTGAGGAAGTTCTTTATACGAGTTGATGGTGTTGATAATGGTATCAATGAGTTCTTGTCCATTTAATTGTTTGGACCTGGGATCCTTTTTTAACAATTTTTCCCAGAAATTATTATAATAAACTCTGTATAAACATGGAACATCCTCCGCTGTGAATCCTATTTCGGGAGCCCATTTATGGATCCACGGAATAGAGAATTCTATAAAGAAATACATTTGGTCAATTTTTTCTAACCAACAGATATGATCTTCGTGGTATAATTCTTGTAGAAAAGGGGATACCTTTTTCCACTCTTTATATAATTGGAGGAAATTTTCTGGTAATATCTGGATAGAAGGACCGTGGTATGACCACCAGTTAATGAACCAATTTGGGATTGGTTCTGCAAATACTTTTGCACAAATTTTAACAAACCATGTATGTTTGTTTTTATCATTATTATAAAATAATGTTTGACTAAAAGCTTGGATATAATCCCAATATGTGAAGTTCATAGGAATACCTTTAACAATAAGCTGTCTTTCTTTCATAGTGGACAGTCCCCAGTCTTCAACAGATATAATCTGTTTGATGATTATTTTTGAGAAGTTATAAACATTCTCTTCTGGGGTATAACCCGTAGGGCAAAAGTGCTGAATTTCTGCACTACCCGTACTTGTCAAACAAGTTTCATAATATGACCGAGTTTTATATGATTCTCCCGGGAAATATAATCCCTTGATTAAATACCTCTGGAATATTTTCCATGGTTCAGATTTTCTCTGTATATCAGAATTTTCCAGGAAAAATATAATTTCCCTTTTTCGGAGTTGTTCATAAGATGTGATATTATCATTATCTTCTTTCATGATTGAGGCAAAAGTATTATTGAATGTGATTAGGGAAATTATATTTTTCCTGGAAAATTCTGATATACAGAGAAAATCTGAACCATGGAAAATATTCCAGAGGTATTTAATCAAGGGATTATATTTCCCGGGAGAATCATATAAAACTCGGTCATATTATGAAACTTGTTTGACAAGTACGGGTAGTGCAGAAATTCAGCACTTTTGCCCTACGGGTTATACCCCAGAAGAGAATGTTTATAACTTCTCAAAAATAATCATCAAACAGATTATATCTGTTGAAGACTGGGGACTGTCCACTATGAAAGAAAGACAGCTTATTGTTAAAGGTATTCCTATGAACTTCACATATTGGGATTATATCCAAGCTTTTAGTCAAACATTATTTTATAATAATGATAAAAACAAACATACATGGTTTGTTAAAATTTGTGCAAAAGTATTTGCATAACCAATCCCAAATTGGTTCATTAACTGGTGGTCATACCACGGTCCTTCTATCCAGATATTACCAGAAAATTTCCTCCAATTATATAAAGAGTGGAAAAAGGTATCCCCTTTTCTACAGGAATTATACCACGAAGATCATATCTGTTGGTTAGAAAAAATTGACCAAATGTATTTCTTTATAGAATTCTCTATTCCGTGGATCCATAAATGGGCTCCCGAAATAGGATTCACAGCGGAGGATGTTCCCTGTTTATACAGAGTTTATTATAATAATTTCTGGGAAAAATTGTTAAAAAAGGATCCCAGGTCCAAACAATTAAATGGACAAGAACTCATTGATACCATTATCAACACCATCAACTCGTATAAAGAACTTCCTCAACAGGAGATTAGCATTGATAATCCCTCCATCAGGCATATTGCCAGAAGAATCTCCACCCAAGAAGGAGATAAAGAAGCAATGGTTAACGAGTATCTCGAAAAAATGAAGAAGAGCTTGCTTCAAGGTATTGATCAAATCGATAAATCAGACACTTCTATGAGAAGTGAGACTTCAGGCGAAGAATCGCAACGCCACGGAGAAGACGTCATATTGTCTACAGAAGAAATACAGGAGGCAGAAGACTTGCTTCAATCATTAAAAGCCATGGAGAAGAAACATGGCAAAGAAAAGATATGAAGAAGACAGACCAAGTGGCTGTCACCATCAACTAAACAGTATATAAACTGTTCAAAACAGTAAATCCACTGTTTAAGGGACCCACATGGGACCCTTCCTTCTGTACAAAGATTCTTTATGTTTATTTTGCATTTCTATATAAGTTCTCATCTTGTTAAGTAGGAGAACACAAAATTTTTTAGATATTCTCTCTTTTCTTAGCTTTTGTAAAGAAAAAATCAGAAAGTTTTGGCCACTGTTCCGACATTCAATAAAATTTTTGGATCAGTTTTGCTAAGCAACCTTTGGCTCTTGGTCGTCCTCCAAGGTATTTACTTTTTAAATTTTTAGTTTCAAATATAGTACTCTTTCCCTAGCCAGGACTATGTCCGGCTAAACGTCTTCCATATCTATGTCTCTTACCTAACGTCTCTCCTATATGCACCATGAATGGATCTAAGCTTTATTAAAATAGAAAGGAATTTCTTATAAAGTTTCTTGACTTGGTTCTGAGATAGTGGTACAGTCGGATCTAGAACCACTCTTATTATCTCTGTCTGGCAAGCCTGTAGCAAGCCATGACCTCTTTAGCCCGAGATATGTGTTGAAAAGGGCGCCTCTTGGTCCGGTTAGAACCGCTATTGGGTTAGAACCGTTGGACAAGAGTATGATAAGAGTATGTGCTGTGTTCCTGACAGACCCTTTGCTCAGGTAAAAGAGTTATTTCTTCCATACAGTCTTAAGAAATTATATGAGAAATTCCCGAATATTTCAGTTCTTATGCCCACGTTCATGCGCCAGTATAAGGTTAAAATTACAGGTTACAAAATAATGGGCGAAAGGGTCAATGGCTTATACAAATAATGATACAATTTATATACACATCTTATACAAATACATATTATATACAATAATTATATTGTTTCTATAGAAATCTTATACATATACATATTATATGCAATAATTACAATTTTTATATACATTAAAAAAGAAATAGAGGAAAAAGTAGAATTTGACTAAATTTGTCATGCTATTTCAGGTCATTCGTTCAAAAGTGGAAGTTTAAACCTTTTTTCCTTAATAAACAAATTGGATTAGAATCAACCCAAAAGCTAGTGGTACATTTAGGTAAGAATCCCATTTTTAATGGTCCACCTTCCCCTTACTCCACCTTTTACTCAGGTCCACCCTTATCCTTCCCCTACCCCCTCCGCTAACTCGAGATTCGACCCTGACTCGAGTTCAGACTCTCAGCCTCGATTGGAGATTCAAAATCTGATCTTGACATGCCCCTGACTCGAGACTTTGGAATCGAGCCTCCACCCAGCACTCGAACATGAAACCCAAGATTCAACCTGACCATATCCGAGATTCGAGACTCGTGTCTCAATCTATAGAAAAAATCGAAGTAAATTTCAAGTAATAAATCTAAATTAAAGTAAATCTTAAATATGGGTTAGTCCACTAATATTAGATTAAATTGAAGATTATTCTAAAAAGAGAAGAGTTATGTTAGATTGGGCTAAAATCAGTCAATATTATGTTATGCCCAATTCATAAAATTTTAGATGAGTTGGGCACAGTCCATCAATTTTGGATCATATTTAATACCCCTAAATAGAATGATTATATTTAATTGATTGTATTCTTTATTCTTAGTGGTTGATTAAGCATCCAAAGTTCATTCGAAATGCAATGTACATTGGTGGAGATTCATATTCAGGCTTCACTGTTCCAGTTATCACTCAACTAATAGCAAATGGTAAGACCATATGTGTAATGTAAAGTTTCATAGTAGTTCTTTAAGGCTTAATACATAATTAGTCTTTTAAATTTGTCAGAATATTTTATTTAGATACTCGATCTAAGTCATATTTCAATTGAATACCTCAACTTCTAATAAAATGTTCTGATTACACACTTTCAGTTTCAATTTTGAATTTCTTTTTGTGTGTCTTCTTATTCGTCTATTAGGTAGTTAAATTAACCACGTAATATATGTCATTTCCTTTCGCTATATGCATTTACCTCAATAAATCCTAAAACCTCAGATATTTTCTACTTGAGGTTGATCTGGATAATTAAAAGAAAATGACATATTTTATTTGAGTAACTTAACTATCTAATAGACAAATGAAAATACGTGCAATTATTTTATCAAAATTTGAATTGAAAGTATCCAATTGAAATACTTTATTAGTACTTCGCGCGTTCAATTGAAATAAGACTTAGTTCAAATATCTAAATAAAATACTTTGATAAATTTGAGGGACTAGCTATGTATTAAGCGATTTTTTTAAAGTTTCATAATACTATTCATAGTGTTCTATTTTAATTATGTGAGATGACCTTTAACCTTTTAATCTGCCACAATTTTTTTTTTTTTACACGTTTCTGTATTTCAAAAGAGTTTAAATTTAGATTTTTTATTTTACCTTTAACAACATATTTTATAGCCACAGAGAAGAGTATGAGCCTGTTTGGTTAAGCTTCTTGGAGCTAAAAATATATTATTATTTTTTAAAAAAATTTAAGATGTTTGACCAATAAATAAAAGTATTTTTGAGTAGCAACAAAATCAATTTTTTGTTATTGGGAAGAAGCTAAAAAAAATTCTCTCTTGAAAAAAGCAGAATCAGAAGTAAAAAAATATTTTTTTTCAAGACAAACATACCCCCTACCATGAATACATATTTACTAAATATATCCCGCATTAATTCATAAATTTTTGATTATAAAATAATTATTTTTTTCATATATTTAAATCATTATGTTAATATTATATTATTATTTAATATTTTCTTTGATTTATCCATCTATTATATTGATTGAAAATTTTAATGTGCATTTTTTTGTTTTATTTAAATAAGAGTACAAATTTAATTAAAATCTTTTATAAATAGATATTTAAAATAATTTTTCTCCACAAAATAATCTTAATAATAAATGTGAGTTGTTATTGATCCTTTTTCCTAATTTGACACTTAAAAATACTTTTTTAAAAGGATTAGTCAAACACAAATTGCTTATCAAATACTAAAAAAGCACTTTTCAAATGAATTAGTCAAACTCAAACTATTTTTATTTTTTCAAAAGTTCTTTTTTAAAAAGCTATTTTAAAAAAAATACTTTTAAAAATAAGCTATTTTTTACCGCTTGGCCGGCATCGTAATGTTTATAGACAGAGAGTTACTAACTAATAAGGATGTAAAATGCAGGAATTTCAGCAAGGCACAAACCTTGGATTAACCTTAAGGTTTGTAGGGGAGAAAATTAATTAACATAGTATTTTTTAATTTGCTTAATTAATTGGGTTTAATTAATTTATATTTATAGGGATATATACTTGGGAATCCTTATACATTCCCTCTTGAAGATAACTACTGGATTCCTTATGCTCATGGAATGGGACTTATATCCCAAGAACTTTATAAGGCTAGTAATTTAATATTTGTATCATATTGTAAAATGCAATTAATTTATCTTAAGTTGTATTAATAACATATTATCTTAGCAGTTACTGGAGGAAAATTGTAAGGGGGAAAATTTAAGATATGTTGATCCCAACAATGTCTTGTGCTATCAACACTACCAAACTTTCCAACAGGTCAGATATATCTGTTATTACTAAAATGTCCTTTATTCTTGTGGTCTTAAACATGTCATGTGAAAAGTTGGAATCAAAGAATTGCTAAAAAGAGAAATGGTCATTCCTTTTGAAACGAACTAAAAAGGAAAGTAAGTCAAATAAATTAAAACAGAGGAGTATTTATATATCACCTCCTTCCTTTTAATGTGTTTGTCTTACTTTTCTTTTTATTATGTTTAAAAAAATGTATCTTTTCTTTCTTGGTAACGTTTTAATTCTAATTTTTCACATGGTATGTTTAAGATCACAAAATTAAAGGATATTTTGGTACATTCTACATATTTTTAATTTAAGACCATAAGATTCAAAAGGCTATTTTATTTTATTAAATTTCATGTCAAATCAAACCATATAAACAAATTGAAAGGGAATATATACTACTACATAAATTAAAGAGTTAATGGTGATCTAAAACACACCTAAAATATTTTGGACTTTTGAGTTTTATACCTAAACTATCAGGTGTGCGAGCTTTTTACCTGAATAATCATTAATTATTTTTCAAAACACACCTCAACTATCAATGATTCACTTTTCCCCCGTGAACAAGGTGATATTTCAGGTTGAAAAAGTGGATAATTGATAATTGAGGTGCATCTTGATAAATAGTTGGTAATAGTTCAAGTAGAAAAATTTACACACCTAATAGTTCAAATCTGAAACTCAAAAATTTAAAATATTTTAAATATATTTTTGATCCTTCTCTCTAAATTAAACTTATGGATATATACTATTGTAGTTGACTAGTGGAATAAATAAGGAACACATCTTAGAGCCCTCTTGCCGTTCAGATGCTGAATCTCAAATGTCTGGAGAAAGAAGATCTCTTGATGAAAATTCTGGATCTGAATGCCGTGTGAGTTCTATTCAAACTTTTATAAGTTGTTTCTATGTGTATATTTTTCTTTCTATATTATTCGATCATCTAATTTATCAAAAATGATCAAAGTATAGATTATGCACACACTCGATAATATATGGTATGTATACTTATGTATGTTATATGTATAGATAGGTATATATATATATATATAGGAGGAAGTACCGAGTAGGATTTTTACAAAATTAATTACACCCTCTTTGAATTCAAAAAATTATTGAAACAACCTATTTATATACAAAAAATTATTGAAACAACCTATTTATATTGGTATCAGAGCCGTTAATCCTAAAGACCGTTATATGGAAATTCACAACATATATCAAAATATCTCTAACCAAACCGCAAATAGAATATCTAAGAAAAAATATAGAAATTCGTACGAACAAAATATAATATTAGACTAAGAATTGTATTGGCATGCTAAAATACTAAGAGAATTATATTTTGATTTATATGATACTTTGTTAAAACAAAAACAAATATATATAGAACAAATATTGCAACATCCAGAATTAGATCAAAGCCAAAAGAAGAATCTACACCAACATATAAAGGAACTAGACATAACCATACCAACAATTGGATCTAAAATAATACGTTATACCAAAATAATAAAAATAAATATTAATATAAAAAAAAGGCAGACAAAATATCTAGGATAAATTTATGAAAAAATACTTAAAAGTGAAGACTAAATTAAATAAGCTGTATCCAGAATATATTCTATTAAATAAAAATAAAAAAAATTTAAATAAACAAGATTTAATTAAGTTAGACTCATTAATAGATAAAGTTTTCAAAAAGGAAGCAAAATTCATAAAACAAATAAAAATTAAAAACCTTTCAAAGACACAATTGATAATCTAAATAAATTAAAATATTTAGATTTAAAACTAATACCAGAAAAGAAATATAGAAGACTTAAAGATAACTCTCTAATAAGGTGTAATTTTAATTGCGGAGAACACTTGTTACACGGAGACGATCATCAGATAAATACTATTACAGATTTAATAATAAACCTAGGTGAAACTGTTCAAAAAGATATTTCAGAAATAATAAATACCCTAGAAACCATTGGAAAACTGCAAGAAAAAAGTAACAAACTATTTGAAAGGTTAGATTTAAACTTAGAATTCATAAAAAGTCAACAAACAAAAACAGAAAGAAAGTTAAAAAATTTAATAAATAAAGAAAAAATTACTATAGAAGGTTCTCATACTCATAATCTAGAAAAAGATATAAAAGAATTAAGAAAAGAACTTGAACAACTAAAGACAATAACTTCATAAATAAGAAAAGAATCTAAACAACTCAGACGATAGATAGTTCATGAATGACCCTTTATATCAGAAAATTATAAAAAGAACAGAAGAAATCCAACCTCATCCGGAAGGATTATCGGATTATCAACCACCAGGAAAAACAGACTCAATCGTAATAAAACAAAATAATACAATTATACTTCTATTAATAGAAATTAATAAAAACTTAGAAAAACTTATAAAAGATAAAATACACGAGGATAAGCAACCAACCCTAGACAAGAATATAGACGAATTGGTAGAACAATTAAAAAGAGTATAAGTAACTCCTCAAAAAGAAAAAGTAAAAGTAACTAAAAAGAAACAACCATGGACCTTTTCTCAGGTAAGTCTAGAACCGTCACAGAAAGGCCAAGACCAAGTTTCTCACAAGACAGCTTAGGAAATAACTTATTAGCAAAAATCATGAATGCCCCAAAGATAGACACTAAGCAACAGTTAGATGAAGTAATAGATGTAGACAAAGATATACAAATCTTTCAGAAAAATAGGTTAAAACTACTAAATTCAAAAATACTTTATAATACAAGAATTTTTTCAAGTAAGGCTCAGCTATATAGACATTATAGGGAAGAACAATTATGTGTCATAGGAAATGACACAAGTAGTATAAATTTAATAAGTAAAGAATCTCTAAAAGAAATAACTAAATCCAATATGAATCTAATGCATATGGGATTAATCATAATAGGATTAAAAGGTTTAACTAGAAAAAACCTAGGTACGAAAGCCTTAATAACCATATATGATGATAGATGGGCAGACTCCAAAAAACCAATAATAGGACTCACAGAAGTAGACATGTCAAATAATGGAGGAATTTTTTAATGTAGCCCAGACTATTTAATAAACTCATCAGAATTTGAAAGACACATAAAAATAGGTATCCAGACTAAAAGATACGAAGATATGAATAATGAAAATAATCTTCTAGCATGTGTAGGATTTATAGAGAAAATAGCTATTAATAGTAGTACCAAATTTAAATTTAAGATAGAAGATGTAGTAAGCTTAATGGGGAATAAAGGAATAAAACTAATGAAGCCTTTAAAGATAGATCTTGAAGAATATGCGGGATTAGAATGGAATTTAGAGGACTTTAATAAAAAGGAGACTTTAAAACCAAACGATCATATAATGTATACAAATAATAAAGGACAAACTTCTATTAGATTTACAGACTATAAATACATAGATCAAAAAGAAGTTGACGAAGAAATAGAAGAAAGTGAACATATGAATATAGAATTAATATTAGAAGAAGAGTTTGAAGTAGATAAAGTAATTTTAAAGGTAGAAGAAATGTATAAAAAGAATAAGGATCAAACTTTCAAATGCAAAGATTGTAAGATTGAAAGTTTAACCCTAATAAAGATGAAAGAACACTTCAAAAGGTGTGAATTAAGAACAGACAACTATGGGTATAGAAATAATATTTGGTCAGACAACAAACTACAAAGAGATAATGACGAGGATAGTGAAACTGATACAGTAATAAGCCATAAAGAATTAATGGAAAGTGCATCTAGCAGTGCAAGCCCTTTCCAAAAAATTACCTCTATGAATAGAATAAATATTACTTCGAAAAATTTACCAAGACATAGAGTATATAGAATAAACCGCAATGAAAATACAGAAAATATAAAACCTATAGGAAAAAGGATGACAATAGAAGAACCTATCAGATTCCAAGAAGGAGGAAATAAAGGAAAACTATTAAATATAGCGGCACATGATCCCCAGTTATGAAATTCAGTAATAGATGTATGGAAAGGAATAATCGTGGCCGACTACATACAATCCAACCAAGAAGTGGATGCAGAAGCAATGTATAGATACATGGAAACCTTTTTAGGAGAATCTGCAAAAAGATTGTGGGAGGCCTATAAATCAGAATTTTCAGAAGAATTCCAATGATTAGTAGACATGGGAGCAAACTCATATAATTTTGTAAATAAAATACACTGTTTAATAACAGAAGAAGACCCAAATAGCGGACTAATAACCTTACAAAGAAATGCGTTAATAAAGTTAGAACAACTAAGTATAAATAGTTGGTTTCAAATAAATTTTTTTTTAAATGAATACTTTTATTATTGTACCATTAGTGGAAATACTTTTGATCAGACCTTAGGAAAGAAACTTTTTAATAAACTACCCGAAGCTTTAGGTAGAGAAATAGAAGAAAGATGGAACAGACGAGAAGGAGTAATACAAAACCCAGAAACAAAATGGACAATAAGTCATAGAATACAACATGTAATGGAAATATTACAAGAAAAATGTACTTACATACAGATACAAAAACAGTTAAAATAAAATGAGACAAGTTTTTGTAAAAGTATCTACACTACACAAAGTTATGACAAAGATCCCCAACAGAAGAAAAAATATAAGAAATATAAGAAAACATATTATCCTAAGAAATACTATCTAAGAAAATCAATAGCAAGAAAGCCATACCTAGATAAAAATAGACATATAAGAAAGTTTGATGGGAAAAGAAATTATAAAAATAGACTAGAATGCTTTATATGTGGCAGTATAGATCACTTAGCCAATACTTGTCCTAAAAGAAATAATAGCAGAACAAGAAATGCTCAGTTAATAGAAGAGTTTAATGAAACTTTAATAAATGTAGATGAATGAAGAAATGCTCAGTTAATAGAAGAGTTTAATGAAACTTTAATAAATGTAGATGAATATATGTCAGATAGCGAAAGTATCTATTCGGTAGTAAGTATAGACCCAAATGAAGAAATAAGACAAAATTCTTCAGACTCAAAGGTAGAAGAATTAATAAATGAAATAGGATTGGAAAAGCTAGACCCAGGAGAATTGGACAACCACAACTTAGTCAATATCGTAATAGACTGTGATCATGATTTTGAAAAAGGTGAAGGACTAGATAGTAACCAATGTTACATATGTCATTGGTACCCCAGTAAGGGTAAAAGATTAAAATGTAAAAACTGCTACATAGAAGGATGTATCAATTGTATAGAAAAGACTCTAGAAACAAGAATATTAAAAGAAAAATTAGATTTTGAAGAACCAGTTAGACCACTAACAGAAATAAAAATATCACAACTAGAAGATAAGATTGAAAAAACAGAAAGAAGACTAGAAAAACTAGAAAAAGGTAAAGAAAAAATTATAGAAGAAGAATTGTTGAATACAAAAGTTAACTTAGAAGAAGATAATTTTGAAGGACTAATATGTAACGAAGATAAAAGAATGAGCACCATAAAATTTTTAGCGAGAATAAGAATATAAAATTACTAAATAGAAACATTAGCTCTAGTCGACTCAGAATGTACACGAAGTATTATAAATGAAAAAATAATACCAGCAGAATTAATTAAAGAGTTACCAGAAACACAAGTTTCAATGCAAATGGATGGTTCCTATAATACTTATACACACTATGTAGGAAAAACAACAATAAGCTTTAATAATACATGTGATAATTTTTACAAATCATCCTACAAACTAGATAAGATATGGGCAAGAGACTTAAATATTAGAGTAGATTTTGTATTAGGATTAGACTTTTTATTACAAAATAATGAAAGTTGCCTTCTAACTAGAGATGGAATAATATTGTCCAAAAACATTACTCAGACTGCTGTAACCACAAAACATACGCCCACAATTCTACGTAGTATTAAAAATAAAACAGAAAAAGAATTTAAAACAAAATATGAAAAAGGGAAAGACTGTGAATGCGACAACTGTGAAGCAATGACAATCCAAGAAGAAATCAATGAAATTATAGACATAGAAAAAATAGAAAAAGATTATTCGCTAATAGAAATAAATACAGAACTATACAATTTCAAAAAGGGAATACAACAAATAGGAATAATTAAAGATCAAAAAGACTTGAAAAAATAGTATAAATTCTAGATGAATTAGAAATAATTGGAGAGAAACCTTTGAAGCATTGGAACTCCAATAAAATAACCTGTAAATTAGACATAATTAATCCAGAATATATAGTAAAGACAACATCAATAGAATCCACAAATCAAGATTTAACGAATTTTGAAATACAGATAAAAGAATTACTAGAATTAGGAGTAATAAGAAGATCCAAGTCAAAACATAGATCAACAGCTTTTATGGTTAGAAATCATGGAGAAATTGTAAGAGAAAAGGCGAGAATGATTATAAACTATAAAAGACTAAATGATAATATCAGAATGGACAGATACAAATTACCAGACAAAACAGAATTAATTAATAGAATACAAGGGAGAATTTTTTTTAGTAAATTCAACTGTAAATCAGGATATTGACAAATAAAAATGCATGAAGACAGCATAGATTGGACGACATTCACTTGTCCCGAAGGACATTTTGAATGGTTAGTAATGCCTTTTGGTCTAAAGACATCACCTCCTATTTTTCAAAGAAAAATGGATAATATTTTTAGAGATTTCAAGAATTTTATAATCGTATATGTAGATGATATTTTAGTTTTTAGTAACAATATAAGGGAACATCTAGGACATTTACAAATAGTTTTCAAACTTTTAGTAGACCATGGAATAATTATAAGTAAAAAGAAAATGAAATTATGTAAAGTACAAATCAATTTTTTAGGAGTAATAATAGGAGACGAAAAAATAACATTACAACCTCATATTGCTAAGAAAATATTAGATATGCCAGACAAATTAGATAAAACTAAAGAATTACGAAAATTCTTAGGAATATTAAACTATGCGAGAAACTTCATAAAGGATTTAGGAAAAGTAGCAGGGCCGCTATACTCTAAAACAGAATCCACAGGCCAAAAATTCTTCAACATAGAAGACATAAAATTAGTACAAACATTTAAAAATATGATAAAAGATATCCCGAATTTAGCAATGCCCCTAGAAACAGACAATTTAATAGTTGAAACAGATGAAAGTTTTGAAGGATGGGGAGCTGTCCTAAAAGCCCGAAAAAATAAATATTGTAATAGAAAGGAAGAAAGAATATGCGCCTATCAAAGCGGCAAGTATAAAGAGAAAGGCAACATGAGTAGTATAGACGCAGAAATTTTGACAGTTATTTACGGCCTAAATATTTTTAGAATATACATTTTAAATAAACAAGAAATTTTGGTAAGAACAGACTGTAAAACAATAGTAAAATTCTATCAAAAAATAAATGAAAAAATTAGTAGTAAAAGAAGATGGTTAAATTTCTTAGACGCCACTTCAGTATATAATAGAGAATTGAAACATATAAAAGGAAAAGAAAATAACTTAGCAGATCAGCTAAGTAGACTTATGATAAAATAATTAATTTGTGAATTTTTAGTATGAATGCAGGAAAAGACAAAGGAAAGGCGGAAGCCTCCCCTTCCACAGACAGTTATTCAGACGCGTACTTAAAGACTTTACTAGGAACTACCCAGTTCAAACCCCAGACTCGGATGGATATCCAAAGACTAGAAAGATTATATTTCGGTAAGCATAATTTAATATGTTACCCAGAATATAATCTAAATTTCAGGGTACAAGAGGGAACAAATATAGACAAGCCACAGAGGTGTCTAATAGATAATCTATGGATAGTCTTTGAAAAAATTCCCAAAGACCATAGTTATTTTATTTCCGTCTTAAATGTTTTATGCTGTTATTTCACAAACAAAAATCAAGACAGAAGATTTAAATTTTATATTGTGATACAAGGAAAGAAGCCAGGGGTTTTTCAGACATGGATTGAAGTAATAGACAAAATAAAAGACTTTCAAACACCTTTGTTCAAAGGGTTTAACGACTTAAATGAAGCATTAGATTATGCTAGAGGAAGTCTAGGACCAAACTTTTTTTATCACCCTATCTCTTAGACAGAATACTATCAATATCCCACAATATAAAATTCACAAAGACACAAACAAGATTATTTTTTGTTACCATTGTTCAGCTATGACAGACTCTTTCAAAAGACTAAATAGCGTAAACGAAGGACTCAGACAAGAAAAAGAAAAGATGCTAGAACACATCAGAATATTACAAAACAGAATCAAAATACTCCATTTTGAACTTTGCCAAACCCAGACTCCAATTTATACTCCAAATACCCCAAATACGCCACAACCAAAGAGTTCTCCATCTCAAAAAGTGGATGAGAAGGGCGTGCATTTCCCAATGAATGCAGAAAAATCTACTATACCAAATATAAGTATAGCTAGTCCAGTTCAAACGGTAACTGGTAAAGACTTGTCAAATCCGTTAATGGCTGACACTTTGCCAAAAAGTGTAAGGATTTTACCAGAAAGTTTTAATCCAAGTTTTAATCCAGAAGGAACCTCCTCGAAGAAAAATGAGACAGAAAAACGAGGAATAAATTTAAGAAAAAAGAAGAAAGGAAAAAAGATAGAAGACATTTTAAATAATACTTTGAAAAAATTCTTAGAAGAAAAAACCAAAGAAGTAATTTTTGAGAATCCAAGACCAGAAAGATCAAAATCACCAGAATCAGAAAATAGCAGTTATGATCCTACAATGGATCAATTTGCCCAAGACCCTAACGAAGACGAGGACTCAGGCATGAGTTTTGACACTATAGCAGAACATAACCTAGACACATAAATATATGAAGTAAGCAATGACATAATACTCCACTTCAAAGAAAAAAGACAAAGAAAGATATGTAAGCAATGACGTAAGAGAGCACTAAAAAGACAAGGATATCAAGAATGGAAGAAAAATCAAAAGAAAGCATGTGACGATGGGGCCCACAGCGCACCCGGCAAAGCTGAAAGATTCTTCAACCAAAATGAAATTCGAGTTTGAAATTCGCTCTTCAAACGCCTATAAATACCGCCTTTGACAGAACAAGAAGTAGAGCGCAAGAAAAGAGCAAGAAAGAAAAAGTCACCAAAGTTTTTCAGTTTTAAGTTATCTAAGTAGCATCTTGTAACAAAAATAAAGATATAAGTATGAGACTAAGAAAGTAAGAGTGGTTTGATTTCTTCGACGTAGCTTCATAGTTTTCGGGGACTCCAGAAAAGGAAATCTCTCTCCGTCTAAAGACATGTAAGTATTTATTGTAATATTTATTGTAATCAACTATGTAATATTTATTGTAAAGACATGTGATTTTTATTTTACCCTGTTCATCTCTCCTTCTTAGCCTATGTTCTTATCAACTTCTTCTTTAACCCCACCCCGGGAGATACAGGTCCTTCGGTACTCTTGACCATGACGGACATCAATCCCTAGAAATTTACAGGTTAATCCATCGTTGTTGTATAAGAAGCTAAGAATTTAACCATATACTAAGGATAAAACAATAAATACTTACATGTCTTTAGACGGAGAGAGGTTTCCTTTTCGGGAGTCCCCGAAAACTATGAAGCTACGTCGGAGAAATCAAACCACTCTTACTTTCTTAGTCTCATACTTATATCTTTATTTTTGTTACAAGATGCTACTTAGATAACTTAAAACTGAAAAACTTTGGTGACTTTTTCTTTCTTGCTCTTTTCTTGCGCTCTACTTCTTGTTCTGTCAAAGGCGGTATTTATAGGTGTTTGAAGAGCGAATTTCAAACTCGAATTTCATTTTAGTTGAAGAATCTTTCAGCTTTGCCGGGTGCGCTGTGGGCCCCATCGTCACATGCTTTCTTTTGATTTTTCTTCCATTCTTGATATCCTTGTCTTTTTAGTGCTCTCTTACGTCATTGCTTACATATCTTTCTTTGTCTTTTTCCTTTGAAGTGGAGTATTATGTCATTGCTTGCTTCATATAGTTATGTGTCTAGGTTATGTTCTGCTATAGTGTCAAAACTCATGCCTGAGTCCTCGTCTTCGTTAGGGTCTTGGGCAAATTGATCCATTGTAGGATCATAACTGCTATTTTCTGATTCTGGTGATTTTGATCTTTCTGGTCTTGGATTCTCAAAAATTACTTCTTTGGTTTTTTCTTCTAAGAATTTTTTCAAAGTATTATTTAAAATGTCTTCTATCTTTTTTTCTTTCTTCTTTTTTCTTAAATTTATTCCTCGTTTTTCTGTCTCATTTTTCTTCGAGGAGGTTCCTTCTGGATTAAAACTTTCTGGTAAAATTCTTACACTTTTTGGCAAAGTGTCAGCCATTAACGGATTTGACAAGTCTTTACCAGTTACCGTTTGAACTGGACTAGCTATACCTATATTTGGTATAGTAGATTTTTCTGCATTCATTGGGGAATGCACGCCCTTCTCATCCACTTTTTGAGATGGAGAACTCTTTGGTTGTTGCGTATTTGGGGTATTTGGAGTATAAATTGGAGTCTGGGTTTGGCAAAGTTCAAAATGGAGTATTTTGATTCTGTCTTGTAATATTCTAATGTGTTCTAGCATCTTTTCTTTTTCTTGTCTGAGTCCTTCGTTTACGCTATTTAGTCTTTTGAAAGAGTCTGTCATGGCTGAACAATGGTAACAAAAAATGATCTTGTTTGTGTCTTTGTGAATTTTATATTGTGGGATATTGATAGTATTCTGTCTAAGAGATGGGGTGATAAAAAAAGTTTGGTCCTAGACTTCCTCTAGCATAATCTAATGCTTCATTTAAGTCGTTAAACCCTTTGAACAAAGGTGTTTGAAAGTCTTTTATTTTGTCTATTACTTCAATCCATGTCTGAAAAATCCCTGGCTTCTTTCCTTGTATCACAATATAAAATTTAAATTTTCTGTCTTGATTTTTGTTTGTGAAATAACAGCATAAAACATTTAAGACGGAAATAAAATAACTATGGTCTTTGGGAATTTTTTCAAAGGCTATCCATAGATTATCTATTAGACACCTCTGTGGCTTGTCTATATTTGTTCCCTCTTGTACCCTGAAATTTAGATCATATTCTGGGTAACATATTAAATTATGCTTACCAAAATATAATCTTTCTAGTCTTTGGGTATCCATCCGAGTCTGGGGTTTGAACTGGATAGTTCCTAGTAAAGTCTTTAAGTACGAGTCTGAATAACTGTCTGTGGAAGGGGAGGCTTCCGCCTTTCCTTTGTCTTTTCCTGCATTCATACTAAAAATTCACAAATTAATTATTTTATCATAAGTCTACTTAGCTGATCTGCTAAGTTATTTTCTTTTCCTTTTATATATTTCAATACTATATTATATACTGAAGTGGCGTCTAAGAAATTTAACCATCTTCTTTTACTACTAGTTTTTTCATTTATTTTTTGATAGAATTTTATTATTGCTTCACCGTCTGTTCTTACCAAAATTTCTTGTTTATTTAAAATGTATATTCTAAAAACATTTAGGCCGTAAATAACTGCTAAAATTTCTGCGTCTATACTACTCATGTTGCCTTTCTCTTTATACTTGCCGCTTTGATAGGCGCATATTCCTTCTTCCTTTCTATTACTATATTTATATTTTTGGGCTTTTAGGATAGCTTCCCATCCTTCAAAACTTTCATCTGTTTCAACTATTAAATAGTCTGTTTCTAGAGGCATTGCTAAATTCAGGATGTCTTTTACCATATTTTTAAGTGTTTGTACTAATTTTATGACTTCTATGTTGAAGAATTTTTGACCTGTAAATCCTGTTTTAGAGTATAGCGGCCCTGCTACTTTTCCTAAATCCTTTATGAAGTTTCTCGCATAGTTTAATATTCCTAAGAATTTTTGTAATTCTTTAGTTTTATCTAATTTGTCTGGCATATTTAATATTTTCTTAGCAATATGAGGTTGTAATGTTATTTTTCCGTCTCCTATTATTACTCCTAAAAAATTGATTTGTACTTTACATAATTTCATTTTCTTTTTACTTATAATTATTCCATGGTGTACTAATAGTTTGAAAATTATTTGTAAATGTCCTAGATGTTCCCTCATATTGTTACTAAAAACTAAAATATCATCTACATATACGATTATAAAATTCTTGAAATCTCTAAAAATATTATCCATTTTTCTTTGAAAAATAGGAGGTGCTGTCTTTAGACCAAAAGGCATTACTAACCATTCAAAATGTCCTTGGGGACAAGTGAATGCCGTCCAATCTATGCTGTCTTCATGCATTTTTATTTGCCAATATCTTGATTTACAGTCGAATTTACTAAAAAAAATTCTTCCTTGTATTCTATTAATTAATTCTGTTTTGTCTGGTAATTTGTATCCGTCCATTCTGGTATTATCATTCAGTCTTTTATAGTTTATAACCATTCTCGCTTTTCCTCTTACAATTTCTCCATGATTTCTAACCATAAAAACTGCTGATCTATGTTTTGACTTGGATCTTTTTATTACTCCTAATTCTAGTAATTCTTTTATCTGTATTTCAAAATCCGTTAAATCTTGATTTGTGGATTCTATTGATGTTGTCTTTACTATATATTCTGGATTAATTATGTCTAATTTACAGGTTATTTTATTGGAGTTCCAATGCTTCAAAGGTTTCTCTCCAATTATTTCTAATTCATCTAGAATTTGTACTATTTTTTCAAGTCTTTTTGATCTTTAATTATTCCTATTTGTTGTATTCTCTTTTTGAAATTGTATAGTTCTGTATTTATTTCTATTAGCGAATAATTTTTTTCTATTTCTTCTATGTCTATAATTTCATTGATTTCTTCTTGGATTGTCATTGCTTCACAGTTGTCGCATTCACAGTCTTTTTCTTTTTCACATTTTGTTTTAAATTCTTTTTCTGTTTTATTTTTAATACTACGTAGAATTGTGGGCGTATGTTTTGTGGTTACGGCAGTCTGAGTAATGTTTTTTGATAATATTATTCCATCTCTAGTTAGAAGGTAACTTCCATTATTTTGTAATAAAAAGTCTAATCCTAATACAAAATCTACTCTAATATTTAAGTCTCTTGCCCATATCTTATCTAGTTTGTAGGATGGTTTGTAAAAATTATCACATTTATTATTAAAGCTTATTGTTGTTTTTCCTACATAGTGTGTATAAGTATTATAGGAACCATCCATTTGCATTGAAACCTGTGTTTCTGGTAACTCTTTAATTAATTCTGCTGGTATTATTTTTTCATTTATAATACTTCGTGTATATCTTGAGTCGACTAGAGCTAATGTTTCTATTTCGTAATTTTGAATTCTTATTCTCGCTAAAAATTTTATGGTGCTCATTCTTTTATCTTCGTTACATATTAGTCCTTCAAAATTACCTTCTTCTAAGTTAACTTTTTTATTCAACAATTCTTTTTCTATAATTTTTTCGTTACCTTTTTCTAGTTTTTCTAGTCTTCTTTCTATTTTTTCAATCTTATCTTCTAGTTGTGATATTTTTATTTCTGTTAATGGTCTAACTGGTTCTTCAAAATCTAATTTTTCTTTTAATATTCTTGTTTCTAGAGTCTTTTCTATACAATTGATACATTCTTCTATGTAGCAGTTTTTACATTTTAATCTTTTACCCTTACTGGGGTACCAATGACATATGTAACATTGGTTATTATCTAGTCCTTTATCTTTTTTAAAATTATGATCACAGTCCATTACGATATTGACTAAGTTGTGGTTGTCCAATTCTCCTAGGTCTAGCTTTTCCAATCCTATTTCATTTATTAATTTTTCTCCCTCTGAGTCTGAAGAATTTTGTCTTATTTCTTCATTTGGGTCTATACTTACTACCGAATAGATACTTTCGCTATCTGACATATATTCATCTACATTTATTAAAGTTTCATTAAACTCTTCTATTAACTGAGCATTTTTTGTTCTGCTATTATTTCTTTTAGGACAAGTATTGGCTAAGTGATCTATACTGCCACATGTAAAGCATTCTAGTCTATTTTTATAAAAAAATTTCCCATCAAACTTTCTTATATGTCTATTTTTATCTAGGTATGACTTTCTTGCTATTGATTTTCTTAGATAGTATTTCTTAGAATAATATGTTTTCTTATATTTCTTATATTTTTTCTTCTGTTGGGGATCTTTGTCATAACTTTGCGTAGTGTAGATACTTTTACAAAAACTTGTCTCATTTTGTTTTAACTGTTTTTGTATCTGTATGTTAGTACATTTTTCTTGTAATATTTCCATTACATATTGTATTCTATGACCTATTGTCCATTTTGTTTCTGGGTTTTGTATTACTCCTTCTCGTCTGTTCCATCTTTCTTCTATTTCTCTACCTAAAGCTCCGGGTAATTTATTAAAAAGTTTCTTTCCTAAGGTCTGATCAAAAGTATTTCCACTAATGGTACAATAATAAAAGTATTCATTTAAAAATTCTTTTATTTGAAACCAACTACTTATACTTAGTTGTTCTAACTTTATTAACGCATTTCTTTGTAAGATTATTAGTCCGCTATTTGGGTCTTCTCCTGTTATTAAACAGTGTATTTTATTTGCAAAATTATATGGGTTTGCTCTCATGTCTACTAATCCTTGAAATTCTGATTTATAGGCCTCTCACAATCCTTTTGCAGATTCTCCTAAAAAGGTTTCCATGTATCTATACATTGCTTCTGCATCCACTTCTTGGTTGAATTGTATGTAGTCGGCCACGATTATTCCTTTCCATACATCTATTACTGAATTTCATAACTGGGGATCATGTGCCGCTATATTTAATATTTTTCCTTTATTTCCTCCTTCTTGGAATCTGATAGGTTCTTCTATTGTCATCCTTCTTCCTATAGGTTTTATATTTTCTGTATTTTCATTGGGGTTTATTCTATATACTCTATGTCTTGGTAAATTTTCTGAAGTAATATTTATTCTATTCATAGAGGTAATTTTTTGAAAAGGGCTTGCACTGCTAAATGCACTTTTCATTAATTCTTTATGGCTTATTACTGTATCAGTTTCACTATCCTCGTCATTATCTTTTTGTAGTTTGTTGTCTGACCAAATATTATTTCTATACCCATAGTTGTCTGTTCTTAATTCACACCTTTTGAAGTGTTCTTTCATCTTTATTAGGGTTAAACTTCCAATCTTACAATCTTTGCATTTGAAAGTTTGATCCTTATTCTTTTTATACATTTCTTCTACCTTTAAAATTACTTTATCTACTTCAAACTCTTCTTCTAATATTAATTCTATATTCATATGTTCACTTTCTTCTACTTCTTCATCAACTTCTTTTTGATCTATGTATTTATAGTCTGTAAATCTAATAGAAGTTTGTCGTTTATTATTTGTATACATTATATGATCGTTTGGTTTTAAAGTCTCCTTTTTATTAAAGTCCTCTAAATTCCATTCTAATCCCGCATATTCTTCAAGATCTATCTTTAAAGGCTTCATTAGTTTTATTCCTTTATTCCCCATTAAGCTTACTACATCTTCTATCTTAAGTTTAAATTTGGTACTACTATTAATAGCTATTTTCTCTATAAATCCTACACATGCTAGAAGATTATTTTCATTATTCATATCTTCGTATCTTTTAGTCTGGATACCTATTTTTATATGTCTTTCAAATTCTGATGAGTTTATTAAATAGTCTGGGCTACAATAGAAAATTCCTCCATTATTTGACATGTCTACTTCTGTGAGTCCTATTATTGATTTTTTGGAGTCTGCCCATCTATCATCATATATGGTTATTAAGGCTTTCGTACCTAGGTTTTTTCTAGTTAAACCTTTTAATCCTATTATGATTAATCCCATATGCATTAGGTTCATATTGGATTTAGTTATTTCTTTTAGAGATTCTTTACTTATTAAATTTATACTACTTGTGTCATTTCCTATGACACATAATTGTTCTTCCCTATAATGTCTATATAGCTGAGCCTTACTTGAAAAAGTTCCTGTATTATAAAGTATTTTTGGATTTAGTAGTTTTAACTTATTGTTCTGGAAGATTTGTATATCTTTGTCTACATCTATTACTTCATCTAACTGTTGCTTAGTGTCTATCTTTGGGGCATTCATGATTTTTGCTAATAAGTTATTTCCTAAGCTGTCTTGTGAGAAACTTGGTCTTGGCCTTTCTGTGACGGTTCTAGACTTACCTGAGAAAAGGTCCATGGTTGTTTCTTTTTAGTTACTTTTACTTTTTCTTTTTGAGGAGTTACTTATACTCTTTTTAATTGCTCTACCAATTCGTCTATATTCTTGTCTAGGGTTGGTTGCTTATCCTCGTGTATTTTATTTTTTATAAGTTTTTCTAAGTTTTTATTAATTTCTAATAATAGAAGTATAATTGTATTATTTTGTTTTATTACGATTGAGTCTGTTTTTCCTGGTGGTTGATAATCCGATAATCCTTCCGGATGAGGTTGAATTTCTTCTGTTCTTTTTATAATTTTCTGATATAAAGGGTCATTCATGAACTATCTATCGTCTGAGTTGTTTAGATTCTTTTCTTATTTATGAAAGAGTTATTGTCTTTAGTTGTTCAAGTTCTTTTCTTAATTCTTTTATATCTTTTTCTAGATTATGAGTATGAGAACCTTCTATAGTAATTTTTTCTTTATTTATTAAATTTTTTAACTTTCTTTCTGTTTTTGTTTGTTGACTTTTTATGAATTCTAAGTTTAAATCTAACCTTTCTAATAGTTTGTTACTTTTTTCTTGCAGTTTTCCAATGGTTTCTAGGGTATTTATTATTTCTGAAATATCTTTTTGAACAGTTTCACCTAGGTTTATTATTAAATCTGTAATAGTATTTATCTGATGATCGTCTCCGTGTAACAAGTGTTCTCCGCAATTAAAATTACACCTTATTAGAGAGTTATCTTTAAGTCTTCTATATTTCTTTTCTGGTATTAGTTTTAAATCTAAATATTCTAATTTTTTTAGATTATCAATTGTGTCTTTGAAAGGTTTTTAATTTTTATTTGTTTTATGAATTTTGCTTCCTTTTTGAAAACTTTATCTATTAATGAGTCTAACTTAATTAAATCTTGTTTATTTAAACTCTTTTTATTTTTATTTAATAGAATATATATATATATATTATATATATATATATATATATATATATATATATATATATATATATATATATAAATTAATGTATAGTGTAACAAAGTTTTACATCATCAACGTAATTTAATATGTTATATAGCAAATTACTTATTATTTTTTCTAGGTTATTGTTAAGTGTCTCAGTTGCTTGAAGGGATTGTTTGTCTCCTTATATAAATAGTCTTGAAGAATTCTCAAACTCAAGAGTTAATTTTTGTGATTGAGTGAAGCTAAGAATCACTTCTTATCGGTTATAAATTATATTATAATATTTTTTAAATAGAATTGCATGTAATTACTTGTTTAATGACTTAATTTTATAAACAATTTTTAGATTATAATGCATAAAACTTAAACTCTTCTCTAAATCCTTAATTGAACATAAAATTAATCTACTACTAATTTATACAAGAGAAATCATCCTAGATAATATTTGTGAAAATTACGTGGGTGAGTACTTTTTAAAAGTGCATAGCAATACTATGATAAATCTGCATTATGTATTAAAAGTGAATTATACATGCAATATATATGTATATAAGTGTTTTAAAATGTATTATGCTTGTTTGATAAGAAATTGATACAATGTATTATAAGTGTATTAAAGTATGTGATAAATGTATTATCCATGAATAAAATTTGTATTATATGTGTTTTATAAATTGTTCTCTGCAATATGTATTAAAACTGTATTATAAATGTACTATAAGTATCCAGTATGCTATTGTTATAGATGGTAAATATTTTCTTAATATAGTATATCTATGCTATTGCTATAGATGGTAAATATTTTCTTAATATAGTATATCTATGTTATTGCTATAGATGGTAAATATTTTCTTAAGGCTCTTTATTACACCAAATACATCACCTTTTTTTCTAATTACTAAAGTACATTTTTATTTACAAGTCATACCAGAATCTAAAAATTAGTTATTATTATTTTTATTGTATTTAATTGTGATTTTTTTAATGCTACTTAATTAAGAAATAAATTTAAATGAGACCCACTAAATAACTCATTGTAATTAAGGAAGATAATTACAATACAAATTCTTTCTTCTCTCTTAGTTCTATTTCTTTATTTGTCCGAATCTTGTTTTCTAATTAATTTAGTAGGCTTAAATTTAGTGATTTACAATTATCATTATTCAACTAAATCTTTTTTTCTCTGCAATTCGTAAATATTTTTCTTCTCTCTCCTAAAATTCATTTTAAGTTATAATAAATTATATCAAAATGAATAATTTCAAGTATATAATGTGATTTTTGTGTAGTATTATCTAAGACACTCTATGCTAATATTCATTGATTAATTTCATGACTATTTTATACATACATTGAAAATAGTTTGTAGACCAATTACATACATAAAATATAATTCATTTTCATAATGTCTCGATATATATATTTGGTATAGAACTGATATGTATGAAGCATTATACCACCAGACTGTATATTTTTTGCATACACAAAATAATTTTTATTATATTCTCAACTTTCAATGTATGAAATCGATATGCAACTTGATATCTATGATGTGATAATTTGATAATTTTCAAATCTAATTAAGTATAAAAGTTGATATCAACTAAAGTGATAATAGAAAGGAGTAAAATAAGGGAATTAAGATATAAGTGATATAAGAAAAAGGAGATATGTTAATTTTAAGATATAGGAGAGATTTTTGGGTTGATTGATATCCCTCAACATTTTTCTAGGAATTTTGTTGTGTCTAATTCTGTTTTTTTTTTCCTTCAAACTTATTAAGTTGGTAGATTCTGTTAGAAAACTTATAATAAGTATTGAAAGTTAAAATATATTGATATGAGTTATAATATTATATCTAATATAATATATATGAGTTTTTTTCCCTTTATACAATTATTAAGCATAAATATTCAGTTTAGAAAAGGCATGTCCATAATTGTAGGTTGAGGTGCACAGATTGTCAACTTACTGGGCAAATGATCCAAGAGTACAAGAAGCTCTTAATGTTCGGAAGGTACGTTAATTAAAATAGTAATATTGTTTTAAAAGACGAGAGCGCGAGGCGAGATATATAACTTAAAGCTAAGATTGTTACTATTATCTCTCTCCACTCTTTTTTTCTTTGAAATGATTCGCGCATCGCGCGGGCAAGTACACTAGTTTTATTTAATACGAGGTGAGGCATGATAAGTCTCGAGACATGGTGCATAAACCTCATATTTCATCCGTCTGATTTTATGTTTTATGTGACACCCTTTCTTTTTTAATTCATCCCCCCTCCCAAAAAAAATCATCTTACTATAATTAGAAATAATTTAATGAAATGATTTATAGTCACATAAATATATAAGAATTGTTTTAAAAATAAATTTTAAAACTCTTCATAATTTTTTTCTTAAATATCGTGCCAAATTAAATCGTGTCACGTAAAATAAGACGGATGGAGTATATCTCTAAAACAGGGATTACTACTATCACTTTAGAGAAGTTTTCTTTTTCATCAAACACTACACCAAAAAAATATTTAGCGGCAATTAGTTAATGTGATAGCTTAATTGCCACTAAATTATGTTTTTAGAGGTAATTATTTGCAGCGATTTACATTTTAATACTATTTGTAAATGCTCCTAAAACCTATAACGACATTAAATTTAATGAAAACTTTAATACTTTTTATTAAAGTGCATTTTTTTTTCCGTTAAAAACTTTTATTATTGTCAAATTCCAATAAATTAAATTAACATACCTTATTGTCTATTATATACATGTTTTTTTTAATGCAGGGAACTATAGCAAGATGGACAAGATGCAGGAAAAGTATTGTAGATAAGACTTACACAATTACTTTCCATGATAGCATGCCTTATCATGTGGAACTCAGCAAAAACCATTATCCATCACTTATATACAGGTTATTATATGATTATACCTTAATATTTTATATATGGAGTGTGTTTGATACGGAGAAAAATATGTTTTTTCAAGAAAATATTTTCTGAATAAATAAATAATTTTTTACTTATTTTTTTATATTTGATAGACAAGTAAAAGATATTATTCTAAAACATTTATATATATTTAAAACAAAACTACAAAAATGATGAAGGTGGGGGTTGGAGGTGCAGGGGTGGGGTAGAAAAAAAAGATTTTAAAAAATTAGGGTAGGGTGGGGTGGGGTGGGGTGGAGGGAGTCAAGTTGGGGTACAAAAAATTTAATTTAATTTTTGGGGGTGGGTAGTTGGGGGGATGGGGTAGGAAAAAAAATTAAAATTAAAATTGGTGGGTGGAGTGCGGGTGGGATAAAAAAAAAATTAAAAATTTGTGTGGGGTGAGTGAGGGAGTAGGGGGTGGCTGGGTGGGGTGGTGGTAGAGGTGGGTTTTTGGTGGGGGTGGGGGGAGTAGGGTGGGGTGGTGGTGGAGGTTGGGTGATTGTGAGGGTGAGGAAGAGACAATGTGACTTGTTTTTCCTATTTTTATTAGACAAATCGTTTTTCTTTCAAGGAGCTTGTTTTTATAAAGAAAATATTTTTTAATTTTTTTGATCAACCAAACACGAGAAAATAGAAAAAATATTTTCCTTCATACAAAACACATCCATGAAGAAAAATGTCTTGTTTTTGCCCTTAACTTTTAACAGAGTTCTAAGTACCCGAAGATAATTTTAAATCATAGATAAAAGTTGAGGGATAAATAATTTGGAGTTTTTCTCTTAATGAATTTGGACACGTGGAATCTGGTCATTTCATATTGGAGCTCCGCTAATGACAAAGACAAATATGAGACATTTTACTGACAACAAAAGTATATATAAAAAGATGTAAAATTGAGCAATTTCAAATAGTACAATGACAAATTAGAACATTTCCCCTTTAATTTAGCAAAAATTAATTTGTTGCAAACACATTAATATTGAAATATTTTGTTTGGTTAAACAGTGGGGATCATGATATGAATGTTCCATTTCAATCAACACAATTTTGGATAAAGTCTCTAAATTATTCCATCATAGATGATTGGAGACCATGGATTCTTGATGGTCAAGTTGCTGGGTAAGTAGCTTCTAAAATTAAATTATTTTAGCTCTAATTGCTTCTTAATTGAGAAACGTGAAATTAATTTGGTCTAATTATTGTTGTTCATTTGTAGATACACAAGATCCTACTCCAACCAGATGACATTTGCAACTGTCAAGGCAAGATTCTTTTTTTAAAAAAATAAATCATTTTATGCTATTTTTTTCCTTTATAAAATTGATATATCCCCTTTATTTTAATTTACGTGATATAGTTTGAATCAATACTGAATTTAAGAGGAAAAAGATAAAATCTGTTGAAATTTGTGGTCTAAAACATGTTATAGCATACATTCGTGTGAGTTTAGGGGGGTTGACGGGTCGGTTTGGATCGATTATTGGTCAAAATCAAAGCCAAACCAATATAATTGATTTTTAAATTATTAAAATCAAATCAAATCAAACCAAACATAGTACACATTTATCGATTTGGTTATTATCGATTTCGGTTCGATTTGGTTCGGCTGTTCGGTTATTAATCATGCACGGAAATAAAAGAAATTATTCATCCCAAAGGGAAAAAAAGACAACAATTCATTCAAAAAGAAAAAAAATCCTAAGATTATCACATAAAACATAATATAGCATATGTCTAATACAAGATATTTAAAATATAAATAAATTTTGATTAAAACATATATAAGATATTTAAAATTATTCATAAAAAATAATATATTATGTATATATAATTATAAAAAATAGGTATTTAATTTATCGGTTCAGTTCGATTATTTTTTACTATTTTTTTTAACAAAACTAAAATCAAACTATATATTATTGATTTTTAAAAATGTAAAACCAAACCAAACCAAATAAGAATCGGTTTGATTCAATTTTTTAGTTTGGATTATTTTTATCCAAACCGTGAACAACCTAATGCGTGACTATAAACTTCTGAATTTGTGGCATAAAATATGCCACAACATTTGGTTATCTTATAAAAGCTTCTCATTAAGAATAAAATGAGAATTCATTAACTATTTTGAAATTTAAAAGCTTGTCATTTTTATTTTAACGAACTAAAAAAGAAAGTATGTAATATAAATTAGAACGATCAGATTAGTAAGATTAATATTTCGAATATAAACTTTGATATTCTACTTCGTTAATAACTTTTTTTATTTGTTTACTTGTATTATTGGACAGGGAGCAGGACATGTAGCTCCTGAGTACAAACCTAAAGAGTGTTTTGCAATGTTTGGGAGATGGATATCAAATGAACCTCTTTGAAGTATATAGTATATACTTTTTCAGGGGCGGATGCAGCATTGTGGTATATGGTTTATTCGAACTTCATATATATTTGATGCGGAACTTAAATTTATGTGTCAGAATTTATGAAAATTGCAAAATTAATAAATTTGAACTCAGTTTTAAAGATACAATTATAAATTCTATGAAAATCTTAAAAGTTTGAAAGCCAAGTACAAGCTAAGCGCCGACTTGGCGCCGATATCTGAAATAGTGAGGCCTTTTGCACGCGAAGCGCCAATATGACGCAAAAGCTTGAAACCTAGCCGAACTTAGAAGAGGGTATTTTTGTCCCATGATTTTTATATGCAATATATAAACAAAAGATAGAGTTTCGAAGATATTCTACACTGATTTTGACCACCCGATCGTTCTTATAGATCTCGATATGTTTGGCTAACTACGATGGGATAGAGCCATTCAGACAGACGAGGAGACGATATTTTAGAGGCAAGGAACTACCGTGGGTCTTCGTTGTTCATCTTTTCTTACGCCAAACTAGTAATTTTATGTTTTTTTTGGACGATTTAATTTGTTGTTTTGTTGTCATGTCTGTATGGAGTTAAACTTCACGTTCTAGGATTTTGATTCTTTCATGTCTATCGTTGTTTGGATACTGATTTTGGTTTCTTAATTTATAATCATATTGGTTTATTTATTCAATTTTGCCCTTAATTATTTGATTGTTTGATCACAAATTGAACACTGTTTACGAATCTTGAGGTGAATTCGGTAAAGAGAATTCTAGATTGCAAATAGGTGACTTTAGTTGCCCTTAAACCATTATGCCTTCAGCGGCAACTTTAATCGCTACGATAGCCAATGATTTAGTGGCGAATTTTGCCACCACAAATTCTAATTGTTTTTTTGTAACTAAGTTTAGTTGCCACTAAAAGTTATTTTTTCAATAACTACAATGACCAAAATTCTAATAGACAAATAACGTCGATCGAATTTCTTAAATCTTAAAATTAATATACATGTAAATTTTTGTTAATTGAATACTAAATATTAAAAGCATCGAAATTATTCAATAAATACCAAGAATAAATCTTAAGCCAAATGTTATAGATACTTCCATTATTAAAAAGTCAATTACAATATAGTATCACACGATACTTCATTGTTCATAGTCATTAATTGTACACATACATTGCGACAAAAAAATAATTAAGTGTTTTTAAAAAAATCTTTCATTGTCGACACCTTTTTTAATTGTTTAAGAACCTTATCCTCGTAATTGAGAATAAAAAATATAGGATCACTTTGATATATTAATTTTATGATATTGATAAAAAACATAGTTAAAGTATTTCTTCTGTTCTAATTTATATAGCACTCTTTTTTTATTAGTCGGTCCAAAAAGAATATTATCTTTCTATAATTAAAATCAATTTAATTTCAAAATTTCACTTTTACCTTCAATGAAATAATTTATAGTCACACAAATTGTCAAGGAGGATTTTAGACCACAAATTTCAAAACTCTCTCTGTCTTTCTTATACTTTGTGCTAAATTAAAGGGTGTTATATAAATTGAAACGAAAAAAATACCACTTGTTTGCAAGTTTCCTATATAAACTATAAGACATTTGCGTTTCTACCCGAACTATCACCAAATTACACACCTCAATATCTTTCAATTGAGGGAGTATCACTTTTTTTATGCTAAACATTTCCCTTCTCTTGGTACCAAACACACCTCAATAAGTGAAATTTTTTTCAGGAAATGAAAAAAACAAAGTTCCCTTGACTTATCCCAAAGTTCCAACAGATTGGATTTGGTTTGATATTTTTCTTCCTTGTATAGGAAAAAAAAAGTTAAACCTAACGTTAGAGTAATCAAATTGGACACATGTAGGACTGTTGTGTTAGTTATCTTTCAATTTTCCTACACGTTAAATAATTATATAATTATATTTATACAACCAAACAAGCCATATGGTGTATATTATAATTATTATGATGTGATAAATAAATAAATTTTTATAATTATTATGATGTATAATTGTTTGACTTGTAAATTACACGTCTTAGTCCTAGTAATTAGACAACAATTATTTTCAAACAAGGCCCTTAGTAGCTAACACGTGTTAAGCTGGATAAAGATTTTTTAAGGTGTGTTTGGTATGAAGGAGAATATTTTCCATGAAAAATATTTTTTTGAAAAACAAGTTAATTTTTTAATTATTTTTTAGCGTTTGATAAATAAGTGAAAATATGTTATCTCAAAGAGAATGTATATTTAATCAAAAAACACACTATAGAGGTGGAAGGGGATGATGAAGAGTCGGGCCTCAGGGGTGGCGGGGGTGGAATGGTAAACGGGTAAGGGTTGGGAGCGTTGGGTGGGTGGGCGGGAAAGATGCAATAAACACAGAATGTCACGTTATATAATTATATTTATGCAACTAAACATGCCATGCGGAGTATATTATAATTATATGGTGTGAAAAATAAACAGATTTTTATAATTATTATGTTGTATAATTGTTTGACTTGTAATTACACGTCCTAGTCCTAGTAATTAGACAGTAATTATTTTCAAACAAGGCCCTTGGTAGCTATCACGTGTTAAGCTGGATAAAACTAATTAGATTTTTCAATGAGTCAATCAAATTCAATTTCAACTTTGGAAAAATTATATAACAAACACACAGACATATATATGGACGGACAATTCAACATATAAATTCATTAGAATCACCTAAAAATATTTTCTTCTTACTTAGGCCTTATCTATTATTATTCAAAATGTTTTATCATCTTCTTCTTCATGTTCTTACTTTGTTTGTACATGTACAAAGTCTTCCTCAGAATAGCTCAATTGTTGAATTTCTTCCTGGTTTTGATGGCCCCCTTCCTTTCTATCTTGAGACTGGGTAACTTCATATACTTTCTTCTCTTTAATTTATTTATAATCTATGCTTTTATGTGTCATCAATATGAAGCCTTTAGCTCTTAATTTCTTGACTAGTACTTATATAAACAGCATGTTCAAAGGTCTTATGAAATATTTGAGATCATAGGTTTTAAAAGTCATAAAGCTCATTTGGGTTAGCTGATTATAAAAGTTGATAATCTTTAAAGGAAAAATTATTTGGGTGAGTACTATTTAATAAATAATTATTGTTTTTAGCGATACTTTTTATTTATTACCATCTATAGCAATACATAGCAATACTATGATAAATCTGCACTATGTATTAAAAGTGAATTATGCATGCAATATAGATGTATTATAAGTGTTTTAAAATGTATTATACTTGTTTGGTAAGAAATTTGCACAATGTATTATAAATGTATTAAAGTGTGTGATAAATGTATTATCCATGAATAAAACTTGTATTATATGTGTTTTATAAATTATTCTCTGCAATATGTATTAAAACTGTATTATAAATGTATTATAAGTGTCCAGTGAAAAAAAATGTTATTGCTATAAATGGTAAATATTTTCTTAATATCCGATCTTTAAATATTGAAAAACATTTTTAAGTACTAAAACTAATTTTGTAAATAAGTAGTTACATGACTGATAATAAGCAGTTGATTAAAAATTGTAAGTAAGTTGTTTATTTTGTTAAAATGAATAAAATACCTTTAAGATTTTTATCGAAAATTGTAAATTTAAAATATTTTTGTAAAGAAAAAGAGGATTAGAGGAATGATGGATACGGAGTGAAAAGGAAAATAGTAATTTTGTTTTGGAGAAAGATATTTTGAGAATTGAAAAGAAAATTAAGAATAAAAAAATGAGAAAAATTTGATCAAATCAAAAGTGTTTTATAAGATGAAAATTTTCATCAGTTGGGATGATTAACCTATGACTTTTGGCTAATTTAGTTATTAATCACTTGGGTGTTTAATAAATGCATAGATAAGTCAAAGAGGAATTATAAGTTAGTTTGACTCGCTTAGAGAAACACACTCTTATAGTGACACAAATGTTATAATATATTTAATATAACAAGTTTTAAATGCCTTCTTTTCATTTTTTATTTTTTTTAGACTTTGTTTTCAGTCAAACGACGCCATATAAATTGAAACATGAGACCTACTTTCAGCTTTTGAAGAGCAAGAAATTAATGTTGTAGTAGTATTTTCATAACATACTGAGTATATACTAGTCAAAATTTTTGTTGAAGTGATGTATTTTGAAATTTTCAGATACATTGGAGTTGGCAAATCTGAGGAAGTGCAACTGTTCTATTACTTTGTTAAATCAGAATCTGACCCCAAGAGAGATCCCCTCTTGCTATGGCTAACCGGAGGGCCCGGTTGCTCATCCTTCACGGGGTTGGCGTATGAAGTAGGTAAATATTAAATGACTTTACGTTATACATTTAATTTAACTTGTGATAGCAGGTTAGTCGTACCAGATTACAAATTAATATGAGTTTTACCTATAACTCGTCCACATTGTGCATCTTACATATTAGGATACTATTCAATTTTTATCTTGTGATTTCTCTTTTGTAGGTCCATTGGCTTTTGGCCAAAAGGCATACAATGGAAGCTTACCAATTCTTGTTTCAAGTCCTTATGCATGGACAAAGGTGATTCAAAATACTAGCTTCTTTTTTCTTCACAAAAATGCATATATTCTCATGCACACTTCACGAGACAAGTTCAAGGTGGATTTGATGTCTTTTCTCTTATTCTTATGCACATTTCATGTTATCATGAAATAATGTATTCCTTGAACTTGGTAGTTCGCGAGCATATTGTTCTTGGAGCAGCCTGCTAATACTGGATTCTCATATGCAACAACTTCAGAGGCATATAAGTGTACTGATCTACAAGCGTGCGACCAGGTCTATGAATTTCTACAGAAGGTATTTGATAATTATTACGAGTTCATAAACTTAGATACATATGAATTACTAGGAAACAGAATTAACTCTGTATTCCTCAATAAACTCCCCGTCTTTAAACTTGATGGGCTCAATCCATAAGATTTTAGCACTAGGCTCATCACGTATTTAGTGATTATATTTCACTTATATATAAATATATATATCTACATTTCATATTGAAAATACTGGATTCTGTTGAACAAGGCTTCATCCGCCTCTGTTTATGAGCAATGCAGAAGTAACGTCGAGGTAGCTTCTCCATAGGTTTGAAGCTATAGTTCTCCTAATTGATTAATCATCGAAATTGAAAGAATTATGACAGCAAACATAGAAAAATGGGAGGAAAAAACATAACTAACTCGCGACTTATTTTGCAGTGGTTCGTTAATCATCCAGAATTCATTTCGAACCCTTTCTATGTTTCCGGAGATTCATATTCAGGCATTACAGTTCCAGTTATCTTTCAACTAATATCAGATGGTAAGTACCAGTTAACATTATGATGTTATTGATCATTCTCATCATGCCATTACTCTCTAGTGTATGCTTTGTAGTTAGATTATTTTTCGGGTTTAACCATCTGATATCTGAAGGCCAATGCCTGTACTAGTCTGACTAATCCGAATCCATACTGAAGAGTAAAGTGCTCCCTGTTGGAAGGTTCTCAATTTCAAAGGCTCAGAGCCAAGTTTATGCTTTAATTTGTTACTGTTGATTATTACTTCCGCATATATTAGATAAGATATATAGAAAGGTACATTCTTTTTTAGAAAAATTATATAAACGTCCATGTGACAATCTTACATTGCAAAATATGACCAACTTTTTAAGCTCTTATCAAAAATGGCCAATGTCTATAGAAAAAGAAAGTTATTTTATATCCTTAGCCAAATTATTACTCTCTCACACACAACAATCCAATCTTCATAGTTGTTCATTATTGCTACAACTAATGAACATCTAAGGGAATACAGGTCTATAAAATTCGTACACCAAGCATATAGCACATTTATATTACAATTTCACAGCTATAGCATGAATTTTTTGGATGTTCAGCCATTATTGAAGCTCAAGCTTCAAAATTTAAAAATTAAATTTTCGTAAATAAGTTGTTTCGGATGGGTATGATTGCAAAAGACCGGTTATGTATTGAGGAGCATAAATGTGAAATTTTGGATGATTTGGTATAATTTTGAGGTGTTTTTGGATAAATTTGGTGCTTGAATTCGAGGAAGAAGATGAAGTCCCATTTTGTTGTATATATTTGTATATTGTATTGTGTAAGTGTGTATAAATTGGAGAGGAAGAAGAATATCACTAAAATAAAAAGATTGTATTGTATATATAACAATATACAATACAATATACAAATATATACATTGTTATACAAAAACAAGTTACTTTACACTTATGGCCAAATCCAAGTTTGAGCTATAAAATGTAATGTACTTTTTTGCCACGAAATTGTAATGTATATTTACTATATGTATTTTTTTGAAACTACCCCTTCTTTTTTTTGTCTCTTCAACTATGAATGTATAGCATCACTAGCCAAAGTGTTTTCTGTTTGAAAATGCAGGAATTGAAGCAGGCAAAGAGCCATTAATCAACCTTAAGGTTTTCTACTCCTTTCCTTTCGTTCATTTTCAACATATATATATATATACATGCGAGCCGGGGGTCTATCGGAAACAGCCTCTCTACCTCACCTCTGAGGTAGTGGTACGGACTGCGTACATTCTACCCTCCCCAGACCCCACGTTGTGGGAATACACTGGGTATGTTGTTGTTGTTGTTGTATATATATATACATGCGCGGAAAAAAAATATTGTTTTAATTTGATGGTAATATCCTTTAAGGGCTATTCACTTGGAAATCCAAAAACATTTCCTGAAGAAACCAATTACCAAATTCCTTACTGTCATGGTATGGGGCTAATATCTGACGAACTTTATGAGGTTAGTTCATTCCTTATTTCGTTATTTTCGTATATAAACTTTGTATCATACCAACACAATTTGGCACAAAAATGATAATTTGGATCTTGTTGTATCAGTCGTTGAACGAGATTTGCAAAGGTGAATACCGAAACATAGATCCTACCAACAAACTATGTGCTGAAAACTATAAAATGTTCAAGAAGGTAATGTTTTATTCCTTTTTGTTATATTTTTGAATTGGTTCTGAACTTAGGTAATACCATGATATTCTTTGTAATGCAACTTTGTAGCTTGTGAGTGGTATAAATGATCAGCAAATACTAGAGCCTTTCTGTGGAACAGACTCTGAAGAACAGCCACGCGAATCGTCTAGTGAAAGAAGGTCTCTTGAAGAGGATTTCATCTTTCAAAAATACGATGACTTCATCTGTCGAGAAAGTCGTGTAAGTCCCTCTGTTGCTATTTCAAAGTATGAATATTCAGTAACTTAAAATTTTGGAGTCACCTCTAAATAACCCGTGTACACATAAAGATCAAGTAAATGCAATAATCGATCTCAATGAATGAAAGAAGCATACGTTCTGTTTTCCTTTACGAGTTTCTCCACATAAACAGATAAATGCAGGGTAAATTATACATACGTATATGATTTTTGATTGTAGGTCGCCACACGCAAGCTCTCCACTTATTGGGCAAATGACTCGAAAGTTCAAGAGGCTCTCCATGTTAGAAAGGTATTTCAATCTGTTTTATTTGTATTTTGTATACATATATAGTAAATGTTGCTTAGAGCTATATATATATATGGTGCCAGTTATTAAAAGATTTCGTTCTTCTTTGATTAGGGAACTATACGAAGACCATGGGTGAGATGTAGGCAAAGCATTATGGTTACAACTTACACAATCACTTTCATGAATAGTATACCTTACCATGTAAATCTTAGTTTGAAAGGTTATCGATCACTTATATACAGGTCTGATACTTTCACGCTATGATAAGATTTAGCTGAAGTTACTATATAGTATATACATAACAATTTATTTTTGTTTGAGCAGTGGCGACCATGACATGGTTGTTCCTTTCCAATCGACACAAGCATGGATAAAGTATCTAAATTATTCAATTATTGATGATTGGCGTCCATGGACGATTGATGGACAAGTTGCAGGGTATGATTCTTCAAATTTTACTTTCCTAAATTTTCGTTCAAATTATACGATTTGTTATGAAATTCCAAATTATGTATCTCTGATTCACAGTTACACAAGATCTTTCTCAAACCATATGACATATGCAACAGTAAAGGCAAGAAATTTGTGCACTTAACTCAATAGTAAAATTGTCTTTTGCTCATAATCTCATGTTTCTCAATCTTTTTTGTTCAATTTTTTTTTTCCAAATAGGGAGGAGGACACACAGCATCGGAGTACAAACGTGAAGAAAGCTTTCATATGTTTAAAAGATGGATAGCTCAACAACCTTTGTAATATTTTTAATTAGTTTAATAAATAGTATTTCTTTGAATTACCATGAAATATTACTAGGAAAATTATAAGTTGTTGAATTGTCTCCTCACACACATAGGCAATTGTTTAGCTACTCATGTAAAGTAGAATAATATAGTATCTCTAATAGCATAGTTAGAAACACTGAAAAATGATGAGTATATACTTAAATATAATGATGTACTTAAATTAGTGCTTTTGGTCCTGAGACAACTCAAAACATTTGAAATGGGGATCAAGAGTGATTAAAGGTGTCTAGTATGTTTTGTATTTTTGAGATTTCTTTCATCAAGTGTTAGATAATTAATGGTTCATTTTTGAATTTGGAGTTCTCAAAAGTTACCAATAGTACTTGTAGCACGAATGAATTATGTTAGCAACGTAAGATCTCATAATTACATCTTTTCAAATATAATGCAAATCACTAAAGTTTTTCACTCTCAAATTCCAACTCCTTTGAGCTTCGAGGAGTGTGTGTTACCCTAAAAAATCGTGTCTAACAATTTTTAGATCAACGAGAATACAAATAAGTTAAATTTTAAAGGAGCGAAGAACATCGTACTATTTTTCATCTGATAGATTAACAACCTAATGTACTTTTTCTAAAATAGGGTTTAATTATGTTTAGTATTTTGCTCTTGCCATGGGGCTTCCTTAAGCTACCCTCGCCTATTTTGTTTATTTTTAAATTAATTATTGAACGTAATATTCTTAAGTAGGGGTGTTCACAGGTCGGTTTGGGTCGATTATTGATCAAAATCATAACCAAATTAATATAATCGATTTTTAAAATCAAATATAATATACATTGATCGATTTGGTTGTTATCGGTTTCGGTTCGGTTTGATTTTGGTTATTCGGTTATTAACCATACACGAAAATAAAAAAATGATTCATTCAAAGGGGAAAAAAAAGACAAAAATTCTTTCAAAAAGAAAAAATTACATTGTGAGATTACCACATAAAACAATAAAATGGCGTACTCTAATACAAGATATTTAAATTATAAATAAATTTTGATGAAAACATATATAAGATAATTAAAATTATTCATAAAAAATAATAAATCATGTATATATAATTATAATAAATATGTAATATAATTTATCGGATCGGTTCGGTTATTTCTTCGATTTTTCTGAGCAAAATGAAAACCAAATCAAATATTATCGATTTTTAAAAATGTAAAACCAAATCAAATCAAACCAAATAAAAATTAATTTATTTAATCAATTCAATTTGATTTTTTGATTTGGATCGATTTTTACCCAAACCTTCTTTTAAGTATCGTGAAAGCGTAAGTTTTATACCGCACTAAATGCAGTTGACGTTGTCTTTATAATGTCAACCAAATAATTTACTCAAAATGATTATATCATCACATCTAAGTGTAATTCAGATTATGAGATGTTCGATAATGATGAATTTCTATGACTAATTACTATTTCTTATAAATAAAGTAGGTTATAAGGTCATAGTGATGTCACCTATGTGTAGTTTATTGACTATTGTAAACTATATAAGTAGTCATCTAGTAAGATGTGGTAGATTTTACATGTTCAAGTTGAACAAAAACAAGCATCATCGATCGACTAATAAAAAATTCATCTACAGAAAAAATGTGTGTCTAAAAAAAGATGAAGATGAAGATGAGAAGTATAAAGGATACTTGAAAGTTGAAACATATCTAATTTTTCCACAAAGAGAGAAAAATAAAAGATGAAGATGGAAAAAAAATAGTCTGCATTGCATATTTATGGAACCATGTAGCACTTTTGAGCAGCAATTAGTGTTTGGTCAAGCTTTTTAAAAGTGCTTTTAAGTGTATTTTTCTCAAAAGTGTTTTTTCAAAAAAGTGTTTTTAGGCAGAAGCTACTCTTTTTAGCTTCTAAAAAACTGCTTCTGGTACTCCCCAGAAGCACTTATTTTCTCCCAAAGCTTGGCCAAACACCTAATATTTTTAAAATAAGCACTTTTGAGAAAAAATAAGCACTTTTGGGGAAAAATAAGTTTGGCTAAACAGGCTATAGGTCTTAGTTGGCAAGTAAACACTCTGACTTTCAGTATTCACATCTAGACACTTCAACTCATTTTTATTGTGTCAGTTGAACACTACAACTTACAAAAAAAATATCTAGACACCTTTAAAATTTATGTGTCACGTCAGCATTAGCTATCTACAAGATACAGTAAAAAATGAGTTTAAGTGTTTAATTGTCAATTAAGAACATACTAAAGTATCTATATATACAGTCTCAAAATTCAAATGTTTACTTACCAATTAAGACTAAATTTAAATATCTATTTATATATGACGCATTTGTTTTTTGTGATTTTGTATCGATGTAGTGACTTATGGCTGACCACTATGTTTACGTGCATATTGACAAAGACATGCTATGAGATGTGGGAAAAAAACAAGCAACGTTAAGAGTAATCGAATTGGACACAATATAATCCACCAACATCCATAAGATGCTGATGTCAAAATCTATTTTCTTTAAGGGTGTGTTCGGTGAAAAAGAAAATATTTTTTATGGAAAATATTTTTTAGGAAAATAAGTAATTTTTTACTTATATTTTGTATTTAGTATGTAAATAAAAAATACTATTTTAAAAATATTTTGTATATATTCTAAAAACATATTATGAGATGTGAGGGTTAGGTGGTGGGAGTGTGGAATAATGGGAATGGGGGCTACGAGAGGATGGAGTGAAAATGAGTTGTGTTAAAGATGGTAGAAGACAATCAATATATAATGTCACTTGTGAAGTTTTCCATTAGGTAAGTTATTTTTCTCATTTTCTCAAGTTCTTAAAGAAAATATTTTTTAAATTTTTTTGATCAATCAAAGATGAAAAAATCAAAAAATATTTTCCTCCATATCGAATACACACTAATCATCTGATATGAGAGATAGACATAATAGTTTTGAATAAAAATGTAGAATTATTTTATTTCATATTTAATTAAAGGTATGAGAGATAGATTGGCTATGGATGATTTTAAAAGAGGTAGAGGTAGACCAAAGAAATATTGGAGAGAGGTGATTAGACAAAATTTGGCGCAGTTGCGGCTTATCGAAGACATGACCTTAGATAGGAAGGTGTGGATGGCTCGGATTAGGGTAGACGGTTAGTAGGTAGGTCTGCGTCATACTAGTAGGTAGGTTTGTTGTGTCTTGTTGCACTAGTTAGTAGTTGTACGTCTGCTCTTGTAGTTTCTTGTCTTCGATTTTTGTTGCTTTCTAGTGTTTCATGTGGCTCGGGTATAGTACTATTTTGTTAGAATATACTTCTGTGATTACATGTTGTCTTATTTACTGTGTATATCTCCTGTACTTTTATTTCGACCTCTTATGGTCCTTTTTAATCTTGAGCCGGGGGTCTATCAGAAACAACCTCTTTACTTGATCTAGGGTAAATGTATGGTCTGCGTACATTCTACCCTCCCCAGACCCCACTTGTGAAAATATACTGGATATGTTGTTGTTGTATTTAATTAAAGGTATTAACTAATCTTGTCATTTATATTGATGAGATAAGTTAATCCATACATATATGGTGGGATAATTATTATTTGAAAAATAATTTAAAATTTTCAAATATGGCCCTTAAAAGTAGGGGTGTACAAAATCGAACCGTAAACCGAACCAAACGGCAAATTGAACCAAATCGCAAAAAAAACCCGACTAGTGATTTGGTTTGACTTGGTTTGGTGTTGAAAAAAAAACCCCGACTATAATTGGTTTGGTTTGGTTTAAACTAAAAAAAGTCAAACCGAACCGAACCAACCCGATATTACAAATATACTATTTTTAAAAATATTTTATACATAAAAATATTTATTGTGATATAATTTATAAATATTTCTTTAACTTTTTAATAGTTTTTATCTTTCAATATGTTATTTCAAGTTTAAACTTAGAATTTTAAATAGTTCAATAAGTCTTTTTACAACCTATAAATATTAGTAACTCAAATAAAACCCAAATCAATACGAATATTAACAAAATATTATTCAATCCAGCACTAGGAATTACAATCATGTTAGATATTTATTCTTTAATATTACATAAATGCATAAACTAATTTATTTTTCTGTTTAATATTTAGATAAATAGTTAATACTTATTAGACTTATTTTAGCATGACTTAATACCTTTAAATTATGATTATTTTTATTATGACTTATTGATATGCAGTATTTATTCCATACGATTTCATTATTTTTTTGGTTGAATATTTTATTGTCATCACTCACTTCATAAATTTCAAATAAAATAAATATATTTTGTGTTATTTTTTTAAGAAATACCTTAGATAGTTGTATTTTGCTCGGACTAAAGAAATATTTGAAGCGCAAGTTAATTATATATTTGTATGAAGACTTTATCGGAAAAAACCTGAAAAAACACGAAAAACCTGAGAAAATCAAAAAAATTCGAGGTGGGAAAACTCGACTTTTATTGATTTGGTTTGGTTTATAAATTTAAAATTTCGACACTAATAATTTGATTTGGTATTTAAAAAATTCGAACCAACCCAGTCCATGTACACCCCTACTTAAAAGGTAACACATGTTTTTTTAATGGAAGAATGGGACAGAAATCAGCTGCATAAAAGTTTGGTTTCTTGAATGAATCAATCAAATTCGATTTTTATATACATATGGAAGCACAATCCAACATTAAAAAAAAATTAAAAAAATCCAACATATAAATCCATTAGAATCACCTCAGCTCTTATCTATTATTATTATTATTATTATTATTATTCAAAATGTTTCTTCATCTTCTTCTTCTTTTTACTTTGTTTGTACATGTACAAAGTTCTCCTCAGAATAGCTCAATTGTTGAATTTCTTCCTGGTTTTGATGGACCTCTTCCTTTTTATCTCCAGACTGGGTAACTTCTTCTCTTTAATTTCTCTATATTAATCTATGTTTTTTATGTGTCATTAATGTGAAGCTTTTAGTTCTTTCCTCACTAGTATATAGGAAGTGTGTTCACTAACGAGGTTGAAAAATAAAAATATAGTGTTTAGAATTTGAACTTAGAACCTCAAGGTGAAATTTGAACCTCCTTGACCACTAAATCAACCTCTAATCTTGTATTTAGGGTATTCAAAATCCATATTATATACATTAAAAAATAAAAAATTACCATATATATATATATATATATATATATATTATTATATTTTTTTGTTGAAGGTGTTCAGATCTGCCCTTGACTATATTATTGAGATCTTAAGTTTGAAAGATTCTAGAACATGTTTGGATTAGCTGAGTGTAAATAGCTGATAAATTTTAAGTATTGAAAAATATAAATATTTTTAATTGTTATTGATTTTATAAACAAGTAGTTATGTGTTTAGATAAAAGTATTGAAATGAGAATAAGCACTCTTTGGTAAAAAGATGTTAGATAAATCGTTCTTTTATTAAAATGATTAAAATATCTTTAAAAGTTTTACCAAGAATTATAAATTTAAAATTATCTTTAGTAAAGAAAAGAGAAAGCCATGGATAGAGGAATTTAGAGATTTTGTTTTGTAAAAGATACTTTGAGATAATAGCAATAATAAAAAGTGGGGTCAAATTAAAAAAAAAAGAGCTTATAAGCTGAAAAGATATATTTTTATAACTTTTGGTTTATAAGTATTTTTGGTGTTTATCAAATATTCAAATAAGTCAAAAAAAAAAAATTAAGCCAGTTTGACCAGCTTATATAAGCTTAGCCAAACATCCTCTTATGCGATGTATCCGAGATAAAATTATATATCTAGATGTCTTATGCCATGTATCCGAGATAAAACCATGTATCTAAATGCATTATGCAATGTATCCAAATGGTATATTGAAAATAGTAGGAAAAAGAATAATTAGCTTCTAAAAATGTGTGTTTGATGTAAGTTGTCTGTCCAAAAATATCTGGCCTACATGCAAGATAAAGTCATCAACTACCCTTAGAGCCCGTTTGTATATTAGCTAAACTTAAGCATCATGTTTGAAAAGTTTTTTTAAGTGTTGGAGCTTGTTTTATGAATAAATGGTTACATGTTTGGAAAGATTCAATTGACAACTCACTAAACGATCATTTGCTCATTTATTTTATCTGTTTGTTGTGAACGAATTCACAACTCAAAACTTTTTATTTTCTTATAGGTTGTAGAATGTGACACGACTATCAAACTTTTTTTATTTTAGTCAGTGATATATCACATTGTATAATGATTAATAAAGAAAAAAAGAAAAACCTTCTTAGCTTTGTTTGCTCTTTGTAGTCTAGGCAACCCTAACACTCTTCTTATATTAGCCTCCATACCTACTCCTGTATTTTTTGTTTAAGATTAAAAAAGAAATTTGTGGAGTATTAAAGAAAAAAGCAAATTGAAGTAATAAAAGAAAAAGACAAAACCAAAAACATGAATCACATGTTAAATAATACACAAAAATAGAAATCAAATCAAATGTAAAGTGAAAAGATAGAGAAGATCTAGTACAAGTAGGAGTGCTCACGGTTTGATTAAAAATTAATTTTGATTTGATTTAAATTTAAATTTAAAAAAATTTATAATATTTTTATTTTGGTTTGATTTTATTAAAACAAACTGATTAAAAGATCGAATCAAAATGATAAGTTATATATACATATTTTATAATTATATATATAATATATTATTTTTATAAATAATTGTCCTTCTCTTATTGGCTTCTCTCTAACTGCCTAATTGCAAATATACAAATTACAATATACACGTGTGTAATAGAACATTGCCAGAATGTTCCTTGGACAACTGTGATAGTTCCCAATCGAACGGTTGAGATGAATGGATCAAGAAAAGACCTGATGATGATGGACGGTTGAGATGATATGAAGAAATTGGAAAGGAAATAAAAGTGTCCTAAAGATGAGAGTTAATCAGACTTCATCTCTCATCTTTTGTCCATTTTCTTTGTGTCTTAGATCAAATTCATTTCCATGGTGGCTATCACCAACAACCCCTTTGTCCAATTTTGTGGAATGAGGATCTTTAATGTGTATAAGTCTTATGATTTGGGTAGTTGCAGTTGTGCTAACATTTATAATTGATTGATTTTTTCTTAGCACTATCTTCCTTCCTTGTATAGGAAAAATATAGACAACGTTAAGAGTAATCGAATTGGACACAATATAATGGTCGTGTTAGGTTATCTTTGGTCACTTTACACCTCAAAATTTACAATCCGGATTTTTAAGAATCTTGAGGTCTTTAATCTACAATATTCCTCACAAAAATAAACATTGAATTCTATAGATAACTTTGAATTTGTGGATGTTTGAGAAATAACTTATTTTTCAAGAAAGAGAGAAAATGAAAAATTGATATGAGAAGAAATGAAATTTATACTGCTGATTTATGAAATTATATAGTGCATGAAATTACTTTACTATAAGAGTCGAGGAAATTCTAACGAATGTTAGGCTTGAGTCGTTAGACAGACCTCTTATAATGCAACACAGTAATTTACTGCGGTATAGAAAAAATGAATAAAATTTTTATTTTTGTATTAATTATTTCGGTTCGTTTGATTTTTCTGACATAATATATAAATATATACTTACATTTAGTCTCATCTGGCAAGTAAACAATGAATCTCTACCGTGTCAGTTGAACACTCTAACTTACAAAATGATCATTTAGACATATTCAAAATTTATGTGCCACATCAATTTTAGGTGTTCATGATAAGACACAGTAGAGAACAACTGGAGTCAGAGAAGGACCCAGAATTTGAACGCAACGAGAGCACCACTATCTTTAGTACGTTAATTTCTAGCGACAAAGTTCGGCGTGCAACTTTTAAAAACACTTAATAATTATGACACCAAAGTACAAAAAAAAGGATTTAGAAAAAAAAATCTTTTATTAAAAATAGACGGGGAGACTAAAGAATAAGCTTTAAAATTTGAGGCTTTGGGGAGGGGAATCATTACTATACTATAAGGAGGAGTTTGCAATCTATTTGAGGAATAAGTAACTAACATCAACGGTCATTTAAGGAAATTTTTTGTCTTTTAGGAATATTTTTTTTTCGTGATTTACTACTTTTTGTGTCGGTGTAGTGATTTATGTTTGTGTGGATATCGACAAAAACATGTGCTATGAGTTGAAATGCCCAACTTGAGATGTGGACAAAAAACAGACAACGTTAGTAATCGAATTGTTTGGACACAATATACCCAACTTTCATAAGACGCTCATGTCAAATTTTATCTTCTTTCGGGTACTTTGGTTGGGCATAAATCCATTAGAATCACCTCAGCTCTTATCTATTATTATTATTATTATTATTATTATTCAAAATGTTTCTTCATCTTCTTCTTCTTCTTACTTTGTTTGTACATGTACAAAGTTCTCCTCAGAATAGCTCAATTGTTGAATTTCTTCCTGGTTTTGATGGACCTCTTCCTTTTTATCTCCAAACTGGGTAACTTCTTCTCTTTAATTTCTCTATATTAATCTATGTTTTTTATGTGTCATCAATGTGAAGCTTTTAGTTCTTTCCTCACAGTATAACTACACAAATGATATTACTATATGTTTGAGATCTTAAGTTTGAAAGATTTTAGAACATGTTTGAAATAGCTGATGGTAGATAGTTAGATAAATTTTTAAGTGTTGAAAAGTATTTGTAATTGCTGAAATTGATTTTATAAATAAGTAGTTACGTATTTAGATAAAAGTAGTAAAATGAGAATAAGAGCCTAGTAAAATGAGAATAAGAGCCTGTTTGAATTGACTTATTTTAAGTGTTTTTAAGTTAAAATATCTTTTAAGTACTTTTTAAGTGTTCGGGTAAATTAAAAAAATATTTATAAGCATTTGATTTTAAGATAAAATAGTAAAAATAAGTCAAAAATTATAAGTTAAGATTTCTAACTTATGAATTTTAGCTTATAAATTAAAAATCAAAAAGTCAATTCAAATGGCTCTAAGCAGTCTTTGGTAAAAAGATGTTAGATAATTCATTCTTTTATTAAAATGACTAAAATATCTTTAAAAGTTTTGCCAAGAATTATAAATTTAAAATTATCTTCGTAAGAAAAGAGAAAAGTCATGGATAAAGGAATTTAGAGATTTTGTTTTGTAAAAGATACTGTGAGAGAAGCATTTGGGTATTTACCAAACGCGCAGATAAGTTAAAATAGTAGTACAATTATAATTATTTACAATAAATAATTTATATATTATTTGTATATATTGGCTATATCAGAAAATTAGCACTTTCAATTTCAATAATATGGTGACGATTTTCATACTTCAAGCAATATTACATTTTAGAAAGTGTATAGATGACCAGGCTTGTATAATTGACTAAATTTGTAAAGTATGATATTGTCACGACTCAATTATCGGGTCGTTTGGGTACATACTCTAATCCACCTAAATAGGAGAATCCTTACCATCCGAACCAACAGGTAATGCGGAAAAAGAAATAAATAATGAAATAAACTTTTTTAATACATGAAAATGTTTACAAGATATGCAGAAAAACCTTTTACAATTTGAAAGCAGCCCTCCCTAGAACCTAGTGTAAGCCGGTACAAGAGCTACTACAAGAGTGATATTAAAATAAAAGAAGACACAACTTCCACCATAGAAGCAAGAAGTAGGAGCTGCTGGAGATTCCCACCATCGTGTACCTATGAAACATCACCAACCTTGCAACCAGACTATACCCAAAAATGTATAGCAAGAGTAGAATCAGTACAAACACATGTACTGGTAGGCATCATCGGTCGACCCGAATCCACTCATACCATCATATAAGAAATCAAGGGAATGCACAATTAATTACAATACTCAACCCTTCAACATTCACCTTACCAAAACCCAATGTCAACCCAAGCCTGCCTATCCCTTAGACTTCCCAAGTCACCTTGACACCTAGGCTTCCCAAGTCACCTTGACACCTAGACTTCCCAAGTCACCTTGTCACCTAAACTTCCCAAGTCACACTAATCACCTAGACTTCCCAAGTCACACTAACCCTTAGGCTTTTCAAGTCACCTTAACCATTGCCAACATCTATGTCCATACCCGGACTAACATTTTCTTACCCAAGTCAATCACTATGACTCGACAACCTAGAGTGAACCCCATTATTTAGTGACGTAGGTCGCACTCGTCGTACCGCCACTTACTAGTACAAAACCGCCCCAATGACCTCAGGGCCATACTCGACAAGTAACAACAACCAACATTATTACCAGACCACAAGTCCCCTCCTTAGCTTATCAACTGCACGTAGCAAGTCTAGCTAACATGACAATTCTTAGTGACAACCAACATACATCTTTTTTACATAACCCGGACCAAGCAAGGAGTACATCATCTATGTCCATAACATACGGCCCCGGTTCAAAGAAGAACCACCTTGACACTTAAGCATACTAACTCGGCCCTTCAAGGACCAACTATACGCCAAATAATAATAAATCCCTGCCGTCTCAGGAACCCAACATATAAAGAACAATAAGTACACCCGCACTGAGTAAAGCAATGCGACATATAATAACAGCCAGTAGTACAACTCCAGACTCTCAGTCTACCTTTTTACTTATCAACCACAGAGAAGAGGTTCAACAATCATTTAATAACAATAATAAACATGATATTTACCCTTTTTCATTATCCGGACTAATTAAGGATCTCTAGACCAACACCTAAGTGTTAACATGCAATGCCCGGTCCACCCCAGGACCATCCCCACGTTTAAGTGTAATAACCTGGCCTCTCAAGGCCCAATGTAATCAATCACAGATTTAACAATCAACCCGGTACACTCATGGAACCGTCGACAAACATAGTCAATAATGCATAATTAACCCGTAACAGGCGTGGTACCCAAGCCAACCGTTAGTATCCCGTACCAGGTGTGGTACCCGAGCCAACCGTTAGTAATTTCCGTACCAGGCGTGGTACCCGAGCCAACCGTTAGTAATTTTCGTACCAGGCGTGGTACCCGAGCCAACCGTTAGTAATTTTCGTACCAGGCGTGGTACCCGAGCCAATCGTTAGTATTCCCGTACCAGGCTTGGTACCTGAGCCAACCGAATGTCACACCAAGTTCAATCAATCACAACCAATGAACAAACATACTTGTAAAACCAACAAGCAAACAAAACAAGTTCATTTCACAAGACTGATTACCGAACAACTAAACCTTCACAAATCATTCCCTAAACATGTAGCTCATACATTACTAAGAAATAGTACGTGAACACATAATGTACATTTAGAAAACAATAACCATCACCTACCCCCATTCTGGGTACATAAACTTAACCTTGAAATCCCGTCCGAGACTAACTCCAATTCACCCCTTAACACATACTAGTAGATACATCCAATCCTGACCCTCCTATAAGGAGGAGTTTGCAATCTATTTGAGGAATAAGTAACTAACATTAAGGGTCATTTAAGGAAATTTTTTGTCTTTTAGGGAAAAAAAAATCGTGATTTTCTACTTTTTGTGTCGGTGTAGTGATTTATGTTTGACCTCTATGTTTTGTGTGGATATCGACAAAAACATGTGCTATGAGTTGAAATGCCCAACTTGAGATGTGGACAAAAAACAGACAACGTTAGTAATCGAATTGTTTGGACACAATATACCCAACTTTCATAAGACGCTCATGTCAAATTTTATCTTCTTTCGGGTACTTTGGTTGGGAATAAATTATTTCATGATTAGTTATCTCAAAATTAATTATTTTGAGATTTGTTCTATCATATATATATGGGATAATTTATTTCATCATTACGATATAAATGATGGAATAAATTATTTCAAATTTGATAATCAAATAAAATATAAAAATATTATTTTTAAATTATATTTTTTATTCCATGATTATTTATTTTTATCTTTCACGCCAAATAACCTCTTAAGGTTGTGGTAGGTAGAGAAGAAAATATTTCTCTTAATGAAAAGTAGGTGATCTTTTATTTACGTTTGTGTGTTTAATACATAAGTGAAAAATATTATTTTAAATTTTTTTTATGGAAAGTAGGGGTTAGGAGGTGGGGGTGTGATAGGGTGGGAATAAAGGCTATTAGGAGGAAATGAGATAAAAAAAAATTACTTATAATTTGAAATTAAGTAAATAATTTTTTTAAATTTTTTATGTGTAACTAAACAAATGATATTACTATATGTTTGAGATCTTAAGTTTGAAAGATTTTAGAACATGTTTGAAATAGCTGATGGTAGATAGTTAGATAAATTTGTAAGTGTTGAAAAGTGTTTGTAACTGCTGAAATTGATTTCATAAATAAGTAGTTACGTATTTAGATAAAAGTAGTAAAATGAGAATAAGAGCCTGTTTGAATTGACTTATTTCAAGTGTTTTTAAGTTAAAATACCTTTTAAGTACTTTTTAAGTGTTCGGATAAATTAAAAAAATATTTATAAGCATTTGATTTTAAGATAAAATAGTAAAAATAAGTCAAAAACGATAAGTTAGGATTTTTAACTTATGAATTTTAGCTTATAAATTAAAAATTAAAAAGTCAATTCAAACGGCTCTAAGCAGTCTTTGGTAAAAAGATGTTAGATAAACCATTCTTTTATTAAAATGTCTAAAATATCTTTAAAAGTTTTGCCAAGAATTATAAATTTAAAATTATCTTCGTAAGAAAAGAGAAAAGTCATGGATAAAGGAATTTAGAGATTTTGTTTTGTAAAAGATACTGTGAGAGAAGCATTTGGGTATTTACCAAACACGGAGATAAGTTAAAATAGTAGTACAATTATAATTATTTACAATATATAATTTATATATTATTTGTATATATTGGCTATATCAGAAAATTAGCACTTTCAATTTCAATAATATGGTGACGATTTTCATACTTCAAGCAATATTACATTTTAGAAAGTGTATAGATGACCAGACTTGTATAATTGACTAAATTTGTAAAGTATGATATTGTCACGATTCAATTATCGGGCCATTTGGGTACATACTCTAATCCACCTAGATAGGGGAATCCTTACCACCCGAACCAACAGGTAATGCGGAAAAAGAAATAAATCATAAAATAAACCTTTTTAATACATGAAAATGTTTACAAGATATGCAGAAAAATCTTTTACAATTTGAAAGCAGTCCTCCCTAGAACCTAGTCTAAGCCGGTACAAGAGTGATACTAAAATAAAAGAAGACACAACTTCCACCATAGAAGCAAGAAGTAGGAGTTGCTGGAGATTCCCATCATCGTGTACCTGTAAAACATCACCAACCTTGCAACCAGACTATACCCAAAAAGGTATAGCAAGAGTAGAATCAGTACAAACACATGTACTGGTACGCATCATCGGTCGACCCGAATCCACTCATACCATCATATAAGAAATCAAGGGAATGCACAATTAATTACAATACTCAACCCTTCAACATTCACCTTACCAAAACCCAATGTCAACCCAAGCCTGCCTATCCCTTAGACTTCCCAAGTCACCTTGACACCTAGGCTTCCCAAGTCACCTTGACACCTAGACTTCCCAACTCACCTTGTCACCTAAACTTCCCAAGTCACACTAATCACCTAGACTTCCCAAGTCACACTAACCCTTAGGCTTTTCAAGTCACCTTAACCATTGCCAACATCTATGTCCATACCCGGACTAACATTTTCTTACCCAAGTCAATCACTATGACTCGACAACCTAGAGTGAAACCCATTATTTAGTGACGTAGGTCGCACTCGTCGTACCGTCACTTACTAGTACAAAACCGCCCCAGTGACCTCAGGGCCATACTCGACAAGTAACAACAACCAACATTATAACCTGACCACAAGTCCCCTCCTTAGCTTATCAACTGCACGTAGCAAGTCTAGCTGACATGACAATTCTTAGTGACAACCAACATACATCTTTTTTACATAACCCGGACCAAGCAAGGAGTACATCATCGATGTCCATAACATACGGCCCCGGTTCAAAGAAGAACCACCTTAACACTTAAGCATACTAACTCGGTCCTTCAAGGACCAACTATACGCCAATTAATAATAAATTCCGGCCGTCTCAGGAACCCAACATATAAAGAAAAATAAGTACACCCGCACTGATTAAAGCAATGCAACATATAATAACAGTCAGTAGTACAACTCCAGACTCTCAGTCTACCTTTTTACTTATCAACCACAGAGAAGAGGTTCAACAATCATTTAATAACAATAATAAACATGATATTTACCCTTTTTCATTATCCGGACCAATCAAGGATCTCTAGACCAACACCTAAGTGTTAACATGCAATGCCCGGTCCACCCCAGGACCATCCCCACGTTTAAATGTAATAACCTGGCCTCTCAAGGCCAAATGTAATCAATCACAGATTTTACAATCAACCCGGTACACTCATGGAACCGTCGACAAACATAGTCAATAATGCATAATTAACCCGTACCAGGCGTGGTACCCGAGCCAACCGTTAGTATCCCGTACCAGGTGTGGTACCCGAGGCAACCGTTAGTAATTTATGTACCAGGCGTGGTACCCGAGCCAGCCGTTAGTAATTTTCGTACCAGGCGTGGTACCCGAGCCAATCGTTAGTATTCCCGTACCAGGCTTGGTACCTGAGCCAACCGAATATCACACCAAGTTCAATCAATCACAACCAATGAACAAACATACTTGTAAAACCAACAAGCAAACAAAACAAGTTCATTTCACAAGACTGATTACCGAACAACTAAACCTTCACAAAGCATTCCCTAAACATGCAGCTCATACACTACTAAGAAATAGTACGTGAACACATAATGTACATTTAGAAAACAATAACCATCACCTACCCCCATTCTGGGTACATAAACTTAACCTTGAAATCCCGTCCGAGACTAACCCCAATTCACCCCTTAACACATACTAGTAGATACATCCAATCCTGACCCTCCTTCTAGTACCGAAATACAACATGGGGAGAGACCTCCCCTAACCTTGATAATTCAACCAATTACGATATTCTAGTTTCTTATAACAACATTTCAGAGAATCCCTTCTTTAACCTATGGTTTAATTATCCCAGTTCCCGGTTCCCCGAACCTTCCCGACACCCTAGTCCTCAGATTTTATAATCACACAACACCCAATTAATCATAACAACCCGAAATGTCACAATAAATTATCACAACTCAATCAATTTTAGATTAACTAATCCAACCACAACAATTCTCCTCCAGACTTTGTGCCCGAGGGCCTAAACATGGATTCTCCTTTTCAACTATACAACAAGTAGGAAATAGAAGCGAGTCAATCTACTCAATAAAGAAAACCTAGCCTACATGGACGCCAAGCAGCTGCGCAGTGCAATTTCTGGATCCGTGAAGGCGTTCCTTGATGGATGACAGGCCCGAAATCCATGGTTTCGCATCCTTTTAGCCGCAATCTCCCCTCCCCATGACTCCCAAGCCTTAGAGCAGCCAAGGAAGGTTCTTGGAGTAACTCTCATCTGTTTTGGGGTTGAATGGGAGAGAATGAAAATATAAAACCCGTTTTTGAATTTTTTGACCCCGTTGCTCCACTATAGCGGTCCACGCTCCGCTATAGTGGTACCGTCGTAGCGGAACCCACCGACATAGCGGTGCTGACCGTCGTTGACTTCTGCTATAGCGATAATTTCTCCGCTATAGCGGAGGCCTCTATAGCGGCGGTTGAAACAGAACAGAACCTCGGAAAATCACCACAAATGGCCCATTTCACAACACACTTCAAAATCCTGACGTTTCGTACCAACCCTTTCACGTCAACTTCGATATCGGGAGTTCTACTCACCCGAATTCATTTTCGAAAAGTCCCTCAAACTCCTTAAGGTCTTGGCTAACGGAAAAACTAGCTTGACCCAAGATATAATACCCAATCCACACCCAGATTTCCCTAGACCTTACCTTGCTCAGAATTCGTCCGAGACTAGCCTAGCCCAAAATTTTCAACTCCTCAACCCGGAAGTTTTCTAACCCGTTTCTTTGCACGAATAACCCACCCGATACGAGGTGCCTTTTAATAACGACTGAACAGGTCGTTACAAATATGTATTTCTCAATCAATTATCTCCTTTTTGGAACATACCAACTATATACTAGTCAATTTTTTTGTTGAAGTGATGTATTTTGAAATTGTCAGATACATTGGAGTTGGCAAATCTGAGCAAGTGCAACTATTCTACTACTTTGTTAAATCAGAATCCGACCCCAAGAAAGATCCTCTCTTGCTATGGCTATCGGGGGGGCCCGGTTGCTCAGCCTTCACGGGATTGGTGTATGAAGTAGGTAAATATTGAATGAATTTAAGTTAATACACTGATAATGTAAGGATTCTTATATTGTCTTGTATAATTTAACTTGTGATAGTATGTTAGTTACTACCATTATAACTCACATTGAGTATATATGTGTAACATGCTTTCATAGCCTAGAGGTTATTTGTATCCAAATGGTTATCATTGTTGTTCATGTTTGAAAGACCCAATCAATCGACTTATACTGTTATTTCGTTAGTTCCTAAAATTAGCTTATTTTCAAATGTACTAACACTGCTTCTATATGTGTGGAAAAGCTTTGGTATTATGTATAACTCATATTTGGAGAAATTTAACTTCTGAATTCTCTTTTTTAGGCCCATTGGCTTTTGGCCAAAAGGCATACAATGGAAGCCTACCAATTCTTGTTTCAAGACAATATTCATGGACAAAGGTGATACAAATAAGCTTCTTTTTCTTCACCAAAATGCAAACTTCATGTAATGTTTGTTCACTTCATCAAATAAATGTATTCTTTGAACTTGGTAGTTCGCGAGCATACTTTTCTTGGACCAGCCTGTAAACACTGGGTTCTCATATGCAACAACTTCAGAGCCGTACAATTATACTGATCTACAAGCGTGCGACCTGGCCTATGAATTTCTACGGAAGGTATTTAATAATTATTCCAAGTTCATAAACTTAGATACATATGAATTAGTAAACAGAGTTAACGACTCTGGATTTTCATGTGTTCCTCGATAAACTCCTCCTTATGCATTGTTCATCGGCAGAGGATCTAGGATTTAAACCTGATAGGCTCAACCTTTAAGATTTTAGAACTGAACTAACTGCGTACTTCTTAAATTTTGAGTTCAGAATCGAATATTTGTTGAAATTTTAGTGAATTTTCACATATACATCTGTGTTGCTTATCGAGAATGTAAGGTTAAGTTGAACCCATTGAAAGGGTAATGATCAATAAACAGAGAAAATTGGGAGAAAAAACTAAGCTAGATTCACTGACAGGTCAAAAGTTAAGAAAAAATATGTAAAACTAGTTCATTTTCTGTTGAAGACATTACTAAGTAGCAACCAAATATAACAGAAATGTGTTTCGGACTAACTCGTGATTTATTTTGCAGTGGTTCATTAATCATCCAGAATTCATTTCGAATCCTTTCTATGTTTCTGGGGATTCATATGCAGGCATTACGATTCCAGTTATTGTTCAACTAATATCAGATGGTAAGGACCCGTTAATATTACCATATTCCGTCAGACATCTCTATAACAATACTTCATTATAACGGTCAAGGTTTTTTGGGAACTGATTTTCATGTTATGTTATGCCCCTATCATATGTTCACTATAACAAGATTTCGCTATAGCAACCAAAAATGACGTTGTTATAGAAATGTTTGACTGTAATGTAAAGTTATGATCATTCTCATCACCCCATTACTCACATCTGGAATTCCAAAACCCGGAGTCTTTACTGGTCTGACTAATATGAATTTGTGCCAATAGATCTACCAAGGGGGTTAAGTGTTCCATGTTGGAAGGTTCTCCGGTCCTAAGACTCGGATCTAAGTTTATGTTTTAATTGTTATCATTGATTATTAGCTCCGCATTTATTAGATAAGATATATAGAAAGCTACATTCTTGGTTGAAGTGAAGATGCTCATAACATTTCTAGCCAAAAAGTGTTTTATGTTATGAAAATGCAGGAATTGAAGCAGGCAAAGCGCCATTAATCAACCTTAAGGTTTTCTATTCCTTCCTTTCGTTCAATTTCAACATATATATATATAATATCGTTTTAATCTGATGTTAATATCCTTTAAGGGCTATTCACTTGGAAATCCAAAAACATTTCCAGAAGAAACCAATTACCAAATTCCTTTCTGTCATGGTATGGGGCTAATATCTGATGAACTTTATGAGGTTCGTTCAATCTCACTTCGTATATAAGCTTTATATCATACCAACAGAGTTTTGGCATAAAAGTGATTTTGTATCTTGTTGTATCAGTCGCTGAAAGTGACTTGCAAAGGCGAATACCGAAGTACAAATTATGCCAATAAACTATGTTCGGAAAACATAAAAATGTTCAAGAAGGTAAGGTTATATACCTTTTTGTATATAAATATTCTTTGTAATATTTTGTAACACTCTTGTAATGCAACTTTGTAGCTTGTGAGTGATATATGTAATGAGCAAATACTAGAGCCTTTCTGTGGAACATACTCTCAAGAACCAAAACTGCGCCAATCGTCTAGTGAAAGGAGGTCTCTTGGAGAGGATTTCATTTTTCTAAAACGTGATGACTTTATCTATCGAGAAAGTCGTGTAAGTCCCTCTGTACACAGTACGAATACTCGATAACTTTAAAATTGTGTTGACGACTTTGAATGACAATACACAGTAAAATCAAGTATTTGATAATCTAAACGAATGAAAGGGGCATATGTCATGTTCTCTTTGATGAGTTTTGTTAGATAAATGCAGGGTTATTATATATACGTATAACGTATATACTTTCTGATTGTAGGTTGTCACACACAATCTCTCCGTTTATTGGGCAAATGACCCGAGAGTTCAAGAGGCTCTCCATGTTAGAAAGGTATTTCAATCCATTTTATTTGCACATGTATTGTAAATGTTGCTTAGAGCTATATATAGGGTGTAAGATATTTTGAAAGATTCTTTTCTTTCTTTTTCGTTCTTCTTTGATTAGGGAACTATGAGAAGACCATGGGCGAGATGCAGGGCAAGTGTTGAGGATAAAACTTACACGATGACTTTCATGAATAGTATACCTTACCATGTAAACCTTAGTTCAAAAGGTTATCGATCACTTATATACAGGTTTGATACTTTCACGCTATGGTTCTCTAAGTTAGCTGAAGTTACTATATACATAACGATTTATTTTTGTTTGAGCAGTGGCGATCATGACATGGTTGTTCCTTTCCAATCGACGCAAGTATGGATACAGTATCTAAATTATTCAATTGTTGACGATTGGCGTCCATGGACTGTTGAAGGACAAGTTGCAGGGTATGATTCTTCAAATTTTACGTTCAAATTGGGTAAGACGATACGATTGTCATGAAATTCTAAATTATAGAGCTTTGATCTGCAGTTACACAAGGTCTTTCTCTAATCATATGACATATGCAACAGTAAAGGCAAGAACCTTTTACAGAATTATCTTCATTCTCAAAATCAATAGTAAAATTGTCTTGTGCTCATATTCTCATATTTCTCAAATGTTTTTGTTCTATTAGGGAGGAGGGCACACAGCTCCAGAGGACAAACCCCAAGAGAGCTTTCATATGTTCAAAAGATGGATAGCTCAACAACCTTTGTAATCTTTTTAATTAGTTTCATATTTGCTTCTTTGAATTACCATGAAAATATTATTCTCTCCAATCCGTTTTAGTTGATGTGCTTATTAAAAGTAACTGGTCCAAAATAGTCATCACATGTAATTTGTTGTCATTTTTCACTTTTATCCCTAATCAATAAATGTGGAGAGATATTAATATGGTAAAAAGATATAGTAATATTAAATTGAGATCAAAAAGGATAATTAAAAGACTAGTCTGATAGGTAGGAGAGTTCAGTTAGGTTATAAACTCATTAGTATTTCTCTTTTTATTCATAGTGAATAAATGTGGATAGAGTTTATAGTCTGTTTGGCCAAGCTTATTTTTCTTTAAAAGTGTTTATTTTTTCTCAAAAGTGCTTATTTTAAGGGAATAGCAGAAACTGTTTTTCAGAAGCTAAAAAAAGTAGTTTCTTTCAAAAAGCACTTTTGAGAAAAATACACTTCAAAGCTTTTTTTAAAAGCTTGGTTAAATACTAATTGCTATTCAAAAGTGTTTTTTAAATTTATTGGTCAAATACAAACTGCTTCTCACCAAAAGTGTTTTTTTGAAAAGCGCTTCTGAAAAAAACACTTTTCAAAATAAGTTGGTTTTAGAAGCTTGGCCAAACAGGCTATTAATGTGGTGAAAAAATATAGTAGTATTAACTTGAAATTAAAGAGCAAATAAAGATAATTTAGTCAATTAGTTTTCAGTTAATTGTTTTCTTATAGATCAAATATGAGGGGCCAACCTAAAAGACTAGTTTGATAGGTGGGAAAGCACAGTTAGTTTATAAATTCATTAGCATCTCTTTTTTTAATCAATAAAGAATATTTGACACATAACAATCGCCTACCCTTTGAGAATCAATGACTTTATTGATCATGATTGACACCCCTCTTGAATTCAGGTCACCACTTCGAGTCAAATACAACATTAAATTTTCCATATTAGATAATATAATTAATTCTCCATCATTAATATAACTTTAGATACTCTCTTCTCGAAACAAACTCATGTATATTAGTGTACAGAAGTATTATACACGTGGTAAAGGAGGAGACTGCACGCGGTATTGTACAAATTACATAAAGAGCCAAACATCCTTAGCATATTTACTAACTCTCTCATTACTTTATTTTAATTACTTAATATACCACATGTTAACAAAAACTCATCGGATACATTCCCAAAAATTCAGCTTCTTGTATTCCTCCGATACATGTTGTAACCCCTTAGATACATGCGGATACATGTTGTAACCCCTCAGATACATGCGGATGCGATGAATCTGAGACTAAAATCCTATATCCGCACAACGGATACATGCGACTGAACTCGATATATGTGAATATATTTAAGTTACTTATGTATTTAGATGTCTTATGCGATGTATACGAGATAAAATCATATATCTAGATGTCTTATGCGATGTATCCGAGTTAAAATCATGTATCTAGATACCTTATGCAATGTATTCGAATGACATATTGAAAGTAGTGGGAAAAAGAGTAATTAACTTCTAAAAATGTGTTTTTGATGTAAGTTGTTTGTCCAAGAATATCTGGCCTACATGCAAAATAAAATCATCAACCACCCTTAGAGCCCGTTTGTATATTAGCTAAACTTAAGCATCATGTTTGAAAAGTTTTTTTAAGTGTTGGAGCTTGTTTTATAAATAAACAGTTACATGTTTGGAAAGATTCAATTGACGACTCACCAAACAGTCGTTTGGCTATTTATTTTATTTGTTTGTTGTGAGCGAATCCACGACTCAAAACTTTTTATTTTCTTTTAGGTCATGAAATGTCACAAGATTTCCTAACTTTTTTTATTTTAGTCAGTGATATATCACATTGTATGATGATGAACAAAGAAAAAAAGAAAACCTTCTTAGCTTTGTTTGCTCTTTGTAGTTTAGGCAACCCTAACACTCTTCTTATATTAGCCTCCATACCTATTCTTGTTTTTTTGTTTAAGATTAAAAAAGAAATTTGTGGAGTATTAAAGAAGAAAGCAAATTGAAGTAATAAAAGAAAAAGACAACCAAAAACATGAATCACATGTTGAATAATAAACAAAAATAGAAATCAAATCAAATGTAAAGTGAAAATATAGAGAAGATCTAGTACAAGTAGGCAGTCATACCTTAGTTCAGGATCTCCCTACTCGTATGTAGGAGGAGCTACTGCTTTCCTTCTAATCGGGTCGAAGAGAAAAGGAAACGAAACAATAAAGGTTCACTTTCATTGGTGCTTCTCCCTACACGTATATTGGGGCGACCTGCCAAAAAATATTGCAATAGAGAACTCTTTAGCGGAAATGGTTTCCTGGCCTATTGAAACTCTTTCAGCCGATTCGCGGCAACACATTACTTCAGATCAGATTTCAATTCCTCCGTTCACAGAATGCCCTTATCAATCAAACTTTCTCTCTCTTACCGGAACTACCCTCTGCAGCTCCCCGCTTATGTCTTTCATACCACCCATACGTGCTCCCCTTCTCTTGCCCTCCCTGACATTGTCTTTGCATCGCAAGGAGGAAGAAGGATCTATGCTGAAAGATAAAAGGGAGTGCTCACGGTTTGATTAAAAACTAATTTTGGTTTGGTTTAAATTTAAATTTTAAAAAATTTATAATATTTTATTTTGGTTTAATTTTATTAAAACAAACTGATTAAAAGATTGAATCAAAATGATAAGTTATATATACATATTTTATAATTATATATATAATATATTATTTTTATAAATAATTTTAAATATTTTATATACTTTTTATGAAAATTTTATTTATTTCTAATAGGCTAATGAACTTTAGACTTAAACTAGTTTATTAAAAGAAAGTCATGAATTCAAACTCATTTATTGAAAGAAACAACTATGAATGAAAACATCGGCGATGCAAAGCAAACAACACCTATCATTCGAAAATCCAAACTTATCTTACTGCCTCTGACTCTTTCTTAAACAACGCAACTTCAAAGATTGTTGTAAATACGCTTTTAAAGCCAATGAAATGATCCAAATCACTTCGCCCCTTCACAAATTATCGTTATATCCAAAGTATTAGCGCTATATTCCTTCATTAATGAAGACCTAAATTACTATTCTATTCTCAACCTTAGTCTTTACGCTCAAAACCAACAACTCATAAAAATCAATTTCACCAATGTTTCAAATCTCTTAAACCCTAATCAGAATTCGTAGCCATTTACTTCTGAAGCTTTTAAGATTGTACTCAGAGCCTGATATGTGCTTTCAAACCCGACCCAGAAGACCCGTTTTTATAACATATTGAAAAAAGTGGTAATACTTTTTGGACTGTGTGTCTGTACAATTATTATGTATATGAGTTTTAAGGATTATCAATTGTGGGCCCACTTCGGCCACCTGAGGTGGCAGAGAAGGGTGAGTATTATTGCTTTGGGTTCTCTATTTTTGGGTGGTACCCTTTTGTGGTGAGTAAGAAGAAGAAGAATGTGGATGAGTTGATTGAAATTTCTGATGATGAACAAGAGGAGGAAATGGGAAAAAGGAGAAATCTTTAGGGATTAAAGAGAAATTTGTGAAAACTAATGGGGAGAAAATAAATAATTTCAAGAAGAAGAGGATAAAAATGATGGCAAAGAGTTCAAATAAGGTGGTAGGAAAAGGGAACAAAGTTAACATGAATGAGATTGTTTATAATGAAGGAGAAAACAGTGCAGTTGATGAGGGAAAAGATAATTTTGATTTTGGTAATGTGGGAGAAAAGACTAAAGAGAATAATGTTGAGTTCTTTTGTGGGGGATGATCAAGGCCATATAGATATCATCCCCCATAAAAGAACTCAACTTTATTCTCACAAGTCTTTTCTCTCACATTACCAAAATCAAAATCATTCCTTTCCTCATCAACTTCAATGTTTTCTCTTTCATTATAAACAATCTCATTCATGTTAGCTTTGTACCTTTTTCCTAACACCTTATTTGAATTCTTTGCCATCATTTTCATCCTCTTCTTCTTGAAATTATTTATTTCTTCCCCATTAGTTTTCACAAATTTCTCTTCGACCCCTAAAGATTTCTCTTTTTTCCCATTTTCATCCTCTTGTTCATCATAAGAAATTTCAATGAACTCATCCACATTATTCTTCTTCTTCTTTCTCACCATAAAATGGGATCACCCAAAACAAAAAATTCAAAGCAATAATACTCATCCTTCTCCGCCATCTCAGGCAGCGAAGGTGGACCCATAATCGGCAGTGCATGAAACACTCTCCTACATTTCTCATTCTGACATCTCAAACAACAATTTTCATTATCCTTAAAAAAAATTATACACATATTAACAGTACGAACATACAGTCCAAAAAATATTACCATTTTTTCAACCCATTATCAAAATGGGTCTTCTGGATCGAGTTCGGAAGCATAAATCAAGATCTGAGTACAATCTTAAAAGCTTCAGAGGCAAATGGGTAAAGACTCTGATTAGGGTTTAAGTGATTTATAACGTTAGTGAAATTGATTTTGATGAGTCGCTGATTTCGAGTGTAAAGGAAGGTTGAGGATAGAATACTAATTTGGGTCTTCGTTAATGGAGGAAGAGAGCATTAATACTTTGGCTATAGCCAGAATTTTATGAAGGGGCAGAGTGATTGGATCGATTTCATTGGCTTTAAAGGCGTATTTACAACAATCTTTGAAGTTGTGTTGTTTAAGAAAGAATTTAGAGGCAGTGAATTAAGTTTGGATTTTGAATAATTGGTGTTGTTTGCTTTCTATCGCCGTTGTTCCATTCGATCTTTTTTTTTGTGGTGCAGAGAGTTTTGTTGCAGAAGAGAAAGAGACGATAACAGAGTTTTTGTAGAGGAGGGAAATGGACAAAAATGGAAAATCTTTTACTCCCTCTATCCTTGGTACAGACCGAATTTTGAGAGTCAAACACTTTATTTTTGACCATGGTAAATACTTTAAATTTTTGAAATAAAATTTACATATTTAGAAACTCCGTAAAAAGTATTATGAGTCAATAATTGACAATTCAAAATATTTAAATGATAAATAAAAAATCTACGGTCAAAGAAAGAGACGAAGATGGAGGAAGGGAGCTAGCTATAAATGAGTTTTTGTTGAGGGAAGTGGACAAAATTGGAAAATCTTTTATTCTCGTCCCAATTTACATGACAACTTTCAGATTTCGAGATTCGAACAAGTCTCTATTTGAACGCAATTGTCTCATATATTTTTAAAATATTTTGAATTGCTATTTATTGTGACTTCTAATATTTTTACATAGTTTCATAATATCTAAATTTTATTTCCAAAAAAATTAATAAATTTATGCCCAAATTTATAGTCAAAATTAAATTATTTGACTCCCAAAATTTGAAATGTGCCATGTAAATTGGGAGAGAGGGAGTACTTTTTTTTCATAGACGATTTTGGAAATGAGAAATTCTTATAAGGGTTTATTTTGTATATATATACATATTAAATTTGAAATTCGATAAATCATATACTCTATCCACACTTTTTACTTGTTTATTTTGTACTTAAAAAATAATTATTAATATAAGTAGTTTATAATTATATCCATATTAATCATATATCTAGATGCCTTATGCCATGTATCCGAGATAAAATCATGTATCTAGATGCCTTATGCAATGTATCCGATGGTATATTGAAAGTAGTGGAAAAAAGAATAATTAGCTTCTGAAAATGTGTGTTTGGTGTAAGTTGTCTGTACAAGAATATCTGGCCTACATGCAAAATAAAGTCATCAACCACCCTTAGAGCCCGTTTGTATATTAGCTAAACTTAAGCATCATGTTTGAAAAGTTTGTTTAAGTGTTGGAGCTTGTTTTATGAATAAACGGTTACATGTTCGATAAGATTCAATTGACAACTCACTAAAAGGTCGTTTGGCCATTTATTTTTATCTGTTTGTTGTGAACGAATCCACGACTCATAACTTTTTATTTTCTTCTAGGTCGTGGAATGTTACACGACTTCCAAACTTTTTTTTATTTTAGTCAGTGATATATCACATTGTATGATGATGAACAAAGAAAGAAAAAAACCTTCTTAGCTTTGTTTGCTCTTTGTAGTCCAGGCAACCCTAACACTCTTCTTATATTAGTCTATATACCTACTCCTATTTTTTGGTTTAAGATTAAAAAAGAAATTTGTGGAGCACTAAAGAAAAAAGCAAATTGAAGTAATTAAAAAAAAAGGACAACCAAAAACATGAATCACATGTTAAATAATAAACAAAAATAGAAATCAAATCAAATGTAAAGTGAAAAGATAGAGAGATCTAGTACACGTAGGAGTGTTCACGGTTTGATTAAAAATTAATTTTGGTTTGATTTAGATTTAAATTTTAATAAAATTATAATATTTTGTTTTGGTTTGATTTTATTAAAAACAAACTGATTAAAAGATTGAACCAAAATGATAAGTTATATATACATATTTTATATATATAATATATTATTTTTATAAATAAATTTAAATATTTTGTATACTTTTTATGAAAATTTTATTTATTTTTAATAGGCTAATGAACTTTAGACTTAAACTCATTTATTAAAAGAAAGTCACGAATCCAAACTCATTTATTGAAAGAAATAACTATGAATGAAAACATCGGTGATACAACGTAAACAACACCCATCATTCGAAAATCCAAACTTATCTCACTGCCTCTGACTCTTTCTTAAACAACACAACTTTAAAGATTGTTATAAATACGCCTTTAAAGTCAATAAAATCGATCCAAATCTCTCCGCTCCTTCACAAATTATCGCTATACCCAAAGTATTAATGCTCTCTTCCTCCATTAACGAAGACTCAAATTACTATTCTATTCTCAACCTTCCTCCTTACGCTCAAAATCAACAACTCATCAAAATCAATTTCACCAATGTTTCAAATCTCTTAAACTCTAATCAGAATTGGTGCCTATTTACTTCTTAAGCTTTTAAGATTGTACTCATGGCCTGATATGTGCTTTCAAACTCGACCTAAAAGACCCATTTCGATAACATGTTGAAAAAAAAGTGGTAATATTTTTTGGACTGTGTGTCTGTACAGTTATTATGTGTATGAGTTTTTTAAGGATTATGAGGATTGTTGTTTGAGATGTCAGAATGAGAAATGTAGGAGAGTGTTTCATGCGCTATCGATTGTGGGCCCACCTCCGCCACCTGAGGTGGCAGAGAAGGGTGAGTATTATTGCTTTGGGTTCGCTATTTGGGGGTGGTACCCTTTTGTGGTGAGGAAGAAGAAGAAGAAGAAGAATGTGGATGAGCTCATCGAAATTTCTGATGATGAACAAAAGGAGGAAATGGGAAAAAGGAGAAATCTTTAGGGGTCGAAAAGAAATTTGTGAAAATTAATGGGGAGAAAATGGATAATTTTAAGAAGAATAGGATAAAAATGATGGCAAAGAGTTCAAATAAGGTGTTAAGAAAAGGGAACAAAGTTAACATGAATGAGATTGTTTATAATGAAGGAGAAAAAATTGGAGTTGACGAAGGAAAAGATGATTTTGATTTTGGTAATGTGGGAGAGAAGACTAAAGAGAAGAATGTTGAGTTCTTTTATAGGGGATGATCAAGGCCATATAGATATCATCCCCCCACAAAAGAACTCAACATTATTCTCATAAGCCTTTTCTCTCACATTACCGAAATCAAAATCATTTTTTCCCTCATCAACTTCAATGTTTTCTCTTTCATTATAAACAATCTCATTCATGTTAGCTTTGTACCTTTTTCCTAACACCTTATTTGAACTCTTTGTCATCATTTTTATCCTCTTCTTCTTGAAATTATTTATTTATTCCCCATTAGTTTTCACAAATTTCTCTTCGACCCCTAAAGATTTCTTTTTTTTCCCATTTTCATCCTCTTGTTCATCATCAGAAATTTCAATGAACTCATCCACATTCTTCTTCTTCTTCCTCCTCACCATAAAATGGGATCATCCAAAACAGAAAAACCAAAGAAATAATACTCATCCTTCTCCGCCATCTCATGCAGCGAAGGTGGGCCCATAATCGACAGCGCATGAAACACTCTCCTACATTTCTCATTCTGGCATCTCAAACAACAATTCTCATAATTATTAAAAAAATTCATACAAATATTAACAGTACGAACATACAATCCAAAAAGTATTACCTCTTTTTACAACCTATTATCAAAATGAGTTTTGTAGATCGGGTTCGAAAGCACAAATCAAGATCTGAGTACAATTTTAAAAACTTCAGAAGCAAATGGGTACGAAGTCTGATTAGGATTTAAGAGATTCATAATGTTGGTGAAATTGATTTTGATGAATTGTTGGTTTCGAGTGTAGAGGAAGATTGAGGATAGAACACTAATTTGGGTCTTCGTTAATGGAGGAAGAGAACATTAATACTTTGGATATAGCTAGGATTTTATGAAGGGGCGGAGTAATTGGATCGATTTCATTGGCTTTAAAGGCGTATTTACAATAATCTTCGAATGTGTTGTTTAAGAAAGAGTTTAGAGGCAGTGAGATAAGTTTGAATTTTTGAATGATTGGTGTTGTTTGCTTTCTATTGATGTTGTTCCATTCGTTCTTTTTTTTGTGTGTGTGGTGCAGAAAGTTTTATTGCAGAAGAGAAAGAGACGATAAAGGAGTTTTTATAGAGGAGGAAAATGGACAAGAATGGAGAATCTTTTACTCCCTCTATCCCTGGTACAGTTCAAATTTTGAGAGTCAAACAGTTTATTTTTTATCATGATAAAAAAATTAAATTTTTAAAATAAAGTTTATATATTTTGAAACTACATAAAAAGTATTAGCAATCTAATAATTGACAATTCAAAATATTTAAAAGATATATAAAAAATCTACGGTCAAAGAAAGAGACGAAGATGGAGGAAAGGAGCTAGCTATAAATGAGTTTTTTGTAGAGGAGGGAAGTGGACAAAAATGGAAAATCTTTTATTCTCGTCCCAATTTACGTGACACTTTTCAGATTTTGAGATTCGGATAAGTCTCTATTTGAATGCAATTTTTTCATATATTTTTAAAATATTTTGAATTGTTATTTATTGTTACTTATAGTAGTTTTACATAATTTCATAATATCTAAAAAAAAAATTAAAAACTTATCCCCAAATTCACAGCCAAAATTAAATTGTTTGACTCTCAAAATTTGAATTGTGCCACGTAAATTAGGAGAGAGGAAGTATTTTTTTTTCATGGATGATTTTGGACATGGAAAATTCTTATAAGGTTTATTTTGTATATATACAGATTAAATTTGAAATGTAAATCATATACTCTATCCACACTTTTTACTTGTCTATTTTGAACTTAAAAATAATTATTAATATAAGTAGTTTACCATTATATCCATATTAATTGGTGAAATAAGTAACTAATATTGAGAGTAAAATAATAAAAAAAAAGTAATTGGGAAGGAATTTTTTAGATAGAGACATATTTATTTTGTACATATATAAGATTAAATTGGAAATTCAATAAATCATTTATCTTGTATATATACAAAATAAATATGTCTCTATCTGGATAATCCCTTCCTAATTACTTAATGTTTAAAATTGAACATCTCAAAATGTTTTTTTTTGTCAAATGTAAAAATAAGTTCTCCAATTTATCTCCTTTTTACCGTAATTAAACTAATCATTGAATAGTTGATAAATGTTTTATTGATTTTCCAATTTAATCCTGTATATATACAAAAATAAATATGTCTCCATCTAAATAACCCCTTCCCAATTACTTAAGTGTCTAAAATTGAACGTCTCAAAAAAAAATTTAAATTTTTTTTGTCAAAATGTAAACATAAGTAGTTCTCCAATTTATCTCCTTTTTACAGTAATTAAACTAATCATTGATTAGTTGATAAACGATTTACTGAATTTCCAATTTAATTTTGTATATATACAAAATAAATATGTCTCTATCTAAATAATCTCTTCCCAATTACTTAATGTCTAATGTCTAAAATTGAACATCTTAAAATGTTTTTTTTAAATTTTTTTTGATCAAAATGTAAAAGTAAGTACTCCCATTTATCTCCTTTTTACAGAAATTAAACTAACCTAATCATTGAGTATAGGCGTTTGGCCATAAATATTATTCACAACATTCCGGAATACGTTTTCACTTTATTCCAGAATACTTGTTTGGCATGAAAATCAAAAACATATTTCGGAATATGTTTTTACAATTTTTGATTTTTTGAAAAACACCTCTTGAGTTGTAGCACTAGTTTTGGATTCAATTTTTTCTCTCACTTTATTTTTAAATACTACACCAACTCAATAGTCTAAATTATTTTTGAAAATACTACGGCCAAACACAACTCCAACTCTATTTTCAACTTTAAAGTGAATAAAGTGAATACCAAATAAAGTGAATACATTTTTTATTTTTATGGCCAAACGGGTCATAAGTATGTTGGATTTATTATCTAACGAAATGGGGAGATTGATGATGATGCACACATTCTATTGGTGTAGGGTAGATGAAATAAAGGCTCGCATACGGGAGCATTGTGATGATACGAAGATCCATCAAAACTTAAAGGTAAGTTCTATAGAGTGGTGGTTAGACCACTATGTTGTATGAGGCAAATTGTTGGTCAGTCAAGAACTCTCGCATACTCACAAGATGAAAGTTGCAGAGATAAGGATATTGTTGTGAATGTGTGAGCATATTAGGATCAACCGAATTAGAAATGAATATATTAAGGTCAAGGTGGGAGTGAACTCAATGGAGAACAAGATGCGAAAAGCGAGGTCGAGATAATTCAGATATGTGAATAAGAGATGCACGAATGCCCCAATGCGAAGATATGAGAGATTTGCAATGGATGGCACTGTAAGAGGTAGAGGTAGATCGAAAAAGTATTGAGGAGAGGTGATTAGACAAGATATGACGCAATTGTACCTTATCGAGGACATGACCTTAGATAGGAGGTTATGGAGAATACGAATTAGGGTAGAAAGTTAGTAGGTAGTAGCGCGTTACCTCGCTTATCCTTGCATACTAATAGTCACAGTATTTTTTTTTGTAGTTTTTTATCCTTCAATTTCTGTTACTATTTATTATTTCTTGTACTTTGATTATTGCAAACTATCCTGTTGCATTTGCTGTTCTATTTTCAAAATTATTTACCATACTTTTTATAGTATTTTTGCATTATTTTTTCAATTTCAATTATTTCTTTTTCAATCTGATTTGATATGTTTTTTCTTGAGTCGAAAGTTTATTATAAACAATCTCTTTTATCTTTTATGGTAAAGGTAAAATATGTGTATATTTTACTAAAAAACACGAAAGTATTATTTTTGCTCCAAAAAAAATAGTGAGTTCAAACTTTTAAGTACGGGTTAATTAATGCATCTAATTTGTTTCAATATTTTCTCCTACCTCTAAGTCCCCAACCTAAGAATATCAAATCTTAGGTTTAAGTGTATTACTTTTATTTTTATAGTTATTTTCTAAAATAATCAAAAATATAAAATTTATCTTTAATTGATATAAACATAATCTCCGTATTAATTTAAGTGTCTTGCTCTTTTTCTTTAGAAAAAATTAATAATATTATTTTTTTAAAGAACAAAAAATATAAGATTTAGTTTATGCTTACGAAAAAATAATATTCTCTTCGTATCAATTTAAGTGACTTATTTTTCTTTTTTTTTTAAAGAAAATAATTATAATTATTTTTCTAAGACAACTGAAAAATATAAGATTTAATTTAAATTGTTACGAAAAAATATACACTCCATATCAATTTAAGTGTCTTAAAGCCCGTTTGAATTGGCTTTTTTGTTTTAATTTATAAGCCAAAAGTCATAAGTTAGAAATTCTATGATTTTTGACTTTTTGGTACCATTTAAGAACTTTTTAAATTTACCCAAACACTTAAAAATTGCTCATTGATTTAAGGAGAAAGCACCACTCATCATCTATAAATAGGACTACTTGAGAGAATTATTCAACGCTCATTAGTATTTGTCTTTGAAAGACATTAGCAACATAAGAGAGGTTTTTTGAGAGAGCCTTCACCAAGATAGAAAAGAGAAGAAAAGGGTTCTTTTCACTGCAGTTTTTATTCTCCGACCAACCACCTTCAAATTACGTTTGCCAGTTCGTTTACCATTGAATCGAGCTAAAATTTTGACTAAGTATTTCTAACATCTTGGTGTTTGATTTGAACGGTGGAGATTGAATTTTGAGATCAGCAATATCCTGTTTTGAGTTTCGAATAGAAGCTCTGTTTTGAGTGATTTCTCTTGATTTATTTTGTTGGTGTAGCTATTGCTTCTCTGATTTTTGACACTTGTTGTGTAGCCATTTGAGAGAATATTTGTAACCCTCTTATTGTTATAGTGGAGGTATTTGGATCTTTGTGATTCTGTGGTTGTTACCTTCGATTTGAAGAGTTTTTTTCACGTTAAATTTGGTGTTCTTTATTTTCTATATTTTCGGGTTTGTCGCTTTCCGTCGTAATAATTTGTACCATTTAAGCACTTTTTTAATTTACCCAAATACTTAAAAATTGCTTAAAAGCTATTTTAGGTTTAAAATACTTAAAATAAGTCAATCCAAACATGCTCTTACTTTTTTGAGAAATAATTATAATAATTTATTTTCTAAGACAACAAAAATATAATACTTAGCTTATGCTTACGAAAAATAATAGGTGCTTTTAATCTAAATGTACCAGCAATAAAAAGAGAGTACAACAAAAAAAAATCGTATGCATATTCAATGTATCGATATTATTTAAATAGTTACGTAATGTAGGAGTGTACATAGATCGGGTTGGTTTGGTTTTTCATTAAAAAATTATAACCAATTATATTAGTTTATTAAATCTATAAACCAAATCAAACTAACATAAAATCATTTTTTTCGGTTTCAGTTCCTTTGATTTTCTCGTTTCCTTTGATTTCTTCAATTTTTTTATAATTAAATTGTAAATAAAAGTGTAATTGGATTATACAAGCTTAAAAAAATAGAATATTTGAAAAATTAAGAAACTACTAACAAATTCAATATATACAAAACAACAATAGTACTCTAACAACTACACCAACAAACATTATAAGAAGAATATCAAATAAAAAAATTCAAAAGATATTTTATTTTGTACTGCAATGACTAAGTTATGTGGATTTTTCAATTGGAGTGAAATAACATTCGATATTTGTACTTGAGACAAGAGCTAATAGGAAAGGATGGGGTGAGAGATTAGCTATTTTTAATACAATTTCATTTAAAATAACAGTAGCGTAAAATAAGATGAATGAAGAGATGAGACTTTAGATTTGAAGTTCTCTGGAAAGCAACAAAATTTTGATTTTCTTGTTAGATTTTTATTTGGCCTTGTGAATCATACTAAACAATGCATAATTTCAAGTTCAAATCTGAAATAATATATCTAAATATTGAAAACTATAAACTAATTTTAAAAATATTTACAAAGTAAATTATAATTAATATTATTTGTGTATTAAAAAATTAAATTATATATGTATTATGTCGGTTTGATTTGAATTTGGTTTGACTTTTTTTTTTGTTAATACCAAACCAAATCAAGAATGATCGATTTTTTTCAATGCCACGCCAAACCAATCAAACCAAATCACAAAGTCATTTTCTTTATTTGACTTGGTTCGTCGGTTCAATTTGACTTGACGGTTTGACTTGTATACCCTTGATGTAATGTATCGATATTGTATAAATAATGTATAAACATATATATATTTATATATATATATATATATACACACACAATGTATAACTATGTATCAAAGATGTATATATATCCATATATGTTGTTTATACAATATTTATACACTATATTGTCAAATATATATATATATATATCACTTTTATATCAAATCTACATTAAACAATAAAATGACCATTAAACAACGAAAAAGGAAGGAAGAAGGAGGAAGAAGAAGCTATTAATGGCAGAAGATGGAGGAAGAAGAAGGAAGAGAAGAAGAAAAGCAAAGGCCGAATGACCAATTTTGGTAATGAAAAATGATCGAGTGGCCAATTTTGATAATGAAAATGGCCGAAAGGCTAATTTGAGTAATAAAAAATAAGTGGGCTTATTTTTGTGTAAGATAGTCTGTTTGGCCACTTATTTTTTCTAAAAATTGCTTATTTTAAAAAAAGTGAGGTGTTTGACTAAATTTTTAAGAGAAAATAAGTGCTTCTAGAAAGTAGAAAGTAGCAGAAACTGTTTTCAGAAGCTAAAAAAATAGCTTTTCTCTAAAAACACTTATGAGAAATATACACTTAAAAACACGTTTAAAAAGCTTAGCTAAACACATTCCTACACAAAAGTACTTTTAAAATTGATAATTATCCAAACACCTTATTTTATAAAAAACAATACTTTTTCGCCTCCCAACCGCTAGGTCAAACATGCTCTTAATCATTTTTCACGTCATTTAAGTTCGTGACTCCCTAATTGGCTAGTTCATAACTTGTCTCTTTTCAATCTCATGACTAACCCGTTAATACCGGGTGGACCCGAAAAAGCCCAATTTAGTAGTAAATTTTTAAAAAAATTTCAACTAAAGCTTTAAACCCTCGTTCGTTCGTTAACCTAGCCCTCTTTTTTTGGCGTCGCCTCCATTGCTACATTTTTGGGCATTGTGTGATGCTTTATCTCCCTCTTCATAGCTGCTGCATCTCTCTTCTCTGAAAAAAATATCTCAAGACTATTTTTTTGAGCTTCTAGAGAATGCTAGAAGTTTCTAGAAGCAGCTCAGTTGAGTGGAAGCCGTCGCCGGTTGTAGCTTTAGCTACTAGCGCCGATGATACTCAAGTCGCCGCCGCTCGAGAGGATGGTTCTCTTGAGATTTGGCTTGTTTCACCTGGCTCTGTTGGATGGCACCGTCAACTTGTACGAATACATATTTGTTTTGTTCGTAAATTTTTTGGATTTAGATTTCCGGGCTGCGGTTTTTTTATTAGCTTAGAATGTGCTCACGTATGTACTGTGTGTATTTGGAATCAAATGGGTTTAAATGGTCCCAACTAGCTTGGAATTGAGATATTAGGATCCTTTTCTGTTATCAAAATTGGAATTAGGGTCGTTGTTAACAAGTTTGAGTTTTTTTATTTTGATTTAGAATGGCTCACGTACTTACTGTGTGTATTTGGAATCAAATGGGTTTAAATGGTTCCAACTAGCTTGGAATTGAGATATTAGGATCCTTTTCTGTTATCCAAATTTGAATTAGGGTCGTTGTTATCAAGTTTGAGTTTTTTTTTTTGATTTAGAATGGCTCATGTACATACTGTGTGTATTTTGAATCAAATGGGTTTAAATGGTGCCAACTAGCTTGAAATTGAGATATTAGGATCCTTTTCTGTTAGTCAAAATTGGAATTAGTGTCGTTGTTAACAAGTTTGAGTTTTTTTGTTTATTTAGAGTGGCTCACGTACGTACTGGGAGAATTTGGAATCAAAAGTTTGAGTTTTTTTTTTGATTTAGACTGGCTCACTTACGTAATGGGTGTATTTGGAAGCAAATGGGTTTAAATGGTGCCAACTAGCTTGGAATTGAGCTGTTAGGATTCTTTTCTGTTATCAAAATTGGGATTAGGGTCGTTGTTAACAAGTTTGAGATTTTTTTTTTTTTTAAAATTTAGAATGGCTCACGTTTGTACTGGGTCTATTTGGAATCAAATGGGTTTAAATGGTGCAAAATAAATAGTGATGATTTATATAGTCGACCCTAACTAGCCTGGGATTATGATGTTAGGATCCTTTTCTGTTATCATATTTGGAATTAGGGTCGTTGTTATCAAGTTTGATTTTTTTTTTGATTTAGAATGGCTGACGTACGTACTGGGTGTATTTGGAATCAAATGGTGCAAAATAAATAGTGATGATTTATATAGTCGATCCTAACTAGCTTGGTATTGAGATATTAAGATCCCTTTCTGTTATCAAAACTGGAATAGGGTCCTTGTTTACAAGTTTGAGTTTTTTTTTGATTTAGAATGGCTCACGTACGTAATGGATGTAATTGGAATCAAAGGGGTTTAAATGGTGCAAAGTAAATAGTGATGATTTATATAGTCGTTCCTAACTAGCTTGGTATTGGAATTAGGGTCGTTGTTAACGCGATTGAGTTTTTCTTTTTATTGTTGTTGTTGGTGTGTGTGCAGATAATACATGAGAAATCCTAATTCAAGCCTTTCTTTTTTGATTTAGAATAGCTTAGAATGCGCTCACGTACTGGGTGTGTTTGGAATCAGATGGGTTTAGATGGTGCCAACTAGCTTGGAATTGAGATATTAGGATCCTTCTCTGTTATCAAAAATTGAATCAGGGTCTTTATTAACAAGTTTGAGTTTTTTTATTTAGAATGGCTCACTTACGTACTGTGTGTATTTGGAATCAAGTGGGTTTAAACGGTGCCAACTAGCTTGGAATTGAGATATTAGGATCCTTTTCTATTATCAAAATTGGAATTAGGGTCGTTGTTAACAAGTTGAGCTTTTTTTTTTTTGATTTAGAATGGCTCATGTACGTACTGGGTGTATTTGGAATGAAATGGGTTTAAATGGTGCAAAATAAATAGTGATGAATTATATAGTCGATCCTAACTAGCTTGGGATTGAGATATTAGGATCCTTTTCTGTTAGCAAAATTGGAATTTGGGTCGTTGTTAAGCGATTAAGTTTTTTTTTTCCGTGTGCAGATAATACATGCAAATCCTAATTCAAGCCCTTTTAAAAAAAATTAGAATAGCTTAGAATGCTCACATACTGGGTGTATTTGGAATCTAATTGGTTTAATGGTGCAAAATAGATAGTGATGATTTATATAGTCGATCCTAGCTAGCTTGGAATTGAGATATTAGGATCCTTTCTATTATCAAAATTGGAATTACGGTCATTGTTAATGTGATTGATTTTTTTCTTTTTGTTGTTGTTGGAGTGTACCCCACTTTGTGGGAGTACACTGGGTATGTTGTTGTTGTTGTTGTTGGAGTGTGTGCAGATAATACATGGAAATCCTAATTCAAGCCTTCCTTTTTTTGATTTAGAATAGCTTACAATGCGCTCACGTAGTGGGTGTATTTGGAATCATATGTGTTTAAATGGTCCCAACTAGATTCGGATTGAGATATTAGGGTCCTTTTCTGTTATCAGAATCGGAATTAGGGTCATTGTTAACATGATTGAGTTTCTTTTGATTTAGAATAGCTTAGAATGTGCTCACGTACCGTGTGTATTTAGAATCAAATGGGTTTAAATGGTGCAAAATAGATAGTGATGATTTGTATAATCGATCCCAACTAACTTGGGATTGAGATATTAGGATTCTTTTCTGTTATCATAATTGGAATTAGGGTCGTTGTTAATGCAAGTGAGTTTTTTTTTTGTGTGCAGATAATACATGGAAATCCTAATTCGAGGGTTTCCTCGTTAGTTTGGTGTCAGTCGGGGTCGAGAAAATTGCCTGCAGGTCGGTTATTTTCGTCCAGCATTGATGGATCAGTTTATGAGTGGGATCTTTTCGATTTGACTCAGAAGGTATGTCCACAAATTTAGCAACACCTGTTGTTGTTCCTGTACTCTTTTAGAAACTAACTTGAGTGGTGTTGCAATTTTTTTCTCTCATGCTATCTCTTACTTGCTACTTCCTGTTTGTTAGAAAGTAGATCCAACTCTAGCAAGTGAATTAATGCGATGAGTGCATGTTATATTGATTGACTGAATTGGAGGAACTACCTACACGAAACTATATTTGTTTGAGGGGTGGCTGGTGTATGCTATGATGAGTGATTTCTGGTCCTTAAAAGTTATACTTAATTTAGCAGTGGAGTGAAATGGACCTGAATTGGGTTTAATGATATGGAGGATTCATGTAACAGAGGGTTTTAATCGAGGCATGGTTGGTTGATGTATGAGTGGATTGAAATACAATCAACAAGACGAGCTTCTTGACTGCTTTTCTTATTAACATAGAAAATAAGGCAAATTGAACTACCACGTAAAAGGAATTTGCCATTTTGTCGCGGTGATTGTCATTATACTAAATTATACGATCTTTTCTTTTTCCTTTCCTCTACCATTATTCTACTTTTTTCGAGTGCATAAATTAGTGGACTTCCTTCAAACTGTTTGTGGAAAAGCTTCCTTTAGCTTCCATTCCTATGGTGTTAAGAGACTCAAAGAGATGAAATCCTTTAATATTATTTTCCCGTTATAAACTTCTAAATTGAGTGGAACATAGTCACAAATTCCGAGTACTTTTGGTAAAAGCTTACGAGCTGCATAATGTTATGATCTGTTGTTTTAGCTGTAACTGTGTAAGGTACTTTGCTGTTCCAGTGTCTTGCATGGATTTGGCATAAAAATACAGTCTTTACGGCTGTGTGATCGGGATTCGGGTCTTCCCAGATCAATGTACTTCAAGATCCATCCATTTTCTTACCTGTAGTTTTAGATTTGGTTTTGACAAATCGAGTAATGATGTTGTTTCTATGGTTGCTTGCAGGCTGTCCTAGATTCTATTGGTATTTCAATATGGCAGATGGCTGTGGAGCCATGCAATATTTCACAGCTTCATCAAAATCCTCCAAAGAAGTATGAGAATGGCCATGTTAATCTTACAAGTGGTGCTAGTAGCGATAGTGAGAGCAGTGAAGGTGAAGAGGACGATGACTCAGTTGTTATTCATGTGGATGATGTTAATGAAAATGGTCGAATTGCATTTGCTTGTGACGATGGCTGTGTTCGTATCTACACTGTTTCGGATGAGAAGAATTTGTCTTACAAAAGATCGTTGCCTAGGGTCAGTGGTGAGTCAGCTGCCCCTAAGAGTGAAAGCCCAAATATCTGATTGTTGCTTTGGGAATTTCATAGTTACTTTTTGAATAATTGCAGGGCGTACGTTGAGCGTCACTTGGAGTTCTGATGCAAAGAGGATATATTCTGGTAGTAGTGACGGGTATGTTCTAATTTGAACTTAACTATGTGCTGTACATTGACTTATTGATTTCTGATGAAAACTGAATTGAGATATAACGTCAGCGGAAGCATGACTGTTTATTCTTCATGGTGTGTCCACTGTGAAAATTCTGAGTCGAGATTGTTTCTTTGCAGGTTTATTAGATGCTGGGATGCCAAGTTTGCATATGAAATCTACAGGATAACTGTGGGTCTTGGAGGTTTGGGTAGTGGATCTGATCTATGCATATGGTCCTTACTTGCATTAAGGTGAAGATCAAATTGGCAACCCTTCCCTTAAAAGTTTTGGACGGAAAGATAACTCATTTCCCCCCCATTATTTTGTATTTTCTATGATTTTCCATTTTCATAATGCTTCCAACTCCATCCTGCTGTTTGCAGATGTGGTACCCTGGTTAGTGCAGATAGTAGTGGGAGTGTTCAGTTCTGGGACTCCCAGCATGGAACTCTTTTACAGTCACATTCCAGTCATAAGGGTGACGTGAATGCTTTAGCAGCATCTCCCAGCCATAGTAGGGTATTTTCTGCTGGTTCTGATGGTCAGGTACATAAACAACACTCCCCAGCCGAAGAAAATTCTCTACTGGAGGGCATGTCATTTGTGCTCAATCCACTAGATCTCATTGAACCCGTACTTGTTTACCAAGATATTGATGAGCCGACTGATAATATGCCAAATAAAGTTCGATGTTTATGTGTAGTAGATAATGCAATGTTAATTGTTGAAACTAGCAAGGGTGTCAGCCAGAAGTTTGAACTATTGAAAAACACTTTAGGGATCAAGTGTAACTGTATAGGGGTCGTTTGGTGTGAGAGATAAAAACAAATAGTCCTGGGATAAAATTTTGGTGTCTTGCTTGGTTGCCAAGTCCGGGATAACTTATCCCACCATTTATACTATAGTGTTGGGATAAGTTATCCCGGGATAACTTGTTCCCAACCAAACGACCCCTATAAGTAGAAGTAATATAGAATAAGAATATACGTATTTCCAGTTTAACCAACATATAGTGAAGTTGAGGTGAAATTAGTCAGGATTGCGGTATCTAAATTCAGACAATTTAAATATCTGGACCTCTATGCTTGTCCCAATCTAGTTACAAAAAGTTTGATACTTGTCCGAAGTGTATCAAATACCACCTTGAGGTGTTATGTGACATAGGGGTACTAGGTCGTCCACACAGTTTAAATTATTCAAAACTTGAGACATTTTTTTTTAGGGGGGGGGGAGAAGCACACGCTTCACAATTTTAGAAGAATATCAAAATCAACATTGCACAAATAAATAAAATAACTAATTATCAAAAATAATAAAATAACTAAGTAAACAAGAATTCAACACAAATAATATCTATTAGCAAATCTTTCTAGATGCTTGTTTAGATTTCTTGCTTTGTCTTCATTCAAATCAGATTTGCTTGCATACTGCAGGAAAGAGATGCTTGTTAAGATTTCTTGCTTTCTTTTCCATTCAGGTCTTCTAGTATATCAAAAGAAAGAACATTTATTGTTTTTAAGGATTCAAAGTCGAGCTCTTGGTTTTAGAATCTAGAGAAGGTTGACAATTGAATTAGTGGTATGATAGGCATGAGAAAGGCAGGAAATTGATGATGAGGGAGAGTGATGGAAGAGAAACAGAGGCTATGTATCTGCTCACGTGTACTAAAGAGAACTAGTAGAGACTACTAAGTGGGTGAGATGGACTGGGCTTTATTGGGTGGGTGAGCAAGGTCAGAGGAAATTGCGAGAGAGTGGGAATGCTGACAGCAGTGCTTTGAGATGCTGCATTTTTAATAAACAGGTTAAATGCTTTGTGAATAGAAAAAGATAATATGTCCGAAGCATTTATAATTGTTAGTTGCTTAAGTTGTAAAACATGGGTTGATTAGTGTGTCTAAAGAAAACAAAAATATGTTAGAAGCATTTGATTAGTGCTGCCTGAGAGGCTTGACTTCCACTTTTCTGGTGTACGTGCTTTCTGTGTTTTGTTATTTCATTTTTATAAAGTAACTTGGAGTTGCGTGTAAAACTTCTCTTTCTTATTTCTTGCTATCGTTTTTTTTTAAAATTGCTTAAGGTGAAGGAAGTGAAAGCAAAAGGCAAAGAGTTGACCACTGACTAAAACAGACAATTTCTGCATTTTTATAAGAATGTATCTGTTATCTTCTTTGATTTTGTTTAAGATTTCTCAACTATAATTGTCTAGAGGACTCAATTTAAGTTTTGCTTTTGAAGCTGCTAATGTTTTGCTACTGCTTTTAGGTTATACTTTACAAGCTCTCAGCCAATGAGGTTGGGTCTCATGATGGAGACATTTCTTCTGTAGTCATGAAGAAATGGGTTTATGTTGGTCATGTGAGGGCCCATACACATGATGTAAGGGCCTTGGCAGTTGCTGTACCCATCGCTCATGAAGGTCGGTTATTTAGTTGTGCCTGTTGTTCACTGAAAATGATGTTGAAATCTTGGTTCTGTTTTAATTTTGGACTTAAAGATATCCCTTTATTTTGGGTTGTTATACTTATTGTTTAACTCTTCTTCTCTTTATCAGAGCCCATAGTCGAACAGAAGGCAAAGAAGCATCGTTCTAGGGAGAAGCCCCTTGAGTTTAGTTACCATAAATGGGCACATTTGGGTGTGCCGATGCTCATCTCAGGTGGTGATGACACTAAACTTTTTGCATACTCTGCAAAGGAATTCACCAAATTTTCTCCACACGATATTTGTCCCTCTCCTCAGAGGCCACCCATACAACTTGCAGTAAATACAATTTTCAGTCAGGCTTCCTTACTCTTAGTCCAAGCTTCATACTGGATAGATATTTTGTGTGTTCGTGTGAAAAATGGGGTTGTGTCCGACAGCTGTGGCCCATCTGGCGGGACCGCAAGAACAGATCTAGTGGCTCGTGTTAAGTGCAAAACTTCGAGGAAGATCACATGCAGTGCAATTTCTCCTTCAGGTGTACTGTTTGCTTATTCTGACCATGTAAGACCCTGCCTATTTGAGCTTAAGAAGAGTGGTGCTGGCAAGAGTGCATGGACTGTCAGCCGAAGGCAGCTCCCTTCGGAACTTCCATTTGCCCATTCAATGGTTTTCAGTGCAGATTCTTCTCGAATGATGATAGCGGGGTGTGACAGAAGGATCTATGTGAGTAATTCTGTCGTCCAATTTATTTTCTTTAGTTTAAAGTGATAAATGTGTTTCATCTTTAAAGTTAGGGTGATAGTTCACAATGTATTTTTTATGTTACAATCACTTATGAACTGTGAGTAGATGACAACTTTTCTGAGGTGTTTCTTTGAATATCTTAGGGAGTTTATAGGTGGTAAGGTTCGTACTAATGTCTAAACCTTTTATTCAAAACTCTCATCATTTTAGAACTACCCCAACTTAAAGAACTACAGTGGTCAGAGCTTCTCCCGTTCGCATATTTTATTTTACCTAGTCTCCATTTACGTACATGGCAATATTGTTTGTGTTCATCTTTTTAAAATTAATATAAAGATTTAGACAAACAAAAAAGTGTATTTTGAAATGTCACTCGTTTCTAGTGCGAACATGGGAAACTAAAATAAAAACTTGGAACTTTTGAAAGATATTTACTGCTTATATTTTGTCACCATACAAGTAGATAATGAAGTTTTCACGGATTACAATTGCATTCCTAACGTCACATACAAGGGAATTATGAGGTTCTTGAATTAATTAAAAAGGGCAAACAAAGAATAAAATGAATTATGAAGTTTTTAAGAATTAATTGTAGTTAACAATTTTATCCAACAATCTTGGGACTTGTGCTTCTACAATAAAATATATAGATATAGATAATAGAGAGTGTGGACTTCTCTTGTGTGTGGTACCTGGCTACCCACACAATTTCATCTGTGTAAGCTGGCACGGGATAGCTGGTCACAGCGTCAAAGTAGTCTATAAATATGATGAATCCTCTGATGCGGATTTAATATAAATGATATATAGCTGACCCATGAAGTGTAGCAAATTGATCAATTAATTGAATTGAATTGACCCATGAAGGTCCTTCCCCAATATGTACACAGACAAGCAGATGTTAGCTTTATGTGGTGTGTACATCTAAAGTTCTAGTAAATAGATACGTATTATTTGCTCATTTAACTTCCTACAATAAAGATAGAAATTGATTCAGCCTAGTGATCACCTTTCACTAACTTTGTCCTGCTAGTGAATTTGAACCAGTGTTGAGAAACTCATTCGCTCCGTCGCGTAAAGCGACAAAGCGGAGCGACGGGAGATGCCCTCGCTTTGACATGTCGAGATGCGATATCACTGAAGCTTGCGCTTCCAGTGACGAGCTGACAAAGCAACAAGCGATGGCTTTGTTGCTTCTTACTTCTGACCTTTTACCATTATAAGGGAAAAATGAAACAAAAAGCCAGACAATTACCCAGCTAATCAGAACCCAGAATTTGTGCACCCACACTTCTCGCATGAATCTGATCTAGCAGCCAGGTGCTTCTTTCTCCTCTTCTTCTTCCTCCTCTTCTACCTTTTCTTCTTTGAAGTTTCACTGCTGCGTTAGGGCTCTGAAGAAGAAGTGCAGAAGCTTTGCATCACTTCTCCTTGGAGTCTTCGCTGCTCAGTGAAGAACCCAGAAAAGCTTTGAAGCTTGTTCTTCTTCTTCTTCTTCTTGCAACAGTACTATCTTTCTATTGTTTTAATTGTTTCAAGAAAGATAACACAGTGTTTTTCACCCTGTTTACTTGCATAGAGTATGTGAAAAAGGCTTACTATGAAGAACCAACTGATTTGTCACCTTTTTTTGGAGTTCTAGTATCAATCTGAAAATGGTGAATTTCTTTATAGCAAATTGTTTTTGTAATTTACTCTCTATTTAATACTGTTTTGTAAATGGTACAATTGATTTTAGCAATCTGTGTCTGCATTCTACTCCCTTTTCTAATAAATCTCTACCTATTTAAACAATCATGAGGTGTATGATCCTTTTTGTGGGTTGAAATTGAGGAATGAGGTTATGGTCAAATGGTAATAATCTTAGCCTATTAGCTTGTGAACTTTGAGTTTGAATGATTTCATTTGACTTCTGCCTCTTTTTTTCTCTATCTTAGAAAGTTGATCATGCTTCTTCTGTGTGACGGTTATGTGAGAACTTGTATAATATGTGCTTGTTGAGTGTTGCTCTTTCATTTATGATAATTATTTGTGTATTATGCAACTTTGGTACTTCTTCAGAAAATGTTGTTTCTCGCGTGTGCTTCTCACTTATTTATTGCTGAAAGCCCCCATGGCGTCTTTTGCTTCTTTTTTTTGTTGCGCTTTTCATGTTTGAGAACACTAAGTTTAACCAACTGTAATTTCTCCCAGTGAAAATGGTCCATCTCGCAGAAACATGTTTTGTTTAATGGAGAATTACTACATAGCACAAGTGGCACTAATTTTCCTACTGCTTTGTGTGGTAGAATAATGGAAAAAATAGCAACATATGCGTCCCTTTTGAATTGTACGTCTTACTTTGTCGTTGGTACCACCTGCCTTAGCAGCTTGCCACTGCCAATCTACATCACAGGGAAAATGTGAAGAGGAGTTGGTGGAAGGTTAGAGAACTTAATAAGATTGTGAAATGTGGAGCAGGTGATAGAGGAAAAAAGAGGCTTGAGGGAGTTGGGAAATGTGAACAGGAGATTGGCAGTGGGAGGAGAGAAGGTGCTCGGTAGGGATTGATGGAAATTGTGGGGATGGGAGTAGGATGCCAACGAAAACGGAGGAGATAGTCGGGCTGTAACTGGTGAAGGGATTGTGGATCTTATTGCTTTCATATTTGCCCTCAATTCTGTTGTCAACAGTAATGTCCTCTTGAGTTAATCCTTTTCTTCCACATTTCAAAAAAAAGTTGATCCTTTTCTTCCAAAGATGCCGGAGTTGATGTATATTGTTAATTTGGACCAATGTTAATAGGACAGTGCAGGGTGGAGGCAACAGTGAATGGACAATAAAAATATCAATCCTATGATAAAGTGTAGTAGTACTTGAGGTATAACTTTGATGTTTTCGTGAATGCATATAGTCTCTGACACTTGTCTTCCTTTCAAGGTGGTTGATGCAGTAAGCTTGGAACTAGTTCATGTTTTTACCCCTCGTCGTAAAGAGCACCGCGAAGAATTGCCACCAAATGAACCTCCCATTACGAGAATGTTCACTAGTGCAGATGGGCAATGGTTAGCTGCTGTCAACTGCTTTGGAGATGTATATATATTTAATCTAGAGATACAGAGGTAATGGGCCTTCTCTCAGACATGTATCTAGTATCTAATCTATCTTAAATTTCCCCATTGTGGTTATGTTATTTTTAATTCCATAAACTTCTAGGTTCACTATATGACCAACAGACAATTTTTTATAGGGTCAAAATTCTTCATGTTCTTGCGCATTGAAAATATGTAATACATCATTTCCAGTGTTGCACCTTTATCTCTTGAGTAGAACTCCCATTTTCCACTTGATAACTTCAGCTGTCAACTTAGTTCAATATCTTTGTGGGACCTTCATCTTGTATTTCCTGTTCAGGGCACTGACTGAATTTTATTGTGTAACAGGCAACATTGGTTTATATCAAGATTGGATGGTTCCTCCGTTTCAGCGGGTGGCTTTACTCCTAGAAATAGCAACGTGCTTATAGTATCCACATCTTCAAACCAGGTATATGCCTTTGATGTTGAAGCTAAACAACTAGGAGAATGGTCCAACCGGAATACATTCTCCCTGCCGAGAAGATTTCAAGAATTTCCTGGAGAAGTGATTGGGCTTTCTTTTGCTCCTTCTACTAATTCATCATCTGTCATTGTCTACAGTTCAAGGTGTGTCTTTTGCGGTTTTTGACAAAGCTGTTTTTGAGTTTTTGTTACTCTTGGTCTTCTGCTGTCTTATCTAGTTGAATTCTTTTGGTGGCATTTCAGTGTAGGTTCATTTTAATGTGCATTAGCTTATACTGGCCTTTACTAGATAGGGTCTATTAGGAAATGGCACTTCTTTTAGAGAATGGTAAATAACATAAAATGCTGGTTGGCCTCTTAATTGGAGCTAAGTAATAAAGAAATGGACTTATCTAGGCTTGTCATTTTATATGTTTGGCTGTGTTAAGAAGTAGCAGGCAGCACATGCGATATGCTGCACATTGCTGTGGTTCCATCAATTATAGCTGATGAGATTATTTAAAGTAATTTACTAGCTGAAAGTTCTCTCTTTTCTTTTTTGGCTGTGTTAAGAAATCTAATTCCTTATCTGCACGACTGCACCCAAGGGTATCGCCTAGTTGAATGAAGTGGGAGGAGAACCTTGAGGTTCATGTTCAAATCCCAACGAAGACAAAAAACACTAGGTGATGTCTTCTCATCTGCCTAAACCTTGGTAGGCATAGTTACTTGGTATCTGCGTTGGTGTAAGATAACAGTTGCCCTATGGAATAGCTGAGGTCGGCACAAACTGAGCCTGACACCACATCATTAAAAAAAAAGTTGAATTCCTAATCCAACTTAGTGCTGGTCCAAGTCATTCTTAGAAGTGTTCAATTGAACACCCAACTAAGTCTGAAGGAGCAACCTGTGGCTTTAATATTTTGTGGAGATTTATAATGCCTAAGCAGTGTATGCTTCAGTACGTGTACCTTTTAATGGCCCAACGGAAATTTCCTTGACCATGAACTAGTCCTGTTTCCTGCATATTCCTTCTCAGTTTGTTGGATCTTTCTCGAGTTTTCCATCTGGTTAACTTCAAAAAACTGAATTGCATTATTTCAGTGCTTTTAGTTCCATAAATGTAACATGATTAATATTTTATGGCTTCATTCTGCAGGGCGATGTGCTTGATTGACTTTGGGTTGCCAGTTGGTGATGATGACGATATTGACTTAGCTAATGGTCAAGATTTAGCTTTGAAGAAGCTACATAATAGTTCTCCTGCAAATGGGACCTTAAAGCGCAAGTTGAAAGGGAGTGACTTAGATTTGAAACAAAATGGTAGAAAGAATTTTGAATTCTGTGCTTTCAGGGATCCTGTTTTATTTGTTGGACATCTTTCAAGAACTTCCACCTTGATCATAGACAAACCTTGGATTCAAGTGGTTAAAACTCTTGATGCTCAACCCGTTCACAGACGTATTTTTGGGACATAACTTTTGTCACAGTTTTTGTTACAACTTAACTAGGGAATGTTTCGAGGGGAGCATTCAACCCCTTGCACTCATAGATTCTTCTTTGTTGTTAGTTGGAGTTTGGGTGCGGAAAATGTTTGAAATCAATTCTCAAGTTTCAGTATAGCTTCACTTAATCTGCAGGAGTTCTATGGAAATCGCGTGGACCTGTAAATACAACTTGTGAGCTTTACGAAGTGTCCGTTAGCCTGTTCAGATATTGACTAATGTTTTCATGTATCATTTATTTTTTCCAAGTTTCTGTATCAACCAGTTTTGCCTCTTGAAACAAACATTTTTATCCTAAATCTTAAAGCCATTTTCCTCTATTGTAGCCTCTCTTTGCTTTAGTTGGTATAAGATTTGTTTTTAGTTGATGTTCAACTTTCTTTCTTTAGTTGGTAAAATCAAAGAAGAGTTTAGCAAATCTTGGGTCTTTTTCTGATTTTCTCTGATGTTCAAAGTGTAGGATCATATAATTTATTTTGGTCTGCCATCTTCTTTCTTTTTATTTCAAAGCTTACAATCAGATAGTTTATGTGCTTCACTATTACTTCAAGCATTTTCACTATTGTTGCTTGTTTCCATCTACACATGCTACTTTGATGACGACAACAACATAACCAATGTAATTTCACAAGTGGAGTCTGAGTAGGGTCATATGTACGTAGCCTTGCCTCCACCTTGTGAAGATAAACTGTTTTTGATAAACCTTTGGCTCAAGTAAAACATAATAAAATCAAGTATGGAGAGAAAAATACAGTAGTGAAGCAGTTATGCTAAATATAATGGAGAAGAGAAATAGTAGCAACATGTAATACACAATTTTCAAAAGGAGATAAAAAGAATTTAGTCTGATAGCACTAAAACTTCTACTATGCGCGAGATTCAGGGAAGGATTAGACCACAAAGGATTTATTGTATGCAACTTAACCCTATATTTCTGTTGCTGCTGCAAAGGACTTTCCATAAATTGAACCTGTGACCTCTGCCAATTTCTCTTCATAAATAGGGTAGTCTGATGCACTAAAGCTCCTATTATGCGCAGGGTTCGGAGAAGGGCCGGACCACAAGGGTCTATTGTACGCAACTTTATCCTATATTTTTGCTGCTGCAAAGGACTATTTTCATGAGTTGAACCCGTTACCTTTACCAATTTCTCCTCATCAAAAATTCACCCCTCTTCATCAATCTCTTCCATTTCATGGGACCAAACCTAATTGTAAGTTAAACTATTTATTTCATGCAAAATGTCATTTTCTCACTGTTAAATATCTTGGGAGTTTTTGAGGTGTCTAATCTAGTCATATATGTCCTAATTTTGGGTACACTTGTGGAAGATTTCAGTTTTCATATATTTTGTTTGGCCAATATTCCTATCATTGTGGACAATCAGTTCATTAGAAAATTTAAAACAGTACTTGTACAAGTTGACAACATGATTGATTCATTTCCGGCCTCTCGATTCAGATGTGGATCCAAAATTTTGCGAATGATTTTTGTGAAAACCTTGAAAGATGACAATCTCCGGTGGAATAACGTCGATTTTACAGCGGCCAACTACAATGACAACGGCTAACAAGTGAGGTTAGGGTGGGTAGTGTCGCAATGATGACTAGAATTTTTAGATATACATATATATGCTATAAAATTAATATTTTATAAATATTTAAAAGTACCACTATAAAGAGTAATAACTAATAAGAGAGTAGAATACGCTACACCAAGTAATATTTCCTTCTTTTATTTCGTATGTTTATTTATGAGAAGTAGAATTATCAATTTATTATACGTGATTTTTTATTTTTATTTTTGCTTAAATGAAGGTTGATATTTATCTTGAAAGTTGAAACACTTCAAAGAATCTTAGTGTCTACGTGCACGTGTGCGCACAGATATAATTTCAATAATTGGTACAAAACAAAAGATTGTGTGGAAGCAATTGCTAGGCCTAACTCTATGTATGTTATCTCTACTTTTTCATTTTCTTAACATAATATGGACAAAATTCATGTCTGGAATCTTTTGACTTTAATGGATCATTACAACTTTTAAAGGAAAAAGGAAAAAAAAATACAATTTGCAACACTAAGCTTTCGTTATACGTGGGAAGGGTGATTACACAGAATATAGCGTATTTTTAGCTTATTCAGAACATAATCTTAGATAGGAGAGTGTGAAGATTGCGGATAAGGGTAGAAGGTTAGTAAGTAGTTGAGCTTTGTCTTAGTACGTATTAGCCTATTCATGTATTTTGTTTGGTGGTAATATAGAGCACCGTGTCTGTCATAGTATTAGCCTATTCATGTAGTCTTTGGCTTTTGGTATCTGATATCATTTGTGGTTTACTATGTTACGTTTAGGTGATCGCACCTTGTTGTTGATGTTACAGTTCCTTGCATATATATATGTTCCGCACTGATTTGTTATTAGTTGTCATTTTTCTCTCAGATCCACTACCGATTTTTCTTTTAATTACTCCTTTGATTTACTTGAGTCGAGGATCTTTCAGAAACAACCTTTCTATCTCGAAAAGATAGTGATAAGATCTGCGTACATTCTACCCTCTCCAAACCCTACTTTATGAGATATATTTTTGTTGTTGTTGTTGTTGTAAGTTTTCATTATACGTGGACTATACAAAAGCGTGATATTCATATGCAATTTTATCTCATATTTTTTACAATTATTAGTATTACATTAGTCTTTCTTACCATTTATTGACCTAGTTTATTCCCTTCTAATTATATATGATTGTTTCGACAACAAGAAAAGCAATCCATACATGGTTCATTTTGATGGTCAATGGTTTTAAACAGTACTATCTGTGCATCAAACTGTTCTTTTAATAATTTTAAACAATATATCCTTAAGTATGCTACTCACTTGTGAAAAAAAAACATCTACTAAAATGAAACCTTTTGTCTTACAGTATTTCTAATTCGTAAAGTGATAATAATCGTCGTGTTCTACATGCAAAATCTTTTACTATTCTATATATGTTCTTTCCAAATATATTTTTTATTTATTGGGATAAAGTCTTTCCTTTGCAGAATCTTGTACTTATAAAGCAATCGTCTCTCATCCTAGAAAAACTAGAGTATAATTCCAACGAAGCTTTTGAAAAAATCTCGTGAATTCGTGAAAAGTCTTGTGACTTTCTTACGAAAATATCAATATTTATTTGGATATAGATGATATCTCTTTATTCTTTCTAACACAATAAAGCAAATCAATTGAGTGAAAGTAGGTTTTGACAATTCCTATTTTACAAACTTAAACTATCCCTTGTATTCATAATGTTAGCATGGACAAAAGGTTACATTCAATCACATGCAACCTCAGAGCTAACTACTGGATAATAAATATTCGATAAAATAGTTGAGGTGTGCGTATACTGATTTGATCAGTACTTTTATAAATAAAGAAAGAGCGCAATACTATAATTGCATTATTCTCTTCCAATTAAAACTTCCACTTGTGCAATAACCCAATTTTATTCTATGATGATATTAGTAATAAGAATTGATTAAAGTGGACCATAAAATTGGGGAAATTGTCAGCACTCAGGAACAATAGCTGGAAAGTCTTGTCATTTTCCCAAAACTATGTCACTCTCCAAGATATGGATGGCAATTCTAAGGATCATATGACCAATAAAGATTTGGACAAAATCAATAATTGGACCAAATATTTTTTATATATAGTTATATAGATGACATTTATAGTGTGTAGCTGTCATGATGAAGATGGGATTGAGCCCTTTTTGGTCCCTTTTGGTAGAAAATGAGACTTAATATGGATCAATCTTTATCATTCATCTTGTCTTGTTACAATTTTTAGCAGATTACATTACCAGATTTCACCCAACTCAAATATTCTGATCACATCTAAGTTACTGGTTATCAGAGTGAGTGTGGATTTAAAGTTTATTGTTTCAAAATTTGCCGAGGGTTTTTCAGAAACACCCTCTCTACCTCCCATGAGGTAGTGTAAGGTTTGCGTGCGTACACTCTATCTTCCCTAGACCTCACTTGTGGGATTCACTGGGTATTGTTGTTGTCGTTTGTTGTTGGTTTCGAAACTCGAGTCCTTTAGAGTTATTGAGTTCTAAATTAATTATTCATACATATTCAATGAATTTTTAATATATATAAATACAAGGTGTAAATTAAAGTTATTGAGTTCGGTCGAATCTGTAACCGAAGAGCTAGTTCTGCTCTTGCTAAGGATAAAGAAAAGAATCTTACAGATTTAAAAATTAGAGATCGAGGTCTAAATATTTAGTATGAATTATAGTTCAAATATTTCTTAACCTATTTCGTGTTGCAAATATTAGAATAAATATCTAATAAAGTAGAACCATCTTTATTAAGATGACAAACACATTTTATTACTATCAATAGGATCAATTATAACAAGTCACAAACACCCATATTTCGAAAATAGAAAAACAAAGAAATTCTTGTGTTTACACTAACTCATAAATAAATACTACATAACACGTGTCTCTAGATACATTATTACCACTAAATAGTAGTTAATTAACACTCTCTTCGTTTTATTTTACTTGACCTATATTGATTTGATACAATTCTTGAGAAAACTTTAATTAAACGTGTATTTTACTAAACTAATTTTATTAAGGGAAAAGGGGAAAATATACCCCCAACAATTTGTGATTAAGAGAAGATATACCCTCCGTTAAAAAAATAGAGCAAATATACCCCTGTCGTCTATGGAATGGTGCAAATTATACCCTTACCGTCTATGGAATGGTGCAAATATACCCCTACCGTCTATGGAATGGTGCAAATATATCCTTTTTACTAATAGAGTTGTATTTATTTTAATTAAATAATATTTATCTTATTTTTTAAATTAAAAAAAGACAAATAAATTTATATTTAATAGGTAAAATGGTGCTAAAAATACAGTTTCATCTAACTAATCTATAATACATTTCCATAGAAAAAGTACAGATGGTTATGAAGGTACTACATAGTCAGAAATGCGAGTATTTTAATTTTCATCGGAGGTTTTCTAAATTGAAAATCTGTGGGTTATTGTTTTTGTTCGGATCGTGCGGGTTGGGACATTTAAAGAATAAATGGACTAGTTAAAATAAATCCATTTGTCTTTTTTCAATTTTAAAAAATAAGATAATTATTATTTAATTAAAAAAATATAGTCCGGTTAGTAAAATGGTATATCTGTACCATTCCATAAATGGCAGGGGTATATTTGCTCCACTTTTTTAACGGAGGGTATATCTGCTCTAAATCACAAAGTTGAGGGGTATATTTGCCCTTTTTCCCTAAATGATATTTTGAAACTCTAAATTTGATTACTAGTACTATTTTATATAGTTATTTAATCGTAAGGGAAGTATGAAAAAGAAGTAATAGAACTCTTGATTTGCGAAAATGAATAAGTAAATTAAAATATCTAATTTTAATATAGGGACCAAGTAAAATGAAAGAGGGAAAGTACATATTTTTACCTCAATCTCCTGATAATTTGCAGCATAAAACATCCTCTCTCTTTTTTTTGTGGGGGTGGGGTTGGTGGTGCTGGGGTAGAAGAATTATTTTTTACAAACTCTTTAAACTTAAGCTAATTAACTATCTCATGAATTTGTGAACAACCAGAGAGCATAACATAGCATAGTGGTTAAAAAATGATGAGCACCACTGGAGTGAAAAAAATGTCCTAGTTTTTTTTTTAAAATAAAAATATGCTAGTGTTTGAAATAAGGACAAAATTTTTATCTAACATGCGTAGTGATGGGATGATTGAAATTCTCCACCTTTAATAAGAAGTTTGAAGCTCGAGCTTTTAAAATTAAAAAAATTGTGTTGGGAGCGTCGCCCTCCAAAAATAGAACCTTCAATGCGTGAGTCCGAATTTAGTCTAGCCAAATCAAAAGAAAAAAACACACAAGTTTAAGTAAAGACAGATTATTTTTTTCTTCTGTTTTCACATTTATACTTTGAGGTTGTTTCCCACTACATAGACAGGAACAAATAACTAGAAGAAGGATTAACAAAAGAAAAAAGATAAGTAGGATAAATACAAGAATATCCTCAAAATCTTTTTTTTTTTTTTTTTTTTTTTTTTTTTTTTACTTTTCATGTCCCATTTACCCCCACAATCTAATTCTCTTCAAATGCAGCAACTGACATTACAGTAAATATACAAATTGTCCAGTTTTTATCCCCTCTTTCTTCCCTTCAGAACACCTGCAAGATGCACAAAGCCAAACCATTTAATTTAACATACTTAATAATTGAAACTAGCTTGACTTATTTTAACATAATCCTCTAAAAGTATGTGCATTTTTGGAGGATCCGACACAGATATGATAGTTTTTGTGGAGAGTCCGAGCAAATATATAAATATTAACCTATGTTGCTCGGGCTCATAAAAAATGTCATCGGGTGCGTGTTGGATCCTTCAAAAGTAATGCATTAGTGGAGGACCGACACATGTTCGACAATTTTTTTGAGGCTGAGCAACATAGATTTTAGCCTATGTTGCTCGAACTTTCAAAAAATGTCGTTGGGTGCTTATTGGATCCTTCAAAAATAGTTCATTTTGGAGGATCCACACAGGTGTGACAAGTTTTAAGGAGAGTCATAACAATATAGATTTTAACCTATGTTGCTCGAACTCTTCAAAAGATATCGTTGTGTGCGTGTCTAATCCTCCAAAAGTAGTGCTTTTTTTTTAAGAATCCGACACAGGTGCGACAATTCTTTTGAAAAGTCTGACCAACATAAATTTTTTAACTACATTCACATACCAGATTTCTCAGATGAAGCTTTCCCATTCACAGATGTTTTCAAGAAACCAAAATGTTTCCCCATAACAGATTTACCCTGAAAGAGAAAAAAAAATGATATACTGGCATTTGCAAAGAATAACAAGCCATGACAGCAGAAAAACAAAGAAGAAAATTACCTTTGAATATGTTCCAGAGTAGCCTGCTACTTGCTCCATGTAAGTTGTATCATTATAAAAACTTGTGTTATCCTGAAAACACAAATGACAATTGTAAATGAATGAACTTGTTCATTCTTCATGTACGGCGCGTGATTGTTGAGACATAATATAATTAAGTCATCAGAAGCCTCTCAAGCTTTTAGATGAGACGATCTCACACTACTTAAAACGGTGTGGAGTTAAAGGTATATACTACATCACCTTCTTCATGTAGTCATTTTCTTTTTCACTGTGACTACACGAGGTAGACGTCAATGCCTAACCCCCACCCCACCACCACAAAACGGATTTTGATAAGGGTGAAAAAGTCTAAAGGACATCTCGGTGCTCAAAGCATCCAACGTTAGCAGGATCCAGAAAAGGGCCACAACCCAAGGGATATGATGTAAACAGTCTACCTCAATGCAAGCATTAGTGGTTATCTTAATGTAGTCATTTTCTTTTGGCTATGAATACACGAGGTAGACGCCAATGCCTAACCCCCATCCCACCATCACAAAACGGATTTTGATAAAGAGTAAAAAAGTCTAAAAGGGTAGCTCGGCGCACAAAGCATCCCGACACCTCAAGGGATGTGATGTAGACAACCTACCCTAATGCAAGTATTAGTGGCTGCTTCCACGGCTCACACAAAGACAACTTTACCGTTGCTCCAGGACTCCCCTTCAAGGGTAAAAAAGTTCATAAAAAAGAAATTCAAAGAGACAAAACTGAACTTGCCTTTTGGAAATTTGATACAGGAGAACTAGCAGTGTCATCAAGATAAAGATTCTTGTTTTTTCCACTCTGCTCTTTTATTTTCCTTCTCTGTTTTGCCTTTGTGTTTTCTTCACAATACAATTCTTTATCCTCATGAAAATTATGTGGTGGACCAGATGAAGCATCAGAAACCATAGACAAATCTTCTGATTTTCCTCTACTATCATAAACACTTCTCCCCTTAACTCCATTGAATTGATCTGAAGAATATGAGAATTCATCAAAGTACATTGTCCATCCAGATTCACATTCACTAGTGCATCCAGAACCTGATATGTCCATCAAGATTTCACCTTTGTTACTTCAAGAAAAAAAAAGGCTATTTATGATAGAAGAGGGGCTAGTAATAGTTAATAAAGAAAGAATTAAAAGATTAATATGGGCTGATTTCTATTTGTTGGTAGTGTATTTATAAGTAGGGAGAGGAGAAGAGTAAGGTATATACTCCCTCCGTTCCTAAATAATTGTCACGTTTTTTTGTTTGCACGCTCCTTAAGAAAAACATTAACTAAAGGGTAATATGACTAAGGGTGAAAGTGGAAACAAACGACTAATTATGTCTTGATTTTCTAAAATGACAAGTATTATGGATCATCTATTTTTAGTAAGAATGACAAGTATTTAGGAACGGATGGAGTACTATGTAGAACCAACCAAACTTAGCACACTCAAATAGTAGACTAGTTTTGTCTGTTTGCTTTATCTGTTCCCACTTTTTTTTCTTCTCAATTTTGTAAAGAATCAACATTTGCCAGTTGGCTTTAGACATGGGGTAGGGAAATAGAGAGAATGAGTCATGGCCATTGGCAATTGATATTGGTAACGAAAGGTGATTAGTTTAGGACGCTTCACGCTCAAGCAAGTTGGGGTCGATTATATGAATTATTACTATCCATGACATACATTTAAAGCCCGTCAACACGTGTCTAGGTGAGCACATATCCTAATGTATTCTGTATTGTGAGGTTTTATTTTGTTGGATGTGCGAACAAAGTCACACCTTGTTAGTTGAAAAGATTTGAAAGCTACATATAACGTGTAGAATCTCTTGATGGTGTGAGGCCTTTAAGGAAAAACCGTGTGGGCTCGGCCCAAAACGAATAATATCACACCATGCATGTTAAGAGTATCTTTGGGTTGATTTAGCCCCACAACTGATATCAGAGCCCACGTTTAGCAGGATGAGTATGACGAAGGCAGATGATGTTTGGGGCTCAGTTTACTTCCTCTTACGAGCTTAGAGACGAAGGCATACAAAATGAAGCTAGTTGAATCTCAGAAATTGACCAGTGAATCATGGTGATTGGCCACGTAAGGTGTAGGATCTCTTAATGCTGTGAGGCTTTTTGAGAAAAACCGCGGGGACTTCAGTTTACTTCCCCTTACGAGCTTAGAGACGAAGGCATACAAGAAGAAGCTAGTTGAATCTTAGAAATTAACCAGTGAATCATGGTGATGGGCCACGTAAGGTGTAGGATCTCTTAATGTTGTGAGGCTTTTAAAGAAAAACCGTGGGGACTTGTCTCAAAGCAGATAATATCACTCCGTATTAAGAGTATCTTTAAGTTAATTTAGCCCAAGACATTTTAACTTCTCTAATTTTACCATAATTGTCAACCTACCACAAAACCCTCCTCCTTTATCTAGAATTGAGGTCGACAATATGAGCAAAACTCCCACTATAATACCATATGTATGACCTTAACTGGATGCAAATGAAGCATTTTCTTGGATCACTTATTTGCTGACATAAGAGGACCATTTAAAAACAAAATCTCTTGGCTCCATTGGTTTCTTAATTGGCCATGATTGGAGGCACAGGTCTTTGATGGGCTTACCAGTTTGTCCTAGTCTGCTTGACTTCTGAAAATCTCCTAGTAATGCTATAAGACCATAAATGTCAATTCTTGGAAAATAATGCATATATGGCCCATCATTAAATCACAATATGACAAGTTATTATTGGGTTGTTGTATACCAATCGAGTTTAATTTCTATACGTTGACAATACAATATCTTTTTACATTATGAGGTCACTAGTTGAACGGTTATCACACGTAATTACTCGTAACATGTGTAATTAAAAACTTGAAAAGTAAAATAACAATGTTTTACGACGTACAAACTTCATTACACTGTCAGTGAATATAAGTTAAATCTGTATAGATATCATCTGCTAGTGTTTGCAATAAATTTTAATGTGATAGAAAATAAATTGTAATCACAATTAAAATATGATGAAATATATATTTTATTGATGAATATTTGTGAATACAATTATGTTCCTCCCTTGATTCTTCTCTCTGGCTTTTCTCTGTGATTCGAGGGCTGTTAGTAGCGTATTTCTAGAATATAGGATAATGTGGACCTCCTTGCAAAGTATTTGATCGCGAGGAACATCACGGCATACTTTGAGAAAGGCAATATTTAATGCCTTGGATCTCTTTATGAATATCCCATGAGTTTATGAAATTTTGAGATGCCTTTTCAAAGAAATATGTTACCCTTAAAATAAGTGTGATTCAGGGTTAAGGGTTAAGTAGCCTTCAAGTCAGAGTTTAGAGTAGAATAGCCTCCAAAAAACTAGGCGAGTAGCCTCCAAAAAATCTAACAGGATTGAATTGGTATTATAGAAACTCACAAAATTTCGATATCTACCGCTAGCTGCAGGCCTCAGGTGAAAAAATGACCATTCACATGTAGGGAGAGATATGAAAAGGTGTCAAAATTAATTGTTCTTTATTAGGAGGGGAAATAGTTGCCCATATAAGGCCAAATTTATGGTATGCAAAACATTTAATTGAGTGGTCATGGAGTTACTGTAGGGTATCCTATATGATTCATTTGGTCCCTTACCCTAATAATATATGCACATGCACTCTGCTGGCACGGGCGGAGCCACAGTGATAGTTATGAATTTTACGGAACTCAATAATTTTAGTGGCAACTCATAATAATTTTGGCTCAATCCTGTAGTTATGTTAAAAAAAATATTTTATATGAAGAAATAATTTATTCACAACCTAATAAGTAAAAGAAATTATATTGAGAACTCATAAACTAAAAATCCTGACCACCCTTGAAGCAACTTAATTATAGGTAGGGTCCAGAAGCTGGAAGAACACCGGACATTACACGATATCTAGTGTGCCCCTGGTGGCCCTTTAAAATTCAGAGGACCGAGTGTGTCACGCCCCGAGGCTATCCCCTGGACGCGACACGATGCTTAGTGTCATGAGTGACCCCAAGCTAACCCATGGCATGACATATCTAAGTAAAACCAATTTAAAGATATGTATTGTGCGGAAAACTAAAGCAATTGAATATCTGAAAGCGGGAAGAACCCAAACTAAATCTGAATATATAAGAATCTGGTTTAGTACTGGGTAACAATACTAAAAGTGTTGAATCTAGTCTATGTCTGAAAGCCATCTAACTGAATAGGAGTTGCTGGGACATGCCCCCAGCTAACTCTAACAAAACTGAAGACTGAAGATAAATACTGAAATAAAGGCATGTCTATTATCCCCGAACTATTGAGGACTCACCACTGAGCTGCTGAGTACGGACCGGAGGTCAGGTTAGGCGCGATCTGGATGTTGAGTTCCCGAACCTACATCATGAAACAATGTAGCACAAAAGTATGCGTCAGTACTTTGAATGTACTGAGCATGCAGGATACAAACTGGACTGAACAATATATATATATCAAAAAACTGAACATAAGAATAAACACGTTGAACTGTAACTGAGAGTTGTACTGAATGCAGTGACCAAGTATAAATCATGAAATAACATGTTGATCTGAATAATGGACATGAGTACTGAATACAAGGTCAATGCACATGAATCTGACTGAGGGAGATACTACTAACTGACATACCCAAAGCTGAAATAACTGTGGGGCCAACCTGTAACCCTGGGTGGAAGGGAGTTCATACCTTGCCAAGGGTACAAACGAGTCTGACGTGGATCCACTGTTGATGTCCACAAGGGACAAGGAGGTGCAGCCTAGTCTGACAGCTGACTCCTTCAAACCTACGGTGGCGCCGTAGTTCTGGGACTTGGGGATTGCTACTAAGGGTCATAACCTAAGATAACAGCTAAGCCCTCATCCCTAGTCCGCTCGGTACTAAGTCTACTCCCAACTGAATATAAGCTAGCATGCAACTATAACACTGGATAGCTCAAAATACTGATATAATCTGAGAATGCACACAACCATGCTGTAGGATATGACATTCAAATTCTGAAATCTGATCATCTGACTAAGTCTGCCTAACATGTATAATCTATGGAGTACTGAAAATTACAACAAGTTAGGGTTCTGAATTCTGTACATGAACTATACTGATTCTCCAAGGAAACATGCACTAAGCATTATATAATTCTATAACATCTGAATAACAAGACTTCTCTAAGGTCTATAAACCCTAGGTTTTTAGCATTTATGAAGAACCGAAGGGATTTGACTGAGTGATAGGGACCTAATGGGTGAAAGGAACCCACTAGTGAAATTTCGCATACCTGTATGAAGATTCTACGGTTGAACCTTTGGATTCTGAGAGGAACTTGGAGAAAACCCTTTTTGCCTTGTTCTTGAGAGTGAGCATTCTGTTCTTGAGAGATTTGCTAAGTATGAGTGATTTAGGAGTAATGAGGAAGAAATAGAGTTTAAAACCCTTTAATTACCCTGGAAAAGACCGGAATACCCCTGGAAAAGTTTAAAAGAATCTGCAGAAAATCGTGTTCAGGGATCACGGCTCGGTTGACGGATCGTCCTTCTGAACGATGGACCGTCAACTGGAGCCGTGGTTCTGCCGTTGAGTTTTTGGGCCTCTGGTCCTAGGAACAACGGCTCAACAGGAAGGTCCATCCTCCTGAATGACGGGCCGTCATTTGACCCGTGGTCCCTGGGACTAGAATTGGGGTCCTCTGATTCTGGGAGATTACAACTCCTCAGGACGAACCGTTCTTCTGAACGACGGCCCGTCAAGTGACTCGTGGTTTCTAAAGACAGAGCTGAGGGTCCACTGGAATTGGGACTACGGTTTGAACGACGGACCGTTCTTCTGAACAATGGTCCATTGCCTGAACCGTGGTCCCTGGGGCAGAACTAATGGGCTACTGGTTCAGGGATTATGGTTTCAAACGACGGACTGTTCTTCTGAACGACGGTCCGTGGTTTGAGCCGTGATTCCTGGGAACTTGAACTTCTTCTGAAATTTTTATTTTCTACTGCTTTATCTGAGCTTAGTCTGAGCTTGGAAGTTCTGGGGTGTTACAATATCTCCCCCTTGGGATCATTCGTCTTTGAATGAAGACGAAACAAGTTGGGTTTAGAGGGAAAGAGATGCAATCCCTACCAATAGAGTACTAGAAACTGATATTTAACTGAACTGAGTTCCATGAATATACAGGTATGCTGAAATGTAAGGAAAGCTGATGGAACAAGGTACTGAGACTGAATTTACGCAAGAGTAAACTGAAAGACTGAAGAGGAATTATTACCTCAAGCTGAAACTGAGTCGGAGGGAAAGAGGTGAGGGTACTTGGACATCATGGCTGCTTCTGCTTCCCAAGTAGCTCCCTCTACGGACTGGTTCCTCCACAAAACTTTGACTGAAGCGACTTCCTTATTCCTCAACCTACGAACCTGACGGTCAAGAATCTCGACTGGAACCTCCTCATAGGTGAGGCTATCCTTCACAGCCACACTTTCTAAGGGGACAATCGATGTCGGATCACCCACACACTTCTTCAGCAAGGAAATGTGAAAGATTGGGTGAACAGCTGCTAATTCTGCTGGCAACTCTAACTCATAAGCCACATTACCAACCCTTTTCAGGATCTTGTAAGGGCCTACATATCTGGGACTGAGCTTCCCTTTCTTGTCGAATCTCATCACACCCTTCATGGGTGACACTTTCAGGAAAACCCAATCATCACTTTCGAACTCTAAGTCTCTTCTCTTAACATCTGCATAGGATTTCTGACGACTCTGAGCTGTCTTAAGCCTATCTCTGATGAGGTGAACTTTTTCCATAGCCTCATGAATCGAATCTGGTCCAATCAAGGTTGCTTCACCTACTTCAAACCAACCAACAGGTGATCTACATCTGCGCCCATATAGAGCCTGGTATGGGGCCATCTGAATGCTAGAATAGTAGCTGTTATTGTAGGCGAACTCTATGAGAGGTAGGTGATTATCCCAACTACCCTTGAAATCGATCACGCAAGCTCTCAACATGTCCTCTAAAGTCTGAATGGTACGCTCTGTCTAACCATCCGTCTGCGGGTGAAATATTGTGCTGAGCTTTACCTGAGTGCCAAGACCTTTCTGGAATGACTTCCAGAAGTGAGATGTAAACCGAGGGCCTCTATCTGAGATGATAGACAAAGGAACTCCATGAAACTTGACTATCTCACTTATGTAGATCCTGGCATAATCTTCTGCTGAATCTGTAGTCTTGACTGCTAAGAAGTGAGCTGACTTGGTAATTCTGTCCACTATTACCCAAATAGAATCGTGCTGCCTGCGAGTACGGGGTAGACCCGTTATGAAATCCATGTTAACCACTTCCCACTTCCAAGTAGGAATGCTAATCTTCTGAGTCACACCTCCTGGTTTCTGATGTTCTACCTTTACCTGCTGACAATTGGGATTCTTGGCCATGAAATCCGCGATGTCCCTCTTCATGCCATTCCACCAATAGACTTTCCGTAGATCACGGTACATCTTATTGTTACCTAGATGAATGGAATATCTGGAACTATGGGCTTCTGTAAGGATCTGCTGCCTTAACTCACCCACATTTGAAACACACAAGCGACCCGGGTAGCGAAGTACACCATCTCCTCCTTGGGAGAAAACCTTTACTCTCTGCTGATGAACTGCACCCTTCAACTGAAGCAATATAGGGTCACTATCTTGTTTCTCCTTAACCTCTGCTGCTAGGGAAGATTCCGCTCCATTTTGAACTATCACACCACCTTCTAACGTGTCCATAAGGCAAACCCCTAAGCGAGCCAGCCGATGAACATCTCTGGCTAGTTCTCTCTTTTCTTCCTCAACATGAGACACACTACCCATAGATAGTCTGCTGAAGGCATCAGCCACTACGTTGGCCTTGCCCGGGTGGTAGAGCACATTCATGTCATAATCCTTGAGGAACTCAAGCCATCTCCTCTGACGAAGGTTCAACTCTCTCTGAGTGAACACATACTGGAGGCTCTTATGGTCTGTGAACACGTCAACATGGAAACCATACAAATAGTGCCTCCAAATCTTTAGGGCAAACACCACCGCTGCAAGCTCGAGGTCATGAGTTGGGTAATTCTTCTCATGGACCTTAAGGTGTATGGAGGCATAAGCTATGACCTTACCCTGCTACATTAAGACACAGCCCAGGCCGACTCTGGATGCATCGCAATAAACCACATAACCATCTGAACCTTCTGGTAGAGTCAAGACAGGAGCTGTAGTCAACCTGGTCTTCAGTTCTACGAAACTCTGCTCACACTCATCTGACCACTGAAACTTGACTTTTTTCTGAGTCAATCTAGTCAATGGGGATGCTATAGATGAGAATCCTTCAACGAACCTTCTATAATAGCCAGCCAAACGCAAGAAACTTCTGATATCTGTAGGAGAGGTCGGTCTGGGCCAGTACTTTACAGCCTCAATCTTATGAGAATCAACACTGATCCCTTCTCCGGATACTATATGACCAAGGAAAACGACCGACTGTAACCAGAATTCACACTTGCTGAACTTAGCAAATAGCTAACGATCCTTGAGAGTTTACAGAACAACCCTCAGATGAGTCGCATGCTCCTCTTCATTTCAAGAGTAAACGAGGATATCATCAATGAAAACGATAATGAATAAATCCAAATACTGTTTGAATACCCTGTTCATTAAGTCCATGAAATCTGCAGCAGCATTGGTTAGTCCAAAAGACATAACAACAAATTCGTAGTGACTATACCGAGTTCTGAAGGTTGTCTTCGGGATGTCATTATTTCTGACTTTGAGCTGATGATAGCCAGATCTGAGGTCTATCTTAGAGAAATAACTGGCACCCTGAAGCTGGTCGAATAAGTCATCAATCCTGGGGATAGGATATTTGTTCTTGATTGTGACTTTATTCAACTGACGATAGTCTATGAACATCCTGAGAGAACCGTCTTTCTTACGCACGAACAATACTGCAGCACCCCATGGAGAGATGCTGGGTCTGATGAAGCCTTTATCTAAAAGGTTTTTCAACTGATCTTTCAATTCCTTAAGCTCAGCTGGAGCCATTCTGTAAGGAGGAATTGAAATAGGCTGGGTATCTGGAAGGAGATCAATTCTGAAGTCGATTTCCCTTTCTGGGGGAACTCCGGGAAGATCTTTTGGGAACACTTCTGGAAACTCACTAGCTACCGAGACTGACTCAAGAGTTGGGGTTTAGGAGTTTGAATCCTTAACCCAAACTAGATGATAGATATACCATTTGGAAATCATCTTTCTGGCCTTAAGGTAGGAAATGAAACGGCCTACAGGCACTGAGTTACTACCCTTCCACTCTAGGATTGGCTCATTAGGAAACTGAAAATGAACGATCCTAGTTCTGCAATCGACGGAGGCATAACAGGAATGTAATCAATCCATGCCTAGAATAATATCAAAATCCACCATTTCTAACTCTACAAGATCTGCTGAGGTGACTTTCTGGGAAACTGTGACTGGGTAATTTTTATATACCCGTCTAGCTATAACTGGGTCACCAACTGGAGTAGAAACTGAGAAGGGTTCTAGAAGAGTTTCTGGACTGACATCAAAGTTTACTGTTATATATGGAGTAACGAAAGAAAGCATAGCTCCTGGATCTAACAATGCATAAACATCAGAATTAAAGACTCGTAACGTACCCGTGACCACATCAGGAGAATCTTCCTGGTCCTGATGACCCTGAAGTGCATACAACCTGTTCTGGTGCTGACCGCCACCCGTACCATATGAGGCACCCTGCTGAGTAGGGAGACCTGCGAGAGCTGCTGTAGAACCGGTCTGAGTCTGAGGGCGAACATCCTTACCCTTCTGAGAAGCTGTAGGACAATCCCTCATCATGTGGCCTGGCTTACCACATCCAAAGCAATTTTTGCTGCCTGCCATGCACTCACCTTGGTGGTTCTTACCACACTTCTTACACATCGGATTAGTGCGCCCACTAGTAATTGAACCTTGGGACTTGGATCCAGACACTCTACCCCGTCGGTCCTTCTTGAACTTAGGCACTGGGGCACTAGCAGAAGATGGAGCTGATGCTGAATTTTTCTGTCGATACTGAGATCGATTTCCACCCTCTAACCTCTGCTGAAAGTGGCTATACTCATCTGTCCTAGCCCTCTTAGCATCACCTCCCCTTTACTTGATCTTTTCCTCATCAATCTGTTGAGCATAAGTAACTAACCTGGAGAAGTCCATTTCTTTCACAAGCATGGTCGTCTTGCATTCCTTGACCACATCGTCGGACACACCCGACACGAACTTGCTCATGCAAGCTCGGGAGTCGGCTACTATCGCTGGAGCATACTTGGATAACTGTGTGAACTTCAAAGCGTAGTCATGTACACTCATGTCATCCTGCCTCAAGTTGATGAATTCCTGAACCTCAGCTTCCCTGAGCTCTAGTGGAAAGAATCTGTCCAGGAAAGCAGTCCTGAACATATCCCAAGTCACTGCACCTGCATTGGTACAACGGTATTCCTTCCACTGCTGGTACCAAGTGTAGGCCACTCCCTTCAGCTGATAAGCGGTCAAGTCTGCACCCTCGACTGAAGTGACACCCATAATATCAGTGACCTTCTGGATGTCCTCAAGGAACTCTTGGGGATCCTCTTCTGACCTGAACCCATGAAACTCTGGAGGGTTCATCCGAGTGAAGTCCCATATTTTGGCTGCAGCAGCATTGACATGAGGTGTAGCTGGTGCGGCAACTTGTTGGTTGACCTGAGCGGTCATGGCTTGAGCGAGCACTTGGAAGGCAGCCCTGAATTCAGCATGCGTAACCTGCTCGTTTAAGGGGTCTGCTGGGGCTCCAGGCTGGTTTCTAGCGTTAGCTCTTCTTGGAGGCATTTTATTGAAATGCGAAGAGCACGAGTTAGAATAGAGAGAGATCAATTAGAGTTCACACTCTATAGCATGAGCTGGAAAAGAAAAAAGGGAAGTTATTCTTAATAACGTCTCATAGCCCCTCCTTCATAAGTGTGGCGCGCTTCACACCCATGAAGAAGACTCTACTTGACGCGGCTTTCAGACATCCTAGGACACTTGAACCTTATGCTCTGATACCAAGTTTATCACTCCCCGAGGCTACCCTCTGAACGCGACACGGTGCTTAGTGTCACGAGTGACACCAAGCTAACCCATGGCATGGCATATCTAAGTAAAACCAGTTTAAAGATATGTATTGTTCTGAAAACTAAAGCAATTAAATATCTGAAAGCGGGAAGAACCCAAACTAAATCTGAATATATAAGAATCTGGTTTAGTACTGGCTGAATAACAATACTAAAAGTGCTGAATCTAGTCTATGTCTGAAAGCCATCTAACTGAATAGGAGTTGCTGGGACATGCCCCCAGCTAACTCTAACAAAACTGAAGACTGAAGATAAATACTGAAATAAAGGCATGTCTATTATCCCCGAACTATTGAGGACTCACCACTGAGCTGTTGAGTACGGACCGGAGGTCAGGTTAGGCGCGATCTGGATGCTGAGTGCCCGGACCTACATCATGAAATGATGTATCACAAAAGTATGTGTCAGTACTTTGAATGTACTGAGCATGCAGGATACAAGTTGGACTGAACAATATATATATATATAACTGAACATAAGAATAAACATGCTGAACTGTAACTGAGAGTTGTACTGAATGAAGTGACCAAGTATAAATCATGAAATAACATGCTGATCTGAATACTGGACATGAGTACTGAATACAAGGTCAATTCACATGAATCTGACTGTGGGAGATACTACTAACCGACATACCCCAAGCTGAGCTAACTGTGGAGCAAACCTGTAACCCTAGGTGGAAGGGAGTTCATACCTTGCCAAGGTTACAAACGAGTCTGACGTAGATCCACTGTTGATGTCCACAAGGGACAAGGAGGTGCAGCCTAGTCTGACAGCTGACTCCTTCAAACCTACGGTGGCGCCGTAGTTCTGGGACTTGGGGATTGCTACTAAGGGTCATAGCCTAAGCTGACAGCTAAGCCCTCATCCCTCGTCCGCTCGGTACTAAGTCTACTCCCAACTGAATATAAGCTAGCATGCAACTATGACACTGGATAGCTCAAAATACTGATATAATCTGAGAATGCACACAACCAAGCTGTAGGATATGACATTCAAATTCTGAAATCTGATCATCTGACTGAGTCTGCCTAACATGTATAATCTATGGAGTACTGAAAATTACAACAAGTTAGGGTTCTGAATTCTGTACATGAACTATACTGATTCTCCAAGGAAACATGGACTAAGCATTATATAATTCCATAACATCTGAATAGCAAGACTTCTCTAAGGTCTATAAATCCTAGATTTTTAGCATTTATGGAGAAACGAAGGGATTTGATTGAGTGATAGGGACCTAATGGGTGAAAGGAACCCACTAGTGAAATCCCACATACCTATATGAAGATTCTACGATTGAACCTTTGGATTCTGAGAGGAACTTGGAGAAAACCCTTTTTGCCTTGTTCTTGAGAGATAGCGTTCTGTTCTTGAGAGATTTGCTAAGTATGAGTGAGTTAGGAGTAATGAGGGAGAAATAGAGTTAAAACCCCTTTAATTACCCCCAAAATGACTTAGAATCTGAATTAAAATTTTTGAGAAAAGACCAGAATACCCCTGGAAAAGTTTAAAAGAATCTGCAGAAAATCGTGTTCAGGGATCACGGCTCGGTTGATGGACCGTCTTTCTGAACGACGGACCATCAACTGGAGTCATAGTTCTGCCTGTGAGTTTTTGGGCCTCTGGTCTTAGGAACGACAGCTCAACAGGACGGTCCATCCTCCTGAATGACGGACCGTCATTTGACCTGTGGTCCTTGGGACTAGAATTGGGGTCCTCTGATTTTGGGAGATTACGACTCCTCAGGACGGACCATTCTTCTAAACGACGGCCCGTCAAGTGACTCATAGTTTCTGAAAACAGAGCTGAGGGTCCACTGGAATTGGGACTACGGTTTGAACGACGGACCGTTCTTCTGAATGACGGTCTGTTGCCTGAACCGTGGTCCTTGGGGCAGAACTAATGGGCTATTGGTTCAGGGATTACGGTTTCAAACGACGGTCCGTGGTTTGAGCCGTGATTCCTGGGAACTTGAACTTCTTCTAAATTTTTTATTTTCTACTGCTTTATCTAAGCTTAGTATGGGTTTGGAAGTTCTGGGGTGTTACAGAGTGTCATCCACGCTCGATCGTACTCATAACTGCATCAGGTCTCCAAAGTGACCAACCTTTGGTAGATGAAACAATATTGGCAAGGAAAATCGGCAAAATGAATCCATAACTTCGAAAAAAGGATTAGTTCTTAGGGTTGGGCACGGGAACCCAATCCCCAGACCATCGTTGGACAGCTCGAGCTGAAAGTAATAGTTTCAGTTGAACCCATATAACTCGTCCTAAATCGTCCTATGCCGACTGGTAGTTTACAACTTTTCTACATTGTTTTGACCCTTTATTAACAAGCGTAAATATGCCGAGGTTTAGCTATCGCACACTGCAAGTCTCATTTTGGGGGCAACAAGATTCTCTCCATATCTAAGGCTCGAACTCGAGACTTCTGGTTATAGGTGGAGCAGTTCACCACTGCACCACAACCCATGATAATCTTTTCAAAATCTCATTAATATCTTTTCTAATCATTACCAAGTGTCAGATGAAGACAAGCATCAAAGTCATCATCTCTGTAGGGAAAATATAAGCAGTAGATGCTAATCTTGTTACTTAAACGTGCTTATGCTAAACTTTTAGGAAATATTTATAACTAATTTAATGTATTAAGTGACAATGTCCTAGGATATTTTGTTCCAGTAATACTATAAATTCACTTTAGTAGAGAGCTTAATATCTGTAACTAATATAATATCAAGTGACAATGCCCTACGATATTTTGTTTCGGTAATACTTTTCAAATGTCCCACATGCAAAGGACAGTAAAAAAGAGGGATTTTTACATATTTGGCCGCTCGGTCAAAAATAATTATATCGCTTGCCAAAATATATATAAAAAAATACATTAATTGTGTATAAAATCTGTATATTTTTTATATATTATAATTCATATATAAAAAAAAATATACATCTGCTAACTATTATTTTAATGGACCATTATATAATGTAAAAATCTCAAAAAAAAATCATTTGAGCAACCTACCCTTCTTTTTTTTTTTGTTGGCCAAAATTTTACAGTCAACAAAAATTAACAGATATCTTGAGTGAATTGGTTGTTTGCCTAAAATAGTCTTTTACTTCTATCAACAAAAAATATCACATCAATTGGTCATTTCCAAAATTATTAAAGTTCACTGATACATGAAAGGTACTCATTATTTGATTGATCATAATAATACATACAGATGGAGTTTTTCCTATTATACACTGTTAACTAATGAAGATTAATAGCCAGAGCTTGTAATTAGTTTGTTAGTTATGTTTAAAAGTTAGTTAAGAACGGTTAGTTACAAACAGTAGAAGGAGCAGTTAGTTATCTAACTGCACTGTTAACAGCTCTAAAAACCAACCTACTAAGCTACAGCATACTAGTATATATACTCATCATAGTGTATTGTAATAACTCACTTCAAGATACTCAATACAATACAACTCTTTCTCTCTAATGTTCATACTCACATTTCTCTCTTCCTCCTTCTTTTCCTTCTTCTTCCTCTTCCCTCTTCTTCCTAATGATTGTTGATCATGTCTATGGTTATCTCAATTCTGTAATAGTTCATACACTCAAATCATTTTTTGATAAAGACATTTTAGGCTCTATCACAGAATAATTTTCTGGAATTTGTATGTGTAGGATATCCAATGGATTATAAATAGAGGTAGACAACACGAGAAGAGATAACATCAGATTTTAGACATGACAGAAAGAGCATATAATTTGTGTAGCAAACAACTGAGCTGACTATTACTGTGATGCAATTGTTGGACTACCTATAAACTATATATGATATATATCAATCACTAATTGAAGTATGGAGGTCGAGAATTAGGGTAGAAGGTTAGTAGGTCGTTTACCGTAGCCAAGTGTTGTCGTTTTCTGTGTGGGAGAGGGTGTGGGCTAGCCTCCTCTTGTCTTCTTAGTAGTATTATTCAGTTATCGCGTAGTTTCATATTCTTTGATGTGTATTACTATCTGTTGCTACATTTGTTTGTATCTCGCTACTTTGGTGTCTCTTTTCTTTCAATCTTGTGTCGCATACTTACCTTTCGAGCTGAAAGTCTATCGAAAACATCTCTACCTCGCAAAGGTAAGAGTAAGGTGTGCATACATCCTACTTTCCTCAGACTCTACTTGTGGAACTACGCTGGGTATGTAGTTGTAATTACTAATTGAAGTTGATTGTATGAATCCTTTGTATTAGTTACTCTCGATTTCTGCTTTGTAAGAAACTCGTTCGAGGGTAACAAAGTAATTGGAACATATTAAGGACGTACAATACGACATGGAACTCAATGAATAATTGCAGTGTTGACACACTATGATGTGTTGCGTTTGTGCGTCGCACCACCATGGGAGAAAATCCATGTAAATTTCACTCACATTTTGAAGCTTTGGGAAAATACTGAAGGGCCATATTGTTAAACCCATAATCTTCCATTGTACTCTGATAGGGTCACAACACAGTTGGAAAATACAGAGAAGGAAAATAATCTAATGACCACTTTATAGTATGAGATTATCTTACCAAAGACATAAAAGTTTACTTGGCCAATCTACAATAAGACCTTTTGGTATAATTAACTTTCTGGACCACCATCAAAGAATATGGTGGAATGAATGGGACTACTCCTCCCTTAACCAGATATAGTTTCGAGCCCTGGGACTGGAAAAATCCATGGTAGGAAGCGCTACCCTCGAATGAGCACGAATCAAGATTAGTCGGGACTCCACAAAGAGGTTCTGAAATCCAATTTGTGCTCAAGAAGTCGCAGCAAGAAATGTGATTTTTTTGGCAACTAAAAAGAGCCACAGTGAACAAGTCGCCACAAAGAAATTTTCGTGGCAACCTGAGGATCGCAGAGAATAGTCCCATCCCTAAAACCTATTCGCTGCGACCCCCTAAATATCGCCACGAGAAGTTAGTACTTTTCATGGTGACATTAGTCTCCACAAATAATGAATAAAGTCACCACAAGAATTACCCAAAATAAATGTTCAAAAGAGGCTGCTACTAATAAGTTGGCATTCGCAATACTACAACCTTTACGCAAAATGCATAGTTCATGATTCCAGAATTTACATAATTTTCATTTACAGTTTCATGCGAAGCCACAAGAAGGTCAAGGGAGAGGAGAAAACCCGTCTTTCATACAACAAAGAAGACTGAGAGAAACAACTGCTGGCAAATTTATATGTTGTTTGTATTCCCAGTAGAATGAAGTTGAATTGGTGAAAGCAATGAATAAGAAGACGCTTCTGTAAGGAAACTAACTTGATTCACTGAGAGCACAGCTTACTTCAACTTGTGCTTTGGCCGGAAAATCAACCTTAACAGATGAAAATAAACAGTTTCAGTAAAACAGAAGGTAAATATTCAGAAATAAAAGCGAAGAGGAATTTACAGCTATGCTTAGCTTATCCGGTAAACATCACGAAGTTGCTGGGATTAAGCTAACACAATATACATTCTCTAAGTTGGCAAGTAATAAAACATTTCATGATGCTTTAATGTAGGCTACCGTTTCATCCGTGAAGGCACTAGCAAGCTGTCACATTGTATGTGACGAGGTATTGCTAAAATTTTACTAGTTTTCTAACAGCTAATGCTCACCAAAATACAAGAGTTGGAAAGAAAAGAGAGCACTTGACAAAATAAAGCATATGTAATTGGTACATTATATATCCTGTCAAGTTTAAGCAAAGAAAAAACGATAGGATAACAGTACTTTCCAAACACGACCCATCACTAAGTATAGTCAGAGAAAACAATAGGAATATCATCTGAAAAAGCCACAAACACAGGCAAACTAGTAGGGTGGGGTAGGGAGGGGGATACAAGCCCCTAATATCAAAATCAAACTTTTACGCTTCAAAATTTTGTAAGTTCATAAAAATAACTTGAGAAAATTTAGTACTTAAACTTTTACATGGTAACCTTCCCTACATAAGTTGGCCCCCCTACGATAATCAGTAGTTGCTCTCAGCAACTAGCTAGAATTTTTGGATCACAATGTTCAGCTTATTAAACCAATACTTTTTGAGTGGATCAAGAAAACAATTACTCCCTCCGTTTCATTTTGTGTTTAGTTAGACCTGGTAAAGTTTAAGCAAGCAGGGGGGACTTTTGAATTTTGTGGTCCTAAAGTAAAGATGTGTATAATGTACAGAAATGTCCTTTGAATCTTGTGGCCTTAAACATGCAAAGTGAAATGTTGGAATTAAAGAGTGGAGTACTAAATATAGAAAGAGACATTCTTTTCAAAACAAACTAAAAAGGAAATTGAGACACATAAATTGAAACAAAGAGAGTATACAAATTACTCAATACAGTTAAGTATCTTCATATGCATATGACTACTTTATTAGAGCTTCCAATACAGTTTTTGAACTCCTAAAACTGAAAATATGGAAACTTAGCTGTTTGTTTTTTTCCATAGTCCATTCACAAGAAAGAAGGAAAAAGTAAGGTCATTAAAAGAAATCCCAGAAGGGGCCAAGAAGCTGAGTACATTACTATCCAAATTTATCATGTGTGCCAGCACATCCAGGACCAACATCAAAATCAACAGAGTATTCCTTCTCTCTCACTTGGACTAGGGAGTCCATTTTCTATTGCGTCCTCTTTATAAGGTACAGAAGTAAAAAATACTCCTTAAACACCGAAAGTGCTACAAAGCTATGAACTAAGCAACTATAAACATAGTATGCATAACCAGCAACCATAAAATGTCGTATAAAAAAAACTATACATGTGTTGAACTTATTCATCGTGTCAGTGCTACTGAAATCGTATGATCATCAAAATGTTGACAGCCATGACAGGTAACTTTAAACAGAGGTGCTATGTGTTGCATGTAGAATTAAGCAGGGCCACACATGTAGTTGCTAAGGTAGACTAGTGGAGCTGCTAAGAGACAACAACCTACTTCCTCCACCCATGTGGGACACTTGGAGCGTGTTTGGCCAAATTTCCAAAAACTTCTTATTTTGAGTAGCACTTTTGTCAAAATAGTTTTTCACAGAAGTACTTAGTAGCAGTTGTGTTTACCCAATTCATTTGAGTTCCTTTGTCAATATTTGATAAATAGATTGTGTTTGGTCAATCTCTCCAAAGGTGCTTTTGAGTGTCAAATTACGAAAAAAAGGACAGCATCAAGGTTCATTTTACTATTGGCACTATTTGAAAAGAAAGATAATTTAAGTATCACCATGAAAAACTTCAATCAAATATTTCATTTTATTTGATTAAAATATAAAACGTTAAATATAAAATGTTTATTAAAGTTTTTAATAAATACAAATATGGTTAAACAAAAAAGAGGTTGTATCTTTGAGAGATAGATCATAGATGCGCAAAAATAGTGGGATTTTTTTTAAAAAAAAAGACTTTTGCTTTTGCTTGTTAGAAAAAACTGAAATTTGTAGCTTCTTCCTCACAGCAGAAAAACTACTTATGTTGCTGCTCAAAAACATCTTTTTTTGCTCAACACTTCAAGTCTCCAAAGTAGTACTTTTGACCCAAAAAAAAGTACTTTTGGGAAAGCATAACAAGCTATTAATACTCCCCTGCACGCCCAGGACTGATCCTCTAGTGTGTGGACAACATAACATGAGGGTCCAATACTGATAAACCAAGAAGAATAATGGATGTGTCTCTAATACCATGTAACAAATGGACCTTGAGTATAACTCGAACTCCAAAAGCTAGATCATGAGGTGAGGAAGACCCAAGACCATATAAGGGGATGATAGCCTATTTCGTCCACCAATATGGAACTTAACAATCTAAACTTGCCAAGTTGGTTGACAAGCCCAACGATAAAGCCGAGGGAAGGAGGGGGCAATCAGAAAGAATATTTCCTGAGGTTCTGCTCAAAAGGAAATTCACTTTGGTATATCTCCAAATTGATAACATCAAATTACTTAGTGTTTTAAAAATTAGATCAATTTGAAGAGTTTATTGCTTCACCACTCCTTAAACATGTCAGTTCTTCTACTAAAAGTCCATGTTTTAGCCAACACAACAACACTGTCAAAACAGAGGGGTAATAACAGAATGATACCTCAGTAAATCTTTGACCTGCTTGTATTCATGCATCATTACTCATTAGGCCTACTAAAGGTATGCCTTCTTTTTTTGGTTCTGAAACAACTTACTAGCCTTATTAAGCTAGGTTATCAACAATCTTGAGCAACTCTTTATTAAGGACAAAATATCTGTCCTGAGACCCCCACAATACCCCTTTGAAACAACTTACTAGCTTTCTTAAGCTAGGTTATTCACAACCTTGAGCATCCCTTTATGAGGACAAAATGCCTGTCCGAAGACCTCCCCTCATTCCCTAAGAGCTGCAACATGCCTTAGGAATAAGAACAGCAATAAGAAGAGACCATACTTGTCAAAGAAAAGAGCAATAAAAAAAGATCAGCAATGCTGACAATCGGGGGGGAAAAACCAGTAAAGCTGGTATATTGAGTAGGACAAGCAGCAATATTAAGTTCAATTTCAACTTGTGATCTTTCAACAAGCATTTCAGACTTTAGATTTTAGTATCAATATAGTAGGTTTACTTTTTGTCTTAAATGTGAATCTTGGGTCCACCATTTAGTATGTGCCACTTGTATTCCTACTAGTAAATCAAAAATTGCAAATTTCATACTCCAGTAATCTTGGGAAAATAGAACATCCTTCTGCAAACTCTTGACCCAATTAGATTATTCCTAATAAAATGCTGGAGTAGTAGAACAAAACTGAACAGAGAAAATAGATCATTCAACCTTTACTACTTCAATATGGGCAAAGGCAACATCCCTTAATTTAAACTACATTGACAACTTGATCCTCTTCAATCATGCTATAGTATGGCTCTTAATATAACCCTTTCTCTCGACAAAAATCCTACAATGAAAACTAAACACAAATTTACATGTCATATTCAGCCTCACGAAATTTTGAAAGAGCGGTCTGCACTGTGCAGTAGTCTCCCCTTCCATATTCTTTATTTGTATTAGTATACAAAGTTCCTTATGCAGGGTCACGGGTTCAAATAGTGGAAACAACCTCTTGTAGAAATGCAGGGTAAGGCTGCGTACAATAGACCCTTGTGGTCCGGCCATTTCCCGGACGCCACGCATAGCGAGAGCTTTAGTGCACCGGGCTGCCCTGCCCTTTTTTACAAAGTTCCTTATTAATGGAAATAAGACTGTTTTGTTTCCACCTTCCTAATTCCGACTTTTCTTTCTATTTTGTTCTAGCATTTGCTCACTAATTCATCACTGCATAAAGTGTTCTTACAGTTTAACACAGTCACTAAAAATGCATTCACTAATAACAAAAAGAACACAATAAGTAACAACTTATCAGGAAAAAAAATCATGTAGTATGAACTCAAACAGGGAAGCCAGCATAATTAGCTACCTGAGTTTCAATTTCAGCAACATTGACATTTGAAGACTCCCCCTTTTTAATCCACGCAAAGCTATTATCCCTCTGCTTCAACATTTTTCGAGGTTCATACCTTCTGGAACTACCATATCTCCACTTGTCACCATACACCCTGACACTGGATCTCCCATGACCATACCTCCTATCAGTCAAAGATAAATCCCCAAGATATCTCTCAATTGTCATCAAACCGACTTCCGAATCAATCAAAACATCTTTGCTCTTATCACTGTATGCACAAAATGCACCTCTCACTCTCACCTTCTCAATTGTTCTTTCTTTCACATCAACTGAAACCTTCTCCTTTTCTGCATTACATTCTTGTCCTGATTGCTCCGCACTGTCTGCTTTATCGCTCACTTCTCCAACTCTATCACCGATCTTTCTCCAGATATGTTTCTTTCCCCTAAACCCAACTCTATGTTTCTGCCCTGTGATTTCCCTATCTACCTTGTTTTCTTCTACCACCTCCACCATGCAAACAGTAACCACTTCTTCGACCTCCTTATCACTGTAGGCACGAAATGCAGCACTCACTTTCACCTTCTCATCAGTTCTTTCTTTAACATCAACTGAAACCACCTCCTCCTCTGCATTGTGATGTTTTCCTGATTGCTCCCCATTGTCCATCTTATGGCTTACTTGTCCAACCCCATCACCCATCCTTCTCCAGCTATTTTTCTTTCCCTTAAACCCAACTCTACATTTCTGCCCTGTGATTTCCCTATCTACCTTGTTTTCTTCTTCCACCTCCAGCGTGCAAACAGTAGCCACTTCTTCGACCTCCTTATCACCCAATGCACGAAATTCACCACTCACTTTCACCTTCTCATTAGTTCTTTCTTTCACATCGACTGAAACCTTCTCCTTTTCTGCATTACGTTCTTGTCCTGATTGCTCCGCTCTGTCTGCTTTATCGCTCACTTCCCCAACCTGATCACCCATCTTTCTACCGCTATCTTTCTTTCCCCTAAACCCAACTCCACATTTCTGCCCTGCGAATTCCCTATCTACATTGCTTTCTCGTACCACCTCTACCATGCAAACAGAAGCCACCTCCTTATAGTCATATGGAGAAAATGCCCCCCTCATTCTCACCTGCTCATTAGTTCTTTCTTTCACATCAACTGAAACCTTCTCCTGCTCTGCATCATGTTCTTGTCCTGATTGCGCCCCTCTGTCAACTTTATTGCTTACTTCTCCAACCCCATCACCCATCCTTCTCCAGATACTTTTCTTTCCCATGAACCCAACTACACATTTCTGCCCTGCAATTTCCTTATCTACATTGTTTTCTCCTACAACCTCCACAGTGCAAACAGAAGCCACCTCCTTCTCGCCATATGCACGAAATGCGCCTCCCATTCTCACCTTCTCATCAGTTCTTTCTTTCACATCAATTAAAACCTTCTCCTTTTCTGCATTACGTTCTTGTCCTGATTGCTCCACCCTGTCTGCTGTATTGCTCACTTCCCCAACCCGATCACCCACCCTTCTCCAGATATTTTTCTTTCCCCTAAACCCAACTACACATTTCAGCAATGCAATTTCCTTATCTACATTGTTTTCTCCTACTACCTCCACAGTGCAAACAGAAGCCGCCACCTTATCATCAGTTTTTTCTTTCACATCAATTAGAACCTTCTCCTTTTCTGCATAACGTTCTTGTCCTGATTGCGCCCCTCTGTCAACTTTATCGCTTACTTGTCCAACCCAATCACCCATCCTTCTCCAGATACTTTTCTTTCCCCTAAACCCAACTACACATTTCTGCCCCGCAATTTCCTTATCTACATTGTTTTCTCCTACAACCTCCACAGTGCAAACAGAATCCACCTCCTTATCGCCATATGCACGAAATGTACCTCCCATTATCACTTTCTCATTAGTTCTTTCTTTCATATCAAGTGAAACCTTCTCCTTCTCTGCATCAGGTTCTTGTCCTGATTGCGCCCCTCTGTCAACTTTATCGCTTACTTGTCCAACCCCATTACCCATCCTTCTCCAGATACTTTTCTTTCCTCTAAACCCAACTACACATTTCTGCCCTGCAATTTCCTTATCTACATTGTTTTCTCCTACAACCTCCACAGTGCAAACAGAAGCCACCTCCTTATCGCCATATGCACGAAATGCGCCTCCCATTCTCACCTTCTCATCAGTTCTTTCTTTCACATCAATTAAAACCTTCCCCTTTTCTGCATTACGTTCTTGTCCTGATTGCTCCGCCCTGTCTGCTGTATCGCTCACTTCCCCAATCCGATCACCCAACTTTCTACCGCTATCTTTCTTTCCCCTGAACCCAACTCCACATTTCTGCCCTGCGAATTCCCTATCAACATTGCTTTCTCCTACCACCTCCACCGTGCAAACAGAAGTCACCTCTTTATCACCATATGCACGAAATGCACCTCCCATTCTCACCTTCTCATTAGTTCTTTCTTTCACGTCAAGTGAAACCTCCTCCTTCTCTGCATTATGTTTTTGTCCTGATTGCTCCGCATTGTCTTCATCAGTCACTTTTCCAACCCTATCACCCATCTTTCTCCAGCTATTTTTCTTTCCACCTATCACCCTATGTACATTGCTTTCTCCTAACACCTCCACTGTGCAAATAGTAGCCACTTCTTCGACCTCCTTATCACCGTATGCACGAAATGCACCACTCACTTTCAACTTCTCATTAGTTCTTTCTTTCTCATCAACTGAAACCTTCTCCTTTTCTGCATTACGTCCTTGTCCTGATCGCTCCACGCTGTCTACTTTATCACTTACTTCCCCAACCCGATCACCCATCTTTCTCCAGCTATGTTTCTTTCCCCTAAACCCAACTCTACATCTCTGTCCACCGATTTCCGTATCTACATTGCTTTCTCCTACAACCTCCGCCTTGCAAAAAGTAGCTACTTCTTCAACTTCCTCATTCTCGCTATTCCACTTACATTTACCCTTATATGATTCAATTCCACCATTTTCCACACTCACCACAGCCATCATTTCTTCCTCGGCCATATATCCTGATCCATCTCTTTCAACCCTAGGTTTCCTCTTTCTGAAATAGCCCATTGTCGTCTTCTTTTTTCCCCTTGTTCCATCAACACCTTCTTCAACCACTGGACCAGTGATTTTAACCTCCTTTAACTTGGGTTCCTTAGCAATCAAACCCACCTCACGCCAACCTTTGACACTGTGATTTTTACCAACTGGGGCTTGACTATGGATAGACTCATTTGCTATGCGATTTTGATGATTGTGAGGGAGTGGGTATTGTTTCTTTCCTTCATTTTCTTGATTTTTACCAACTGGGGCTTCAGTATGAATAGACCCATTTGCAATGCAATTTCGATGATTTTGAGGAACTGGATATTTCTTTCCTTCATTTTCTTCATTTTCTTCATTTTCCTTTTCTTGCTGCTTCCTTTGTTTTTCTTTAAGCCATCGTTCTTTGAGATGGACTATGGTCACGTAATTCGGGGGGAGAGAAGGGTATTTTACAGAATCAACTTCAGCCATTGAAGATCAAAACCGAGAAAAACTTTTTGAACAAATCAACAAGAATTGTACTAAAGCATCACATGGTGGATTGAAAAATGACGAAAAAGCTTTTCGATTCAACCTACAGAATTTGATTAAATGGTTTTGAACTGTAGAGGCACTGAAGAGTGTTTCTGCAATTTGGAACTAGTGTCTACCTTTTTCCATGAAAAAGAGGAGGGGGACATGACACCTGAATACCTATTTATTTTATTTTATTTTCATTCGGTGTTTCGTATTTATATTGGAACCGACTAATCCGAATTCTGTGTAAGATTTATTCGAAGGAAGCGCTTCCTACCGAGTATTTTTGGTCGTCTCTTTTTGCTTTTTCCATATTGGAACCGGCTAATCCAAATTTACGCCGCATAGGGTTCATTCGAAGGAAGCGCTTCCTACCAAGTATATTTTTGTAGTCTCTTTTTGCTTTTTCCTTTTCATATTTTCATTTACTTTATTGACAAATAAAAACAATTTCTATGTATAATTACTTCACAACTTTTTCCTTTCTATATATACACCTTGTTTTTTCCGCTTCACGTGATACTCATTTCTCGGCTAATCCAAATTTACGCCGCGTAGGGTTCATTCGAAGGAAGCGCTTCCTACCAAGTATATTTTTGTAGTCTCCCTTTGCTTTTTTGCTTTTCATATTTTCATTTACTTTATTGAAAAATAAAAACAATTTCTATGTATAATTACTTCATAACTTTTTCTTTTCCATATATATACACCTTGTTTTTTCCGCTTCACGTGATACTCATTTCTCGCCTGTCCGTTATGAAAAAAATAAATATTACTCCCTCCGTTTCAATTTGTTTGGCCTATTTTGACTTGGCACGGAGTTTAAGAAAGTAAAAAAGACTTTAGAATCTTGTGGTTTTAAATTAAAGATATGTCAAATATACCAAAATACCCTTTAATCTTGTGGTCTTAAAGATGTCGTGTGGAAAGTTGAAACTAAAGAGATGCTAAAAAAGGAAAGGGTCATTCTTTTTTTAAACGGACTAAAAAGGAAAGCAGGTCAAACAAATTGAAACGGAGGGAGTAATTTTTATACTTACAAGAAATTTAATTTAATTTTAAAATTTAGTATAGTGACATATATTTATATTTTATACTATATATAGCATGTTTTGAATTACAAATTTTACAACAACAACATACCCAATAAATTCCCACAAAGTGGGGTCAGGAGAGGGTAAAATGTACGCAGACCATACCTTTACTCCAAAAGTGAAGTAAAGAGGTTGTTTCCGGTAGACCCTCGGCTCACAAAATCCAAGATATATATCCAAATAAACAAAGCAGTATATAATCACACAACAAAAACATCAAAGTACTACTATAGTCTAACTACACGAAGCACTAGCAAAATATCTGAAGCAGGTGAAACAAAACTACAAGGGACACTCTACCAAAACGGGCCATAAGACACTGCACACCTCCCTACTATGAAGCCCACCTACCTACTAACCTTCTACCCTAATCCGCGCCCTTCACACCTTCCTATCTAAGGTCATGTCCTCGGTAAGCTGCAACTGTGCCAAATCCTATCTAATCACCTCTCCCCAATATTTCTTAGGTCTACCTCGACTTCTCTTAAAACCATCCATAGCCAGCCTCTCACACCGCCGCACATGGGTCTCCTCGCATCTCCTCATAACATGCCCGAACCATCTCAACCTCACTTCCCGCATCTTGTCTTCCACCGAAGACACTCCTACCTCGTTTCGAATATCCGCATTCCTAATCTTATCCCTCCTCGTAAACCCACACATCCAGCGCAACATCCTCATCTCAGCCACCTTCATCTTCTGAACATGAGAATTCTTGACCGGCCAACACTCTGCTCCATACAACATAGCCGGTCTAACTGCTACTCTGTAGAACTTGCCTTTCAGTTTAAGAGGCACCTTCTTGTCACACAAAACCCCGGATGCCAGCCGCCATTTCATCCACCCTGCACCAATACGATGGGCCAAATCCTCGTCAATCTCACCATCACTCTGGATAACAGAACCTAGGTACTTGAAGCTACTTCTCTTTTGGATGGCATGCGAGTCAAGCCTCACTTCAACGTCGGTTTCGGGTGACACCTCACTGAACTTGCACTCCACATATTCTGTCTTGGTCCTACTCAACCTAAACCCTTTAGACTCCAGGGTCTGTCTCCAAACCTCTAACTTGTCATTAACTCCTTCCAAGGTCTCCTCAATCAAAACTACGTCGTCAGCAAACAACATACACCAATGCACCTCCCCTTGAATTTGTCGCGTCAACACATCCACCACAAGGGCAAATAAAAAAGGACTAAGGGACGATCCCTAGTGCAATCCCATCACTACGGGGAATTGCTCGGAATCCCTCTCCCCCCCCCCCCGGCGTCCTAACACGAGTCTGAGCACCATCGTACATGTCTTTGACCAACCTAGTGTATGCCACGGGTACACCCCTAGCCTCCAAACATCTTCAAAGAACCTCCCTGGGAACTCTGTCATACGCCTTTTCTAGATCAATAAACACCATATGCAGATCCTTCTTCCTCTCCCGGTACTGCTCCACCAATCTTCTCACGAGATAAATAGCCTCTGTAGTCGATCGTCCTGGCATGAATCCGAACTGATTCTCAAAAATAGTCATAATTCTTCTTAACCTCGACTCCACAACCCTCTCCCAAACCTTCATGGTGTGATTCAACAACTTGATACCCCTATAGTTATTGCAATTTTGGATGTCACCCTTGTTCTTGTACAAAGGAATCAACGTACTGTATCTACAAGCCCCAGGCATCTTTGTCGTCCTGAAAATGACATTAAACAACCCAGTCAGCCATTAGATCCTTGCCCCGCCAGTACACTTCCAAAAATCCACCGGAATCTCATCTGGCCCAGTCGCTCTACCCCTATGCATCCTACGGATAACACCTATAACCTCTTCCACCTTAAAACGCCTACAATAGCCATAGTCATAACGCTCCACCGAGCGCTCTAGGTCCCCCAACACAATGCTCTTATCGCCTTCATCGTTCAAGAGTTTATGAAAGTAAGTCTGCCATCTCATCCTAATGAGGCCCTCCTCCACCAAAATTTTACCATCCTCATCCTTGATGCACTTAACTTGATCAAGGTCCCGAGCCCTCCTCTCCCTAACCTTGGCAAGCCTATACAACTTCCTATCTCCCCCCTTACCTTCTAAAGCTATATATAAGTTCTCGAAAGCTGCTGTCTTAGCCACCGTGACAGCCAACTTAGCCTCTCTCCTAGCTACCTTATACTCCTCTCTATTCTTGCGCCTCTCCTCCTCGTCCTTACTTTCAACTAACTTCGCGTAAGCCCTCTTCTTCGCCTCCACCTTCCCCTTCACTTCCTCATTCCACCACCAGTCCCCACGATGCTCACCAGAGCGTCCTCTCGAAACACCTAACACCTCACTAGTTGTCTCCCTGATGCACCTGGAAGTCGTCTCCTACATACTATCCGCATCACCTCTGCTCTCCCAAGCCCTCGAAGTCATCAACTTCTCCCCTATCTCTAGGGCGCTGGCCATACTCAAACTACCCCATTTAATTCTCGGCCAGACATCCACCCTCCTCCTCCTTCTCTCCTGCCTAATTTCCAAGTCCATCACCAAAAGCTTATGCTGGGTCGAAAGGTTCTCACTCGGAATCACCTTGCAATCTTTACAAAGACCTATATCCGCCTTCCTAAGGAGCAAAAAGTCGATTTGCGTCCTGGCCACCGAACTACGAAAGGTAACCAAGTGATCCTCTTTCTTCGGGAAGCTCGAGTTCGCTATCCACAAACCAAAAGCTCTAGCGAAATCCAACATGTTCTTTTTTAAAATTTTGTACACTGTCTCTTTTTATTTTTTCCTTTTCATATGTTCATTTACTTTATTTAAAAATAAAAACAATTTCTACATATAATTACTCCACAACTTTTTTCTTTTTATATGTATATTACTTTGTTTTTTCCACTTCACGTGATAATCATTTCTCGCTAATCCGTTACGAAAAAAAGATATGAATTTTTAAACTTAAGAGAAATTTAATTTAAAGTTTTTAATTTATTTTAGTGACATTTTTATATTAATACCATATATAACATGTTTTAAATTACAAATTTCAAATTATTCTATTTCTTTCTTAATTTCGTACACAATTAGACACGGACGTATAATTGAAATTGAGCTTGCGTTTGTACACGCGATACAAAGTCATGATTTCAAATCAGCGTTTGAACATGTGATTTGGGATCATGATTGATTTCAAATCCAAATTCTCCAAAAAATAAAAAAACATGATTTCGGATTCCAAATCATGATTTCAATTTCTATAAATGTAAAATTTGACCCATAAGTTTATATTTTATAAGAAAAGGCCCACCATTTTAAATTTGCAAAACAAGACTCATGCCCGGCGTGATGAGATTCTTTGTACCATGTGAAAGGATTATCTTAAAGAATAAATAGTTACTACTATTGTTGACTGGTGGATCTTTATAAAATTATGTGTACTTGAAAGTTTGTAATTGCAAACATTTATTTATAAAAGGAACATGGAGATATGTGATTTATCAATGCGGTGCTTTTGGATATTTCCATATCTTGTTTATGAACTATGGTTTGCTCATTTGATAAGATTGTATAAGAATTAAGCAAATTTTGATAGTTTTCACAACTTGTGGGGTTTTCATGTTTATGTTTAAAAATACAACTTAAGAAATTTAAATTGCATGTCCATATAAAACTTCAACTTCATATCAATCTAATTTTATATCATGATTTCATATCGCGTGTCCAAACGGGCCCTGAGAGGGTAATTATTTTATCAGCCATTCTAACATTCATCTATGTTATTTTTTATCTTTAAAATTTTCTTGTTCATGGTGTCTAGACTTCACCTTTGTTGTTTCGAACGGTATGCTTGCATGGTAAAAATAAATATCTTTACGAAACTTCTGCACAAAATTAATAGATGCATAATGTCTGAATATATATTTTCAGTTAATTCTAATTATTGTTTTACACTTTATTAAAGTATTTAATTATAATAAGTTATATAATTTGATGTAGTGATTCAATACAGGTATATTTTAAAGTGCTTGCTTAGTTTGAATTCATTAGCAAAACTTTTTCAAACTTAATACTAAACCTAAAGTTCTCTCAAAATGTAAAGAATTGATCCTCCTCTCTATTCTCACACTTTTCAGCCTATTTTGCTATTTGCTACCAAGAATCAGTCCGCTCCTACCAGAACCATAAACATCACTGCATCCTAAACATCTCCACAAAATGCCTGTCCCGAGACCTCCCCTCATCCCCTAAGAGAACCCCCACAACACGCCTTAGGAATAAAAACAGCAATAAAAAGAGATCATACTTATCAAAGAAAAGAGCAATAAAAAAGATCAAGCAAAGCTGACAATCAAAAAAATAAAAGAACAGCAAAGCTGGTATATTGAGTAGGACAACAAGCAAGTTTTAAGTTCACTTCAACTTGTGATCTTTCAACAAGCATTTCAGACTTTAGATTTTAGTATCAATATAGTAGGTTTACTTTTGCCTTAGATGTGAATCTTGCGTCCACCATTTAGTATGTGCCACTTTTATTCCTCTACTAAATCAATTGCAAATTTCACACTCCAGTAATCTTGCAAGAATAGAATATCCCTCTTCAAACTCCTGACCCAATTTGATTATTCCTAATAAAATGCTGGAGTAGGTAGAACCACACTGAACAGAGAATATAGATTGTTCAACCTTTAATGCTTCAATACAGGCAAAGGCAGCATCCCTTAATTTTAACTACTTTGACAACTTAATCCTCTTCAATCATGCTATGTTATGGCTTTTAATACTATTAACCCTTTCTCTCAACGAAAATCCTATGATGAAAACTGAACACGAATTTACATGTCATACTATGCAGCCTGACGAAATTTCGAAAGAGTGGTATGCACTGTGCAGTAGTCCTCCCCTTCCATAATTCTTTATTTGTATTAGTACAAAGTTCCTTATACAACAACACCATTCCCAGTAAAATCCCACAAGTGGGGTTAAGGGAGGGTAGAGTGTATGCAGACCCCTAACCTCTACCTCGCGGAGGTAGAGAGGCTGTTTCGGGAAGACCCTCGGTTCGAGTACAGCAAATCAAAGTAGATATGATAGGGGGGGAAAACGACAGTGAAGAAAACAATAGCAGCAACAGCAACAACAAAGTTCCTTATAAATGGAAGGAAACAATAAGACTGTTTTATTCTACATTCCTAATTCCTACTTTTCTTCCTATTTCGTTCTTGCATTTGTTCACTAATTAATCACTTCATAAAGCGTTCTGACAGCTTAATACACAGTCACAAAAAATGCATTCACTAATTACAAAAAGAACACATTTAAGTAACAACTTATCAGGGGAAAAAATACATCATGTAGTATGAACTAAACAGGGAAGCCAGCATAATTAGCTACCTGAGTTTCAATTTCAGCAGAATTGCCATTTGAAGACTCCCCCTTTTTAATCCACACAAAGCTATTATCCCTCTGCTTCAACATTTTTCGCGGTTCATACCTTCTAGAACTCCCATATATCCACTTGTCACCATACACCCTGACACTTGATCTCCCATGACCATACCTCCTATCAGGCAATGACAAATCCCCAAGATCTCTCTCAGTCGTCATCTTCAAACCGGCTTCCAAATCTATCAGTACATCTTTGCTCTTATCACTGTATGCACGAAATGCACCTTTCTCTCTCGCCTTCTCATTAGTTCTTTCTTTCGCATCAACTGAAACCTTGTCCTTTTCCACATTTCGTTCTTGTCCTGATTGCTCCGCACTGTCTGCTTTATAGCTAACTTCTCCAACCCTATCACCCATCTTTCTCCCGGTATGTTTCTTTCCCCTAAACCCAACTCTACTTTTCTGCCCTGCAATTTCCCTGTCTACCTTGTTTTCTTCTACCACCTCCAGCATGCAAACAGAAGCCACTTCTTCGACCTCCTTGTCACTGTATGCACGAGATGCACCACTCACTCTCATCTTCTCATTAGTTCTTTCTTTTACATCAACTGAAACCTTCTCATTAGTTCTTTCTTTCACATCAACAGAAACCTTCTCCTTTTCTGCATTATGTTCTTGTCCTGATTGCTCCACACTGTTTGCTTTATCGCTCAGTTCTCCAACTCTATCACTGATCTTTCTCCAGCTATGTTTCTTTCCCCTCAACCCAACTCTATGTTTCTGACCTGCGATTTCCCTATCTATCTTGTTTTCTTCTACCACCTCCACCGTGCAAACAGCAGACACTTCTTCGACCTCCTTATCACTGTATGCATTAAATGCACCACTCACTCTCACCTTCTCTGCATTATGTTTTTGTCCTGATTGCTCCGGGCTGTCAGCTTTATCGCTGACTTCCCTAAACCTATCAACCATCTTTCTCCCGGTATGTTTCTTTCCCCTAAACCCAACTCTAAATTTCTGCCCTGCAATTTCCCTATCTACCTTCTTTTCTTCAACCACCTCCACAGTGAAAACAGTAGCCACTTCTTCCACCTCCTTATCACCATATGCACGAAATGCGCCTACCATTCTCACCTTCTCCTTCTCCGCATTACGTTCTTGTCCTGATTGCTCCCCTCTGTCATTTTTATAGCTCACTTCCCCACCCATTCTTCTACCCCTATTATTTTTTCCCCTAAACCCAACTCCACATCTCTCCCTATCTACATTGCTTTCTTCTACAACCTCCACCATGCAAACAGTAGCCACCTCTTCGACCCACTTACATTTACCCTTTGATGATTTTTCTCCACCATTTTCCACACTCATTTTTTCCTCACCCACATCAATGATCGAAACTTTAGCCATATCTCTTTCAACCCTAGGTTTCCTCTTTCCGAAATAGCCCTTTTTCTTCTTCTTCTTTTCTCCTTCTTCAACCACTGTACCAGTGATTTTAACCTCCTTTAACTTGGGTTCCTTAGCAACCAAACCCACTTCACGCCAACCTTTTGCACTGTGATTTTCACGCCTATGAACATTTTTACCAACTGGGGTTTGACACCCACCATTTGCAATGCGATTTTGATGATTTTGAGGAAGTGGGTATTGTTTATTTTCTTCATTTTCTTCTTCTTGCTGCTTTCTTTGTTTCTCTTTAAGCCATCGTTGTTGGAGCTGGGCTATGGTTACGTAATTCGAAGGGAGAGAAGGGTACTTTACAGAATCAACTTCAGCCATTGAAGATCAACAAGAATTATGATGAAGCATCACATCACATGGTAGATTGTAAAAATGGCGAAAAGCTTTTCGAATTTGATCAAATGGTTTTTGTTGAACTGTAGAGAAACTGGTGCCTCCCTTTTCTTTTTTCACCAATAAAGGCGAGGGGGACGTGACACCTGAATTACCTATTTATTTTAGGTATTTATGTTGGAATCCATTCGAAAAAACACTGCCTACTTTAGTATTGCTCCGTTCATTTTTACTTATTCACTATACTAAAATAAATGTCTAACAATATTTTTATCAAATTAAGAGATAATTTTATACTTAAGGGATCATTTGATTGGAAGCAAATTATCTCAAAATTAATTATTCCGAGATAAATTATTTCACCATGTATATGAAATAACTTATCTCATCACTATAATATAAATGGTGGGATAACTTATCCCAGACTTAGCGACCAAACAAGACACCAAAATTTTATCCGTGAATTATTTGTTCTTATTCCTCACACCAAACGACCCCTTAGTTTCTAATTTACCTTTATCATTAATTACAGTCATTTCTCCCTATTATATTTTTTACGGCATTATATTTATTATATTCAAAAGGTGATATGGTAAAATTATCATTCTATTTATAATTTCTTAAGAAGTGTAAAATCAATAGCGGACAAGTATTGTTGGACAGAAGAAGTATATTTTATTGTCTTTTTTTGCATTTCTCATATTGAAACTGAATAATTTAAATTTATGTCGCATAGGGTTCATTCGAAGAAAGTATTGTCTATCAAGTACTTTTTTTGTTGTCTCTTTTTGCTTTTTTTTTTCATATTAGAATCAATTAATCTAAATTCATGTCGCATAAAGTTCATTTAAAGAAATCGCTTTGTATTGAGTATCTTTTGTGATCTCTTTTTGCTTTTCCTATATTAGAATTAACTAATTCAAGCTCATATCGAGTATAGTTGATGAAAGACAGCGCTTCCTATCGAATATTTTTTGCCGTCTAAATATTTTATTTTTTTTTTAAATTTCGTACATAATTACACACGATCGCATAATTGAAATTGAGAGAGTAATTATATTTATTAGACATTCTAATAGTCGCACGTACGTGCTATTTATGGTTTCAAACTTTCCCCGTCCCTTTAATTTATTTATTTATTTTTGAGGGAATCCATCGGTAGCCCCTTAAAGTTGATACTAGAGATGACAATTGAGCGGGTTGGGTTAAATTTGAACCGATCAAAATGGGTCAAGATCCAATCCGACCCAAATTTGCTTGGGCCAAAACAGGTTAAGTAACGGGTCATAATTCAATCCACTCAATTTTTACTAAGTTTTAATTACTTTATTTGTTATTTTATAAGTTTTTAGTTCCTAATAAAAATTATTATTTTTCTTTATTATAACTATATATAACATATATAAAAAAAAGTTATTTTAAAATATTTTGACAAGATTTTTCAAAAGTCAATTTGGGTTACATATCAACCCAATTTTTAATGGGTTGAGCTAACAAATGGGCGAGTTAATAACCAATCCAAACCTAAATAGTTTGGGCGGGTTGGGTTTGATTTTGCCACCCCTAGTTGGCACCAATTTTTACTTAGACAGCTCAAGTAGACCTTGTTCATTTTAAACACCTATATAGGGCTCCGTTGTGTCAATTTGACTAAGTTGAGGTGTCAAAATGATACAGTGGAGTCTTACTATAGGTGTCTAATAATGAACAAGACTAAGTTGAGGTGTGTAAGTAAAAGTTGGTGCCAACTTTAAGAGAATGTCGATGGGTTCCGCCTTTATTTTTACATATTTTAACATCCATTTGAGTGTTCATTAGAATTTTCTATGTCATAGTGTTCCGGCTTCGCCCTATTATTATTTCTTAACAGTATGTTTGCTTGCTTGGTAAAAAAATAAATTATCACGAATTTTTTCCATAAGATTAATGGATGCATGATGTTTGAACTGTGTAATAAGTTATATTAATTTGATATAAATATTTGATGCAGATAGTTTTTTACTTGTTTTCAATATTGCTGCTCATTTCGTTTGAGATGTTTGAAAATTCACTACTAGTAAAATCAGTAATAAATTCATAGAGCAGCAAATAATAAGATTACTCCATCTGTTCCATATTAGTGTCCACTATACTAAAAGTAGTTGTCCCATATTAGTTGACTATCTTACTAAATAAAGAAAACATTAATTAAGTTTTTTTCATATTACCCTGGCAATCAATTCTTTTTGAAAGTGTTCACATTTGTTTGTAAAGTTTCAAAGAAATTTTTTAAAGGGTAAATTAGTAAAACAATCTTCTTATTTATGATTACTTAATTTGCAATGTAAAAAAGAAAGTGTACAACTAAAATGGGACGGAGAGAGTAATATAAAACAACAATATCTTTTTTGTTCTTTCCTCATATTTCGTTAATTTTATTTTGAGAATCTCAAAGATCTCTAAATATAATTAGTACTCCTTCGTCCCCTTTTTTTTTTTTTTTTTTTTTCACACTTTTCTTTTACACACATATTAAGAAATAATAAATAAGAAGCTTGTTTTACTAATTTACCCTTTAAAAAACTTTTTTGGAACTTTACAAACAAATGTGAACACTTTCAAAATGAATTAATTGCAAGGGTAATATGGGAAAATTTAATTAATATTTTCTTTATTTAGTAAGATGGTCAATTAATATGATACAACTATTTTTAGTATAGTGAACAATTAATATGGGACAGAGGGAGTAATAAGTACATCTACAATAATTAATAAGAGGATTTCTTATGAACAAGCTTTAATTATGATTTGGAAGGCGAGAATTAATGTAAGGCCTAAAGTCTCTAGTTATGAATAATATTTATTGCTAAATACAATCACTAATTAATGAATAGTATTATTTACACTTCATTAAATTAATCACATAATCATGATAAGTTGAATTAGTTTGATATAAATACTCGATGCAAGTAAATATTTTTACCCTTACATATTTAAGAACGATATTTAAATAGGAAGGGAAAAAGGTATGTCATACTTTTATTGGATTTGTGTTTTTGTTTTATCTTTTCTGTTTGTATTTCTTTTATTAGCCTCTTGATTTTAAAATTTATTCCCTATGTATATATTTATTTTTCATATCTTGGGATGAATTAATCCAAACACCTTTGGGCAATAATGTAATTGCAAATGAACTTACTAAATAGCGGATCAAGTTTAGTTGTCTTCACGAAATCTGACAGAACTAGGGGCGGATTCAAGATTTTCACCAGAGTAGGTCCAATATATGAAAAAGTAAATCGTGAAAACACAAGACGAGAGATGAATAGATGGATAAAGTTTAGCTGTCTCCACGAAGTTCGCCAGAACTAGTGACGAATTCAAGATTTTCAATGACTAAGTTCAATATATGAAAAAGTAAGTCGTGAAAACACAAGACTAGAGGTGAATAGATGGAAAAAGTTTAACTGTCTCCACGAAGTTCGCCAGAACTAGTGACGAATTCAAGATTTTCACCGACTAAGTTATATGAAAAAGTAAGTTGTGAAAACACAAGACTAGAGGTGAATAGATGGATAAAGTTTAGCTGTCTCCATGAAGTTCGCCAAAACTTGGCGAATTCAAGATTTTCACGGACTAAGTTCAATATATGAAAAAGTAAGTCGTGAAAACACAAGACGAGAGGTGAATAGATGGATAAAGTTTAATTGTCTCCACGAAGCTCGCCAGAATTAGTGGCGAATTCAAGATATTCATCTATTAAGTTCAATATATGAAAAAGTAAACCGTGAAAACACAAGACGAGAGGTGAATTGTACTAGTATTTTGTTGATCGACTTAGTTTTAACATCCAAATTTCAACAACACAAGTGACAAACAAGAAGCAAAACTAAAAAAAGTTAACATACACAAGAAGAATATGATTAATTCAGAATCAAATTTGTGTAAACAGAAAAAAGAAAAATAGGCAAGTAAAAGGAAGTACATTCAAGGAAGGTCCTTAAATCCTCAGCTGAATAACCCATTATTCATATTCTTGATGAAAAAACTACATGATACAACTGTTGGGAGTTTTATGATTCTGTTGTTCTAACTGAATTCTTGTCGTGATTGCCCTCGAGTTGGCTTAAGTTTCCTTTCTCCTTGATCAGTTGAACATGGTGGTGCTTGCAGTAGAGGCGCCCCTCGTGCGCGATGTAATTGGATGGGCTAATTGTACAGCCTCCATGGCTACATTTGAAGCAGCTTTTGTGGTATGGTGTTCCATTCACAGATACCTATAAACAGAGGCGAATCAAGAATTTAGATTTGTTGTATATACATAGTTCAAGCCGAAAGCAATGAATTCAATTGAATCTGCAAGAACCTGCAAGATCCGCCTCCCTAGTACCTATAAACACACTTATCAAATTACATTTTATCTCAATGGTTGAAGGAACAATAAGCATTTGGTTCTTTTACATTCAAACGTGGATTCAGGATTTGAAGTTTATAGATTCCTATAAAGACCTCAAGCTAATATACAATAATAACTGAGCTCATAGTCAAATATTTATAGATATTTTAGTAAATTTTTATATATATACAGGGTCTGGGCAAACACTATTGGTTCGCGTGAATCAGTAGGTTGCGCTCTAGATCTGCCCCTATTTACAGTTAAACCTTTCTATAATGGCGTCATTTGTCCTGATATTATTTGTCTGCTATAGCAAAATATTCTTGTTATAGATAATATATACTAATATAACAAAACATGAAAGTCGGATCCACCAAAAACTTGACTGTTATCGGAAAATGTTATTATAAAAGATGACTTTTATAGAGAGGTCTTTGACTATACATCCTTTAGAAAATTTTTGGTGTAGCATACAAAAGATAACAGTTTACATGAAACAATCTAACTATATGTTCCCCTTTGTACTTGGGATTGCTACACTTGAGCCGAGGGTCTTTCGGAAACAGCCTCTCTACCTCCCACGAGGTAGTGGTAAGGTCTGCGTACGCTCTACCCTCCCCAGACCTCACTTGTAGGATTCACTGGGTATGTTGTTGTTGTTGTTGTAATCTAACTATATGGATATTTATGACCTTTTGGATTATGTAACAAAATATTGCTAGCTTATTGTACCTTTTCTGTTGGATAGACAGTATTTTTGCAGCCAAAACATTTCTCCCTTGTTCCAGCAAACATGCTTGAAACTTTAGCTGCCTGTGGTTTCTGTTTCAAATATTCAACATAGATAATATATTAGTTATTCACAAAATATCCACTGATATATATTGACAATCTTGAGTCATTCAATGTCAATTACCTCATCTTTCTCTGGCTTCACAATTTTTGGTGTTCCTGGAATAAACTTTAGTCTATCAGTAAATTTTCTGATTTGCAAAATTTGATGATCTGAAATTATGCAGTTTTTTTTTGTCTAAGTACCTTCAAAGCTTTTGTCAAGACTTCCAGTTCTTTTGAAGAGTTGATCAAAGTGAGGTCTACAGTAGAGAACTCCCTCAAAGGAATTGTAGTTGCTAAGCTGCAATTAAATGTATTGAACAACATTATTAAGAGTAATAACTAAGTTGGAAAATTGGATTAAGAAGTCTAAGAATGTAAGAAACCAGTAGCCAAGAGTGTGGCGTAGTGATCAATAAAATAGGTTGAAAATCATGAGGTCTCATGTTCAAATTTCAGCAGAGGCAAAAAATACTAGGTGATTTCTTCCGAATTGTCTAGGGCCTTGATAGATAGAATAACTCGGTACAATGTGATGGTGGGAGGTAGCAGGTAACTCATGAAACTAATCGAGGTGCATATACAAGCGGATCTGGACACTATGGTTATCAAGAAAGAAAATGAAACTCACAAATTTGAACAATGAGCTATGCTGGATTGGCTTAGAAGAAAACAGAATGTAAAGAAGCTAGTACTTATTTTTGAGTTCCTAAGATGAAATTGGGGCTTTAAGCTATTGGACATCAATAGTAAAGTGTAACGAAATGCCTTAAAGTTTAAATGGTTCGCGATGCATCTGGCTCACCGATAATCTCTCATGCCAAAAACAGGGAAGTTGAAGTGGTTAGACCTGTACCTTGAAATACTCCCAGCATAGGAGCCTATGATTTCATTCTAATGCATAAACAAATCAATTTACATAGTCCTTTCTAGTTTCAGTGGCGACTAGATCAACACGTTATTGCTTCAAGAGAAACTCCTATCGAAATTCACTACGAATCTTTAGGTACTTTTTATGAAATTTATGGACACTGTCTAACACTAAGAAGTCTAAAAAACAAATCCTTTTTATATACATTCAAACCCGAAAATGTTTTAAGTAAAAAGAACAAACCTTGAGAGTACCCTTGCAGTGATGGCATCTGAAACAAGCTTTATGAAACACTCTATTGTCTGCAGTTAATTTGTCAACCAAATACACTGTCTTTTCACATGCCATACATTTCTGTGTTGTTCCTGCAAAAGCCATTGGACAAGTTTTTAGGGGTATCAAGAAAGTGTTTCTTTAGCCTCTTCCCCTCTTGTCTTTTCTTGATTTTTGTAGCAGAGAGCACTTGGTGTTGGAGTTTGAGAGGAGAATGAGGAAAAGATAAGAGAGAAGAAGGTAGATTAAGGTGCCGTTTGGCCATGAGAACCAAAAATTATTTCACTTTTTTAGAATTTTCAAAGTTGGAGTTGGAGTTGGAGTTGGCCATAACTTTTGCAATAATTATATAGATCTTAAATATATATTTTAAAAAAATATAGAATATGATTTAAAAATAAAATATAATTGAATGGGGTTATTTTATGAAAATAAAAAAATTAGGATTTTTTCAAAAAAAAAAAAAATGAAAAAGTGAAAAAAGTGAAAACACCCATTTGGGAGTTTTCACTTTTCCAAATACAACTTTGGAGTTGTATTTAGAACTTTTATGGCCAAACGCTATTTTCAAAAAAAAATAAAATAATTTTCCAAAAAAAGTGAAAAATTCTCATGGCCAAACGCCTACTAAAAAAAAAAGAGGAACAATGTAACTAATAGAGAAATGGACATTTGACTGTCATTTTGTCCCCACAATGAACATCCAACTACCCCACTTAAAACCTTTTTTTAATATCAAGTTTTTACTTAGATTCTGAAAGTAACGGTAAAAGTTATTGTCGAGTGATCAGAAAATCATGAGTTTAATTATGAAAATATCCTTATGCAAAGTAAAATTGTGTATAATAGATTAATGTGATCAATATTTTCGTGGAGCAAATGCTTATCTAAATCTTTGTGTACTGAGCTTTCTTATATTGAGTTTCCACTAGATCCTAGGAGTAATGATAAAAGATCTCGTGGAGTGAGATAAATGAGGCTTGCTCAAGTGGTTGAGTATCTCCACCATTCAACCGGTAGGTTAAGGGTTCGAGTCACGTCAGAAGATAAATGAGAATACTATTGATCATCTTGGGGGTGGGATGAAAAAAAAATATTGTGGAGTGATAGAAAGTTCATGAGTTTAAACTATGAAAACATTCTTATGCAGAAATACAAAGCAAAATTGTGTAGAAAGTTCATGAGTGATCTTTGTGCGCCAAGCTTTCCTATATTGAGTTTTCACGTGATCTTGAGAGTAACAATAAAAGTTATCGCCTATTAACAATCAAAAGATATCACGAGTTTAAGCTATGGACATATCCTTACACAAAAATACAAAGTAAGATTGTTTATAATAAATCAATGTGATTCGACGTTTTCTTAGATCAGACACTTAGCAAAATCTTTATACACCGAGGCTCTATCGAGTTTTTACTTCTCTAAAATTGAGATGTCTAAATGAAACTTTGTGTCAACTTCTGGTGTCTCCATATGTGTGAAATTTGGGAATAGTTATTGACATGAAATAAAACAGTGAAAAATGAGAATGAAGTAATTAGTCATGATTGTTACTTACATAGCCATCAAAGTTTTCACATGTGTTGTTGGAGCCCAATTGGTAAAATTGCAACTTTAATTTCTCTTTACAGCTTCAATTGTTTGCTACTGACATAGTAAACATCACATGAATTACTGAAATATCTTACTATCATCAACATTATGGACCACTAAAAATCTTTTTGGAAATTTCCACAATCATTTTGAAGATGGATTTTCTTTTTAACTTTTCTTTTTGAATTATTAGTTTGTTTTGGGTGGACCATATTCTAGTCTTAAAAATGAAAAAGAAAGTTGTCAGGACCATATGCAGACAGTTTTGTTGGACATATTTTCAAATTCAAATTCCACATCCAAAGGGGCGCACATGTCTCACTTATCATAAATTATAATGTCAGTGGCAGTTCTTATCCTTCATTTGAATCAGTGTTTTCAAACGTACTTTCGGGGCGAGTTTCAGAGCGGGGCATAACAAAAATCTTCGGAATATAAATAAAAGACTTAGATTTATAGGCCATATGTCTTAGAATTTACGTATAAGTCGTGGGCATAAAAGCGTATGCTTCAATGTAATTTTAAAAAAAAGTACGGCTTGGATGTTAAATTTGATTTGTGTCATTTTGAAAGTATTTTTGCTACAGATCATGTTGTTAATTTTTTTTTTTATTATTATTATAATAATAATTTTACACTTTATGTTGTTTTCATGTCGTAGTGATTTTTTTAAAAATATATAAATAAATAAAACAACTCTCATATAAAATGATATCGTCATAAATAGCTTTTTAGATGATTATGTCTGAAATTAATACGATAGAGATTTCGTAGCACTATTTTCTAAGGTAACTTTATCCATTTTTTGTCATTGCTCTTACACTTTTTATTCTTCTCATTATTTGAAATATATGAACAAAAAATCAGTGCAAATATTAGTTAAGGATGGGAAAGACCAGTAGATGTGGGAATCGACAATGAAGCCAATGATCATGATTTCATTTTAAAAATAATCTTGGCTATTATCATTTTCATGGTGTTACTTTTCTCAGATAATATAATAATTGTAATTAATTTTTCTATATTAATTATTAGTGATTTATTTACAAAATTTTATTTAAAAAAATTACATTTACTTATTTTCTTAGCAGTAAATATAAAATTAAAGATACATAAGATTTACGCTCATAAATTCATAGGACTTACGGTTCATGTTTTGAGACTTACGTCTTTTCTCGTGCTGTATGAAATATCTCATAATTTTACGCCTCCCACCCCTCACCTTTTTAAATATTGAATTGAATATCAATTAACTGCTCATCTAATTTCAAACTAGTTAACATTGATCATATGAATTCACTAATGTTTATGTTAACCATGAACCTACCACAATATCAAACTAACTACGCTTTGCCACATAAATTTAATACGTAAAATTTAACAAAATGCTACAATTTCACTAATTTCGAGATTAAAAAAATTAGTCTCTCAACTTGCCCTTCTTGTCCAATTTCATTATCTTTTTGATAAGTAACACTTTCAAAAAAAACACGTAGTCGCCTGTATGAATTCAATTGTCTTGTTTGGCCATCCTATCAAAACTCAATAATAAGTTTTTGCATGTCTAGAATTCAACAAACGATTCCGATCTATTCAAAAGAATACTTATCAGTATCAAACAAGATTATAAAACTCAATTTCGTAATTTTAATAGTCAGTCAAATTACGAAAATCAAGATCTTTCAAAAAATGGATTTCTATACAAAGAGTCAAATCTCTCAAAAAGAAATTCAAATCTGGATCACTCATAACCCCACGAATCTAATTAGATGGAGATTTTCAAAGTAGTTCAGAAAGGTGGGGTTAAGGTCCTTGACTAATTAGCCAGCATTCATTAGACATGGAAGGTATCTTCCTACATAAGGGGATCAATTTTTTTCTTCTTTCTTTATAGAGTTGTGCTTCACGAATTGAGGGTCTATCAAGAACAACCTCTTTACCCCATAACGATAAGGATAAGATTATTTGCGTATATTTTATTCTCCCTAAACTCTACTTATGAGATTACGCTGAATATGTTATTGTTGTTGTATAGGTTGTACTTCACCTTCTGTTTTCTCATCAAAACTTGTTCAACATAAAATACTGCCTGTTAGGTTGCACATGATCTTTAATATTTAAAATTTGGAGCATTTTATTACTTGGGAAAATATTTTCTTTGAAAAGACTTTTTAAAAATAAATAAATGATTTTTCTACCTATTTTCTGGTGTTTTATAAGTAATCAATAAATAAATATTATTTTAAAAATATTTTATTTAATCCAAATAAATATTATGGGAGTTGAGACGGAAGTAAGGATGTGGGCGTGGTGGAGCTAGGATGAGGAGGAGTGGAATGTCATTTATGAAATATTTTTTAAGAAAATATTTTCTCTTTTCACAATTATAATTCAATGTGTTCGCTTCGCTTAAAGGGCAACGACTTAAAAGCTTACTTTATTTCACATAAAATCTAGCGCAAATCATCTTCAGGCCACTTAAATAATTTGAAATAATCCCAATAATTCCTATAAAAATAAGAAACTTATATTTCTCTAAATTCATTTTTGTTGATGCTACTAATTCTCAATTTGGTCCAACACACCCTTAATTTGTTCACAGATTTTAGAATAAAAATCAAGTAAATGAAGTGATCAATAGATGACTATTTTTATATTTTATTTTTCTAGAAATCAAAAGGATTGTGATAGCTGCTATGTGATAGCTGTTCATCATCACTCTAATTAGTACAAGACACGTTAGGTATAGGAAGTGCACTACTTCTATAAATGGAAAAAATGAAAAAATGAAGTTGAAATAATTGAAAAGGGTCAAATGTACGCTGTATTATTAGAAATAGTTTAAATAATTTAAATATATCCCTTTTTTTATATTTTCGATTTAAATCTATTTCTCTTGTTATACTTTTATATAAATTTGTTCTTAATTTTGACATAAAAACACGTGTCAAACTTATAATCAAATAATTTGCCCCCAATTTTAAATACCTAATTTTAAAAAAATTCAGTTTAACCCGACCTAATCTATTTTCTTTTCTTTTCATCTACTCTTTTCAATACCCAAAGCTTCAAAGCTTGTTCTTTCATAATGAATTTCATATAAAGTTTTTTTTTATTCGAATAAAGCATAATATAATTCTAGAATTTTTCACTTTTTCTGATTTTCTTTACGTAGAAGATGGCAAGAAGAAAAAAATCCATTATCCAGAACCGCGGTATCAATTGTATAATTTATAATTTTATAATATCTACTTTATCACATCACCACGATAATTCGGGATTTAAATTTTATAATTATTATTTTTAAGAATTTTCGTATTAAACCTATTATATTTTTTAAATTATTTGTTATAATTTTCTTATTTTTTATGTTAAAAATACTGAATTCAGATGAACTTTATCCCGTTCACTCCATCCACCCATGCACATCCATGCTAAGATATTTAATTTATAATTTAGTAGACTACTACATTTCAATGTTGCAGTGTACTTTTGACCATTCAAACCCCTCCTCCAAAACTCATCCAAACATTATTTTATAATATTTTGAACTGCTAGAAGTATAAAATAAATTATTTCAACGTGCTACAGTCACCTATTTTACAATAATTTAATAGTCAAACGAATACTAATATCCCAAAGAAGATTCCACGAAATATTTTATGAATAATTGGCCCCTCTAATTTGATAAATTCTGATTTAGGCCTTGTTGTTTTTGATTAAACATATTTAACCTTTAATTAATTAATATGTATGCATTTTGGATCTTTCTAGTTGTGAATCATCACAAGGTTAACGAATTACTAAGTGATAAACCATTCAATTTTCAATGTAGTAATTTATACGTGTATTGTGATCCCATATTTGAGAGTAGTATAATTCTATAGATCATATATTTCCTATGAAAGAGTAAAAGGGTAGTCAGATAGTTGAGCATTGTCTCGTTTACGCTTTTATAGTACTAATATCGTATTATTAGTTGTAGTCTTACTCTTGTAGTTGTTTGTCCTTTCAGTTTGATTATTACCTGTGTATAGGGGTGAGCATAGTATGGTATATACCGAATTACCATACCGAATCAAAATTTTTGATACCGTGGTTTGGATATTATGGTATTTGGTATGGTATATGGTATGCATTTTAATTTTTTTTGATATTTGATATGGTATTTGGTATTTATAAACAATATACCAAAATACCGAATACCATATCGAAGTATATAATTGCATAATTAATTTATATATTATTAAAATACTAGCAAATATACAACCTAATATTAGTATAAAACTAAATATTTAGACATTGGAACTTTGACTACTTAATCATGATTGAAATATTTTGTTGTATAATTGATTAACAAAGGGAGTTGGTTATACCTTCTTTTGAATATATATTTCAACATATGTAATGTGTTGATATGATATAATTGAGACATTTTTTGAAAAGTCGAAGTCATAATCCTCTACTATTGTACAAGTATATATTAGTCGAAGTTGAACATACTATGGTTACCGATTTACCATACCGCAAAATACCGAAACCGAACTTTTAAATACCGAACCATACCGAACTAGTTTGGTATGGTAATGGTATTGTATTTTTAAAAACCGAATACCGAAATTACCAAACCGAAGTTTCAAATACCGTACCGTACCATACCATGCCCACTTCTACCTGTGTATTCTTTTACACTTCGGTTATGATTGATGTTTAGGGTGATTTATTAGGTTGTCTATAGTATTTTGCCATGACTTTCTTTATTTCAGTTATTTCATTCTCTCTATATATATTGCTTTGGACTGTTTATTCTTAAGCTGAGGGTTTATCGAAAACATTCTCTCTACCTCTAAGATAGTGGTACGGACTGCATATATTCTACCCTCCCAGACCATACTTTGTGAGATTACACTGGGTATGTTGTTATACATTTCCTATAAAAGAAACCAAAACATATATTTTCATGAATTGAAGGTTAAATATGCTTAGTCTAATATTATATGGACAAAACAAGAATTCGTTATTAATTGAGGGACCAAAAGTACAATTATCCATATTTTATAATTCCACATTAAAATAACAACCAAAAAAATAAAAAAAAATAAAAGTTCAAGCCCTCTCTTTTGATTTGACTATTTCTATATTCCCCCTCTTTTGGATCTAGTCTTCCAAATAAACTCTTATAAATAAGCTTATGCACCCTCTCTTTTTCTTTAAAGTCTCAAAAATTCAACATTAAAGTTATATCACTCCAAAACAAAATCATCCAAATTCTAAATCCAAAATCCCTATACTCTCTTTGTATTTTTTTGTCATAAAATGTTTAATCATTTTATTTGTGGAAGTGGAAATTTTCATCATCAAGAAGATGAAGATTATGATATGGAAACATCAAAAAGAACAACTTCATTATCAAGAACAAAAAATAGTGGATATAATCCTTATGCAGATCGTGGCCTAGACAAATTTTCAGCACTCTTAGCCAATCTTGAAGACCAAAAACAAAAGATTTATACACAAGCCGGATCTGATGATATCTCTTTCGTTCGATTCGTTTTCTCGAATTCAAATTCAGTCCAGCCCATTATTGTCAAATTGAAGGACAAAAATCAAACATCGTCAAGTGACACTGATGATGACAAGCAAATGATCAAGAAGAATTCGGAGTTCGTCGATAAGAAGACCATTCACGAGGTTTCATCAAGTATTCCAGAAGAACGAAAATCGGAATTATCTAAGAGAAGGAAATTTTTTAGGAATTTGAAGTTGGCAAATTTCAAGAAGCCAAATTATTACATGCCATTAGCTATAATCTTGATATTGGTTTTTTTAGCTGTTTATGGGAGGTGCTTTGCGATATTGTGTACATCGATTGGATGGTACATAATTCCAACCATAAAAGCTAGTTCAAGAAGGACAAAGAGGAAGTATGTGAGAAAGTCAAGTGAAAAAAATGTTGTGTTTTGTGAAGGGCCAACTTTTCCAAGAAGTGTTATGAATGGACCAAAAGATCATAAATTGTTTGGTGGAAAACGTGGATCATAAGAGGAGCTAATGCTACGTAAAGTGCCTTTCTTGATCGGTAATCAGTCAATGAAGTTATTCTGAATTCCTCACTCGTCTCATTCTGAGTTCATCATCATCAATTTTTTTTGTGCATACTTTTCCTTAATTCATTTTCTTGATTTGACATTTTCTAATGACTGAAAAATTCTTTCAATTTGTTGATTTGTAAATCTTGTATTATAGAGTTGGACTAAAAATTCAGTCAAACTCTTTAACGTGTTCTTCTGGCCATATGTACATTAGAAGAACGTCTATTAGTGCGTTCTTGAATAGTGATATTATACAATTTAACTGAGTTGAAGGTCAGCTCAAAATTTGGGCTTTTATACAAAGGATTTCTCTCGAAAAACTTACTATATGCTATATTAAGAAAATATTTATTATTTATAGTAATTTTTTTTTTTCATTGGACACTTATAATACATTTATAATACGATTTTAATACATATTGCAGAAAACAATTAATAAAACACATATAATACAAGTTTTATTCATGGATAATACATTTATCACATACTTTAATACACTTATAATACATTGTGCCAATTTCTTACCAAACAAGCATAATACATTTTAAAACACTTATCGTTTGATAGCTGGTTAGAGCTATGCATGTATTAGTAATGTAGGGATAAGCTATGAGGGAATCTGTGTATTATTTATGCAGGTATTAGTTATGCAGGAATTAGTTATCCATGTATTAGTTATACATGTATTACTTATTCCACCTTCTATCCTGCATAATATAATACATAGATTCTCTCATAACTTATACATGTATTAGTTATGCGGGTTTCTAAATTGCAAATCAAACACCGTATTAATTTTATATATGAATAATTTACCTTCTAACCAGCTACCAAACGTGGTGTTACTTATACAAGATTTAATACATGTATAATCCACCTCCAAACCCGCTACCAGACGATTTTATAATACATCTATATTGCACGAATAATTCACTTTTAATACATAGTGCAGATTTATCATAGAGATGATAATAAATAAAAAGTATCGCTAAAATAATAATAATTTATTAAAAAGTACTCAGTCAAGTAATTTTTACATTTCTGAATCATTTTTTGTTTAGCTTAATGATCTCAAAGTTCGCCTAGAATACAATCATGAAATTAAAAGTATCGTACTCTAAGTATAGATTGAGGGGTGCTTCTTATTATATTTGTGGTGCGTCCAATCGCCTTAAATCTAAGCGTATCCCCCAAATTTGATGTTCTCCTCTTCTTCTTCTTCTTTTCTCTTTTTTTTTTTTACTTTTATTGCAACTATTAATTTTTTTTAAAAAAAAATCACTCTTCTTTTTTTTACATTGTTTTTTTTCCGCTGCTCTTATTTTAAATATCTTTTTTCTGCTATTCTAATTATTGCTCTTCTTTTTTTAACAATTAAAAATAAAAAAAATGTAGTATTCTAAAGTATTGATACATATTATACAATATAATATATATTTGATACATATTAATACAATACAATATATATCTGATACATATTGATACGATACAATACATATCTTAATTATATATATATATATATATATATATATATTGATAAAAGTATTTTGATACAACCATTTTCTATACAAATACATATTCTATATAACAATGATACAATCTCTATACACATCCTATATAGTTTCTATAGAAATCTTATACATATACATATTATATACAATAACTATACAATTTCTATACACATCCTATACAACCTTTATTTCTCCAATTACTGAGGAAGAAATTGGAAATGAGAAGCAAAAACGGCTCTTCATCCTTGACTATCTTCATCATATTCCAGGAAAAATAAGAAACGTTAAAAAATTATATTTAATCATTAAAAAAAGAAAGAAACAATTAGAAGAGTAGAAAAAGTTTTTTTTAGTTCCGTACCAAATTAAAACTAGATCGACTAACAAATTGAAACTGAGTGAGTAACATATTACATGACAACAGTCATACAATTATGCCAAGAAAAAGATAGCTTTATGATGGGAGTAGATTGTTTTGTATTCCCCAATGTTTCCAAGTTATCAGTGACTAGCAAGTTCATAAGCACATACAAAAGCAGCGAGAGAGATAGGGGGAGATAAAAGGGGGGGGGGGGGCAGGAGAGGGGGGGTCGAAAGAGAGGAAACAAAAGTAAAATAGTAGGTTTGGCTATAAATTGTCATTATTTTGGGCGTAAAATATATTTAGGACCTGTTTGGAAAGCCACTTGGTAATTGGAATTAGTGTAATTATTAGGGTAGTAATTATCAGCCTAGTAATTACACAACTCAGTAATTACATCGACCTGTTTGATTGCCACAATGTAATTACAAGTGTACTGTTTGGTTGCACAAGTGTAATCATATGGTTATATTAAAATTAAAAAAAAACTAATTATCAAAAACTAAAAATTTATACTAAACAAATAAGGGCCTTTATAAATAATATTAAATTAAATATTTAAGATATATATATATATATATATATTGTCTTTTGAAATATATTAATTAATAAACATATATTCTTAACTAATAATATTATAAAAAAAAATTGATTTCTATTTTTTAAATTAGTGTATTTTAATTAAATTAATCATAAAAACTTAAAGTACATGATTTTTAAGAACATCATAAATGCTAATAAACCTAGCATGCAGACCTATTATTTTTTCTAGGATATCCTCTGAGTTTATTAAACTCCAAGGAAACGTCATTTTTATAATCAACAGTTGTTTCAGTTTTATCTGAAAACTCTTTCGAAAGATCCATTGGTTTTATATTTAAACCAGAAAATTTTTTATCAAGAAGTTCTTCTAAATCATTTAAAGATTTAAATTTGAAATCATGAATCTCAAGAGGTCTCTGAACATGAGTAGAGACAATATGAGCCTCAACTTTACTAGCCGATGTGGAGGCAACATTAGTTTTAGCTATATCAGCTTTTATACTTTTTATCAAAATAGCCAATTCATCAAGTTTTTTTATCAAGAGAACTAATATGTTCTCCCAAAACCTTAATATACAAACTCAAATAATTGTTTGAGTAATAAGTTTATTAATTTCTGCAATACTGATAGAAGCAATATCTTCATAAATGAATTTTTGAAATGCAGAGAAAGTAATACCTGTATTTTTAGGCAATACAAAAGGTGATTGAGGAGGGTATATGGCCTTTATAAGGCTACCACTACCATCTTTATAAGTTCTTTCAATCACATTAACATATAACGACAGATAAGTGGTTATAAACCAAGGAACAAAATACATAATTTGATTATGCAAAGCACAAGTTTCATAAAATTCTTGAAAGATATTATTCATATCCTCTCTACTATATGTATCAAAAAACCAAGTTTTAAACCGGTTTCATTTTTCATCAAAAAATTCCTTTTGTATATGTTTTCTTGCCAGAGAACCTGGGCTAAAATCTATTTGTTGTGAAAACATTAAGAATCATTTGGATCAAAATCCATTTCGGATACAGAAGGAATATCCTTATCAGAATTAGCATCATTTACCTGAACTATATTTGTTCGGGGGTTAATTTTAACCTTTTCTATCATTGAGTTACTATCAGTTACAATGGTATGTAATGAAGCAACACGATTTCTTGTTGGACCATAAACAGGTTCAACATGAGAAATATGATGCATAGCAGGTAAAAGTCTATGACTAGATACAGAACATCTATTATAAATAGGACTTACTGTAGGCATGAAATTATCATAAAATGACTGCCTATGAGAAGTATAATTATTATTAGAAAACTGAATACAAATCCTACCATCGGGATTTTGTGAAATATGAGAATACTCAGAATTTGTAACCGCATCAGTTACTTGACTTGGGGATATAACCGAATTTAGAGTCCATGTAGTTGGGAAATCTATTTCTTCTCACTTAATAGGTCTCCTGGTGGTGACCTTGGACCTTGCAAAATTGGTTTCCACCAATATAGTTTGATCAGATGTATCGTATAACTTACATCTTGGATTTAAAGTAGATAATAATTTAAAATAAATTCTATAAGATAAGCTTATTAGTTCTGAACCAGGCACGTAATTATAACCATGCGTTTTAACATTTAATGTTAAAGCCTCAAGAATATTAACATCAGAAAGTGATAACTGCATATTAGGTTGCGTATTAAAATACACGGGACCATAGGCCACTGTAGATTCTATCGAACCCATTAAAGACTGTCAAATCAGTTCTTGTAGACATCCATCCATTTAAGGTATATTTTTCATTGTTTAGTTTTATTTTAGTTACAACTCTCCTAGTCAGGACGATGCCCGGCTAAAGATATCATATCTATGTTGAATAACTAACTTCTCTCCTATATACACCATGAACAGATCTAAGTTTTATTAAAATATAAAGGAATTTTGTTATGGTTTCTCAACTTGATTTTGAGATCGAGGTACAGTCGGATCTAGCACTACTCTTATTGGCTTTGCCTTAGTGGCTACGTCTGGTCAGCCGTGGACCTAAGCCCGATGTTGAGGAGAAAAAGGGCGTCCTTTTCCGGTTAGAACCACCAGACACATGAGATCAATAAGAAGTATGTATTAGATTCTTGACAGACTCTTTGCTCAGGTAAAAGTATTACCATGCAGTCTGAGAAGCTATCTGGAAAATTCTTGTATATTTCAATTCTTATGCAGTGCGGACTACCACTAGCTTAAGGATGCTGAGTTTATAGATCTGGTTGGTAGCGCGGATTACCGCCAGCCAACACCCGATCCTGTATGGATAATTATTTACTGGCCAACTTCGAGGCTGGTGGGATAATTATTTGAGTATGGAAGAGAAAGCCTCCATTATTAATGCGGTGGCTGCTGATGAAGGTATTGATAACCTAGGCATGGCTCTAGTTAAAAATAGAGAAGATGTCGTTTATACTCTTGTCCTCACCATATTAGAACATTTTAATGGTAGATTTATCAATCAGTATGAAACTGTTCGTACCCTCCTTAATGGTCTAAGGTGTAACACCTTGTCTAATTTTAGGTGGTACAAAGATACCTTTATGAGTCGGGTGATGGAATTACCCAAAAATAAGTTTGAACATTGGAAAGTTAAATTCATAGATGGGCTTCCATCCTTATTTGCTGAAAGAGTTAGAAAAACTCTGAGGGGTAGTAATGGTGAGATTCCTTATAAGGATTATACTTATGGTAAGCTTATAGGAGCTTGCACACAAGAGGGATTAAACTTGTGTAATGAATTACTTTTGTCCAGACAGCTTAAAATGGATAAGCTTAAGGAAAGATCTCAGCTAGGAGATTTTTGTACTCAATTCGATTTACCCGAACCTTCTGCTAATAGCAAAAACAAGAGTCGGTATTATAAGTCCTCTAGAACTGAAGGATCCTACAAGAAAAGGAGATCTAGACGTAGGACTAAGGAAGAAAGAGAAGCTAGAAAAAGCTTCCGTAAGTCTACTAGATTTATCAAGGATCGATCTGGGATGGATCTATCCAAAATCAAGTGTTATACATGTGGAAAATTAGGCCACATAGCACCAAATTGTAAGTTAAAAACTTTAGAACTAGATAGTGAGACTTATGATAAAATTTATGGTTTGTTATACACCTCAGGTTCTGAAGATGATTATTACTCTCATTCTGATTCTGATATTGAACTGCTTGATTTATCTGATAGTGATAAAAATGTTGATAGCCCTTGCGCCACTTGCCAAGGTAATGAATGCAATTGTGATAATGATGAAATTTATAAATTGCAATCACAATTCCAGGATTTCAATATGAACACTATCACCTCTGATAATATAATTGAGCTTTTAAAAGAAGTTACTGATAATAGGCTTCGCGAAAAGATTATAAATCTAGCTACTGCTAAGAGGCTAGTTCAAGTTCTTCAAAACCTTTTGAGAATACGAAAAATGATTTTGAGTAATCTGCACCTTATTCTTTAAAGAAGGTTGATAACCGTCTTATGATGAGAAATACTTTCACTAAAAGAGATTCTTCTTTTGATGATTTAAAAGATGAAGTTGAGAATTTGAAAAGAGAGATTAAATCTCTTAAGCAAAATTAGTTGATTTGTGATCATAGAATTACTCAGATTGAGATAAATAATTTTGTGTCCACCAAAAGCAATCATATGCCTTCTAAGGACAAAGGTATTGCTGAACCAAGGGAAGACTCTGTTAATCCTGACCCTAAAAATGATATGTTTTTAGGTATGATGCAAATTATTACTGCCCATAAATGGTACGTTAAATGTACTATTTTAATCGATAATAGTTTTTCAATTTCTAACATTGCCATGATTGATAGTGGTGCTGATGTTAGTTGTATTCAGGAAGGCTTAGTGCCTACGAAATACTTTCAAAAAACTTCTCATATGGTAAAGTCTGCATCAGGACATGCTTTAGATATAAAGTATAAATTGCCTAATACAAATATTTGCCAGAATAAAGTTTGCATTCCTCATTTCTTTTTTCTGGTTAAAAATCAGTTATTCCCTCCAATTATACTTGAAACCCCTTTCATAAATGCAATTTATCCTTTTACCAGCATAGACTCAAAAGGATTCTCTGCTACTTATAATAATTCTGAAATAAGTTATACTTTTGTTACAGATCCAGTAACTAGAGATATAAATGCTTTAATTGATATGAAGCAAAGACATGTAGATTCTTTGCAACTGGAATTGTTTAGTCTAAACATTTTTGATTCTCTAAAATCTGCAAAAGTACAGGAAAAAATTAAATTAATTTCCCAACAAATTGTTGTTGATATCTGTGCAGATCATCCCAGTGTTTTTTGGAATCGAAAAAAGCATATTGTCACCCTTCCGTATGAAGATAATTTTTCGAAAGATAATATCCCTACTAAATCGCGTTCCTGTCAAATGAACGTTGAGTTAGTAGAATTTTGCAAGAAAGAAATTGATAGTTTATTGCAAAAGGGTTTGATCAAACCTTCTAAATCTCCTTGGTCATGCACTACATTTTATGTCAATAATGCTGCTGAAAAGGAGCGAGGTGCTCCTAGATTAGTTATTAATTATAAACCATTGAATAAATATTTAAAATGGATTAGGTATCCTATCCCCAATAAAAAAGATTTATTGTCAAGATTATATGATGCCAATAGATTTTCTAAATTTGATTTAAAATCAGGTTATTGGCAGATCCAAATATTAAAAGAGCATACTTATAAAACTGCTTTTAATGTTTCATTTGGGCAATATGAATGGAATGTTATGCCTTTTGGTTTAAAAAATGCCCCATCTGAATTTCAGAAAATCATGAATGACATTTTTAATCCATATTTGAAGTTAATCATTGTTTATATCGATGATATTTTGGTATTTTCTAAAACATTAGAAATGCATATAAAGCATCTTGATATTTTCAAGAAAATTGTTATTCAAAATGGTTTAGTTATCTCAAAATCAAAAATGAGTTTGTTCCAAACTAATGTCCGATTTCTAGGACATCATATTTGTCAAGGGAAGATTACTCCAATTCAAAGATCTATTGAATTTGCATCAAAATTTCCTGATGTCATCACTGATAGGACTCAGTTACAAAGGTCCTTGGGAAGCTTAAGTTATATCCACATTCTATAAGAATATTTCTCGTGATTAACCCCTTTATATGATAGGCTAAAAAAGAATTATAAGTCTCCTTGGACTGATAGTCATACCACTCTGGTACGAAATATTAAACTCCGTGTTCAGTCTTTGCCTTGTTTAACTCTGGCTAACCCTGCTTGGCAAAAAATTATTGAGACAGATGCATCTAATATTGGTTATGGTGGGATATTGAAACAAATAAATCCCAACGACAAAAATGAGTATTTAATAAGATTTCACTCTGACAAATGGACTGAAGTCCAAAGAAAATATGCCACTGTGGCGCATGAAATGCTAACCATTGTAAAATGTGTTTTAAAATTTCAGGATAATTTATATAATCAAAAGTTTTCGATAAAAACAAATGCTCAATCGGTGAAGTATATGTTTGACAAAGATTTTAAGCATGATGCTTCTAAATTAATATTCGCAAGGTGGCAGGCTCAATTAGCCCCTTTTGATTTTGAAATTCATTATAAAAAGGGAAGTGATAATTCTTTACCGGATTTCTTATCCCGAGAATACCTCCAATAAAATGATTTTTTACGTAGTCTTTTTTAATAAAAAAACTTTAATTACCATTTTTAAGGTAATCACATTTAATAGAGACTTGAAAAGTCTTATAATTGATAAAATTATTGATCACATTATCAAGGAAGATTTGTCAATCCATGATTACTCAGAAATCATCTGACAAAATTATTATAGACATAATCATCAATTGCTATGTGTGCAGGATGGATCCTCCATGGATTCGAGGTAGAGGCAGAGGAAGGGGGAGATCAACTCCAGGGAGATCATCCCAGTCCTATTCTCAAGGATCATCATACGGATCCTCATCAAACTCCCCAGTTATACAAATGGGAAGAAAGAGTTTAGTAAATGAGAAGATTTCTCAGAAAGGCGAATCTTCATCTATTCATCTAGATATTTCAGAAAACAGTCCGTTAAACATTTGCAGGCATATTTAGCCGCCCAGAAGCAAAGTAATACTTTTGCTTCAATCGCTAAAGAGGACAATGATGATACCAAGTCATATGAAAAGTTACCAAAAAGAGAAATGATATTTCTCGTAGAAAACTCTGAGTTTCAGAGAAAAGTTGAGCCATGGAAGATACTCCAAAGGTACTTAATAAATGGGTTATACTATTCGGGTGAGTTATACAAAACCCGTGCTTATTATGAGACAATCCTGACGAGTACAGGAAGTGCAAAATTTCAGCACTTTGCTGGTTATAACACCGCAGAGAATGTTTATAACTTTTCCAAAATCATTATTAAACAGATTATATCTGTTGAAGATTGGGGAATCTCTACTATGAAAGAAAGATAGATAAGCCTTAACCAGTCTCGTATGAACTTTACATACTGGGATTATATTCAAGCATTTGATAGAGTGCTATACTATAATAATGATAGACATAAACACACTTGGTTCATAAAGGTGTGTGCAAAGATATTTGTGGAACCCATCCCAAATTGGTTTTTGAATTGGTGGTCATACCACGGTCCCACAATTCAGATCTTACCCGATCAATTTCTTATGTTATACAAGGAATGGACCAAAGTGTCACCTGATTTAAACCGATTATATCATGCAGATCATATCTGGAATTTGAAAAAAAATTGATCAAATCTATTTCTTTATTGAATTCTCTATTCCATGGATTCATAAATGGACTCCTGAATTAGGGTTCACTGAAGAAAAGATTCCATGTCTATACAAGACCTTTTATAATAATTTTTGGGATAAATTGATGAAAATAGATCCCAAAACAAAGATTTTACATGGCCAAGAACTTATGGATTTCATTAAACTACGAATCCAAGAATACACTCGAGCCCTTCAGAAGGGAATTATCGACGAAAGTTCGGTCAGGCATATCGCCAGAAAGATCTCTTTCCAAGATGGAGATAAAGAAGAAATGATCACTGAATATTTAGAAGAGGTCAAGAGAAATCTACTTCTGACGATAAATCAGATAGATAAATCAGACACTTCCATGCGGAGTGAAACAAGTAATGATGATATCGGAGAATCTCAGCCTATCGAAACAGACAAAATATTGTCTACTGATGATATTCGAGAGACAGAAGATTTTCTGCAACAGATCCAAGCCATTGAGAAAAGACATGGTAAAGACAAACAATAAAGAAATCATGGACCCCACAAAACAATAAAGATGTCGGGGACCCCAACAAACAACAGTAGATACACTGTACCAACAGTAGATATATTGTACAGGGACCCAAATATGGGACTCATTTCACTGTATATATATTCTTTATGTTTTTTTTTCTATTTAAGAGGTCTTTCAATTCAATTGAAAGGCATCACAAAAATTGTAAAATTCTCTCTCTAGATAGCTCTCTTATTGTACATCTCTCATTGTAAATCTTTTATCGAATTCAAGAATCAGTTCTTGGAGACATCCATCCATTTAAGGTATATTTTTCATTGTTTAGTTTTATTTAAGTTACTCCGGCTAAAGATATCATATCTATGTTGAATAACTAACTTCTCTCCTATATACACCATGAACGGATCTAAGTTTTATTAAAATATAAAGGAATTTTGTTATGGTTTCTCAACTTGGTTATGAGATCGAGGTACAGTTGGATCTAGCACTACTCTTATTGGCTTTGCCTTAGTGGCTACGTCTGGTCAGCCGTGGACCTAAGCCCGATGTTGAGGAGAAAAAGGGCGTCCTTTCCCGGTTAGAACCACCAGACACATGGGCTCAATAAGAAGTATGTATTAGATTTTTGACAGACCCTTTGCTCAGGTAAAAGTATTACCATGCAGTCTGTGAAGCTATCTGAAAAATTCTTGTATATTTCAATTCTTATGCAGTGCGGACTACCGCTAGCTTAAGGATGCTGAGTTTATAGATCTGGTTGGTAGCGCGGATTACCGCCAGTCGACACCAAAAAAATTAATATTATAAATATAATGTCAGAAAATTATTAAAACATTTGACAAAAAGATAATCTATCAATTCTAACTAAAAAATGAATGGCTTGCAATGTGAAATATCAAGTTAATACTAGTAAAACAAATAAATTGGAACTGAAATATAACATAAATTCAAAATTCAAAACAAAAAAGTCAACATAATACTCTTATGTCAAATTTCAATATAATGTATCTAAATATGATTTAGTGCATAAGCTGTTGAATTCTTTAATTTGAGGCAGGAGTCTCGACGACAAGTCATGCTCATAGTTGTTCATGCACATCTTAAGAAGCTCTCGTGAGTCATATATACGAGCCTAAATTAACAAAGAATTCAACTCTAATTCCCTTTCTTTTATTTACTTATTTATAGCATGTAGCAAAATGATTTTTATTTTTCTTTAATTATCATTGAACATTAGTTGTTCAAACATTTCATTGCTTTCACATGAAGCTCTCCACTTGTCCTTGAAATAGATGGAAAATAGTTCCAATGTTAGATGGAAAAAGTAGTTGTTTAAAATACTGCAACTGCTATATTGACAAAATCATTAATATTACCAACTAGAGTGAGTAATAACAATTTATTAGTAAATAGAATAAAGTATGACATTTACCTACTGCCATTATGAATTTGCTTTTTATTCAGCGTTCCGCCTAATTAATTAATCAATCCATACAGCGCGTCTTCATTTTCCTCATGGGGAATATGTATAATTTAGATAGAGACTAAAATAAAAGACAATTAGGTCGATACATAATGGGTGTGCTTGGTACGGAGGAAAATATTTTCCGAAAAATGTTTTTCAATTTTCTAATGTTATTGTCTTAAATGTTTTGGACAATGTTTTTCAAATGGATTGATTTTCCTCAAATTGAAGAAAAATGACTTTCCTTCACAAACTAAGGAAAATATTTTTTAAAACTATCCTTCAACCTCACCACCCCACCCTCCCAACTTGAGACCCGAGATTCGACCTTGACCCGAGACACGACTCCCAATCTCGACCCGAGACCTGACCTCACCCTACTCTCGGATCGGGGATCAAGTCATGGATCAAGGTCGAGAGTCGGGTCCCCGATCATGGTTTGGTCCCAGGTCTTGGGTCACGGGTCAGGGTCAGAAGTCAGGTCCTGAGTCAAGGTCGAATCCTAGGTTTCGGGTCTCGAGTCAGGGTCGGGAGTCAGGTCTCAAGTCGAGTTTGGGAGTTTGGTTCCGGGTCAGGGCCAGGGTTGGCTGTTGGGTCCTAATTTTAGGAACGAGGGTATGGTCCCGAGTCGAGGTCGAATTCAAGGTCCTGGGTCTCGAGTCAGGGTCGAGAGTCGGGTCCTGGATGGGGTCAGGATCGAGTTCGGGGGTCGGGTTGGGTCTCGAGTCGGGATTAGGAGTCGGGTCTTAGGTCGAATCCCAAGTCTTGGGTCAGGAATTGGATCTTAAGTCAAGGTCGGGATCGGGAGTCAGATTGTGGGTCGAGGTTAGATCCTAGGTCCCAAGTTGTGGTCGGGGTCAGATCGGAAGTCGAGTTTTGGATCGGGGTCGGAATTTGATTCTTGTGTCGAGCCAGGATTAGAGTCTCGAGTCGCGGTTGAGAGTCGAGTTCGGGGTCAAGTTCAGGGTTCGGGTCCTGAGTCAATGTCGAGCCCAGAGTATCGATTGGGGGTCGGGGTTGGAAGTCCGGTCCTGCGCGCGGTCGGTAACAGTGGTCCTTAAGCCCATTTTAAAAAAAAGAAATTCATGAATCCAAATTCACTTATTCAAATAAAAAAAGACATATTTCATAAGCTATCATTTAACTTATTTCAAATGTCATTTATATCCTTTAACTCTCAGTGATTATAAATAAACACATCCGTCTTACCTGACAAATTCCATGAGATACACGTGTCCTACCTATCAAATCGCATGAAATTTGCCATATAAAACACATAAGTCCTCTCCACGAAGACTTGTCATCATTTTGTTAGCCTTTCTGCATCCCTTCATACTTATCCATATTTCTCACATCGAGCTTCGCTCTCCAGGCGCTAGGGCTACGTACTCTTCTGCAAAAAAAAGGGGCAAATCACAAATACGGAAAAAAAAAACACCCACCAACTGTTTGAGAAAATGTTCAGAAGAAACAACAAAGGCCAAGATTGGTTCCATCACTAGATCATTGCAAAAATCTTCAATTTAGTTTCTTTTGCGATCGAAAAAATTAGCAATTAACTTGTAAATTGGTTGGGGGAAGGATGCGAGGACGATGTGGAAGGAGATCGGAGACAGAGAATTTGGGAAGCTTCGCACTAATTTATTCAGCAATCGTATTAAGTCGGCTAGAATCTCTTCTATTCAACTCTCCAACTACAAAGATATCATTTCTCCTCACCGTGGCTCCATCAACTCCTTACAGGTTCACTTTTTCCCTTTTTTGATGTACCGGATCTACTTACGATTTTGAAGTTAAAGTTACTCGCGTGCATATTGTAACTGTATTCGTAAATTTTTGAAGTTATAGTAGGGTTTGGACATGAACTTGAAATCATGATTTGAAATTTATGATTTGGATGAAGGTTGATTTGTATCAGAAACAGCCTCTCTAGCTCTACGAGGTAGGGGTAAGGTCTGCGTACACTCTAGCCTCCCCAGACGCCACTTGTGGGATTACACTGGATATTAAGTTGTTGATGAAGGTTGATTTGAAGTTGAAGTTGTGTTTGGTCATAAGTTTTTGCAGACGAAGATTTGAAATCATGATTTTAAATTTATGTTTTGGAGGAAGGTTGATTTGAAGTTGAAATTGTGTTTGGTTGTAAGTTTTGCGGATGAAGGTTTGAAATCAAATTGTACTTTTCCTAGTAACCATGAACACCTACAATTTGTTAAAACTATCAAAACTACCACCAACTCTTGTAGCTATCGTTTGACCATAGATTTTGAGAATTTATCTTCGAATATCTATTTGGCCATGAAATTTGCTTCAAATATTTTCAAGTTCCCAAAAGCGAATTTTTGGCACTTCCACTCACGAAACTTAAATTTTTTCCAAGTAAAATGAATCTTTACAAACGAGTAAAACATACCTAAATTAACATTAACAAAGGCTTCCTAGTAGTAGCACCAACTTATATTTGGGTTTATTTTAATAGAAGGGGGAAAAGAGGTTGCAAAGTAGGATTTGGACAATTATCTTTGTAACAAGGATGTCCTTTTTCAGAATCTAAAATTACGGGTCAAGTTTTAAATTTTAGAAAATTTGAAATAACAAATTTGAAGTTGAAATTCTATCTTTGAGGTGAATTTGGGATTTGAAATTAGAATTCAAGTTGAAGTTTTGTTCAAAATGTGATATAAAAATGTAGATTTGAAATCATGATTCGAAATCATATGTCCAAACAACATCTAAAGGTTGGATAGAAATGGATGGTGTCTAACATTTTTGAACGTCAAGAAGAATAAGTCTGATATGTTTAAGATAGTGTTTTTAGTTAGGCAAGTTTGATTGCAATGTCAGCCTTTTCCAACTGTTATGTCTTATAAAAAGAATCTTTTCTAACTTCTATGATTTTCATCAACTCCTACCGTTCCATATTTTAATGATGATGAATCAACTTTGTAACTCATTCCCATGTGCTATCCTCCACGTAGTTCATACACAGAACAGATTTTAGTTTCAAAGAAATGGGATTAAAGAGAGCATTTAGAGGCTGATGTTTCATATAGCCGAGCCTAAGTACTTTGTGATTGAGGTGGAGTTGATTGGGGTTAGCTCCAAGAAAAATCAAAGCTAATAGGATTGTGGACATGGTAATCTTGGTCTCAATTGCACACAGTATTTTTTTCTCAAGAATTTCAGATTATGAGCTTGGTTAGATGCCTGTCAGGAAGTCAAGGCTATTGTTATTAGACTAGTACATGAAACTAAAGTTCGAATTCTTTTTAGTTGCCTTCATCTATCTTTGTGTTTATTTTAGATAATTTTTGCCAGAAATATCTGGTTGAGTTGTGTAGATGGAACTTGCATTATTTTAAAAGTACCTTTGTGTACATTTATTGTGATCACAAAATCAGGTTGATTTGACAGAGGGCCGATATCTGTTATCCTCTGCTTCGGATGCATCAGTTGCTGTTTATGATGTCCAACGTGCAACTGATTACGATGAAAGTGGTCTGATTGCAAAGCATAAGCACATATTATTGGTTGACAAGCAACAGGAACAGGGCCACAAATATGCCATTTCCACAGCCATCTGGTATCCAATTGACACGGGGCTTTTTATTACAGGCTCTTATGACCATTATGTTAATGTCTGGGATACTAACACGTCACAGGTAGTATTGCTTTCTGATCACCTTATTATACTCCACTGAAGTGCAGTTTTCAGCTTATTTTTCTCTTTATTGTACAAGTTTCTAGCCTAATTTTGGATTTCCCTAATTGTTCTTAAGGTGGTAATTAATTTCAAAATGCCTGGAAAAGTGTACAAAACTGCCATGTCCCCGGTGGCAACATCACACATGTTAATTGCTGCTGGAACTGAAGATGTTCAAGTTCGTCTTTGTGATATTTCTTCGGGTGCATTTGCTCACACATTATCTGGCCATCGTGGTATGCTGATATCTATTTCTGGCATTAATAAAGTATTTGCTTTTGCTATGCTTTACCTTTTAGATCTACCTGACATGATGTTTATCCAGTGGGGAGTTTTTCTCGATATCTTTGTGTCATGAGGTTTTGCAAGTTATCCCCGACCCAAGAATTATGTTCTAGGTTTTCTTCCTTGGAGCAAAGACAGACAGGGTTGGCAAATACAAGGCATCTCTTAGCGTCTATGCTTTAGATCAATCAGGGCCTGACCCCCATTCCAGTTCTTAGGCATCTTGCCATTCCGTGGGGGTAATGGGAATAGTTAAGCAATATAGCAGTTCATGGCTTAGTGCATCTTGATCCATGTGGAATTTTTATGTCATACGCATTCCGGCCTCTTGTGAGCACAGGCTAGGATGATATAGTGTTTTGTGTATTAGCTGAAACCGATTTTTCTCTAGATTGGTGCTAAAGAATGGGATTTTAAATCGGTCGAATTATTTCTTTTTGGGGTTGTTTTTCTGTCTAATTATTTCTTTTTTCTTTTTTGATAACCGTGGTGTCCGGGCCTGCTTGTGTGTACCTCGACTAATTCCACGTGATGCCTCCCACCTCCCACCGGGTACCAGGTAAGTCTGACAGATGGGAAGAAATTGCGTAGTGTTTTTGTCTCGGCTGGGATTTGAACTTGAGACCTCAGGGTTCTCATCCCACTTCATTGACCACTAGGCCACACAGTTGGGTTTTTTGGGGTTGGTTTCCTTTCTGAATTATATTTTGTTTGGTGATATGTGGGTTTCTAAACTATTTCTGGAAATGATAAAGCAATTGTGAGCTAGATATAGTTGCATTAACAGGAAAAACGACTCGACATTATCTTCCATTGAAAATCTAGTCCTCCCTTCATCCAATGCAAGTTCAGCAGCACAGTAGTCGGAACAGAATGCCAGACAATTATGCTTGGCTTCCTGAGTGTAGTATGTTGGAGGAGTCCCTTCAGAACAACGTCGTGCTAATATATATATACAAAGACACTTGAATATTGTGGTGTAACACTGTAACCAATTAGTACTTTGTCGCAACTATCCAAACAACGGGCAAATGGTTGATGTTCAATTCAAGAACCCTGAATACTGTCTGCCTAGTTTCTATGAGGGTCACCAATTTCATATTACAGGTAGATGAATGATTTTGATACTGTATTAGAGAGCTATATTATGGATGCTAGTTATGTCGAATGCTACTGCATAGTGCGCTATGAGCACCAAGGTCTAAGCACATAATGCAATTAAAAAGCACACTTGTCCTAGTTCTTTGGTCTAGTGGTAAGAGTGCAGCTTGTAGATGTATGGGTTAGGCGCATGTCTCGGATTCAAACCCTACTGCTGACAAACATGTATTAAGTGGAAGGGGCATGCCCAATATCCACCGAGTTCCGCATCGTGTGCCACCTGTTCTCAGGGATTTCTCGGTTATTATAAGAACACACTTGAGTGAAGAAAGGAAAAAATGAAACGAAAAAGGAATGAAGAAAAAATAATTGTAAGTACCTTTGTACATATATGGAATTGAAAACTTTATAGAACTATGTAAATTGAGATAACAAAAGATGATTTGAGTTAGTTTCAGATGGAAAGATGCATTTTTAAGTTTCTAATTCAAATGCAATGACGAATTTGCTTATTTAATTTCTAATTTATTTATCAATACATTTCCTCAATGATTAATATAACATTCTAGATGCTAAGCACTAAACTGCTGCCTTAGCAAGGCAAACCGTTAACTTCACCTAGTTAGAGATTTCTCAAACGCCTCTCTTGCAATACTTATGCTTCATTTTAGAGCTACTTGTATAGATTTCCTATGACATGTTTCGCTGCTGAAATAACAATGTGAAATTTTGATGTTGTGCTTATTCTTTTCAGTCTGTTCTCCAAAACTCTCAATATAATGGTGAACTTTCTTATTTTGAACGTTTTCACATTGTTGTGCAGCATTGACTCCATTATTTAGTCTTTGCACCTTGCTACTCATTCTTGCATTTCAATTTGTTCAGTGATACTCTTTCTATTTTAGGATATTCCAAAATATTTGGCACCATTCTGTTAATAATAATATTAAAACATTCTAAATTAAAATTCATTTCACTCTATGTACTAATCTTAATTTGGAGTGATATATCGTCTATCAAACTAACTTTTCAACCATTCCTTCAATATTTTCTTCTGCTGCCATTGTACAATCCTCAAGTCAAATTAACATCTTAAACTCGCATGTCCAGTCAAACACCGTTTGGAAAAAAGGAATAGAGTGCCCATTTCGTCTCCAAATCAATCCTACAGAGTCATAATTTCTTTATTTCTCATTCAAGCATTTTGTGAGTACCACTACTAGTTCAGAAGCCCTTAGATGTTTTTCTTCCCTTGGGTTGTGGCAGATGGAGTAATGTCAGTTGAATGGTCTGCTTCTAGCGAGTGGGTTTTGATAACCGGGGGATGCGATGGTGCCATTCGCTTTTGGGACATCAGGCGTGCAGGATGCTTTCGTGTTTTAGATCAGTCTCATTCTCAGCTCGGAAGACGCCCAGCTCTTCTTACACGTTCCACTGCAAACAAGGTTACCTTCTGGTATTACGTGTTATTTAGAATCATATTCGAAATTTTAGTGGCACATATTGTTCTTCCATTTCTCCTTAAAATTGAGAGGAATCATTGTTCACCTTTTATTTGTGATAGCAAGCTGTTCATGTTCCTTTGATTTAATATTGACCCATTAAAATCTAGTTATCTAATTTGTTTTGGGTGTAAAACATCTGTTTCAAGCGAGTTCCTTTTTTAATTGGGCAGAGTACTGAGAAGTGATGTTTTTCTCTATCTTTCTATTGGTACCCTTTGGAGAAGAAAGGGGAGCAGATTATAAGTAGACTTGCTTTTATTACAACTTTCTTGCTTTTTCTTTCTGAGAGCACAGAAACCACATAGTTGTCCTCTAGTTTTACAAGTAAGTCTATGCTTTTGGTCCCATCTCGTTTTGCATCAACGAACCTTCCCTATGTTTAATTTATGCGAGTTGATTCACCAAAAAGCTTAATCAGGGTGGAATTGCTGATTCTGTTCGATCTTAAGGTTTCTTTTGCCCATAATATATTCTATCTTCCTTCTCAGAGTTCCACGCTGAAATCATCTTCAGGAGGTCCAAATTCATCTGCAAAAGGCCGTCCATCTCAGAAGAAAATGGGAAATGGTGCGAGTATCAGACACTCTGCAATTGCTAGACAAGTGAGGGGATCTGGGAAGCAGCGACTGCATCCAGGGATGCTCTCTAGTCAGGATAGAGCCACTGCTCATTATGGTGCTGTCAATGGATTAAAAGTGACCAATGATGGAGTGTATCTCCTTAGTGCAGGTTGACATCACAATTCTTTTCAATGACATTGTTTCGTCCTCCCAGCTTTTATATTGCTATTGCTTGGAATATGTTTATGCATTGTGATTAGTATTCTCCACTTAAGAGGCTGAAGGTCTTACGTCATTGTTTCTGTTAGATGTATGTACGACAATGTAGGGTCTGGTGCATGTTACTTAGTCTTTTTATAGTTGGTCAACTATAGTGTGCGACTTCTGGAATTTATACAGCACATTATGGTGCTTTCTAATCTCATTTTTATATGCTTCTCTAGCAATTCTCTTGCAAAATAATCATTTTCGGCACTGTTTTTAAAACACTGACGTAAGATGTCGTTTGAACACTTGGATAAAAGTACTGGATGTGATATGGGTAGAGTTATTCCCATGTGATTAAGAGCCTGTTTGGATAGGCCTATTTTAAGTTGTTCTTAAGCATAAGATATAAGTTGGAAATCCTATCTTTTCACTTTTAGCTTCTTTTTTGTTATTTTGGCTTGAAACCAAGTGTTTAAAAGAACTTTTTTACCTTATCCAAACACTAAAAAAGCTTAAAAGCTATTTTGGCTTAAAAGTACTTAAAATAAGTCGATCCAAACGAGCTCTTGAGAAATCTCATCCATAGTTTATTGCTTTTAGTTACATAGTGGAAACACACATGCAACTGAAGCTTAATCATCTCTTCCTTTGGATTTCAGGTTCTGATTCAAGGTTAAGATTATGGGATATTGAATCTGGTTGCAATACACTTGTGAACTTTGAAACATCACGACTACAGGCCACTAAAGCTACACAGTTGGCCATATCTCATGATTCAACACTTGTATTTGTGCCATGCATGTCAACTACTAAGGTAAACAATGTGTCAACACCCCACACCCCACCCCTCAAAAAAAAAAAAGCCAACCACCACCACCCTGATATTATTATGCAAAACTATTTTTCATTAGTAACTTAATGTGGAAATCTTTTAGGCATTTGATTTGTGGTCGGGCAAGACGATGATGGATTTACGTGGCCACTATGAAAATGTGAACTGTTGTCTGTACAATTCACTGGACCAGGTACATAATTTTTTTGCCTCCTCCCTAGGTACATGTGTTTGGCGAAATAGTGAATTCTGCATAATCTGTGACCCCATGAACCTGAAGTATTGGAGTGGTAACATTTTTTTATAAACAAAACTATTTCATTCATTGCATACCGGAACTTTGTTGGAGAAAAACATAATCCAGCTGGTGACTCACCCACAGCTAACTAATAGGTCATCCTAGTGCATGTATACACATGGGCATTCTTTCTTTATTCCAAAAAGTACATGAAACGCAAAAGATCTCATAACAAGGACGCTGCTATTATTTAGCTTATGCAACATAAAGTACAAGCAACTTTGTTTCTATTATCTACCTCACTCATATGATTCTCGTCTGAGTAAAAGCTTGACAAAGATGTATTGATTCTTAAGGCTGCTTCATTTGATTTTGCTGTGATTAGATGGCTATTGTTGTTTGAGTGCTTTCTTTACTCGGAACTGTGATGAACTGGTTATATTCCCTTGTTAGTGATGAATTTGAATCTGGATATTTTCAGGAACTATACACGGGTGGTAATGACCGGAAAATTCTTGTGTGGTCTCCAAGTAAAGCCACTACTGAGGAATTGGTACGCCTTGTAAACTTTTGACTTTTTTCATTTGCTAGTAGACACCCTTAGTCTGAGGGTACCTGAACGTTGGCCGCTTAAGTCCTTATGATATCTGGGCTAATATGCAGGAGGGGAAGGATGGACAAGCTCTTGCGATCGACCAAGATAATTGGAGTGACTGAGTAGCTCACAAAATTTCTGAGGTTCCATGTCAAGTTCAACTTTCAGTTTTCTTCACTGTACATTTGCTTGAACAAAGATGTAATAAAACTGGAATCCGATGCTGTACAACAATTTCCTATTTTTATTTGAAACGCTCTAATAATGGAAAGACGAGTTTTCTTGTTATTGAGAAAACTTGGATTCTTTCTCCATCACCTTCTGTTAGGACACGTTCAGAAACAAATCGTTATCATATAAATGTTTGAATAAACAAATGCCACTGTTTGTACTTGAAGTTTTTCAGAAATTTTACACTGAACAATGCAAGGATTTGCGCCTTATAAGTGGATGTATATCTGTTTTTTGCTTATACTTCAAAACATGGGAACTTTTGTTCATTTTAAATTAGTTCACATTAGAGTTTGAAAACAGGGTTATCTTCAACCTTCTTTCTCTACTCATGAAGTACACTGGGTTAAAATGCGTTAAATAATGGATCATAGTCTAACCTGTTCAATTTTTACTAAAATTTAATTTTTTTATTTGTTTCTCATAATTTGTTTAATTATCTAATAGTTTTTTGTTTTGATTACAACAACATATTCATAAGTGGAGTTTGACACTCTTACAAGTGGTGTATGTAGATTTTAATCCTACCTTTACGAGGTAGAAAAGTTGTTTTCGATAGACTTTTGGTTCAAATATATATCAGACAAAAAGTCTTTCTTAAAAATATTTTTATTAGGTTTTACATAAATTAAGTTTTTAGATGGATTAAATGAGTGTGTCGAAATGGGCTGGATTACTAAATGAGTGAGTCAGTTACGTCGAATGATCTTGAAAATCGACGAGATTGAACTTTTGACCCTTGTTTGCCCTTGTGGGCAAACCTTCAACATCAAAAGTTAGAATTTGTTAAACTTATTATACCCAATGATTTTGAAAATGGATGAGATTGAACTTTTGACCCCTACTTGCTCCTGTGGACAGATCTTCAAGGTCAAAAGTTAGAATCTGTTAAACTTGAAGTTTGTGCTCGAGGCAAGCAAGGTGAATATTCTTATAAATCACTTATTACTAATCACCTTAAACTTGAGCGAATTAAACGGATCATATTTCCATGCCCTAATTTTTTTATCGCCAAGAGCAGCAAAGCATTCTGATCAAGCAAACTCTAGTTATCGAATCACCGTTATATTCAAATACATTTGTATTTTAAGAATTCTATTTGTATACACAAACTGAGAAAAACATTTCACCTATGATTTGCACTAATACAAAAAAAGATCAAATAGTCAATAAACTTAAAGCCTCTTGACTTCTAGGCCAAATAATCAGACATTTAAAATCTCTTCCTTCCCAGGGTTCAAAGAAGAGCGAGATCAATGCAGGACTATATTGCTTAGACTCTTTAAAACGACGATTGATACATGTCGGAATCTTCAAAGTATTGTGAAGGATTCAATACGGGTGCGACAACATTTTTTGAGAGTCCGAACAACATAACATAAGTGCAAGAACAAGAGTTGATTAGTGGATTTTATACGGAGAATGTTGTTAGTCAGTAGTCTCACATTGGGGAAGAGATAGCAAATCATTTTCTTATACGGTCCTGTACGATCCTCAACTCTTGAGCTAGATTTTGAGATTGAATTTAATTTAAAGTCCATCTTTTTTAATCATGGTATCAGAATCGAATAAAATTGGTGTTTCTATTACAGATTGAAGACATTTAGTTTACTAGATTTTATAGCAAAACCAACAAGATGCAATATTACTTTGTTAGGATATTAATCTTTAAATACATTATCAAGAATATACTTGGTCCACATATAATCGTGTGACATATATAAAATGTGAGCTTTTTGTAGATGCAATTAACAAATTGATCTTTTCTGTTCCTACCCCCACCCCACAACCCACAAAAATAACATAATCTTTTTAAAAATTACTTTCATATCAAGTACTGTAGGATTAAAAAAGCAAATCATAATCAGCTTTTTGGTATTATCCACGTGTCATATTTAGCAGTGTGTGACGTGGCCCATACCAAAAAGTAATACTTCTTAAAAACTTTGAAATTGAACCAGTAATCTTTTCCCATAGTGCTCGTTGACTGAAATAATGTCTTCTATTTTAATTGAAAAGGTAACATGGAAAGTTATGGGCTTCTGGAACAAAACCAATAAGTTTAATTTATTACTTTCACTAAATGAGTGACCTTAAACTTTTGATTCACATTCGCTTCATGGATAAATTTTCGAAGTCAATGATAAAACTTGTTAAATTTAATGTTTTGCTCATGAGATAATCAAATTTAAAAGTTCAAGATCACTCACCTTTAAAATCATTTTCATAAATCACTTAAATCTCAATTATATTTCTTGTAGAACTTTAGATTATACGGCATGGTAATTGATTAAGTGCACTTTTCTTTCTCCTACTCCCAATTTCGGAAGGTAAGTGCGAAAGGGCGGTTATAGGACAGGCATGCTCGATTGAAAGGAGAAGAAAACTTATTCACTTTCGGCATGTGTCAAATCAAAAGAAGAAGACCCTGCATCTTCAACTAATTTAAGCAATTCATTCGGTAGAAAGTCATATCACTAAACTTTAGATTATATAGAACTTTGTGAACATTGATTACAATAAATCAATCGAGAGTTTTTATACATTTAGAAAAGATAGAACCTTTGAGAGATACTTTTGTTCTTTACTATCACAGTTTTAGATCTATCGATTGCTCTTTTGTAAGTGCTCGTGTAGCACTGTCTCCTTATTGTTAAATGCATATAAGAACCTTTTTTTGGATTCAACTTAACGTTGAAGCGGAAGATTCAACTCCAAAAACTAGCTCAAAAAATGAGTATTGTTCAAAGACCATATAAGGAGATAAATTTTCATCTCCAACTACCAATAAAGGACTATGTACACCCTCCGCATGCTAGGCCTGACAACTAAGATGTTGACCGATAATATGAAAATCTAACATCAACAAAACATAATTTTAGTGAATTTAACTTTACTATCATCATAATAATATATGAAAATTGAATCTAACTCAACCGTTAAAACTTAACTCAGAGTGATGAGTTGGACCATATAAAAAAAAAAGCAAATTATATCATCAATATGAATCTAACAACTACAAGGTTCCTTCACCTTTCCATTAGTAATTGGATATACATGAGAAAAAAAGGGTACAAGGTTCGTTTACCTGTTTGGCTGTTTACAATATGCAAGGGACTTTTTCATCAAAGTGTTGTTATTTTATTATACAAAATTAAATACAATATATTATACAATATTAAATACAATATGATAGATCCATTGCCACAAATTGAGGAGTGAAGGACATGGTTTTGCGCCGGGGGGTATGGGGTGGCCGGTGATTTGGAGATCCTTAAACATTAATCTCATATCATATCTTAGAATAAATTTTACTAAATTATTAGTTAAAGTTTAAACTAGTTTAATAATATTAAGAAGCACAACTGACCAACAATGTAAAGTAACCTTAATAATTAGCCGTAAAATCTTAAGTATGTTTTAATTGAGGTTCTTTTATGTGATTAACATATCTGCATTACGAGTGTTTGAAAATATGCGCGAAAGTTTTTCATAATTTGAGTTGAAACTTGAAAGTGACTAATAGAAACACTTTCTCATGTGTTCAAATATTCACTTGAAATATACCATAATTTGCGTGTCTAAATGAAATCACCAACAAGTTTAAGAGGTTGTTGTTAAAGTCAACCTTACTTTTCTTTCTTCAGCATTTTCATTATAGCTTATTTACGCTTATATTTTTTCTTTCAAACCTGTTATGAAAACGAGATTTTTATGAGCTGATGGTCTAACAAAATAACCTCTCTACCCATAATGATAAGATACGATTTACGTATACTTACTTGATACTTTTCTCAAACCCCACCAGTGAAATCATACCGGTATAATATTGTTATTGTTGACCTATCAAGCTTAAATTATTATTATTATTATTATTATTATTACTAGTAGACATAGAAAACCACTTCATCTGCAATAATATCACTTTGTTGTTCGTACCCACATAATTAATTTCATGACCTGTATAGAACAAATATTTGACAGACGGACTCAGAAATGGACTTGAAGTGTCACACGCTTGGACAAGAAACACACAAGTAAAAAGAAAAGGAAAAAAAGGACAACCAATGTCTTGATTAATGTACTGTCCTTTTCATAATTTTATACTAAGAGATTTAAGCGATAAATACTAGGAAACAAATTGATACTACTCTACAAGTACTTGTAGCTAATTAAAAAACTAAGGATTCCAATTTCCAAGAATCTCAAGCATCCTAAAGTTACCAAACAATAGTGTTATCCCCATTAGCCAAATCAAATAGGAAATAAACATCTAAGGTACGATAGACTTGCTTAATTGCATGTTACTATTTCAATCAGTTTAATCTCTCAAGTGAAGTCAAAAATATAGGGTACGTTATCTTACTCCTACTTTAAAAAGGTAGAAAGTACTTTCATATTACTCGTTCACTTATATTCTCTCCTCAAGTTTAATGAATATTTATATTTTAAAATATTATGATTGAACAAAATCATAATATGTATATTAGTGAAGGTGACATATTGGGTGTGTTTGGTACGAAGAAAAATATTTTTCATGAAAAATATTTTATGAAAAATAAGTTAATTTCTTACTTATTTTCTCATATTTGATTGGTGAAAATATTTTCTATTGTGTGATTAATGGGCAAAAACACATTTTTTTAAAAATATTTTTTTAAAATTTTTTCTTTAAAAAAAAACATTTAAACATTAATTTTATTTATTTATTTTTTTGGGGGTGGGGGGAAGAGAGGGACGGAGTACCCAAAAATATTATTTTTATAAAAAAATATTATTTTTATAAAAAAATATTTTTTTTAAAAAAATTAAAAATTAAATTTTGGATAGGGTGGAGGTGGTAGGGTGGGGGTTGGGGTACCAAAAATATTTCTTTTTTTTAAAAAAATATTTTTTAAAAAAATAAATTTTGAGTGGGATAGAGGTGAGGGAGGAGGGGGTGGGGGTGGGAGGCAGGGGTTGGGGGCGTAGGCTGGGGGTTGAGTGGGATGGGGTGAGAGTTTGGGGTACAAAAATATTACTTTTTCTTAAGAAAAAATGTATTTTTTTGAAAAAGAAAATTAGAAAAATTGAGTTTGGATGGGTGAAGGTGGTAGTGGTGGTGGGGTGTGTGGGGGAGGGAGGGGGGAGTGTTAAAGTGGGGTGGGTGAATGGGTGAGGTGGGATACAAAAAATATTACTTTTTTTAGAAAAGTTAATTTTATTTTTTAAAGAAAGAATTGAAAAAAATTAAAAAAAATTGATCTGGAGTGGAGGTGGGGGTGGGGTGAAATAGAAAAAATATTTTTAAAAAATTTTGTGAGATAGAAGTGGGGTGGAGGTAGGGGTGAGGACTTGTTTTTCCTACTTTCATTAGAGAAGTCATTTTCCTTATTTTGCAGGAAAATGTTTTCCTAAGAAAAATAGGAAAACATTTTTCAAATCTTTTGACCAATCAAACACAAGAAAATTGAAAAATATTTTCCAGAAAATATTTTTCTCCATACCAAACACACTCATTAGCTTAATTTTATATATTTTAAGGGCATATTTTAGTCCCTTTTTTTTTCTTATTAAACAGTTAATTAGATTAATTGAAATCTTCAATTAAATTAAGACCATATTTGGATCAATTATTGAATAGTAAGGATCTAGCTGAATAAAACTATTAACGAATGATATATTTGCTCAGTTTTAAGGATATATATTTGACTTTTTCCCCATAAATTAAATGCTTCGTTCGTTTCAATTTGTTTGTCCTACTTTTCTTTTTAGTCTGTTTAAAAAAAATGTTTCTTTTCTATTTTAGTAGCTCTTTAATTTCATCTTTTCATATAACATGTTGAAGACCACAAGATATTTTGATACATTTGACATATTTTTAATTTAAGATTATAAGATTTAATTATTTACTTTTTTAAATTTTCTGTCAAGTTAAAATAGGACAAATAATTTAAAACTCACAAAGTAACAAATTCGTGAAAAAGATAAAAACGAATAGTCAAAGCTTGAAGAGCACTCCCTCAATTTCTAAATAAGTAGTGTTTTAGTATTTTTCTTTTGTTTTAAAGAAGTAGTATTTTAGATAATCAAAAAAATACTAATGGTATTCTTTTAATTCTACCTCTCTTTAAATAAAAAAATATTTATATAATCAATAAACTATTAAAGAATTACATATTTTTCAAGATATTTATTAAAAATAAATCAGTAAAAATATTTTTTATTTTTTAAAATCGAGTAGTTATAAGAGGTGCGCCCAAACTAAAACAAAAAGGGAGTATCGAATAACGAACCTTCCACGCACGCGTTAAAAGGGACCCTTCACACGTGCTGCTCCTACTTGGATTCTGTACGGTCACCCACGTATCCTCTCCTTTCTCCTATGCCTTTAATCCAGGTGTACTCTTCTCTTATATCTTCCCCTTTCTTCAAAATTCTTCTCAAAGCCAGAAAATAACTCCAGCTACCCAAAACGCTGTCGTTTCAACTATTCCCTCTCAATTTTACGATAACAACAACAAAAAATAGAGATTTTCAATTTCTCCTGCAATGGAAATAGGGGTTCAATCAAATTTCACTTATATAGGACGAACGTTCACCGGTCTAAGTATCGACGAATCTTCATCAGCTTTCAGCGACTGTAACAGCGATAGATCCGGCGAGTTTCCGACGACTTCTTCTCAAAGCCGGCGGTTACTGTTAGCATGCGCTTCTGATAACTCCGATGAATTAATCCAGCAGCTCGTCTCCGATCTCGAGTCTAATACAATTGATGTGCAGAAGCAAGCGGCAATAGAGATTAGGCTATTAGCAAAGAACAAATCGGAAAACCGCCTGAAAATCGCTCGAGCCGGAGCGATCAAGCCGTTGATTTCGCTTATTTCTTCCTCCGATCTTCACCTTCAAGAGTGTGGAGTCACTGCGGTTCTCAATCTATCTCTCTGCGACGAGAACAAGGAGCTTATTGCTGCATCGGGAGCAATTAAACCGTTAATTCGAGCTTTAAAAATGGGGAATTCAACTGCTAAGGAGAATTCAGCTTGCGCTCTGTTACGATTATCGCAAATCGAAGAGAACAAAATCGCGATCGGTAGGTCCGGTGCAATTCCTCCGCTAGTGAACCTTCTAGAATCCGGCAATTTCCGCGGGAAAAAGGACGCATCTACTGCGCTTTTCTGCTTGTGTACAGTAAAGGAGAACAAAATTAGGGCAGTACAAGCCGGAGTAATGAAGCCTTTAGTTGAATTAATGGCGGATTTCAGTTCAAACATGGTGGATAAATCGGCGTTTGTTATGAGCGTACTGATATCGATGGCGGAGGCAAGGGCGGCGGTGGTTGAAGAAGGAGGAATTCCGGTGCTGGTGGAGATAGTGGAGGTGGGGACGCAGCGGCAGAAGGAGATTGCGGTGGCGATATTGTTGCAGTTGTGTGAAGATAGTGTGAGTTACCGGACTATGGTGGCTAGAGAAGGCGCAATTCCGCCATTGGTTGCTTTGTCACAGTCTGGTACAAATCGCGCCAAACAAAAGGTAAAAATCAAAATATCTTTTTTCTTGTTTATTATTGTTAATTAATAAAAAAAACTGATTTAGAAATTTAAACTAATAGATAAAGATCACTATACTTAAAACCTCAATAAAATATATTCCCCCAAATTTATTTGACCTACTTTCCTTTAAAATGATATTTTAATACATTTAACGTATCTTTAATTTAAGACTACAAGTTTCAAAAGTCTTCTTTATTTTGTTAAACTCCGTCTCAAATCAAAATAGGCCAAACAAATTGAAACATCAAAATAGGCCAAACAAATTGAAACAGAAGGAGTACCATAATTTTAGTAAACAATCTGATTATACATATTTCCTCTGTCTCAATCTATGTGGTACAATTTGAATATCGAGAGTCAAACAATTTAACTTTGATTGTGAAATTTTAATTTTTTAAATATAAAATATACATACCTGAAAACTACGTAAAAGGTACTATAAGTTACAATAATCGACAATTCAAAATATTTAAAAGATATATGAATTATTTGACCATTCAAAATATTTAAAAGATATATGAATAATTATGGTAAAAGAAAGATCTGTTTGAATCTCAAAATCTGAAAGATGTCATCACGTTAATTGGGATGAATAGAGCATGAAAATTATTTTCTTGAATCGAGTGTTTATCAAAAATAATCTTTCCACCACACAAAAATTGGGATAAAATCGGTGTACTCTTCACTCTCCCTGACCTCACTTATGGAATCCAACTCGATTTGTTGTTGTAGTAATTTCATTATACATGTCTAAAAGTATTATATTTCCTTCTTTTTTATTATGTAACACAATTTGACTTAAAAACAAATTGAAATATGTAATTTTAAATATGTCATAAAGATCGATATAGCTATAAATTTTGGAAACTTGTGATTTAAAACTTCATAAATTATTTTATAATTACAAAAGTTTCTCATTAATAACAAAATATAAAATAAAACAACATTATAAAATTGTGTTAATTTTTTTTATTTAATACTACTAGAAAAATATTCAGAATGTTGCCAATCGTTGCCCTGAAATGTGAAGCACGTAATTAATTAATAAGTTAAGCTAATTAATTAAGTAGGGTTAACACTAAGCTTAGGTATAATTGGTAAAGATAGACTGCGCAAGTGTTATGGTGATGTGATTTGGATATGGACAAAATATATTTATGGTTAGGTGGACGCACTAGTCCTTCTCCACCAAGTCTACCCCTAATGGGCTCTAACAAGTTAGGAAGAAATACTCGCCTCTTTCAATTTGTTTGACCTACTTTCCTTTTTAGTTTATTTTAAAAAAAATGACCTTTTCTTTTTTTAACAACTTTTTAATTTCAATTTTTCACCTGACATATTTACGATCACAAAATTAAAGGGCATTTTAGTACATTTGACATATTTGTAATTTAAGACCACAAGATTCAAAAGTCTTTTTTATTTTCTTAAATTTCGTGTCAAGTGAAAATAGATCACTCAATATAAAACAGATCGTTTCAATATATATGTCTGTCCTATTTTTTTAATTCATTTTAAAATGAATGCCTTCTATCTTTTTTGATACTTTATTGATTTTAATTTTTTACGTGACATGCTTAAGATAATAAAATTAAAAAATATTTTAGTATATTGGTGTATCCTTAATTTAAAATTATATAATGCAAAAAAAAATTATTTTCTTAAATTTTATGTCAAATTAAAATAAAATAAACAAATTAAAATTGAGGGAGTACTTGACAAATAGGATTTAAAGTTAATGAATTTAACTTTTTTTTTAAATCAAATTCATTGCTTGTTTTAGTTATTGTATTTGCAACTGAAATTCATATATATTTAATGAACTTTTTATTAAAATATAAGATCCAAACGAAGATTATTAAGTCAATTCGAACTCATACCTACTATTGTAGCTTTCCCTACTTGAGCTAAGTTTAGTTCAATGGAATGTTTTTGTCCTTTTCCGTATGAAAAATACAGGTCTCCTTCCACATGGGATTATTCAACTTTCATTTTACCATAATGCATGAACGTGTTTTTAATTTGATATCAGCTGAAATTTATATTTATCAATTTTAGGTATGCACAAATAAGCAATTAAACTTGTATAACATTGAACAAATAGACACATGTTTTACTTGGCATTTTATTTGATTTCTCCGCAAATTATCATATAGAACTCTACACAAAATGCTTGTGTCTACTTTAAAATTGAAAGATTTAGATATCAGCTGAAATCAAATTCAAAGACATGTAACGAAAAATAAGTTGGGATAGACAAGTATATAAATAAATAATTGAATTTTGTGAGAGTTAGATAATATAATAGTGAAGCAGGAGTATCTGATGAGTAGATCTTGTGTTTTGGTGTTATTTGTGTGAAACTGACAGGCGGAGACACTGATTGCTCTGTTACGGCAACCAAGATCCGGTAACGCCGCTGCAACAGCCAAAGCTTCTGATGTGTCGTTTTGATTGTCTGTACACCACATGTTTTGTCTTCCCCACTTTTGTTTTTTTCTCTGTTTTGTATTATAGCTCTACTCAAGATAACTACAAAAAAATTGTCAAATACAAGGTAAAAAAAAAAGTCGAAAATTGTAAATATATTTTAAGCTTTGTAAATTTTGGTTGTTTCCTTCGATGTGACTTTTTTTTTTTTTATAAGAAAAATTTATTTAGATATTTGAGTTATGATCTAGTATTTTAATTGAATATCTGAATATATAATTAAAATAAAATTATTAGTCACTTTCGACTTCAAATTATAAAAGATAGATAAATCAATCATTTAAAATATCATACATTTTTTGATTATACGTTGTAGCTTCAGTAAATCGTAACATTTAATACATGTTTTAATTGATCTTTACGTGTCTAATTAAAAAAGGAGATATATTTTATATGAGTAATTTATTATGTAATGATATGAGAACATACCTATAATATTTTTGTCAAAAATTATTAGCTAGAAGTATTGATAGGATTATTGTATTATTTATTTAGGTGTTTAATCAAAATAAGTCGTAATATGAATGTTTTAATGAAATTTGACTATTTCCTTCGTTTTAGTTTAACTTTATTAATTTGCTTGGACACAAAGTTTAAAAAATAAAAAATGAGTTTTGAATTTTGTTGTCTTAACTTAAAAATGCGTTTAATTCTTTAAATTTCATGATTTTAAACTTGTCATGTAAAATATTGAAATTGAAAAATTTATCATATATAAAAAGAGATATTTTATAAGATAAATAAATTAAAACAAAAAAAATAAAAAATTAAAGGAATATGGATGTATTCAAGTTGCATACAATAAATAAATTAAAATAAAAAAATAAAATTATGCACAATAAATCATTATGATTCAATCCTTTTCCAAACTTAGCATATAACGGAATCTTTTTCCTTTCTTGATAATGGTATCAACTTTTGGATAAATTCAAAGGTTGCATGTACCTAGGTTGTTTTTTTGTCTTTTTTTTTTCTTTTGATAAAGCAACCATATACTTTTATGAAAGAGAGAAATGGTGCTACGTGAAAAATCACAAGTAACCCCTTTGTCACACGATTCCTTAACCATTGAAATTGAGAAAATAAAGTGTCCACCAAGTGATGTATAGTCACTATCACTAAAGACCCACTTATTACGCCAATTATGTGTAATGAACTTGACATATAAACTCTCTTGCAAAAATATATAGAGAAAGTTTAAATGACAAAAATGAGAATTTCAATTTCAAACTTATTTAAGATTAAGGTATAGTACTATAGTTATTATTGTAATGGACCGAAATACATTTTTAGTGCAAATGAAATTTTACACCTGAATAGAAAAGACTAATGAACTCCTAAATCTGGTCAATCATTCAATCAAATGATTGAATATGTTTCTTATCTCTTTTCGAGAAATAAGTGGGCTATTTCTTAGCAAAACTATGCTCAATTTCATATATGACAAATGAATTATAGAGAAATCTCATCTTGTTACTCTCACAACGTAACCCAAGTTGTGTAAGAATTTCTTTGTTTAACAAGTGGAACTTGTGAACCAAAAATCTTATTTTTTGGGTTCACGCTTCCACTTGTCAAACATACTAGATATTGGAGTGTCCGTGTCCAATATATATTACTTCTTTTTCCTAATTTATACAGTACAAATAAAATTTGAAGAGTCAATCAATTTTTTTATAAGTTTTAAAAATATTTTAAATTGTTAATTATTGTGATTATAGTACTTTTTTACGTAATTTTCAAATAATATATGTTATTCTCTCTACTCCAGTTTATGTGTCGTTGATAGAATTTGGAGAGTCAACTAAATCTTTTATATGTCTTTTAAAATATTTTAAATTATTAATTATTGTGATTTATAGTACTTTTAACATTATTTTTAAATAACATATGCTACTTTCTTTGTCCCAATTTATGTAGCATTGATAGAATTTTCAGAGTCAACCAATTTTTTTATGTCTTTTAAATATTTTTAAATTGTTAATTGTTGTGATTTATTTTTTAAAATATATAATAAATTAAAATAATAAAATAAATAAATTAAAGTAGAGAAATTAGAAAAAAATAACCATAATGTCCCTAGCTGCTGAAGCAGGCACATTGACCTCGTGTCTGCTTGAAGCATTTTAACTCCCTCTTATTATATAAGAGCATATATATAAACTGATGGACCCTTCCAACTTATTCTTAAACCAGTTAAAAATAAGTATTTGAAAATTAAGTTATTTTTGGACATGGATTTATTTTGAAAAGTTGAAATTTTATAAGGTTAAACTATCAAAAGAGACATACCTTCTTACCATATTTACTAACTCTCCCACTACTTTATTTTAATTACTTAATATACCACATGTAAACACTCTGATACATCGCTACAGGTCATGATACATCGCCCCGATGTATCAAAGGTAATTATCCAGAGGTGAGGCGATGTATCACCCCTTGGGGCGATGTATCACGCATTGGGGCAATGTATCCGAGCGAAGTGAGGTGGGAAAAAGAGTAATTAGCTCTCAAAGATATGTGTTTTATGTAAGTTACCCATTTTATAAATGAAAGAAAAATTATTTTTGAAGGTAAAAATAAAATTGAATACATATTACTCTCCTTGGAATTCACTTAAAACACTAATCAAAAATTATTTTTTCAAATTTGAAATTCATCTTCAAATTCTTTTTTCTTCGAAAATTCAGTCAAATGAAAGAGAATACAACGTTGTGTTACAATTTGGTTTTGATGAGAGGTTAAATCTTGGAATATTTCCTAGCTCATTTGACATTAAAATATTGTGTTCTTTACTTGTATTCATCATCAATTTGATTTTTTATATCTAAAGTTCTCGTTAACCCCGTCGCTTTGTCATTTGACAATCGGCTTGATATTACATGGGCGGCTAACAAATTATATTAGGGAAAAAAGTTAAAAATATCCTTCTATTTTTATTTATTAATCAAGTTTATTTTTAGTGGTACTATAAAATCGAATTACCCTATCGTTATTAAAGTTAGCAAAAATATCTTTTTTTTAAATATTTTTTCACCATGACAAGGTGAAAGCATTCGTGGCCTGACATTAGGGTGAGATAAATGCCACATGGCATGCTATCTCAACACCAGACTTTTTTTTCCTTTTTCATTTCAATTTTTTTCCCTTCTTCTTAAATACATTTTATTAATTATTTAATTTATGTATTTAAAAAAGAAAATTGAAATAGTTGTCATATTACTTCCCTCGATTTCATATTACTTGATTTTTGTTTACCTGACACAACTTTAAAACTCTAATTTTGACTATTACTCTCTATTTTCTAGATACTTGTTATCCTTACTAAAAATAGATGGTCTATAATACTTGTTCTTTTAGAAAATCAAGACGTAATTAGTTGTTTGTTTTCACTTTTACTCTTTGTCATAAATATGAAAAGATACTAATATAATACAAAAAATAAAAGTATTTAATAGGAAAGAGTAATAAACAATAATAACTTAATCAAATTACCTTTTAGTTAATATGACTTAAATGATTAAATTATATAAAAAGAATTATGTGACTTTAAACTTATTGGTAGACAACGTCATAAGATTATCATGAATAAGGGATCAAATGCAAAGTTTTGTTACTACAACTTACACAACCACAAATGACTCTCTCTCTCTTTCTCTCCACATGTTTCACATGTTAATCCTAGGTCCTCTAAAACTTTTTTTCTTGTCTACCTTTAGTGGGGTTTACTCTTTTGACTTGATGATTAGTTGGGATCTTTTGTCAAATGAAAGATTGTGGATATCTAAAGATAAGAAGTTAAGTGGTTGCAGTATAATTCCATGTCTGGGGCTGAGGATTTTCTTGTATGTTTAAAGATTTAAAGACTTTGTAACACTTGGCATATATATACATGCTTAATTATCTCTTTCTAGACCACTAATTTACATTTGGAACATAATAATTGATAATTGAGATTCTAAGAATCTTGTAGAAATCTTGATGGATTGTAATATCAATGTCAATGGTTCTTAATTAGGTTTTAGTTTGGACAATAATTGTTGGCATATATAATGTTGTGCCATGGCCATAAGAGTTGTCATTGTCGAGGTAAGGGAAGAAGACAGAAAATTATTTGAATCATCATCATTTAAGTTATGAAAATTACTAAATAAAATAATTTTTAGTTGTTTTTACATGATTTTATAGTTGCAGATATATCATAGCATATTTAAGATTATAATTTCGCGTCAAAGTCAAACGTCTCACCATAAAATGAACCAAAGGGACTATTGTGATTTGTTTAGAAGCTAATCTTATGTTTTGAATAAACATGTTTAATAATAAATGAATCTTGTATCTAATTCAACTCAAAAATTAGTTCATGAGATGAGAGTCCAAAGTTATCTCATCTTTAAACGGTCGATATGGGAACTTAACACTACCTGGACATTCAAACCTGCCAATTAAAATGCAAATAATGTGATATGGAAAATCTAACATTGGATGACAAAAATCAAGATGGATCTAACTCTGATACCATATAAACGCTCATGAAAATATGCAACTATAGAGATATATTTGGATAGATGAGATGAGAGGAGAAATGCAGACAAAAGGAATTTTCTGTTATAGGATTAAAGAGAATGAAAATTACATTGTTAATTAGTCTAACTAGTTATAACTACTTTTCTAACTAATTAAGATTTTTTTTTTACTCCTAATAAGATGATTTATAGCTACACAAATATTTAAGATTTGTTTTAGACCATACTATCTCTGTTCCTTTTTACTTAAACCTTATACTTAAAATAAAAAATTTCTTTTTACTTGTTCATTAATTTTAAATCAAAATAGATTTATTACTTTCTTACAATATTTACCTTATTGATCATTAAGTACTCTATAAAGCACAAATAATCAAACTTAGATTTCTAAAGCATAACGTTAAATTTGTAAAATAAATTACTAATAAATACTTTCTTGAGTAGGTTGCAAAGACGGTATCACATAAGTTAGGACGTGTTTCTAAAGCATAACGTTAAATTAGTAAAATAAATTACTAATAAATACTTTCTTGAGTAGGTTGCAAAGAACGGTATCACATAAGTTAGGACGTGTTTCTAAAGCATAACGTTAAATTAATAAAATAAATCACTAATAAATACTTTCTTGAGTAGGTTGTAAAGAACCGTATCACATAAAATAGGACGCGTGAGTATTAACTGAGTAGTAACCGCCTAAGTTAAGTTAAATGAACTACACCAACTAACTATAGTTACAAAGCGTGTGTTAGTGTAACAACTGTACAGTTCAGTTTAACACTTTTACACATGTTTGTTTCATGTTTTTTGGAACAATATGTATCAAGTTGGAGTTGTACTATTCAACGCTTATATCTGCATGACAATTAATAACGTACTAAAAAATAAAGAAAGAGTCAACGCCCACCTGAACTGAAAGGAAAAACAGCCTACGTGAGGTCAGAAACTTAGCTGTTTTGTTGTCAAAATGTTATTTCTAAAACAGCGTTCCTATATACAGTATATAAACTCTCGATATGAGTTCGATCGAATTTAATAATTTTTGTTCAAATAATATATTTGTGTTAAGAAATTTATCAAATCTATAATAAATATTAGTATTAGATTTAGAACATAATTAATTAGTACTTCCTTCATCTCATTTTATATGACACCGCTTGATTTGATATGATGTTTAAGAAAAAAAGAAGACTTTTAAAACTTGTAACCGAAAACGATCTTTAAATATTTGTGTGTTGTAAATTATTTCATTAAGGATAAAAAAAATATTTAAAGTTAAATTGTTTCTAATTCTAGTAAGCTCATAGTCTGACATTCTTTTTGGGACGGAATAAAAAGGAAATGGTGCCACATAAAATAAGACGGAAGGAGTACTATTTAAAGTCGATAACAACAATATATCCAGTGTAATCTCACAAGTGGGGTCTGGGGATGGTAGAATATAAGCAGACAATTACCACTACCTCGTGGAGGAAGAGAGGTTGTTTCTGAAACACCCTCGGCTCAAGTAGTGCAACAAATGCAAGCACAACGAAGAAGAAAATACAGCAACTAACAAAGGAAGCAACAACAAAATAGTGTAATAATAAACAACAGACGATGATAGATATCAAAAGTAAAAACTACAATAATACGACCAGTACGACGACAGACAACAACAAGCCTAAACCCTCGAAAAACATGACAACTCTCCACTACCTATTAACTTTTTACCCTAGCTAATATGCGTTCTCCACACACTCCTATCCAAAGTCATGTCCTCGATAATCTAAAACTACGCTATGTCCTGTCATTATTATAAAATTTAGAACCCATAAAATTGAAATTCTGATTTCGTAAGTCGAATGTTTCCCCGTATTGAAAGATTAATTGGCCCGTTATACAGGCCCTCTGCCTCTGCTTGGGGCCTAATTTATGGTCTATGTGACACCACTTCTTAAAGACCTCATACAGCCATCAACTATGACTCTTTTTTTCTTCTTTCCTTGTAGTGTTTTTTGGTGGCTTTTCTATTTTGTCGTAGGTTCTACGCTCATTCAAACATATATAAGTATTCTTTTTTTTCCCACCTACCTCTTAGGAGGGATATATCAATAGTATTTTCACTTATCTTTCTGTCTGATTTGAATCTTCAATTTACCGGTTAGAGCAAGCTTTACTTGTCCAGATCAGAACCTATTTTGTCGTAGGTTCTCTGCTCATTCAACATACGTATTCTTTCTTCTTTTTTTTCACTCCACTCTCTAGAAGGATCAATAGTGTTTCTACTTGAGCAAGCATCATTTATCCATGAATATTCTTTTGCGTTTTACGTAGAAGTTTTTGTTTTTTTTTTCCACGAAAAAGATTGTTGACTTTCCCAATTTCGAATTCGCGTCTTGGATAAGATGCCACGATGGAACCCTTCCCGTCCTTTCTCTTGGATAATTGTTATGTGCTTACGAACGTTTGTGAATAAATCTGAAAGAAGGTCAAAGGTGTACAAGTTGTAATTATCTCCAAAATATTGATATTGAATTTATAGTGAGATACAATTGTGCTGTCACAAAAGAAAATGAGAGCAAAAAAGAGTGAAAATTGATCTTTCTTGGGCCAACCGAAGAATGCATGATCTCTGGTTTTTGATAACGTAAAAATAATGGAGAAATTTTCATCGGTTATCCTTTTTTGGATAGTTATTTAGTAAACGATCATCTCATTATTTTATTTATAATTCATGAATCTTTTCGATCACGGTATAAATATCTCTCGTAAACAAATTAAAAATTTATAAAAAAATATTAGATCATATGGTCAAAAATTTTGTGAGTTATTCAAACATTGACAAAAACATTTAAGGTTTATTATGTAGTTACATGGTGCATATACTCATTGAAAATATACTGATACTCTAATATAGAGCAATTTGCTCTAAAATCAATGTAGCCAGAAAAATTGAAAAAGTGTTGATACATCTAAGTTGAACGGGACTACTACACAAATATTTTTCAAAGGGAGTGATTTTGTATTTTTGCCCCCTATAAGAAAGGTCTTACAAAAATAGTCTTTCTTGTTTTTATGTATAGAACAACTATCTTTTTGCCCCTCTATACCTCAAATATTTTTAAACAACTCTCTATGCTCATTTGCTTCTCAACTTTTATATTTATTTCTTTTTCTCTTTTTATTTTTTTATTTTTATTTTTTCTTTTATCTTTTTTTTTCTCAACATTTATTTTTCTTTTATTTTTTGTTTTATTCTTTCTTCTACATTTTTTTCTTTTTTCTCAATCTTTATTTTTTTCTTTTCTCCTCTCAATTCTATTTTTTTTTCTTCTTTTTTTTATTTTTATTTTATTTTTCTCAACCTTTATTTTTTTCGTTTATTTTTTGTTTTGTCTTTTTTTCTTCATTTTTTCCTTTTTTTCTCAATTTTTTTTTTCTCAACTTTTATTTTTAATTTTTTTCTTTGATTTTTAATTTTTCTTTTCTCTTTTTTTTAATCATTTTTTTCGACCTTTTTTTTATGAGATGTTCTATAACTCTTGCTTTAGAGGCAAGACTTAGCCCAAGGACTTCCAAACAACAAATTACGCCCCATGAGCAAGACTTGACACCAGTACATTGTGTCTTGATTTATGAGATATTTTATAACACTTGCCTCAGAGGCAAGACTTAGCCCAAGGACCTTTCAAAAAATACAAGTTACGCTCCATGGGCAAGAATTCACACTACTTCATTGTGTCTTAATTTATGAGATACTTTATAACTCTTGCCTTAGAGGCAAGACTTAGCTCAAGGATTTTCAAACAACAAGTTACGTCCCACGAGCAAGGCTTGACACTACCTCATTGTGTCTTGATTTATGAGACATTCTATAACTCTTGCCTTAGAGACAAGGCTTAGCCCAAGGACTTTCAAACAACAAGTTACGCCCCATGGGCAAGAGTTGACACTACCACATTGTGCTTGATTTATGAGATGCTTTATAACGCTTGCCTAAGAGGCAAGACTTAGCCCAAGGACTTCCAAATAACAAGTTACGCCCCATGGGCAAGAGTTGACACTACCACATTGTGTTTTGATTTATGCGATGCTCTATAACTCTTGCCTTAGAGGCAAGACTTAGCTCAAAGACTTTCAAACAACAAGTTACGCCACATTGACAAGAGTTGACACTAGCACATTGTGTCTTGATCATGAGATGCTCTATAACGTTTGTCTTAGAGGCAAGACTTAGCCTAAGGGCCTCCCAAAAAATAAGTTATGTCTCATGGGCAGGAGTTAACACTACTTCATTGTGTTTTAATTTATGAGATGCTCTATAACTCTTGCCTTAGAGGCAAGACTTAGCTCAAGAATTTCCAAACAACAAGTTATGCCCCACGAGCAAGACTTGACACTACCTCATTGTGTCTTGATTTATGAGATGTTCTATAAAATTTGCCTTAGAGGCAAGACTTGTTCTAAAGGACTTCCAAACAACAAAGCACGTCCTTAAGTTTACTTCGATTTCAAAGAAAGAAGATCATCTTTGCGGATTATCCAACTTTTTGTTTATTAGCAAAAAATAATAGAAGTTAAGAAAAAAGAAAAAAAGAGAAGAAAAATGAGAAAAGGAAAAAATAAAGATTAAAAAAAAAGAAAAAAAGGAGAAAAAAAAATAAAGTTGAAAAAAAAGAAAAATGGAAAAAAAATAGAATAGTTGAGAAAAAAAAAAGAAAAAGAGGAAAAAAGAATTAAAAAAATAAAGGTATGAGAAAAAAAAGAACAAAAAAAAAATTGAGAGAAAAAGAAAAAAGAAAAAAATAATAAAAATAAAGGTTGAGAAAAAAGAAAAAGAGAATTAAAAAAAATTGAGAAAAAAGAGAAAAAAAAGATAAAAGAAAAAGGAAAAATGAAAATTAAAAGTCGAGAGACAAATGAACATGGAGAGTTGTGGTGTAGAGGGACAAAAATGTATTTGTTCTATACATAAAAAAGAAGGAAGGGTATTTTTTAAAGACTTTTCTTATGGGGGGTAAAAATTTAAGACCACTCACTTTTGGGGACACTCCATGTAATTTCCTTAAGTTGAACGAATAGATATAACGAAACTGAGAGAACATATACAACATATTTGAGCGACGGATATGACAAAATTGAGCAAACAAATATAACGAAATTGAGGGACATATACAACAAAATTGAGCAGACAAAGACATCGAATTTGAGCAACAAATACAATGAAATTAAGTGAACAGATACAATGAATATGAGCGAATAGATACAGCTCCAAAGTAGTCACTATAAATCGTAATTAAGTACATTATAGCTACTAATAATAATTATGATCCAAACTAAACTATTTATGAATTTTTTTATGAATAAATAAATAAAGCGAATATTAGTTAAATAGAGTGACCAAAATAGAACGTCCCATGAAACTTTTACGATTAATAAACACAAGGCAGTTGGCCAACTTTGAACACAAGATAGTTGGCCCAACCAATATACATCTTCTTTGTTGGGCCTTTACACTGGGCCTCCTTCATATTTCATTGGATTGTTCGGTTTCCTTTATGGTTTCTGGGTTGAGCCCATATATCCTTCGACCATCCAACCTCTTATGATTGCAAACACACACACATACAAATTTGATATTAGTTTCACCAAGAATAGTATATAGAATTAATAAACCATTTGAATCCAATTTGTTCTACTTTATATACGTTACAACAATATTTTAAAACAATAGGTTGTAAATAACAATATAGTTGATAGTTAAAAAAAAGTGAATTAGTTTTTATTTTAGGGTAAAGGCATAAAATGAAATGATTTATTGAGATTTACAAATGTATCGCGCTATTTTGTTGTCTCTTTTCTTACAATTCTACATCTGATACATCTCTTTTGAGCCGAGGGTCCCTTGAAAACAACCTCTTTATCTTATAAAAATGGGAATAAAGTTTGCTTATATCTTCTCTTCTCTAAATTTTATTTGTAAAATTATACTGAGTATGTTAGTATATACGTGTATTGTTATTGTTATTGGGCTCATGAACCATATGGAATGATAGAAGAGGAAAGAGACTTTAATTGTGAAATTAGAATTTTATGTCTAAGTGATGTAAGATAAGTTGTAACTATTAGGCTGCAACTAGATGTAATCCCAATTATTAATTTTAGTTTAATTTTAAGAAAAATGCATGTTTTTGTCGTCCAAATAAACAAGTTTTCAATTCAAAGAAGAAATTTAAACACATGATAAAGTGCTTCTATTAGATATTTCTAGTTCAAATTCTGACCTTTTTCTTTTATATTTGTTCTCAAGTGTTTATTAGGTAGTTAAGTTAGCTTATATAATTATGTCAAGGTTTTTTAATTATAAACATACCTGAAGTTTTACGACTTATTGAGGCTAACACATATAATTACAAGTAATGACATATTTTAATTGTTAAACTTATATACATAATGGACACACATGAAAACACGCATAATTTTTTTTCCCTAAACTTTAAAGTAAAAAGTGTTTAACAAGAATATTTATCATGTATTCAGATGGTCAATTGAAATAAATCTTAATTTGCGTTTCTAAATAAAATTTACTGACAAGTTTAATAAACAACGGTTACCATCACTCCACGTCATCACCCCCTACACCCTCCCACAGAATTCACGAATATTCCAAACAAAATACCTCTTTCTTCTCTCTTCCTAAAAAATTTCACAGCAGCATTCTTCACATATATAAATACCAAACCTTTTTTGTCTCCACTCTCCTTCTCTTCTTCAATTCTTCTGAGAAAAACTTCAATTTCAACCCCTAAAGTTTCTTTATGGATACATTGGTCCTTCACCATTCAAACAAGTGTAAAAGTCTCTGTATTTTTTCAAATCAATTTCTGTTTATTCATATCTTTCCTTCTGTTGATTCTCATCCTTTGACTTTTAGTCAACCCTGTTTTTGCTGAGCTGTCACCATGGGAAGAAGTAAGTTCTGCTTCTTTTTTTTTTTTCAAATTTATCTATTAATTTTGAATATTTAAAGTTTATTTGAAAGATTTAGCTGAAATTTTGGAAATTCATTCATTTCAAATTAATGTAATTGGGTTTGTTCTGGAAATGTAATTTTACTCTATTCTTTGTATTTGACGTCTAATTAATGAACTAATACTTGGAATTATGTTAAAATAGATTTTTGGTTGTTTTATTCGAATTTGAATTTGTAGTCCACTAGTCCTGGTATTGCTCCTGTTGTTTCTTGTACCTCGATTATCGTATTATTTTGTGGTAGTTTTTTTTCCTGTTACTATCTGTTGTTTTTGTTATTATCGTTTGTTTCTTGTACTTCCGCTACTTCTTTTTGGGACTGCTTTGAACTACATTCTACTCTCCCAGGCCCCACTTTGTGGGACTACATTGGGTATATTGTTGTTGATTTGGATTCTGTTAAGAGTTTGAAAGCTTAATTTTTTTTGTTTATGGTTATTGTGGTTTAATTGGAAATGGGATTGTGAATTGAGGATGTTTTTTTTGTTGTTGTAGAGAGTTCGCAACGAAAGAATGCTGTAATGTTGGATAGTGATGACACGGATAGCGTGAGTTCATCTTCAACATATCGGTCAGAGATGATTGTTTCAGGTGCAGAGGAGGTTCAGGTTGACAAAGAGACTTTGCTTGATCAATGTGTCGATGCACTCTATGAAAAAAGGTTCTATTATATGTCAATACATTACATAGTATGAATCAGTCTAAAATTCAGTGTTGCATATTGAATACCAAATGAAATAGAATTGGATTTGGTTGTACATTTGGGAAACGAATTCTTCAAAAAAATTATTTTGGGGACGACCTGGGAGTTTGGAATCCAAACTTTGGATTGAGCGTTTGGGGAGATAGGAAAATTTGCTCTTTCCATCCAATATACCTGATACTCCATTTTTTCTTTTTTCATTTTGCGACTTCTGGAAATGTTTGACACCAGAGGTGGATGTAGCACTTCAATACCAGGTTCATCAGAACCCGGTACTTCTGGCGCAGAGCGTAATTTGTGTAAAAATCAACTAAAATTGTAATAAAACAGTGGATATGAACCCGTAACTTTAGATATATAATGGGTTCAATGCTAAGGATCTTAAATTTTGAACCCATAAATCTTAAATCCGAAATCTGCCTTTGTTTGACACGGTGAAACAATGTAGAAATGTTTGACACGGTCTGGTATTTTACATTATTTTCCCAACTTTTAAAAATTTTGAATTAAATTTTGGTGTACTGTTTTATTTATCAAATTTACTTTTCAATCCTTGTTTAATATTATGTTCTTGTATTTGTATAATGTATAGGCTAAATTAACATATTAAATTCCATATACAGACAAATACCTTCACATTAGCCTGTTACCTTCTCAAAAAGAAAAAAAAAAACTACCTTCAAATAAGTGAGAAAATGGAAGAATCATTCAAAGTTACATTTGTTAATTTTGACTACATTAGGTAAAATTATGGCTATATTCCTAAGTAAGATGCATTTGATTAATTTTAAATTTTGTGATTAATTGATATGGAACTACTAAAGGGTAAGTAATCTTATATTTTGGAGAAAAACATAGGTAGGTAAACAAATTATATTGATTCCTATTGAAGTATATACTTGGGGTGGGTTAGGGCGGACAATTTTAAAGCGAATTCTCCAATGATTAGATTGAGAGGATCACCAAGATTTCGTTCCGCCAGCCCGACTGGTGAATCATTGAGATTCCTTTGTGAATAGAATCTTTTGCATTCACAAGTTTAGTGATTCCCTTAATTTAATCTGCTTGTTATTCCACACGTCCATAGTTTTGATTTTTTTGGGAAAGAACTTTTCTAAAGTAGACTGGACTACAAAGCAAACGTAATAATGATGTTTATTTTGCGCAGTAGCTCCAGTTGATAGATGGCTTGGATATGGCACTGTAATTTGCTTCTGACAAAGGATGTGACTGATATTTATTCTCGTTTGTTGGCTATATAGGGGATCAACAAGAGAGAAGGCTCTTGCGTCTATTATAGAAGCCTTCAATAGCGACATACAACATGAGTTTGTTGAAAAGAAGTACGGGATTTTTTTTTTGAATTGTTTTGAAGTTGGTTGTGCTGATCTGTCAGTTATTTGGCTTTTATTTTTTTTGAATTTATTTTAAAGTTCATTATGGTTGAAATGCTTGCTTTTAGGAATTACGTTGCTTGTGTTAGTTATACTTTTTTTTTTTTTTTTTGTTTTTTTAACAAAGCTTGGTTTTCAAGAGATGGTTAAAGGTGGAGGGTAATCTGGCTAGTAACCGTAAAAGATCCTTAAAAAGTTATTCTACCATGTTATTAGTATCTACCAAATGCCATGCAGACGTTCCAGCTAGAATGACCCAAATATTTATGTCCACATGTGATCAGTGTATAGAATGTGCATGTAGTCTTCTGTTTCTAGGAGTACTACAATACGAGTTACTTTCATTTAGTAGAAATTTGTTATTTATGAATAGATGAAGATTTTGACTGCCACTCTTTCTAACAGAAGCGTAATAACAAGGATATGTTTTGTTCAAATAAGTGATCCCATAGTAATTTATGCTAATATGAAATGCGGGGGATGTTTTAGGGGTGTGGGGAGAGATTCTAGAGGGCCAAATAACAGCAGGCTAATATCAAGGATATCTTTGGTTCAAATAAGTGATCACATAGTAATGATCCCATAGTAACTTATGCTAATATGAAATGTGGGGGATGGTTGTTTGGGGGGTGGGGGGTGCTAGAGGGCCAAATTGGTTAGTGAGATTGCTGTAATTGTAACTTCTTATTGTGTCCTCACGATTATGTTCTGTTTTGCAGGTTTGCCACTTTGTTGCAACAATGTCTGAATTCCATTAAGCGGGGCTCTTCCAAGGAGATAACTTTAGCATCTCATGTTCTTGGTCAGTAAGCTTCTTGTTCTGCATATTGATGAGCTGCGTGGTTCAGATAGTGATCCTTCAAGTTGATACCTAAATTTGTCTTGTGTAATTTCGTCTGTCATTAGGAATTCTTGCTTTAACCGCTGGCCCGGGGGACAAAGCACATGAAATGTTGGAAGAATCAGTGTCTCCTATTAGAGAGGCTCTTAAATCTCGTTCTGAGGCATCTAAGATATCTTCGGTGTGTTTGTGGATGATGGATGCTTCTTTTAGTATTCACATTTACTTTGTCAAGCTTGAATGCTGACTATATTTTTTGGGTGGTTGCAGCTACTGGAGTGTTTGGCCATTATCACTTTTGTTGGAGGCGAAGAACCAGAGGAAACAGAGAAGTCAATGCAATTGATGTGGCAAGTCATTCATCCAAAAATTGGCCCTAATGTATGTTACTCATGTTTATTTTCAGTTGAACACGGCTTTAGAAGCTTGGTTTTGTTGCTTTAAAGTGGATGTCATATTGTGATGTTAATGCCAATCCTTTATCCCTATCCATGATTTTCATTATGTATCTCATTGATAGCTGTATCTGGTTCATTTATCAGGTGGCTACTGCTAAACCATCAGCACCAATGATAACAACAATGGTATCTGCTTGGTCTTTCCTCCTTACTACCGTTGGTGGATTGGCACTAAACCCGAAAAGCTGGCAAGGGTGTGTATCCGAATTCCAGACCTACCCCTAATGAAAAAAAAAACTAATAAAAGGAAAAGAAGAAGAGAGAAAAGTAATACTTGTAACTTCCTGCCAAGGGCATATTATTCTCGTATGGAATATACTATATATAAATGAAGATTAGAGTGGGATACAAGGTTGTATCTGGTATGTGTGTGAGAGAGAGATAATTGAAGTATGCCTCTTCCTATGTTGCAGGTCAATTTCCTACTTTTCAAGTCTGTTGGACAAGGATGATAGAGCTGTCCGCATTGCAGCCGGTGAAGCACTTGCTTTAGTTTTTGAAGTCGGGAGTCTTGAAAAGTTCTCTGCTGAAGATAAAGGATCTAGAGACAGCTCCACAGATGAAGCAAACAAATCAAAGGATATTTTTCATATACAGGGATTAAGAGCGAAGGTCCTGAATCAGGTGAGAAGTCTTTCCGTTGAGGCAGGAGGCAAAGGATCAGCCAAGAAGGACTTAAACAGTCAAAGAAATACATTTCGTGATATCTTGGAATTTCTTGAGGTAGTACCCCGTTTTCAAGTTTTTGCTCTGCTATGGTATTAAATGTTGCCTTTGGTAACTTTCTTACTATCGGTATCAGGAAGGATATACTCCAGAGGGCTCAATGAAAATTGGTGGAGACTCGCTTACCACAAGTACTTGGCGTCAACTGATACAGGTAATTCTCGTCCCCTTCTTCTTCTTATAGCATGTTATAATTGGTTATCTATTTGCTGAAACTATGTGTAATTATTGAACAGTTAAACTTCCTAAAGCACTTTCTCGGAGGAGGCTTTGTGAAGCACATGCAGGTAATACTTTCTTTACCTATAACTTGAGTTTTGGACCGTTGGTATATATTGCTTAATCCGTCCTCGTTACCTATATCCTTTCCGTTGTGCAGGAAAATGAGTTTCTTCATGATGTCTTTGGTTTCACACCAAAGAAAAAATTGCTTTCTGGTGTTGAGCATCGTATATCTGGAACTGAAAAGGTGCCCTCTGTGCTTCCTTTTTGTGTACATTTATATTTCTGCATAAATTTATTTCTTCCGTCTGCATTTATGTCAGTTGATATTCCTTGTTTATTTAGTCCTAATGTTAGATTTAACGGAACGTTTATATATTCTGATAATACTCCTTTTTCAGAGGTTGTACAAGTCACCAAACTCGGTCGCCAACAAGGCCAGGACTCAATTTCGAAACAAGCAAAGGATGTTATCCCAGGCATGTAGTAACCTTTTACTCTGGTCAGTCTTTCTAGTTAATTTACGTGTGGTCTCATGCTTCGGTGATGTCTCACAGCTAACAAATAAGTTTTCATGAGTTCAATATTCCCCGTCCTAGTTTGAGAGGCAGTGTTGCTTCTCCAGTTACGATCTGGGCTCGTGGCTGTAGAAAGAATTTAGATGTGAAAACAATGTACTCTCTTAATTACGTTACGTCTTTAACTAAATATTTGGTGCTGTTGTATTTCGCAGGATAAGAATGTGGGCTACTACACTGCTGGAAATGAAATCTGAAGAAGGATTAGCTGCAGAATTGCACTTTACCAGCTAAAATATGTAATATTAGGACTAATTTCTGGTTCACATTTGTATTAAGAGATGGTAAAAATAGAGAATATTAGTTGGTGGTTGTATCATTTGTTCCCAACTCAAGATAACTACTTATTTGTTCATGCAAATATCTAGGCTATACAATTAAGTCATGAAAGCATATGATCATATGTATATCCTCAACCATCTTTTTTGTGTTTTTTTCTTCCTATGATCCTATCTTTCGTTGAAATGTTTTTACGGGTTAACTTGTATTAATCCATCACTCGTCTGGGTAGATAAAGTTCTTTTTAGGGAAAATTACAGCCAAGTATAATTCACAAAATATGTATACAATGTATATTTTATATTAAATATATATATATATGCGTATACTATACACAACATATATAGAACATATACAGTTGATAAATTAATTGTACGAAGGGTATATTTACGTGTTTTCATAACTTCCATTATTTCAAATATACATAAACTGATACGGATTAGCCCATTGAGAAAAAAAGGTCAAGATTCTCCTAACAAAGTATATCAACAACAAAATTTGTTACCCTTATGGAACATACACACTCCTAATAGTTCTAGGAAAGAAAAAGAAAGAAATGGCGTCCCGGTGCACTAAAGTGCCCGCTATGTACAGGGTCCGGGGAAGAGCCCGGACCACAAGGGTCTACTGTACGCAGCCGTACCTTCCATTTCTGCAAGAGGCTATTTCCAAGGCTTGAACCCGTGACCTCTTGGTCACATGGAGACAACTTTACCAGTTACTCCAAGGCTCCCCTTCAGTTCTCCTTCAGTTCTAGGAAAGAGTGTTACTAATTAATTTCCTAATTATTATTGACTTGTATCAAACCGTTGGAAGCTTTTTTCTACTCCTTTTCCTAGTCAATTTAGGAATAGCAATTACCTATTGCTTTGCCTTCAAGTTTTAGTCACCTCATGCTTCTATATAAATCGACTAATTTTTCATAGTCCATCACATTCAACATCAATTGATCTGCTCCTCTTCTCTCTTGTTCTCTCATTCCATGGCTTCTTCTTCGTCGCCGTCGTCTTCACTTCCTTCTAATATAATATTCGAGATACTAACTCGAACATCTTTGAAAACACTATACACTTGCAAGGCCGTTAGTAAAGAATGGCAAGATTTGATTCACGAATCGAGTTTCATGCCACAATTTTGTGCAAGGAGTCAAAATATCTCAGGATATTTTGTTCAGACTCTAGCATGGGCCAACTACGTGACGGAATTTGTATCAATGGATGGGTGTTCAGGGAATAATAGTACTAATAAAGCCCCGTTCCACCTTCCTATTGATGACAGTATAGTAAAGCCTCCAAACAATCGTAGGGACCCCTATTTTGACATGAAGATCGAGGCCTCCTCAAAGCAAGGAATATTATGCTGTGTAAGACAGTCAAAAAACGAGTATAGATATCACATTTGCAAGCCGAGTACTAAGCAATGGATAAAATTACCTAACCCCAGAATGCGGTATTCAACTATTAAAGTTGCTCTTGTTGTGTTGAGATCAGATCCTCTTCACTTCAAGATCATAAGGTTATCTTCGCCTCGGACTACCTATCCTTATCATCATTATAGAAACCAGGGGCTTGATTACTATCGCGCTGAAATTTTTGATTCAGAAGGTTGGGAATGGAGGCAAGGAAGAGAATTATTGGTCCCACCAGGATTGTACGTTGACATGTTTGCTCCGGCAATTTATGCAAGTGGATTGGTTTATTTCAAACTAGGTAACAATCAAGTGATGGCTCTAAACTACAATGGGGAAGAAGCTTTTCCAAGATTTTCACTTCCAAATCTCGCTTTTGAGTACGAAGATTATCCATATAACCAACTTTTGGAGTATAATGGGAAACTAGGGTTTACCTGTTTGTCACCCAAAGGTATGACACTTTGGGTTTACGACAATCGAAGACAAGTTTGGGAGTTGAAGAAGGAAGTGGACACTAAAACTGTAAACAGAGTGATAAAATTTCCGAGCCCCGTTGGATTTTATAATGCTGACATTGCTATCATGAAGGATTATCGAGAGCTTATCTTCTACAAGCTTCAAGACAAGAGCCTCAACGTAGTGAAATTGAAGAAATGTCCGACTATTCGAGAAATCTTCCCTTTTCGATCGGATTTAGAGCCAATTAATCTGAGGATGCGAGGAGCCCACCATTAGTTTTTTTATCACTTTTTTTTCCGGTATTTTATTTTAACAGTTGGAAATTACGAATGTTTTATTTTTGTTACATGGTGTAATTTTTTTAGTTATTTATAGTTTTTGTTGGATATTCTCTTCCTTTATATTTTAGAATAAACATTAATTCCCACTCTACTTTTTCTCTCTTTTTCTTTTAATTAATAGAACCTAAAAGAAAAAGTACATATATATATATATCGAATTTTTCAATTCTCGCTGTAAAACTTCACATTGCTATAGTAGGAAATTCCAACTAAAATATCCAAGTAAACACAAATTAGTAAAGTAATTGAATAAAAAAGAAAATTTCAAAAATAACTAAATTCGATATATTATTTATATAAAACTTCATCCATTTGAGAGCTTCATCAACAAAGTGGGGCTAATATGTGTAATAAATGGGCTGGGAGGCCTTATAAGAATTTATACATCACATGTTTGAAGAGTATAATTTTTATACAAATTTTATACACATTTTATATACGTTTTGAAACACAATTTATACAGTTATATACATCTTTAGTATTATTTCATACACAATTTACGCTTTAGCATGATGTATTAATAGGCCACTCTTTGAGTGACATGTTAGCATAATTTTTTTTGTTTTGTTTATGTAAGTTAAATTCTTTGAGTAATAATATAATTAGAGGCGAATCCATGATTTATAATTTATGGGTTCAACTTTTGTATACACCTCTTATTTTATATTATGGTTGATGACCATGTGACGTAATTATATTTAACATGAAATGACACGTTTTGCTTTTCAAATAGTCTGTTCTTTAATTTTTGTCACTCAAATGGGGTAGTGGAGCATTTGTTCGTTAGAAACTGAAGTCTTATCACTTATGATATGAAATATAAACTTATGTCCATAAAAAGTTAGTTATTACTAAGGGCATAAATTTAAAACTGTTACATTAGTCACGAAAGAACTATAAGAGTAAGATAAAAATCAATGTCAGTTTCATTTTTATAAGACATTTGGATTTGTCTTGCAAACAAGTATATTCCCTCGTTAATTAGGACTAATTTATGGTTAACATTTGTATTACGAGATGGTAAAAATACAGAATATTAGTTGGTTGTATTGTTCCCAACTCAAGATCATTACTCCCTAGTCCCTCCGTCTCATATTAGTTGGTCACTTTCCTTTTTACACGCATGTTAAGAAATCATAAATAAGAAGGTAGTTTTACTAATTCACCTCTTAAAAAATTAAACTTCTTTGAAACTTTACAAGTAAGTGTTCACACTTCCAAAAAGAATTAATTGCAAGAGTAATATGAGAACAATTTAATTAATTCTCTCTTAATTTAGTAAGGTGGACAACTATTTTTAGTAAGGTGACAAACTAATATGATACGGAGGGAGTACTTATTTGTTCATGCAAATTTCTAGCTATACAATTAAGTCATGATAACATATGATTCGATGTATATCCTCAACCATCTTTTTTGTGTTTTTCTTCTTCCTATGATCCTATCTCTCGTTGAAACTTTTTAGGGTTAACTTGAGCTAATCCATTACTTGTCTGTGTAGATAAAGTTCTTTTAGGGAAAATTAGAGACAAATACGATTTGACCGTCTAATTTATAAAATATGTACATAAGATATAAATAGTGTCTATTTTATATTAAATATACATGCATATACTATATACAACATATACGGTTGAAGTATATTTAGTATATTTTTTGACCATGTTGATAAATTAATTGGACAAAAGGGTATATTTACGTAAGTTTCCCATAACTTCCATTATTTTTCAATATACATAAACTGATATGGATTAGCCCAGGGAGAAAAGGCCAGACTTAGTTTTTCCTAGTCCAACACCATCGATAGATCTGCTCCTCTTCTCTCTTATCCTCTCATATAATATTCGAGATACTAACATGAACATCTTTAAAAATACTAGACACATGTAAGATCGTTAATAAAGAATGACACGATTTGATTTATGAATCAAGTTCCATATCACGATTCTGCACAAGGAATTAAAATATCTCAGAATATTTTGTCCAGAATCTATCGTTTGTACGTCCAAACATGTAACGAAATTACGAAATTTGTATCAATGAATGGGTGTTCAGGGAATAGTACTAATAAGGTTTCATTCCACCTTCCTATTGATGACAGTATAGTAGTTGGAAAAACTATTTTGACATGATTATTGAGGCCTTCTCAAAGCAAGGACAAGGATGAATCTAGTAAACTATTTTTTTTAGTCTGCAAAATATTTTTAATGTTGAATTTTATGATTTTATTTTCACTTAAAATAATATTAAAAATTGTAAAAAAAAGTTTAAAAATTTATATAAAAAAGGAAAGAAAGAAAATCTATCTACCTTTTAGCAAAAATATTTTAGAACTTTGAATTAAATAACTCAAATTTTCATATTAATAAATAAAGTTTTACAACAATCATCCAAGGTAATATACTGCAAATACATGATGAATATCTTATTAAGTAGAATTGATCCTTAGTTTTATATTAACATCTGAGGACAACAAGTATGTAAAAATCAAAAAGATAAATCTAAATTATTATTTTCTTGTGTGTACTATTTTGTATATATTTAAGGCCTCTTATTAAAATTTTGCTTTAGGCCACTAATTTTATTGAGATTCCCTTGAGAAAGGGATACTATGTTGTGTAAGACGAGCGAAAAACGAATATGGAACCCGTGACCTCCTGGTCACATGGAGACAACTTTACCAGTTACTCCAAGGTTCCTCTTCAGTTCTAGGAAAGAGTGTTACTAATTAATTTCCTAATTATTATTGACTTGTATAAAACCGTTGGAAGCTTTTTTCTACTCCTTTTCCTAGTCAATTTAGGAATAGCAATTACCTATTGCTTTGCCTTCAAGTTTTAGTCACCTCATGCTTCTATATAAATCGACTTAATTTTTCATAGTCCATCACATTCAACATCAATTGATCTGCTCCTCTTCTCTCTTGTTCTCTCATTCCATGCTTCTTCGTCGTCGTCTTCACTTCCTTCTAATATAATATTCGAGATTCTAACTCGAACATCTTTGAAAACACTAGACACTTGCAAGGCCGTTAGTAAAGAGTGGCAGGATTTGATTCACGAATCGAGTTTCATGCCACAATTTTGTGCAAGGAGTCAAAATATCTCAGGATATTTTGTTCAGACTCTAGCATGGACCAACTACGTGACGGAATTTGTATCAATGGATGGGTGTTCAGGGAATAATAGTACTAATAAAACCCCGTTCCACCTTCCTATTGATGACAGTATAGTAAAGCCTCCAAACAATCGTAGGGACTCCTATTTTGACATGAAGATCCAGGCCTCCTCAAAGCAAGGAATATTATGCTGTGTAAGACAGTCAAAAAACGAGTATAGATATCACATTTGCAAGCCGAGTACTAAGCAATGGATAAAATTACCTAACCCCAGAATGCGGTATTCAACTATTAAAGTTGCTCTTGTTGTGTTGAGATCAGATCCTCTTCACTTCAAGATCGTAAGGTTATCTTCGCCTCGGACTACCTATCCTTATCATCATTATAGAAACCAGGGGCTTGATTACTATCGCGCTGAAATTTTTGATTCAGAAGGTTGGGAATGGAGGCAAGGAAGAGAATTATTGATCCCACCAGGATTGTACGTTGACATGTTTGCTCCGGCAATTTATGCAAGTGGATTGGTTTATTTCAAACTAGGTAACAATCAAGTGATGGCTCTAAACTACAATGGGGAAGAAGCTTTTCCAAGATTTTCACTTCCAAATCTCGCTTTTGAGTACGAAGATTATCCATATAACCAACTTTTGGAGTATAATGGGAAACTAGGGTTCACCTGTTTGTCACCCAAAGGTATGACACTTTGGGTTTTCGACAATCGAAGACAAGTTTGGGAGTTGAAGAAGGAAGTGGACACTAAAACTGTAAACAGAGTGATAAAATTTCCGAGCCCCGTTGGATTTTATAATGCTGACATTGCTATCATGAAGGATTATCGAGAGCTTATCTTCTACAAGCTTCAAGACAAGAGCCTCAACGTGGTGAAATTGAAGAAATGTCCTACTATTCGAGAAATCTTCCCTTTTCGATCGGATTTAGAGCCAATTAATCTGAGGATGCGAGGAGCCCGCCATTAGTATTTTTATCACTTCTTTTCCCGGTATTTTATTTTAACAGTTGGAAATAGGGGTGTGCAAAAATTGGTTTAACCGATAAACCGAACCGATAAAAATATTATTGGTTTATTGGTATTGGGTTATTGGGTTAACGGTTTTTAAACGGTTTTGTAAAATTTTTTATTGGGCTATCGATTCGGTATCGGTTTTAAGGTTTTAGTTAATGGTTAAACCGATAACCCAATAAGATTATATTTAGATTATATTTTTATTCATAATTGTATAATAGTGGCTTTAGATTTTAAATATATACCCTATTATTTTTTGTATTTTATAGTTGTTGTCTTAGTGTTGTTGTTTTTCTTTCTAAAGTCATTGTTTTGATAGCATTCTACCTATCAGTGTTGCTTTTCTTTTTGAGAAATTGCTACCGTTGCTACTGTATTCAAGTTTTCTACTTAATAAGAAAGAAAATAAGTTTATTTTAGTAATAACGTATTTGAATTTGCTTATGCTTGTAATTTGTATAGATGTTTATGCATGAAAGTAGTCTATATATGAAGAAGAAAATAAGAGAAATCAAAAATATTATAGGAGCATTTTCTTATCGGTTAAACCGATAACCGAACCGTTAAGGACCAAAATTCGATTAACCGAAAACCGATAACGAATATCTTATTGGTTTGGTTATCGGTTTTGCATGTTTACAAACCGATAACCGATAAACCAAACCGATAATATACAAAACCGAACCGAACCGACCGATGCACACCCCTAGTTGGAAATTCTGAATGTTTTATTTTTGTTACATGGTGTAACTTTTTTAGTTATTTATAGTTTTTGTTGGATATTCTCTTCCTTTATATTTTAGAATATACATTAATTCCCACTCTACTTTTTCTCTCTTTTTCTTTAATTAATAGAACCTAAAAGAAAAAGTACATATATATATATATATATCGATTTTTTCAATTCTGGCCGTAAAACTTCACATTGCTATAGTAGGAAATTCCAACTAAAATATCCAAGTAAACACAAATTAGTAAAGTAATTGAATAAAAAAGAAAATTTCAAAAATAACTAAATTCGATATATTATTTATATAAAACTTCATCCATTTGAGAGCTTCATCAACAAAGTGGGGCTAATATGTGTAATAAATGGGCTGGGAGGCCTTATAAGAATTTTACTTTACAAAATCACAAATTAAAGTGATAATACATAGTATGTATCGTCTTAATCTTGATTAAATAATAATAATAATAATAATAACTAGTACGTATGTGTCAATCACAAGCTAATTTAGGCCATGATTAAATGATAAAAAAAACTTATATAAAAGATATATCTCTTAATTAAAGAGCTTGCTTTAGTACAAATACCATACGTTAGTAACTTTTCCTCTCACTTCCTGCCAAAAAAAAAATCCAATTTTTTTTGGTTTGAATTCAAGTTCTACCTTCCTCATCTTTGGATGTCTAGGTAATTAACCACCGTAATGTCGATACTGATATTAATACATAGTAATTAACTTGTTACATATCGAGTTAGGTTAACTTGCCCAGTCTTTATTGCGTTGTGGCATTCACTCGAGCTAGAAAACCTGCTAATTATACTAACAGTTTGAAGTCGTGTCTTAAAGGCTTATCCCAACTCCAATAATGTATAACTCTTCACGAAAAGTTTGATATGATAATCTAAAAAATAATATAATAACTCATTATATTCTAAATTAATATAAAAACATAAAAATATATTATATTATGATCAGTATATATAACTTAAATCTTTTCGTTACTTATTATATTGGTCCTCCTATTAGTAGTTGGAGAGAGAAAGGAATGCGCGTTAATTCTGTTCTAACTAATTCTTTCACCGTGTGATGTATTAAGTCAAACTTTAAACTGTCTTAATCCATCAATAAAATGATTTCCACCCATTTCTAATCCTATTAATTAATGTAAATTATATTAAGATAGCATGATCCTTCAAGAACCTATGGAGTTGTACTTTCAAGTAATTAATCAACTTTAATTTAACAATATATTCAGTGTAATTCTTCGAGTGAAATTTGGATATGCAACCTTATTCTTACCTTGTGAAGGTTGAGAGGCGCTTTCTGATAGACCATCAGTTCAAGTAAAGCATGTATAAAGTTTGAATCAAGGTTTAATACATATATAGTCAACCTCTTAAACTTGTCAGGATATTCCATTTAGACAATTGAACTAAGTCTTGTTCCAATTGAACATACCTCAACACCTAATAAAGTGTTCTCATAATTAGACACTTTCGATTCAAATTTTGAAAGAATATTTGCGCGTATTTTCATTCATCTATTAGATAATTAAGTTAACCGTATAAAATATGTCATCTTCTTTAATTATACACATCAACTTCAAGTAAAAAATGTCTAGGATTTTATGGCTTATTGAGGCAAATATGTATAATTAAAGGAAATAATATATTTTATATGGTTAATTTAACTACCTAATAGACGGATGAGAATACACGCAAAAAAAAATTTAAAAAATTGAACCAAAAATATTTAATTGAAATACTTTATTAGCTGGTCAACTGAAAACTTAATCGAGTGTCTAAATGAAATATGCCTGGTAAATTTAAAGAACTCATTATATATTAAGCCTTAAATTAATGAACATAATTAATTACTATAAGGGAAACAATGATGGAATACAATACTAGGATGAAGAATAATTATATACATATTTTAATATTAGCAACTCCAAGCTTAAACTTCAATATTTGACCACCAAATACAGCACACAAATCGAAATATTTTACTAATAATTTATAACATCCATGACCGACGTGGAACTAATAAAAATAACATTCCTATTACCAACCTTTTTTGTTTAATACCTTAAACCATTAAAATAATAATTTATCCCATTTTTAAAATTTGTTAGGTATTGTCTAGTTCTTGAAATATAGGCTTTTCTCGTTAAGAACAACATATTCAGCATAATCTCACAAATGAGGCGAAGAAGGGTGAGATATACACAAACCTTATTCCTACTTTTACGGGATAGAGAAGTTGTTTCTCGTTAAATTGCATACATTATTGATATCAGAAAAAATATAATTAGATTTTCTGTAAACAGATTGAAATGAAAGTGACATTGAAGATCTATAACTATGGGCTAATACAAAATGATAATGAGATAAGCTTAAACTAATATATGAGATCATTAATTTAATACAATATTCCTATCTTTTCAGCTCATGTAAGTGTGATTAAGAGTTGTTCATATCATTTTTTAATGCTATTATGGACAAATTAAAGTATAATCCATCTCTTAAAAATTAGAAGAGCCATGAGGACTTGAACAACAACTCTTTTGGCCTTTGTATGGACATGAGTAGATATATAAAAATTACATGTAATTAAACTCAATTAAAAAAATATAAGTTTGTTAATTGTAGTATGATTAAGAATTTAATTAATTATCTCCATATATAAATGAAAAGACAAGTCATTTAAAGATGACACATCGCTATTATATACTAGAATTAATGATTGAATTAGTCGTATCATTTGTTCGATAAAAAAATATTTATTAACCTAGGTTCGAGAAGATGGCTCTCCTTTTTATTTTAGTGACAGATTTAGAATTTAGACGTGCGAAATTTAATAAGTTAAGATAATAAGTTCTGAATTCATTTGACATATATGTCTTCACTCGGGCCTCAAAAAAGCAGGGAAATGCTGAAGTGACGTCCAAGCCCATGATCGCAATGTCGCTTCCACGCAAGTCCTCGGTCACCGAACCGACCTCGTCCTCTTGGGAGGACACAACCTTGGCCAACATTCTGAGTTCTACCTCTGTTACCATAAACACTACAAGGAAATATGGAATTAATAAGTTACTGAATTTATTGGTAATCTCTAGTTAATTAATTATCACTAAAAAGCTCCTAATTAATTAATTTTTTTTATGATTTATTGTTAATTCATAGCTACATGGGATTACATGATTATCTAACAGTTCAAGTACAATTGATATAGTGGAACCGCAGTTAAAATTTGATTTTTGGGGGTGAAATTTGTGGCGTCAACCAATCGGGATTATCGTTTTCTAATTTCTTTTCTAGCCGAGTGTGAAAGATTACCTTTTGATTACCAGAAACAGAAGAAGAATTAGTAGTATGATATCAAACCGAATATTTATGTATCAAATTTGATTTATTTTACATTATTTTATATCTGAATCTACTAGTTTCTTCATTATTTGTAACAGTTCTTTACTTAGGAGGTTGAAATCTTTTCATTCCGTACTATTTGGCATAAATAAGAGGGACATGATTTTTATTGTTTAGCTACAAAATTTTGTCCGTCGCTAATATCTTATTTTCTAGTACTGAAATATCACAGCTCATTCATCGTTCGCAGGAGCGGACGCAGGTAGGCTCAAGGGGTGTCATCCAACAGCGCTTCGCCGAGAAAATTTACTAAATATACATATTTAATTAATATGAAAAGAAAAGTACAAATAATATACACAAACACTATTGGGCATAAATTGTTTCTAGCTCTTCTGGTTCAGCGCTGAGCTAAGTCCAGTTTTGGCCAAGCTTATTTTTTTCAAAAGTGTTTATTTTAAAAAAATAAGGTGTTTGGCCAAGCTTTGGGGAGAAAATAAGTGCTTCTGAGGAGTAGCAGAAGCTGTTTTTCAGAAGATAAAAAAAGTAGCTTCTTCCTAAAAACACTTATTTGAAAAACACTTTTGAGAAGAATACACTTAAAAACACTTTTAAAAAGTTTGGTCAAACACTAATTGTTGCTCAAAGGTATTTTTAAAATTTATTGGTCAAACACAAACTGCTTCTCACCAAAAGTACTTTTCTAAAAAGCACTTCTAAAAAAAACACTTATCAATATAAGCTGATTTTAGAAGTTTGGCCAAACAGGCTAATAGTCTTTAGATGAGCATAAGTACGATTTTTGGCTTATTTTGATTTATATTAAAATGTTAAAAATATTTTTTTATTTTATCCAAACACTATAAAAGTGCTTAAAAATTATTTTGGCATAAAATCATCTAATAGTTATTTTGCTATAGCTCCAATTAATATTTCTAAACATTTGAAAAGAAATTATTCTTATTTAGCAAACTCAAGAACATATATGATCCAAAAGAAATTACATTCTCTTTATTAGTCCAGTATAAACTTTATACTTTTTTTTGAAAAATCATTTATTAAGAACTTATTATAGCCGCACATAGTAATTTGAATTTGGAAATCACTTTGATTATTAGTATTCTAATAAATTTTGGAAAATTAATTACATGATAAGGGTTCAAACATGAAAAAGATCTCTTAATTTGTTAAAATGAACAAATAATAGATTTATTTTAAAAAAATAATAATAATATTGAACTAGTAAAAAGTAATGAAAAGAGTACTTGAATATCTGTTGTTCATATAATTTGAATTGTGCCTTTTATTTTCATATTATGATGTTGTTACAATAATTTGTTCATGTATTCACTTCTTTAAATATCGACACTGTTTATAAAAAAATTTGCGTACGCCACTGATCGTTCGAAGGTACCTCCGCTCCCCATCATCTTAATATGATTCCTATTTTAAAAAGTTTTACAGGTATAGTGCTTGAAATTTGGGATTGATAAAATATTAAATTATCATCTAATATCTTCAAAAAAATTATCATGATCTGAGATTTTTTATAAGATTTTAAGTTTGTTCAAAAGAGGTGAGCTAAAAAGTCATAGGTTACTAGAGAAATAAAATAATAATAAAAAAACATTTACTAAGCAATTGTCCTTAAAAGGGACAATTGACCAAAAATTTTGTTTCCCTTCTATAAGTGATAATATCTACAAAATAAAGTTTGAAAGTTTCTGATTTTATTCTTTTCACAGTTAATAATAATCTTAAGGATGGGAAAAATATATAGGACAAAATCTTTTCACTTAATAATATCTTTTTTAAGTTGGAAGTTAGGCTAGGAATGGTTCAATAATATTCATTGTCTACCATGTCTTGGATCTACTTTGAGATTCCTTTTTTATATATTCCCTATTTGGTGTTCGATATTCATATTAGAGTTCAACTAAATTCAAATTTGCGCCGGAAAGTCTCACATTCAGGGTAAATCATTCCCTAATAAAGGGCGACTTCGTATCCAGAGGAACTCAAACCTGAAATCTCTGATTAAGAATGAAAGAGTACTTGTCACTCAACCACAACCCTTATTGGTGAGATTCATTTGTGTACATAATGACTCTTTGAAAAATAAAATATTGAAAAGAAAAAAAAGAAATTAAAAGATTCATTTTCTTTTCCCTCTTGAATTTTACAGGATTTCATTATGTAAATTTTAATTATTATATTTTGTAAAAGACCTTGACAATGTTGCACTTGATATATTAAACAGAAAACATGGCTCTATATTAAAGAGCCAAGTGTTAGGGTGGCTTTAGATGAAATTATTAATATCTTTAACAAAATAAAATTGACTAATGTGATCCTGGCTGGTGGTACAATTATTTTTTTCCACCCAATTAATATTTAAAGTTTGATAAAAATACATATAATTTAATTAGAAAATATATTTATACACATTTGTATAAAAAAATAAATCTTGCAAATTATTGTTGAATGACATCCAAAAAGTGTCTCCACAAATGGCCACCTTTCACCCACGAACGTATTTAGGTGGACTGCTTCGGAGAATTACACTATATATAAGATCGAATTTTTTGTTTTATATATGTATATTAGATGTTGAATTCTCTTCCAAAAGCTCGACTAAGTTGTAAAGGGGGTTTAAATTCTTTTAAACGACGTAGATTCAATTCTCACTAGCCATAGTTTCTAATGTTTTTAGCTCTTCGCGTGTTTGTTTCTTTAATTCTTTTTAAAAAAATTCTTGACAAAAATCCCGCCTCCGCCATTCACCTCTTGTTCATGCTCAAAAGTTTGCAAAAATGGGACGCTCCTAGTGATAAATATGTGCTTTAATTTTTAATTTTATTTTTAAAAAGAAAAAAGAAAAGAGAAGAAAAGGAATTTATTTTAAATAAAAATAAGTCGTGCAAAGCCGGCCAAAAATGTTAAATGGCAATTGGAAAATGAATTCCCAAGAGATCAAAATCTGATCTTTTGGAGTTGTTCAAATCTCTATATTTTTCTAAATAAATTAGATTTCATTCCTCCCATCTATGGTTGTTTTTTCTTTAATTTTTTTTAAAAAAAATTTAGGTTGTTATTTTGTTCTCTCTCTCTTGAGATCGTGTAAAGGTTAGTGTGACCTTCAAAGTACATTGAAAGAGAAAACATAAATATTTAGAGAAGCTTCAAGGAAGATTTATATAATAAAATGAAACAAAAACTATTGTGTACGATAATATTTTCTTTATGTTTCATAAACAAAATAGAAGAGTTAACTTAAATAGCCGTTTCATCCACTGATTAAATTAAAAATAATCTAGGAATGTGCAATAGATGTATAATCCATATATAAATGTGTATGATCATATATAATTTATGTATACCAGCTAGAAAAGGTAAACAGTAAATCTACCCGACTAGTTGTATAAAGATCCCTTAAAAATATTTGTTGTTGCACTTGTCTTGTATTTTGTTGTTTTATTTTTCTTACAATCTTTCGTTGTTACACTTTTTTGAGACGAGGATCTATCAGAAACAAATCCTCCTGCCTCATAAAGATAAAGCTAAAGTCTACGTACATGCTATTCTTTTCAAACGTTACTTGTGGGATTACACGGAATACATATATTGTTATATGCTTCATTAAAAATTAATTAATATAGTACTTATAATTATTGTATACGTCAGAACTCAGAATGAATGGAAGAGTCTCTACACGTTTAATAAAAAAGCAAAATAATCAACAGAAATCAAAGGTGTGAAATGGTAATGGAAGGGTTGATAAGGTAATGTAATGTAATGGGAAAAAAATTATCCTCAATCATTGTTTACATTAAATTTAATTAATAAAAGACATGTGTCAGCTATCACTTTTATAAAAAAATTTAATCAATTGACCATAAGGTTAAATTATTTAATTTAATATAACATTTGATGCTAATAAGCTCGATATGTTTTGATGGTAGGTAGGGATTGGAAGAGCAAATAAAAATAGGTGATGAGATTATGAGGTTAAAAATAATAATTAGTGGTTCGATTTGGTGAGAAAAAATTGTACTGATGAGCCCTTAGATCTATATGTATTTCTTTTTTATTTTTGTAATGTACGTGCTTAATTTTTTGTTATGTCTACATTAAAAGTTTTAAGAGATAGTAGGTTTTCGAAATAATTTCACTCTTTTTAACAACTACAACTCAAATGATTCCGATAGGATTATCATGAGGATTATGTAGACATGATCAAACTATCTCAAGCTACATTCTTTCATTTTATAATGTGCGTGTGATGATTCCGATAGAATCATCATGAGGATTATGTAGACATGATCAAACTTAGGAGTGTGCATTCGGTTTAGTTTTGTATTATTTGATTTTGATTTTTTGGTTTTCGATTTTATATAAGTGCAATTCAATTCGAGTCAAAATAAATTTGATTTGGTTCGGTTTTTCTCTATTCGATTTAATTTTTTTCGGTTCGGCTATTTGGTTATGTTAATAATTAATAACATAATCAAAGTTATATTTACATGTTGAAAAAAATAAAAATTATATACAAGGAGAAGTAATAATATTGAATCAATTAAATATACTTTCTAAAATAAGTGACGAATAAAATATTAAAACACAATACCTAAAAGTATATCAATGGATGCCCAAACATAAAATATAAACTAAATTGTAATTACCTTTTTAGTTTTTTATTAGAGTATTATATATGTATATATATATTCGATTTTTTTGGTTTTTCAGTTTTTATTTTTCTAAATTCGAAACCAAAAAATCAAAAAAAGTAAATTCTTAATCCGAAATCAAACCAGAAAACAAAAAAATCAATTCAATTTGATTTGGATTAGTTTTTTTTTTCTGTTTAATCCAAATAATGCACGCTCCTAATCAAACTATCTCAAACTACATTCCTTCATTTTATAATGTGTGTGCGCTATACTTTCACATTCATAATTGCACTTATCTTTTGAATTATGCTTAACCTTATTATTCAAAGCACAATATTTATTCTCCTATATATAATATCAATGACTTTACATCTATTCTATAGACCTCGTTGTCGTTCAATCAAACTTAATTGCCCTATGAGTAATTTTTTAAAGTATTTTGATTCATATATATGTTGATATTGCTCCATTGTTGTGTATACATGAACCATGGGCGAAGCTAGGATCAGGTCTTGAATCTCCTTGGTTGTAAACAAGATTAAAGTTATCTATATATAATAATATTGAATTCTCTTGACTTCTTCATGCATTTAGCACTTTATATTTTCGATTCCGTATTCAATATTATTATATATAAATAATTTTAATCTTTGTATACGATGAAGGAGATTGAGGTGGGTGGGTGAGACATTACAGTTGATATTGTTACGTGGGGATATAGTTATTTTATTAGTACAAAATACGTACAAGTATAACAATAGTTAGGTTTAGAGACAAAGGAAAAGAACAAGAATCGTACGTTAGACTTCGTTAGTAGTTTTGAAGATATATCACTACTTGGTCTTCCATTATCAACTGCCCTCATTATCCCCTCCAACTGAATTCAACGCCCCCCCCCCACCCCACCCCACCCAAATAACCTAACCTTTTTCATACTAGTTCGTTTGATAAGCGAGATAAGGTAGGATATATCAGGATAAAATTTGGTACTAATTAAATTCATATCAGGTTTGATTGATGGTATAAATTATTTTATATCACCATTCAAATATGGTATAAATCTAATATCAAACTTAGTCTTGGGATATTCTATCTTATCCCATCCAACATGAGATTATTTTATTTCACCTCCCATATGAAATAAATTAGTCCAGGAATTATAATTCCAGGACAATAATTCCGAAATAAACTAGTTTGCATACCAAATGATCATGTATAGTATATACAAGAAAAACATATATATCCACGTTCTCTCAATTACTTTATTTTTGTTACTTTCATAACTTATGGGCATGTTTGGCCAGCTAGTCTATGATCTTGATTAATGTATTAAAGTTCAAAGTTACTCTGTAATGGTTAATAGGAATTCAATTAAGGAAGATATATATAAATAAAACAAGACAACTGCAGAATAAGAAAGGATAAAAGTAGGGTGTCAATTGGTTTTTTATAAATCGATTTAATTGATAATACCGAAAATTATTAGGTTTTTTAAAAATAAAATTGTAGGTTTTTATATAAATTTATAAATGTACTAATAACTAGGTAGATTTTGAATTTTATGAAAATAAATCGAAGAAATACCGAATATTATCGAGTAAATTTAAAACCAAAGAAAATATCATACTCATCTTACGCACAACCCTTTCTACTCTGCAATATTAGTATGCCTATGATATCCAAAATCTCGATGACTATCAGAGTGTTGCAGATCACCCATTGCAATCCTCATGTCCTCCTCTTCATTCAAGAGTTTTTGGAAGTATGTCTGTCATCTACGTTTAATAAATTTCTCCGCCATCAATACATTACCCTCATCACCCATGATTCGCTTCACTTTTAGTTCAGGTCGTGGGCCTTTCTCTCTCTCCTTGGATAGCCTGTACAGTTTCATGTCCCCACCTTTGTCTCTTATACCGCTCTTTATTCGCCCTCTTCTCTTCCTCGTCTATGCTCTCCACTAGTTTCAACTATGCTTATATGTGTAAAAAATATTTTATATATTAAATTTAATAATAATGAAATACTAAATCTTTTACCTTGAACCTAGGAGGATAAAAACGACTACAAGCCAAGAAGTAATATTAAGTTTGTGCAGAAGTGTTTTTCTTTATTTTCTTTGTTTACTTCTTCTTGTTCTCTCTTTCTGCCAAACTCATAAATTATGATTAATAATTTTTAACAAAACAATTTAATTCATTAATAGTTGGTTAAAACTTAATAAAAGTCATGTCCCAATGATTAGATTAAGACAGTTATCCTTCTAATTAGTCCAAGATTTCATTAATGATTAATCTCATTGAAAGGATGATGACACTAATTTTATTTTTATCAGTTGCATGAACTTGGTCCCACCTTCTTAGTTGTACATAGCCTGTTTGTTTGGCCCCACCAGTTGACTCCTAAAGATTCCATATAGAATTATGGATTTCAATATATAAATACTCTCTCCGTTTTAATTTGTTTAATTTTTCTTTTTTTAATTCATTTAAAAAAGAATGATCCTTTCCCTTTTTAATAACTCTTTAATTCAAACTTTCCACATGACATATTTAAGACCACAAGATTAAATGACATTTTGGTACATTTTACATATCTTTAATTTAAGATCACAAAATTTAAAAGTCTTCTTACTTTCTTAAACTCTGTGCCAAGTCAAAATAGGTCAAACAAATTAAAACGGAGAAAGTAATCAATTATTTAACTAAACATTCTTCTATTTCCTTAATAACCCTTTCTATAGTAGTATAAATAAGTTCCCAACTTTTGGCTCAATATTCCACAAGTGAGATCATCCACAAAAAGTTTATTTTGTCCAGTATATCACTTTTTTGAGAATAACATTTACTAAAAAAATCACACACACATATAATGGAGCCAATTATGGGAGCTTTTCTTGATGAAGAATATTGTCAATCTTTGAGCAAAATGTTGTTTACTGAAAATTCATCAGATTTCATGTTTCAATTGCATGATGATCAACCATATATTGAAGGGAGTTCTTTTTCTTCTCCTAATAATTCTCATACTTTTAACAGTAGTAGTAATAACAATATGGAGTATTTTTCTCAAGAAAATAGCATTGACAGCAGAGGATCAAGTGATGGTGGTATGTTTTTTCTCAACAACAACAACAACAATAGTAGTATTACAAGTCATGAATATTTGCAACATTATAATGATAATATTGAGTCCACTGATTTTTACATGATGGGCTACAAGAATCTTGAAAATTCAGTGTCTAATGATGATTATGTCATGAAAGAAATGGTCTGTTTGAAAGAAGATATAGGCAATACTAGCCAATTGGAGAATGAAATGATGCTAAAGAGGAAGTTTGATAAAGTTGAAGTTCAATCAGTAGTAACAGAGGATCAGAAATTCATGGATTCTGAAAATCCCATGAAGAAATCAAGGGTGTCATCAAAAGATCATGTGAGTTAAAAAACAAAGTTTAATAACATGAATTCATTATGTTTCTGCTACAATCTTGGCTCCCGTTTGACTATAGATTTTGAAGTTGAAATTTGAAATTTTGAGTTTCTGAAATTGTTTGGACATGCATTTTACTTGGACCCAAAAACTGGTCTTGGTTTGAGCCAGTTTTTGGAAACTTGAAAATATATGAAAATCAGATTTCCAAAATCTAATCAAATTTCATGGCCAAATAGATCTTTGAAGATAAATTTTCAAAATCTAATCCAAAATATATGGTCAAACGTTCTTGAACTCAAGGACTGTTGCTCGAACTCTTTCAAAATCTTGTCAGGTACATGTCAGATCCTCCAAAAATAGTGTATATTTGGAGGATCTGGCACAAATGCGACAACATTTTTAAGGAATCCCCACAACATAGCTCAAGATGAGCGTTTCTAATTGGGGTTAATACTAAAATCTTGGTTCCCGTTTGATCATAGATTTTGAAGTTGAAAATTTGAAACTTTGAGTTTTTTAAAGTTGTGTTTGGACATGCCTTTTACTTGAATTTTTTGAAGTTTTGAGAATAGAAGTCGCAAAAGCTGGTTTGGTGAAAATATATGAAGATCAGATTTTTAAAATCTAATCAAATTTCATGGCCAAATAGATTTTTGAAAATAAATTTTCAAAATCTGATCCAAAATCTTTGGAGGATCTGACACAAATGCGGCAGCATTTTTTGGAGAATCCGAACAACATAGCTCTAGATGAGCAATTCTAATGGGGTTAATTGTTTTACTCAATGCAGGGACCAAAAAACAAGAAGAATAGCCAGGCAAAAACCAAAAAGAACCAGAAAAACATCCAAATGAACAATGAAGAAGTAGGAGAAAAAGAGACTAATAACAATGCAGCAAATTGTCAGAGTGGACAGAGCACAAGTAGTTGCAGCTCTGAGGATGATTCAAATGTAAAGACCAAAACAAGGGCCAGCAGAGGGGCTGCAACAGATCCACAGAGCCTTTATGCAAGGGTAAGAACATCAGCTTCTAAGTTGCTCGGACTCTCCAATAATGTTGCCGCACTCGTGTCGGATCCTCCAAAAATGCACTACTTTTGAACGATCCGACACGCACCAAGTGACATTTTTGAAGAGTCCGAACAACCTAGATCAGCTTTTATCATATTACGCGTAATCTAAAAGATAACCATAGGTAACCGTCCGTAAAAAGTGGAATATGAAAAATAAAGCGGAATACCTGTTATAACATGTTAAATTATGTTGGCAGTGCAAAGTTCTTTATATTGTTTGTGTATATATAAGTTAAATTCTTAAACTGATATTTTCATTTGAAAAAAATGCAGAAAAGAAGAGAAAGAATCAATGAAAGACTGAGAATCTTGCAGACTCTTGTCCCCAATGGTACAAAGGTAAACAATGTTCATTTCATATACCATACTATGTCCACTTGAAATCTATATGTTGCTGGGACTCTTTCAGAAATATCGATAGGTGCGTGTCAGATCCTCCAAAAAATAGTTTAATGGGGTTGATTCATAAGATGACCACTCAACTAATAGTTATTATCTCAGAAAGTCACTTTTCTTCTTGATTTCAATTTTCTTCAACAAAAAAAGCGACTTTATGAGATAATAACTATTAGTTGAGTGACCATCTAGAAATCAACTCTATTTTTGGAGGATTCGACGAGGTGCTACAACATTTTTGATGAGTCCGAACAGCGTAGCTTAAAATAGTGTGCATAGCATTTGTTTCTGTAATCAAGAATTCTCTGATTGAGTTATTTAATTGATATAACTCAGGTTGACATAAGCACAATGCTCGAAGAAGCAGTCAGTTATGTGAAGTTTTTGCAGACACAAATTAAGGTATAAAAAACCAAAGTTTCCCCTCTTTTTCTTTTTTGTTAACTTTCTTTTATTATTTGATTGATTGAATAATTAAATATTTCCATTTTAATGCAGTTACTGAGCTCAGATGATATGTGGATGTATGCACCAATTGCTTACAATGGAATGGAGATGGACCTCTCTAATACCTAGTTTATGAATTTGGAATTAAGCAATAAAAAATTGTCTTTTTTCTTTTAATTATTGTCCTATATAAGACATTAATATCCTCAAATGCTAACTAATAACTATGTAAAAACAATTTTTAATCTTGATCATGAGTAATTCTCATGTTTCATATAGTAAACATATATATAGCATATCAAATTGCAATTCATGTATCTACTTTTTATCTTTTTCCTCCTGTGGATACTTGGTTGGCAGAGTCAGGACCTTTTCTCATTAAACGAGCGAATCCATATTAATTTGAAACAATGAAATTCATAATTTAACTAACTTAAACCAAATATAATATAAAGCTAAACAAATTATACACACATAAAAGAGATCGTATCACTTTATATACTAAAATAAAAAAATGAAATCAAAGTTGATGTGGCAATCGATATCATATAGGAGATGATCATAGAATACTTAATTCTTTCTAGCTCTTATTTTATTCATGCTAGTTAATTAGTAGAGGTTCTTTACCTCATTAGGATTAGTAAGGTAAGGCCGAGCCCCTTTACTATTACTTATGCTTATTGAGGATTTTTTTATTAGTAATGCCGCTAGACATGCTGTCTAGCGGTATAAAAAATTAAAAAAAATATAGGAGCTTCACATACTGAAGTTTCTACTTTAATTTTACACATTATGCTTGAAATTTTTTCGTGTTTAATCTAGAGGTATTTTTTTTTCGAATTTTATTTTTGTGTTGGAAATCGATTAACTTTTTTTTTTATATTTCAATGGGTGACTAAATATTAACATGCTTAAAAAGTGAACAGTCACACCATTTTCACAAAATAAAATGAGTTAATGAATGAATGAGTTACTAGCCCTCCCAAAAGTTACTTAGGTTGAGATGAATTAGGTCAAAGATAGATTAAATAATGCATCATAGCACAATTCATTCAACTCTTATAAAGTTCTAAAAAAAAAATTGTGTTGTTATTATTTGCTTAATTACCAAATAAAACTAATAGTTTATTTATTTATTATGTTTATATAATATATCAAACACAAAAAATATTTTGATAAGATTATTCGTAGATCAATTCAACTACATATTTAGCCAACTTTTGGATGGACTTTTTTCCTTTTTCACTTTTAGATGGGCTGAATTTAGTTAATCAAAGTGGCTGAGAAGTTCTCAAGTTACTTCTTCCTAAACCCTTCTTTTCCTTCTTATTCTTCCTCTTTCCTCCCATTTGCTTGTTTGTGATTGTAATTGTGTGTTTCATTAAGTTTATGATGTATATTCTTAATAATTGAATTAGTTTGGTTGAAAAAAAGTTGGAAGTACATTATTGTTAAGACTTTTTTGAGTTTGAAAGGAACTTGTTGAAGAAGACAAAGTAATTAAGTCTATTAAACTTTTTAAAGTTTTGGTAGAATCTAACAATTGGAAATTGTTGAAATCGATATTAGGAGGTTGTATATCTAATTTGAAGTCATTTAGAGTAAATTTGGGTCAATTTTAAAGTAAAAACGTATTGGTTAATTTCTTTTTTGACAAAGTATTGGTTAATTTCTATACAACAAGATACGATGATTCTTAGGATTTTGACAGCAAACTTGATGGATCAAAATCCTGATGATCACCATAACTTCTTATTAAGATAAGTTTTGCTCAATATCGAACAAGATTAGGATTTAGTTCTCGATTTTGAGGAAATTGTAATTCTTGAATTAACTTTTTAATGAGGCTAGAATTTAAATGGTGATACCGAAGATCCTATTTGTACAAACTTTCCATCTAGACTTGTAGAGTTTTAGCCTTTAGGCCCATTCCAAGTATAAAACTGAATTTGAAAATAGTAAATAAAAAGAAATAAGTACTTCAAATAAATAGCTCAGACCACTAAACTTTTTATAGATTTTTTTTTTTTCAAATGGCTCAGGAGGCTAATTTGCAAACAAGATTTTGCAGACTATAGAACAAACACCAAATTATTACTATTATAGTTTGGTAAACAATTACTCGCACTCAATGTTTATATTAAAGTTAATGATAGAATGACATATATCTTCTGCATACATTTCATAATCACATCCTCCATTCGTTATTCATTTTAAAGCCTAATTAATTTGAATTCACGTAAAAAAAAACTTACTTTAGATAAAACGTTTCGTACAAAAAAACGACTTCATTTTCAACCCACCATGTAACATGTTCACTCTCTAAGTGGCAAAATATGCATAAGGAATGTTCCTTCCAAATATGTTCTTTAATTTTTTTTTATAATTTTTTTTTTAAAAAAGTTATACTACTTACATGGCCTGTATAAGTATATTCTTCTTTCCTCTATTTTTGAAAAATAACAACAATAAAAATACATCTAAAGGGTTCACTTCTTTTTCCCTTAAAGCAGTCTATAGTGGGAAATTGCCCCTATGTAATTGCTAGCTAATCATTTTGACTTTCTTAGTAGTTATGCAATTATGAATAGTCAAATACATAAGAACAATTTCAGACCCAAAAAAATACATACGAACAATAATACTCTCTCCATCCCATTTAAATCTTCGCTTTAGCTCAAAAAATATTGTCCCAAAATAATTATTATTATAGAAATTCAAGATTAAACTGGGTTATTGTTTTCAACTATATCCTTTAATATTAAAGAAGAATGCACAGAATTTAAGAAACTACTCCATTCGTTTCATTTATTTGTTCATTTTCGTTAATCAAGAGAGTTTTATTAAAGGTGTATCAAGTCAACATGGCCAAATAATATAAAAAAGAAGGGGTATGTCTTATATTTATTATTTTCTTAATAATTAAACAACGTCACCCCTACATAAAAACCTAGAATCATTAATCTCATACGTCAACAATAGTGGCATTTAAACTCAGTGAAGAACAGTCAACATTGGCAAGTTGTTAGCACGCGGCTGCTGGCGGCTGAAAAAGTCACACAGGATTTACGTAAAATTTAGTGTGCGTTCGATACGGAGAAAAATATTTTTCAAATGAATTTATTTTCCTTCAATTTAAAAAAATTACTTTCCTAATAAAAATAGAGAAAATATTTTTTTTGAGATTCTCGTTAAACCTCACCACCTAATGTCCTAATCCACCTAAATGCACCTGACCCCTAGCCTCTCAACCAACCACCTCGTAACGTGATCCACCCCGCCCCCAACCGGCTCGAGACTCGACCAAGATCACTTGATCTGAGACGTGACCCAGGCCGATCCTAACCCAAGATCGATTTGATGCCCGACCCGAGATACTCCCCGACATGGGACACAACCCGACCCTGAACCGTGACCTAACCCCAACCATAGCTTGAGACACGGTCCCTGACCCCGAATCGACACAGGACCAAATCCCTAACCCGAGACCCGACCAAGTTAAGAGTTGGTGTCGGGTCTCAAGTTTTTGGGTTAGGATTGGGTCTCAAGTTTGGGGTCGGGGCCGAGTCTTGGGATCAGATCTCAGGGTTGGGTCTTGAGACGAATCTTGGGGTCGGGGTTAGGTCTCGAGATCGAATCTTGGGGTCGGGGTTAGGTCTCGGGATCGGATTCGGGGTCGAATTTCAGGTTCGGAGTCGAGTCTCGGGGTTGTGGTCTAGTCCAGGAGTCTCGGTTGGGGTCAAGTCTCGGGATGAGGGGTCGAAGTTAGGGAGCATGAGACGATATCTGCTTTTGATTGATAGAAAGCATCTGTTTTGTCCCTCCTAATCGAACTCGCTAAAAAAAGCACAATAGAAAAAGTTCCTCTTGACAGGAGAGTATCGTCGGAGACATCCTTTATCTGAGGAGGAGGGCTTCGTCGTCCGGCTCCTCATAAATGATGTTATTTTTATCATTAAAAGAATACATTTTTATCTTTCCACATTTCTTTAAAAAAATATCTTGTGAGGAAAGATGTTTTGACTTTTGAAGGAGTCCATAGTCTATATAGTCTTCCATACCACTTGCACTTAATAAAATACTCGTTTAGGCAACAGACCTGATCATTTCATCCTTATAGCCGCCCTTCTTGAGACTTGAGTAGTCACCTACTGCCTACTTAACTACTTCAACTTGCCCATTTTTTAATTTCATTCAATTACTTATCAAGCAACCACCTAGTTACTACCTTCCTACTACTTGTCTAGCAACTTCCTTCTCCAATCTCCATATATATATCACTCACCACTTATTTACTTTCAAATATTCCCACAATTCTCTCCACTTACAAATTCTAGCTAATTCATTCACTACTTCGAGTATATTTCTTTTAAGAAAAACAACAACTAGTAATGGCACTTGAAGCTTTGAATTCTCCTACTACCACAACTCCACCATCACTATTTCAATTTCAAAATACCACTACTCAAAATTACCTTGAGTCTTGGACTAAAGGCAAGGTCAGATCAAAACGACCTCGTAGCATCATGGAGGAGCAACAACCAAAAATTAGTGAAGAAGAATACTTAGCTTTCTGTCTTCTCATGCTTGCACGTAGCGGTGATAATAGTAATTTTACTACTACTACTACTACTACTACTACTACTAATTCAATGAAGAATTTGTACAAGTGTTCGGTTTGTGGTAAATCTTTTGGATCTTATCAAGCTTTAGGCGGACACAAAGCTAGTCACCGTAAACTGCTCCTTAACATAGACGATAAGGTCAATTCTAAACACTCCATTAGCACAAGTACCACGTCAGCTAACGGCGTTAGTGGAAGGAGTCACGAGTGTTCCATTTGCCACAAGACTTTTCCAACTGGACAAGCTTTGGGTGGTCACAAAAGGCGCCACTACGAGGGGATCAAGGTGACGTCCTCGTCGTCATCGGACGGTGTGGGGTCCGCCAACAACTTTGACTTGAACATTCCGGCCTTGCCGGAATTTTGGCCGGGTTTTGGATCCGGCGAGGATGAGGTGGAAAGTCCTCATCCGGCTAAGAAATCAAGACAATTTCTGTCACTTGAATTATTCCAACAACAATAGGACTTTAATTGAGGAGATTATAAAAGTAGTTTCTTGAGAGAGCGGGTATAAATATTCTTTATTTTTGTAAATATCGAATACACTTGGTGAAAGTGATTATTTGATTATTTCATTGATTTGATTTATTTATTTTAAAGAAATTGCTATGGCTATGATTTTGTTATCTAGGCATCTTGTTAAGTACTTCTTAGAAGAGTACTAGTACTACAATATATATGAGAGGGTTTCAAAGTCTTAATTGTACAAAGAGCATCTAGTCTCTATATTTTGTTAACACGTATAAAATATATACTCATTATTCAGTATAGAAGTTAAAGCAATTTTTCTCTTCCTAGACTTGTTCTCTCCATGCACGTTACTGTTCAACTTGTCCGCATATATAACTTAAACTCTTTAATTTAAGTTGGAAATTAATTAGTTGTTCATATATACACGCGTGACGTTGCTTGTTCGAATGACTTAGAGGTTCAATTAGAACTTATTCTTAATTGCATGAATAATGTCCGATGCATCGATCAAGCCTCAATTTATTTGACAGGTTGACGTTGATGATAAACACATTCAAGGTGGGATGATTACCAATTTAATCAGTTTGACAAGTAGAATAACTGTTTATAAAAAAATATTCTATTGCATAGCTACGCTGTACAATAATAATCTCCTTGAAATAATAAAAATAAGAAAATACATCCAAACATTCCAAAGGCCGTTCACTTCTTTAATTTTCCCCTTACTATAGTGGCAAAAATTGGCCCTATAATTTGCTACCCAATCATTTCAACTTTTCTTAATTACATACATGGTCTAGTCATTAGCATAAGGTCCATTGAGAAATTACATTCATGCATTTACATACGTCAACAATATATTAGGTTAATATTAAACCCTATGAAGAGTATAAGGAAAGTGAATCACAGTCAACGTTGGCAATAAGTTGTTAGCACGGCTGCTGGCTGCTGATAAAGTCACACAAGATTAAGTCAGTATTATTATATTTGGTTTTAAAAGAACATTAATGAAATCAGAATTTTTACTAAGGAAATTCAAATTATAAAAAAATAAATATACAAAAAAAATCTAAGAAAATTTAATATTTATAATATATACATAAAAATTAATTTTAATCTTATAAAATAATTATACGGCAAAAAAATTTGAATGAACCCCTAACGCCTCCTCGACTAAGCTCCTCCTGCTTGGAGGGAGAAATGTTTTGACTTTTGAAGTAGTCTGTAGTCCATAGACTACACCACTTGCATTAGGCATATTCCCCCAATTCCTTCATCCTTGTAGCCCCCCTTCTTGAGACTTCAGTCATCCACTGGTACTAAACAATTTTAACTTGGGCCACCAGCAAAGATTACGATAGAATGATAAATATTCTATTTATTTTTAATCAAATATTTTGAATATGAAATTGCTTTTATTAGAGAGTATTCTTATTTATAAAATAAAATATTTCGATACAAATTAGTATAGATATCGAAAGAAATAAAAAGAAACTTCCACTTGGCCCTCAAGCAACCACCTAATTACTACTACCTTCCTACTATTTGTGTGGCAATTTCCTTCTCCTTCTCCACACACACCCCTTTTTATATATTAATAATTCTCCCTCACCACTTCACTCACTCAACATATCACCAAAGCTTAATTTCAAATCTTCTATCTTCTTTCACCTCACAAATTTCTTCATTCACTAAGAAAAAAAAAACAAATGGCAGTTGAAGCTTTGAATTCTCCAACTTGTACTAGTACTCCATCATCATTTCAATTTGGAAATACCAGTTATCTTGATTGTTGGACCAAAGGCAAGAGATCAAAACGACCTCGTAGCATCAATAATGAATAAGAATACTTAGCTTTCTGTCTTCTCATAGTCGCACGTAGCGGTAATACTACTACTACTAATTCAATGAAGAATTTGTACAAGTGTTCAGTTTGCGGTAAGTCATTTGGATCTTATCAAGCTTTAAGAGGACACAAAGCTAGTCACCGTAAACCACTCCTTGTTAAGGACGATAAAGTCAATTCTAAACACTCCATTAGCACAAGTGCCACGTCAGCTAACGGCGTTAGTGGAATGAGTCACGAGTGTTCCATTTGCCACAAGACTTTTCCAACTGGACAAGCTTTGGGTGGTCACAAAAGGCGTCATTACGAGGGGAAGGTGACGTCATCGTCATCGGATGCTGTGGGGTCCGCCAACAACTTCGACTTTGAACATTTCGGCGTTGCCGGAATCTTGGCCGGGTTTTGGATCCGGCGAGGATGAGGTAGAAAGTCCTCATCCAGCTAAGAAATCAAGACAATTTCTGTCACTTGAATTTTTCCAACAACAGTAGGATTTGGATACTTAACAAAGCTATATACATATTTAGTTGAGGAGTTCAAAGCCGATAAAAATTATTCTTTAATTATTTTGTAAATATCAAATAGACTTGGTGAAAGTGATTATTTGATTATTTTGAGCTTTAGAATTTTTTACATAACAACATGAATGTATGTATTGTTGTATAATAACAACTCTTTTATTATCGATACACTTCCCTATCAATTCAAAATGTTTAAACTCTGAATCTATAACCGAAAAATCATGTAAAATCTCAAATTCCCTACTAGTAAATTATTTAATCTAAATTTTATATTGACCATCAGTAAATCATTCAAATTCATAATTCGACACTGATTATAAATAATCCAAATGTAAATCTTAAATTCACCCCACAAAGTCAACATGGTCTCGGTGTAAGATACACCAACTTCATAAAAAAACTGCTTAGTGCATTTGATATTCCGCGTGAAATGCATACATTTAGTCCTCATATGTGTGTTCTTTTGTAGTAATTTGATTGCAATTATAATCGTTTCGCATTTATTGCGCGTTTAGAGATAAAATGACTGCTTTGGAGCCTCGAAGTCTGAGTAAAAATCTAAGAAAAGTAATTAAGATTGAGCTCAAGGTTCAATGAGACATTTAGAGTTCGTCCCAGTAATTGGTGAAGCCATCATCCCAGGCCTCTTAATCCTGAAAGAAAGTCGTCAATCACTTAGTTATTTGAAAATTTTGTCTAGCTCCAATATTGAGGTAACCCGACACTCGAATTTTTTTAAACTCTTAATACATTTATCGGAATACCGGATGAAAAATCAAAAGTAAAAATAACATACAAGCATCAACTTCGTAAGAAATTTAGCCTACCTTGTTGTTTACTTACAAGCATCAACTTCGTAAGAAATTTAGCCTACCTTGTTGCAGCCTGTCTTAAGGAAATATCTTTTTGGCACGAATTTAAATTTAATCAGACCCAAGTACGATAAAAAAAAAATATTAAGCCCAGCCATGGTGGATGGGCACTTTGGGTGTGTGACCACAAATTCTTCAATTCTTGATTTCCAAATGGAAATGCTGCCACACCCATTGTGGGTGTCAATATATCCTCATTCATGGCCAACACACCCATGTTGGGTGCTATTTCATGATACCACATTGCGGTGACTAAGGGTGCGTCGCGTCTGCTAAAATACCAGGCAATTGATTAATAACTGATCAGTGTGGTATTATTTGAACAGTATTTATTTTCCATAATAGTAAACAAAAGAAAAATAGACTCCTTCAAATTTAGAGGCCTAAAACACGTCTTTAAGTTTTTCTAACTCATAATTAGAGCCGCCCCTGATTAGAGATAAAGTGAAATTTACTATAATATAAAATATTTATACACCAACAAGAGTTAATGTGATGGAGTGGTAGGTACTCCTTCATCGTTAATCAGAGGTCTCAGTCTCGAGTCCTCTTAGGTACAAAGTTGTATTTATTAGGGAACGTTTAACCCCCTAATGTGGGACATCACGACGTGAATCAAAATTTAGTCCGGCTCTAATACAAATACCAAACACCGAAGAGTAAAAAAAAAAAAAAACTATACATGGGAGATGTATCTTAAACCTCTACTAGTCTTGAGGATAAGAGATGTGTTTTGACTTTTGACATAGTCCATAGTCATATAGTCAACCAGCTTAGGCAACTGGCAACTGACCCAATTAATTGATATATCCTTGTGGCCGTATTTCTTGAGACTTTTATCAGTCACCCACTGGCCACTGCTACACTAAACAAGTACCACTTGGCCCTTTCCCTTCTTTTTTTTTACGCCATTTGTTCTTATTAGTCGTCCACCTTATTATAAATAGTTATCCCAAATTACTTTGTTCACTTACCAATCAAGACAAAATTAATTAAAATTTTCTCATTTTACTCCTACAATTAATATTTTTTAAAAGCCTAAACAGCTTATAAGTTTCAAAAAGTTTTGTTTTCAAAAGAGTGAATAAAGAGTAAATTAGTAAACTGCTCATTTTATTTATGATTTCTCAAAGGAAAATTGACAACTAATATAAAAATGAGGAAGTAGTACTTGAGCAACCACCCAACTACCTTCCTACTCCTTGACTAGCAACTTCCTTCTCTAACTCCCCCCCCCCCCCCCCCCCCACACACACACACACACACAACCCCTTTATATATTAATCCCCCTCACCATTTCACTCACTCAAATCAACAACCATAATTCCAACTCTTCTCTTCTCTCTTCTTTCCACACACAAATTTCTTCATTCACTAGTATTCAATGGCACTTGAAGCTTTGAACTCTCCAACCACCACAACCCCACCATCATTATTTCAATTCCAAAATACCACTACCCAAAATTACCTTGAGTCTTGGACTAAAGGCAAGATCAGATCAAAACGACCTCGTAGCATCATGGAGGAGCAACAACCAAAAATTAGTGAAGAAGAATACTTAGCTTTCTGTCTTCTCATGCTCGCAAGTAGCGGTAATACTAATAATTCTACTACTACTAATTCAATGAAGAATTTGTACAAGTGTTCAGTGTGCGGTAAGTCATTTGGATCTTATCAAGCTTTAGGCGGACACAAAGCTAGTCACCGTAAACCACTCCTTAACAGAGACGATAAAGTCAATTCTCAACACTCCGTTAGCACAAGTACCACATCAGCTAACGGCGTTAGTGGAAGGAGTCACGAGTGTTCCATTTGCCACAAGACTTTTCCAACTGGACAAGCTTTGGGTGGTCACAAAAGGCGCCACTACGAGGAGGGGAAGGTCATGACGTCATCGTCGTTGGACGGTGTGGGGTCCGCCAACAACTTTGACTTGAATATTCCGGCCTTGCCGGAATTTTGGCCGGGTTTTGGACCCGGCGAGGATGAGGTGGAAAGTCCTCATCCAGCTAAGAAATCAAGACAATTTCCATCGACCATACTTGAATTATTTTGAGAAGTTTAAACGTATAGTATTTGTTTAATCAGTTGTTACATGTCTATTGGATAGGCGGACGAAATATATTCTTTTTGTGTAAATATCGAATATAAGCTTGGAGAAAAAGATTATTTGATTGATTATTTTATTTTAAAGAAATTGTTATGGCTATGATTTTGTTCTCTAAGTATGTTGTTAGAAGTATATAATTTCTACTCCCCGTCTCCCGCAGTACAAAAAATATAACGTTAATTTTTACTTGTTTAATTTAAAAAATCAAGAAATAATTTATTATTTTATGCCTATTTTACCCTTGTTTTTACCATTTTGGCCTTTCCGGTCAACTATTTATAAAGATATAGTCAATTTTATTAATACGTATACATAATTTGGACAAAATTTGTTGAATTCACTGAGCACTTCTTCTAAACTAGGTCCACCCCAGCATAAACACCACCTCAAAATTTAAACAAATAAGTAGAAATACACAAGTAAATGAATCTGCTCGTTCAAAATTAAAGAACCCATTAATTGTGTTCAACTCCAAGTAGACAATATTAATCTATTGAGTTCCTAGACGGATTTGGAATTTAAAATATACGAAACTTTTATATCGACTTCAAATTAACATAATAGTAATAACAACTCAGTTCACGTTTAAATGTTAAATAAATTTCTTAATTCATAAACCTGAACTAAACAAAAACTATTAAATTCACGTAAACTCTCGTAGACGTTACTCTAGATCCGCCTCCAATTGAGTTGGCATCTCATAACGACAAATAGGACAATTACCCCTTTTCTCAAGCCAACTCCACAAGCATCGAATATGAAAGTAATGTGAACAAGGCATGCAATTAACTTGTGTTCCTTCTGCTAAATCTCCCAAACAAATCACACAACAATTTTCATGATCGTCACTATTCATTATCTTCTTCTTCTTCAGCGACTTTATCAACGACAAACTAGCAGGACGATGATGTGGTTGATGAAACATCGTCTTGTCACAAACGTAATCTTGGTACAAAAGGACAACAAATGAGACGCGAATGATCTCTTTTTTGATTTCTATTAAACGATACTCAGCGTCTGTTTGTTCCAAATCAAGAGTAGGCCAGTTGCTAATGAGTTTCGATACCATTAATTCTTCGAAATTATCAGCAGAAACGTCTTCCCTCATAAGTAAACAACCTTGTGCTATTTCTTCCTCTTGTTCTTGGTGGACACACATGTTGTTGTTGTTGTTGTTGTCGTTGTCAATTTCAATCCATCGGTGTATGGTTTTGGTGGAGAGTTGGATCTCCACTGGTGTCGATGAATCGATAATGTTATTCATTGGTGTAAACACTGAGTGCGAGTAATTAGTTTCTACCTTTTAGTTTTCTTCTATTTGCTTGAAGAGAAACAACAAAAAAAGAGGATGTTATATAGCATGACTAGTTTCCTAAATTATTATGTTTCCTAATTCAACTATGAAAAGAATTATGAGAATCCTTATTCAAGTAGGAGATGGTGTACGTAGTCTCCAAGTTACTGTGATTTTTTTTTTTTATTATTTCATTTTATTTTTTACTGTGAATCAAGAAGATAAATATGATTTGTTTGAATTTTAATAGAATGTTGTTTTTATTATTATTCCCTCTATTTCAATTTGTTCGATTTATTTTGTCTTGACATGGAATTTAAGAAAGCTTTTGAATATTGTCATCTTAAATTAAAGATTTGTCAAATTTGTCAAAATACTTTTTAATCTTGTGGTCTTAAACATATCATGTGAAAAGTTGCAATTAAAGAGTTGAACCGGACTAAAAAAAAAAAATAGGTCAAAAGACCTAACAAATTGAAGCGGATGGTTTTATGTATGTCCACTGTCAAAAACTGTAAATAAAAAATATAAATTGTTCATATCCACCAAAAAGTTTTTCTTCAAATTTGGTGGATAATAAAAAATATACCACTAGATAAAAAATATAAAAGAAAGTATTTTTTTTTTATGATAGGTAAACTAGATTACCACTAAATTACTAATCAATCATTAAGTTTCAAACCAATTTGCAATTTATGCTTTTTAGCCTCTTTTTTTTCTCTTTTTCCCTCTCTTCTGAACTTAGATTGACTAGTGCACTAAGCTTTTGTCATGTGCAAGGCTTATAGAAAAGTTGACCGATATTAGGTCCACCATACACCATCTTACCTTTGTAATTCTGCTAGAGGGGTTATTTTCACGGCTTGAACCTATGACTCTATGATCACATGACAACAAATCTTACCATTGCCAAGGCTAACAAATTACTGATCAAGAAAATCTAACAATGAGAGACTCCATCTTCAAACACTTCTAGACATGATCAACTGCATAACAAGACTGCTACTATCACTATAATTACAACAACAACAACAACATTTCCTATGTAATTCCACAAGCGAGGTCTGGTGAGGGTAGTGTCTACGCATACCTTACCCCAAGGTTGAGGTAGAGAAGTTGTTTCCAATGGCCCTCGGCTCAACTATCACTATAATTGTTACTACAATTTCTGATCCAAGTCTGAAACAATGGCTTATGCCAGTAAAGATGTGGGGGAAGATTCATACCTCAACTTTCACTACAACAGTCTATAATTAAGTGATAGTAAAGTAATTGAGAAGAACTACCGAATGCCAAAAACTCATGGATGGTGCAGCTCATTCAATTACATATAACGGCGCGATTAAATAGGGGCAAGGAGTGGCTTAACAATTACTCCTCTACTCTTGCAACATCTAGGGAAGAATTATCAGTTATGTAATTCAACTACATAAATAACTGATAACTTGTGCAAGTATCGCCTAGAGGCGTACTATAAGTTACATGCCATGCTAATACACACTGTTTCAACAAAAAATTTACAGGAAAAACACAAAATTAGCCGAGACATGGCTTTTCTGAAGTTACTACATAAGAAAAACTACATTTGCCCAACTTTAGCACAGCGGTGGAAGTGGACTAAAGATGAGCTTATGGGAGCCCATCATTGGTGGTAATAGGAGGAGGTGAAGGCTTGGGAATATAAGGCATAAGAGGAGTACCGTGCTCAATAGGTCCTGCCCTTATGGAAGCTTTCGAGCTAGGAACTGGATCTATGGGACGATAATCTTCCAGACCTAAGTTGCTTGAATCGCCCTCATTGGTGCTTGGACCGTAACCATTGCCCTGAAGATGGGAAATAGTGGAGAAAAAGAAGAGGCTTTTAGTAATCCATACACAGTTTAATTAACTTCTATACGCTGTAAATGTAATGAATTTCTACACCATCAAATCGCCTAAAAGACAACTACAAGTTATAACCGTCCATAAAGTACCTGCAGCTTTCTGCTCTTTATGGTCATCGTCACATCATTATTTTGCCATTTGAAGGACATTCCTGTGGTTCATTTATGAGAAGGCTACGTCAATACCCTTGTGTGAAACTGTGAATACAACTATCTGCTGATCAATTCTGTAGTTTTAGCCTCAGTATCTGGCAAACAGAGATTGGTATATATCTCATATGATTCTTCTAAACAGAAGCACCGTGCTTATTAACAAACCGAAATGAATTTATCACGAAAAAAGAAACTGCGCACAAAATGTACTAAGATTTTTTGAATGATCCTCGGCAGACATTTGAGAACCATCAAGAAACAACTATAATCGATAACATAAGTAGCGCAATAATTTGTGAATGATCCTCGGCAGAAATTTGAGAACCTTCAAGAAACAACTATAATCGATAACATAAGTAGCACAATAATTTGTGAATGATCCTTGGCAGACATTTGAGAATCATCAGGAAACAACTATAATCGATAACATAAGTAATGCAATAACAGTACGATGCATTGGTGCATACAAGAAATGAAGCAAGACTATTTAAGTAGAAGGCTTCTTTTCCAACTGTTAGTTAGCTGCTTCCATTGATATCAAATCTGATCCTCAACTAAGTGAATCTTATTGAGCATTAGGATAACTTTAAACAAATCATATATCCATCGAGAAAGATTCATCTTTGTACAATCTAAAACATACTCGTACCAGAATGCCAAAAAAACTGTTAGAAGTTGGACAATGAAATGGGCTTTCTTCAAGTTATTTTCAACTCTACCTACAATTACAACTATAAAGGCCCTTCTATGGTAGGAGATATACTAAATAGATTTGGACCAACTCAAAAAACTATGATGACGCATTCACAATCTGTCAACTGGCCCGCTCCCCATCCACAAATGTGGGTTAAATTGTTTCGTTTGGTGTAAACACTTGGAGGAGGACAACGACAACAGGAAGAGAAGAGTTTACAGGTAGAAAATCATTTTTCTCATTATGCTCACTTGATTGCCCATATAATTAAAAACTGTCAGGGAGGAATAGCAGCCAACCATTCAAGTAGGATTCCTTGCTTAAATATGTTCATTACTATGTATATCATTTATTTGTTTTTGATAAGTTTTACGTGTTTTGTAGGAATATATTTGGGTATGTTGTTGTTGTTGTTGATAAGTTTTACGTGTATCATATATATACATCACAAGATATGTGATAAGAGAATAGAGCAAATGAGAAAGATGAGGAATTTAGATCTGCTTAGGAAAACGAGTTGAAAAAATAGTTAGGAGTGAAATAGCCTTAATTGGAGAGCAACCAAGAAGGATAGTTTGCAAGGATACAAACTAAACATGTAAGGTGATACAAACTATAACAACAACATACCCAATGTAATCCCACAAAATGGAGTTTGGAGAGGGTAGAGTGTACGCAGACCTTACCCATACCTTGAAGGTAGAGAGATTGTTTTCAATGGACCCTCAATTCAAGGTGATACAAACTACAAAAGAGGGAAATTTTGCTTATTTTCCAAAAGGTAGGAAAAATGAAGAGAAAGCTCAAACTCTTAAATACCAGTGAAAATATTTTGAAAAATCCACATATTTAAGGGAGGAAAAAAGTATCTTGCCAATGTTCGCAAGAATGAAACTCAAAGGAATTGCGGGGCCCGCACAAGCGGTGGAGCATTTAGTGTATCATGTATGAATAAAATTCTCAGATAAGTCAATCAATCAACTAGGCTTCAATCTCAAACTAGTTAAGAGTGTTATATGAATCACCTATATATTTTCCTCTTTTCTTTCAAATACTCAATCAATTCTCTTTTAGGGGTTGTTTGGCGGAGTGATGGGATAGACAAAGTTATCATATGAAATTAGTTATCCAACCATATATATGGGATAACTTATCCCATCATTATAGTACAAATGGTGAGATAAACAATCCCGTGACTAGCTATCACCTCTAACCAGACACAGGATAACAATCATGTATTTTATCCTAGATTATTATCTTTTATCTCTCATACCAAACGATCCCGTATGGTTGTCTAACCAATGAAGTAAACTAGCCTTTTCATCTTCCATATTTACTAATTGTCACAACAACAACAACAAAAATTTGAACAAACTTAAGTAACATTTTTCTAATAGCTAGTAACTCCAAAAAAGAAACAAACTACAGCAAGTTCACTTACCATTAGCACAGGCATGAGCAAGTTTTACACATCAAGATTGTGAAATCTCTTCAATAAACTTGATATTAGTGTCACATCAGGTATTCAAAAAAGCATACAATAAAAACTTTTGAGTTCAAATATGAAAAAAGTTAATATCACATAACAATAGCAGGAAGTAAAAGCTTTTTACCTCCAGTGCTGAAGCAAATAAAGGACAAAAAAGCTGTAATCCCCATAACCAAGAACAGAACAGAGAACCCAAAAGTCTTCATACTGCAAGAAAAAGAAAAAAGATTTGATTTTTTGAAAATTTTCTTCACACCCTTTTCAAGAAAAGAGAAGTTCTTGAATAAAAACTCAACCCATTTGAAATGTTTCTTTTAAAAACCGCCTATTTTCGTGGATAAGTAAATATGAAGAAGAACTCAATCTAGCCCATGTTGGAGTATATATAATAAAGAGAAGTTTTTTACTCAATGGTCCACATTACTAAAAATAATTGTGTTCAATTACTTATCAATTTACAAAATATTAATTAAATCTTTCATACTTTACGCTTACGATTAATTCTTTTTGAAGTGCAAACAAATTTATAAAGTTTTAAATAAGTTTTTCAAGGAGTAAATTGGTAAACTATTATTCTTATTTATGATTTTTTAAGAAGTGTGTAAAAGAAAAAATGGACAATTAATATGGACGGAGGGTAAATAAGTAATTTTTTTAGCTTGGGCACACCCTTTAAAAACTACTCATTCCTAAAAAAACAAATAGTATTTTTACTAACTTACCCTTAATAAATACTTTGAAAGAGATAAAGCTCTAATAGTTTCTTAGTTAGGTAAAAACTCTCTTAAAGTTTAAATTGAAATAAAATTATTGATGTCTTCTTAATTATCTAAAACATCACTTATATAGGAACAAAATAAAAAAGCTAAAAGATCACTTATTTAAGAATGAATGAGAATATTAATTTGGCTCATTGAAACAATAAATAGAATGATAATTTTATAATATCAGCCTTTTGAATATAATAAATTCAATATTTTAAAAAATAACTATAGTTAATAATAAGAATAAATTAAAAACTAAATATCAAATTATCTCTTGATTTTTTAAACTGAATAAGGAAAAATAAATACTTTCTTCGTCTCATTTTATATGGCATACTTTCCTTTTTAGTCCGTTCCCAAAAGAATGTCATCTTTCTATAATTAAAAAAAAATTAACTTTAAAATTACCAGTTTACCCTTAATAAAATGATTTATAACCATACAAATGCTTAAGAATTATTTTGGACCACAAAATTTATAAGTCTTTATTTTTTTTAAATACCATGTCAAATTAAAAAGTGTCATATAAAATAATATAAAGAGCGTATATATTTTTGATACAGTGAACAAGTAAAAATAAACTAAAGAAGTAGAATAAAGAAATGATTTAGTGGGGATGAGTCATGGAGAAGATGATGTAGTGAAGTGCAATGTGTATAGGGGAGAGTAAATGAGAGAGTTATTGCACCTTTGTTGTTGTAGTAACTATTTTTGTTTTTGTTAGAGTAGTGTAGTGGGGAATCAAGCCAATTTAATGCCTTAACATGGGGGGAAACGAGCCTCTGCAATTTTGAACATTGGTCTTTTTCAAATCACCCCAAAACACACCTTTTTTTGGCTTCTTGTACCTATGGTGCAATGGATGCGGTCTCGGGTTTAAATTTTGGATATGAAAAAAAATTTAATAGGAAATACTTTTTTGGAATGAGCCCTATATAGTATAAATCCAAATATAATCGAGCTTCAATGAGATATTGAATACTGGATCGAAAAAAAAAAAATTACTTGGCCTTTATATAAAAGAACAAGGGGTCAAGTAATATGAAAAGGGAGTTAACATTTAGGATAAAGAGAAAAAAAACAAAATTTAATATTTCTTGACGGTTTAGTAATCCTTCACATATATTTATGATTGAAATTTATTGTTAGTTATGTTAGTACGTACATGATTTAAGTTCAATGCTCATTGTATCAGAGAAGATGTAAAAATCTTCTGGTGTTATACTTTAATTTATATAAAGAAAGATTTATAAAATTTATGATTTAAAATAAATTATATATATTATGTGGTTATAAATCATCAAATTAAGCGTAAAATGAGAAGTTTAACGTTAAAATATTATTAATAAATATAAAAAAAGGGTTTTTTTTTTAAACGGACTAAAAAAAATGTGTCACATAAATTGAAACGGAGAAAGTAATTATTTATTATACTAAAATAAGAGAAGTATAAATAAAATCAAGATAGACAGTGAGAATTTATATATCTAACTCCAAGTTATGTAAGGTAGGGGTAAGATTTATGTACCCCACTTATGAGATTATATTGAGTATGTTATTGTACTCTAGGAGTCGTTTGATAAGATATATAAGAATAGTGCAGAATATGGTGTATTATAATGATGGTATTAGCATGCTGAGATATTTCTTATGCAGTGTTTGGTTTAATGTATTAAGGGATCGTTTGGTAGTTGGTTAGAGTTATGCAGGTATTAGTGATGTGAGTATTAGTTATGCAGGTATTAGTAATGTGAGTATTAGTTATGCAGGTATTAGTTATGTGGGTATTAGTTATGCAGGTATTAGTTATACGGGTATTAGTTATGCGAGTATTACTTATACAGCTATTAGTAATGTCAGTATTAATTATTCCATCTTCTACTCTGCATAAATAATACACAAATTTCCTCATAATTTATACATGTATTAGTTATGCGGATTTTAAAATTACAAATCAAACGTCGTACTAATTTTATACCTGAATAACTTATTTCTTATCTATCTACCAAACGTCATACTAATTTTATACCTGAATAACTTATTTCTAATCCATCTACCAAACATCGTAGAAGTTATACATAGTTTAATACATGGATAACTTTGTTCTTATCCGGCTACCAAACGACCCCTAAAAATAATATTTATTGCATAATTTCAAAGAAAAAATATTTGTTTACAAAAATATCCACCACAAATATAATGGAAAGGATGTGGAAAAAGTTTTGAGGGGCAATTGTGTCTTTAACCATGATAATGCATTCATTAGAACTCATTCCAGTTTATAATTAATTACACATACTTTAATACCAAATATAGTTTATAATTAATGCAAGCATTACTTATACATAGATTGAAAAAAGTTACTCCCTCTGTCCAGTTTATATGACTCACTTTCTTTTTTAGTCAGTCCCAAAAAGAATAACATATTTCTATATTTAGTATAACAATTTAACTTTAAAATGTCCATTTTACCCTTAATGAAATGATTTACTACCACACAAACATCTATGACTTATTTTAGACCACACATTTCAAAAGTCTTTTTTTTCTTCTTAAACTACGTGCCAAGTCAAACTAACTCATATAAATTGGGACAGAGAGAGTACCAAACAAAGTACTAATAATACACAAAGCTAATGCATTCATTATTTTTTCTAACACACTCTACCAAACAACCGCTAAGTTGTATGAGATTGTGGAGAGTTGCTGATAGAAACTTAAAAACTCAATGTAGGGAATGACAAGAGTCCTACAAGCTGAAGCTGCTGAGTCCATAAATACATCCTACCTGAATTGAAGCAGCATGATGTTTCTCTGCAGCATTACAGAAGTTGATAAATCTATGCAAAATAATAGTACTGTATAGTGCAAACACCACGAAAATTACAACGTTGTTGTAACGGTACCAGACGTGGCATGTTCTCAACGCCTTTCATTCATCGATACAGTACAAATTTAAAATCAGGAAAACAAATGGAAGAATGAATCAAATTGTGACCCTTGAGTCGAGGGCCTTGACATATTCTACACCATCTTGTGATCATTGTTGATCTCCTCAATATGTGCAGGGCTGATCAACAATAACTTTATCTCCATTCTATCCTTGCGCGGTTTTGAGACTTCCAGAGCAGGGATTACAAACTAAACAGCAACAGCTTTCTTGGAACTGGCCATATACGTCAAATATATCGTCCAGGCATATGCGAATGCACTATTGGCCAATGGCTGCCAAAGAGCATTACCAAAAATGTTAACCTCACGAGTGTTTAAAAGACCAGGTTCAGAATAATTGAAGGAGCCGAATTGAGCAATTTAAATAAATTTGAGATACATAAAAAACTAGAGCAATATATACTTCTAGTAAGGGCTTGTAGTCAGACCCCAGAAAAGTCGTGGATCATCTCATAATTCTATGTTACTCGAACTCTTCAAAAATGTCACAGAGTGCATGTTGGATCCTCCAAACGTTGTCCATGTTGGATCCTCCAAAAATAGTGCATCTTTGGAGGATCCGACAGGGTGCAGCAGCAACTTTGGAGAGTCCGAGCAACATAAATTTCATGAAACATAATGCATTAGCTGTCCTTACAAAAAAGACAAGTGTAACATAGTACCTGCAAATGGACAGGGATTACTTTATATGTCAAGAAATCACACAACGGCCAGTACATTAGACCATTCATCATTGTTGGGAGCAGGTCACGCTTCAACCTTGCAACGATTTCCCCCCCATTCTCACCTGAATGTGACAATAAGAAAGAGTCGAAGGATTAAATCATGTTGCACCAATGAGACACTAAATCAAAAGGCAAAGGCAATTATCAGAACTAATGAAGCTGACAAATAATCCTAGATCACACAAGCAGATTTCTTAAAGAGAACTTTAACTCTACGAGGTAAAAAGAAAAGCTCCCTAGATAATGGTTGCATAGTAATGAAACTCTTCAATTGTGTTGACAATTATATGGGCAATACTGGCAGAGGAACAAGAGGAAAAAGCTAAGAAGAAACAGATCCCTTAATGTAACATGCAGAACCTCAGCCACTGAATGTGGTAAATTTTCACCTATATCATTCAACCAGTCCCACCAACTTGAACATCTAAATAGAAAAATATTGCATGTAATTAAGAAGATTGTTTCAAGTATTCTACAGGCATCAACTCGTAAAAACCTGTTTTCTGAGGTCTGGTAGAAAGACGCACCAACAATAGCAGACAAGAAATCACAACTAGAATGTAACTTCCCCAGTGTGCCAATTAGATCAAATCTGATGATTGAAATCTATGTCGACTCATATTGAAAGGACAATAACTGAATATCCAGCCAATGCTTTAGTAATAGTAACTCAATGGCAAGTAATACATATTCTCCAGTCAAAGGTCCTTTGATTTTCCATTTTATTTTCCAGTGGACTTTTAGAGAGATTGGATAGCTTCTATCCGTTTACCAATCTATTTGATTGGCTGGCCGTCACACTTCAACCAACACTTCATGAATCAAGATTAAGAATCACAAAACACACGATGAACAATTTTCCTACTCAACCACCAAGACCCCAGTGCCCTAGCCCCAACCCTTTGCAACTCCCTTCCTTCCACAGGAGCTCTTGCAGTCATGCTTCAACTTCCTGCACACCAACTCCCCGTGACAATCATCTCTAGACCCTCTCAATCTTCTCCAAGACCCCACCCCAGCTTGCGGGCACTTGACTATTTTACCGATAACTGCATCTACCAATACAGGTACCAAGTAACTCTGGCTATCAAGATTCTAAGTAGATTATCATCATAAGATATCCTATGTACAAGGCTGGAATGTATAAGTACATAAAGTAAAGTGTATTTCTTCCTTTTACTTATCAAAAAAAGGCACTCTGTAGATTATGTATACATTTAACTCCTCTCACTGCGTATACATGTATATAGCAAGGTAGATGATAAAATTAGAGTCCTTTAAATTGTTGTCAACATCAACATCAGATATCAACTGGGCCTACATTTTCTGTCACAAGAGCTACTATATATACCAGAGTACATGGAGAGGAGTTAAAAGCCATTCGTGATTGCTTGAACCAAAGACCAGGATTAACAACCAAATAAATAAAGAGTAAAATAGGCTTATGTCGTGCACAAAGTGCTGCCAGGCGAAATTGGGGGAGTAGGGGAAGCATCTATGCAAAGACAAGTATGAAGCATTTTTTGCACACAAGAACTTTGATAATGTGTATGTGGTTGATTAAGATTAAACAATATGAAACATTAGTTTACCGATGAAAAAAAATAAATACGAAACATTAGCTTCTTCCTACGAGGTTGCCATATATCAAATAGTCTTATTTCCACTTCCACAGCTATTCATTTTAATGTTTGTTTTTTCCAAAGCTACTAAGGTTCTTGTTAAAGAAAAAATGCTAAAGCTCTAAGCATTCAATAAATTTTTAGTTTGATTTATGGTTGAATAATACTACCAAATGACTAACATGCAATCATTTGGCAGGAAATAGAATCTATCATTTTACTATTAACAATATATTTTACACATTAGATCACCTTATTCCGACTCTATGATTTTCCTTTATGTTGTTTGTATTTTGCTATACTTTGTCATGTTCTTTTTACCTTCGGAATAAACAGAACAAACATATTGGTTTACACCATAATGCAGGAAGAAGCAAGGCTAAATCCCGCACATAGAGGTGTAGTGTCTATCAGTCCGTCTCTAATGTCCCAATTGTGCTTTCTGGACTCGGAACTGTTTTTTTGAACAATTTTCCACATGTTTTCCTGACTACCAGTACACCTCAGTTCCCTCTTTCATCCTTTTCAATCAACATTTCTCTTATGGGATACATAGTCATACTCAGGATGTAAAGATATGTGCCTTTTAGTGTCATTTGTGAGTTGTGACAAATAGCATAATTGAGAAACAAATTAGCGACTTCAGTACTAGAAAGCAAGAACTAGGCAGAAAGCAAATGAAAGAGAGAAGAACCTAATCTGTACCTTGTAGAGCAGCATTGAAAGAGAAGAAGATAGAATTAATTACAGGCCCGAAACCAAGTTGTCCCATCGACAGCTTCTTCAACGTACTAATGATATCCCGCTTTGGTAATACCCTCGCCACAAAGTTAAACCAAAGATGTTGTGCTGTTCCTAAAATTAATAGCCCAAAGCCAGCCATTCGCAGAGTCCTAATTACATCTAAAGAATCTGAAGGTGACATCGTAATCATCTGGCAAATGCAAACCACATAACTCACAAGTCATGTTTAATCAATTTCATTGCATTAAAAAATTCAAGCTTGTCAGTTCGCTTACCTAATCAAAGCAAAAATCACCAGTATATGTTGTGTTTGGTATGGTGGAAACTGTTTTCCTTGAGAGAAATCATTTTCCAATTTGGTTATTTTGAATTGTTGAAAAATATTTTCTCCCAAAAAAAAGGAAAATGGAAGTCATTCTTTAAGAATATAACTATCTGTTAATGTATCACAGGTGCTTCAATCAACATTTAGTTAGTGTTTGGCCATAGATTTTGGGAGTAAATTTTCAAAATTTGTCTTCAAATATTTTTTGGCCATGAAATTTGATCAAATTTTGAATATCTGATGTTTAAATATTTTCAAGTTTTCAAGAGCTGACTCAGACAAGTTTTTGTGTTTTTGGGACTCCTACTCACAAAACTTTACACCCTCCATTCAATTTTACTTGTCATGTTTCGCTTCTCAAGAGTCAAACTACATGGATTTTGACCAACATTTTAAGATACTTATATTTTTCCATCATATTAATACGAAAAAGATTGTTTTTTCCTATAGATTTCAAACATCTAAATTTAAAATTTAAAATATTAAATTAATCTAATTCAATTTAGCTTAGAAAATTAGTCACACTGACTCTCATGAAGCAAAACTTGACAAGTAAAAGTGAATGGAGGGAGTAAATTTTTTCCAAGTAAAATGTATGTCCAAACACAACTTCAAAAACTCAATTTTTCAAGTTTCAACTTTAAAATCTATGGCCAAACGAGAGCTTAGACATTTACTTCAACTAACAACACAAATTATCACAGCAACGTAAAGAAACCAATCTTGATCATAACTTCCACTAAGTACCCATTATCATTTATTGCCTGCTTTACGTGGATATCCAATCAAACAAAAACTGTCCACCAAAATACATTGCAATGTAAAACATTTTCCAGTGAAAAATATTAGGAAACATTTTACGTATACCAAACATATACTTGAATAAAAGAAGAGTTGAGAGTAAAAAACACACATAAAGTATCTCGATTTTTTGCATTTCACACCTGAATTATCATGTGTGTGTTTCCTAACTGAACTATCAACAAATATTTGTCGAAACACACCTCAACTATCAGTTAATCACTTATCCTACCCGAAATATCACCATTGTTCAGGTAGAAAAAGTGAAAAACTGACAGTTGAGGTATGTTTCAATAAACATTTGGTGATAATTCACGTAGGAAATTCACAAAACCAGAGGCGGAGCTAGCAAGGGCCCAGCCTCGGCAGAAAATTACACCATTTTTATATGGTTAAAATTATTATTTTTTTCCGTATATATTAAACCCCTTTAGCTTCTTATATTGTGAACCCCCTTAGTAAAAATTCTAGCTCCGCCACTGCACGACTGATAATTCAGGTATGAAACTCAAAAGAACGAGACTTTAGGTGTGTTTTTTACCCTTCATTCAAATCTCAATAAAAAAATAGCAAATGAAATGGAAAAATTACCTGGGAAGTAACATCAGAAGCAGCATAAATAAGAGCAGAAGAAATACTTTTGGTGATAATTGGACGAGACTCTAGAGCTCCTAAATACCATGCCAAAAACCCCACTTGGGTTTTCGCAGACGAGGAAGATGATGATGATGCAGATGAATATGATTTTCGAAAAAGATACAAAAATGAGAAACAAGGGGTTTTAGTAACTGTTCTTGTATTCAAATTGTTAACAGTACAAGAATTGTTAGATTCTGTCCATATTCTGGGAATTGAATTCTTGGAAGTGAAACAGCGTTTTGAATGTTGAATTGTGGTGCGTTTAGCTAAACTTGTTAGAAAATTCAGTCCCATTTTTGTTGGGTTTCTGAATGAATTTTGAGATTTTTGTTTTATGATTTTGGGGGTTTTGCTGAGGTTTTAGGGCTTTTGATTTTATTTCTGATGAGGCGATTTGCACCCAAAAAGATTAGGGAAATTACACATAGGTCACTAATTATTTGTCTATATTTTCTTCTTCTTTTTTGTTTCTTTTAATTTCATACCCTCTCAAGTTGGAAAACTATTCAATTTTTCCAACTCTTACCTAATCTTAAACAAGAAAACAAATCGTAGTTCATACATAAGATATCGGGTCAGCATATCCTAAGATATTGCATTGATAAATCACATATCTCCATGTTCCTTTTATAAATAAATGTTTGCTATTGCAAACTTTCAAAATACACATAGTTTTATAAGAATTCACTAGTCCACAATAGTAGTTAATCAATCTTTGATATAAATTTTTTACATGGTACGAATAATTTATTCACGCTGCGCATGAGTCTTTTTTTGTAAATTTTAAAATAATAATTATTTTTTTTTACAAAATATAATCTTATGGGTCAAATTTTACACATAAAAAGGTAAATCATGATTTGAAATCCCAAATCATATTTTTTGAAGAATTTAAAATTATGATCCCAAATTGCATATCCAAACTCAACAACAACAACAACAACAACATACCCAGTGTATTCCCACAACGTGAGGTCTAGGGAGGGTAGAGTGTACGCAGTCCGTACCACTACCTCAGAGGTGAGGTAGAGAGGCTGTTTCCTATAGACCCCCGGCTCAAGACAAAAACAGTCTAAAAATAGGCTAAAAAAGGACGTAACAAAGATACAGAATACAAAAACATGATAAAACTACAAGAGACGATAGGAAGTAATATGTAGTAACAAACAACAGACAGAAGCAGAACACTGCCACAAAATACTACTACGAGGAATCCAAGAACAAACAACTATAAGCGTAGCACTACGATTACTAGTCGGGACAACAAGGAAAAACACTCCTACCTACTAGCCTACACACACTTCTACCTACTACTCTTCTACCCTAATTCGCGTCCTCCACACCTTCCTATCTAGGGTCATGTCCTCGGTAAGCTGCAACTGCGCCATGTCCTGTCGAATCACCTCTCCCCAATACTTTTTCGGTCTACCTCGTCCTCTCCTGTAACCATCCATAGCCAACCTCTCACACCTCCGCACTGGAGCATCCGTGCCTCTCCTCCTCACATGTCCGAACCATCTCAACCTCGCTTCCTGCATCTTATCTTCCACCGATGCCACACCCACCTTATCTCGGATATCCTCATTCCTAATCCTATCTCTCCTAGTAAACCCGCACATCCATCGCAATATCCTCATCTCCGCCACCTTCATTTTTGAATATGGGAGTTCTTTACTGGCCAACACTCTACTCCATACAACAAAGCTGGTCGAACCACCACTCTGTAGAATTTGCCTTTAAGTTTAGTAGGCACCTTCTTATCACACAAGACTCCAGATGTGAGCCTCCATTTCATCCACCCAACACCAATACGGTGAGTGACATCCTCATCGATCTCTCCATTTTCCTGGATAATAGACCCAAGATACTTGAAACTCCCTTTCTTTTGGATGACCTGTGTATCCAGCTTCACTTCTACGTCATCATCCTGAGTCGCCTCACTGAACTTGCACTCCATATATTCAGTCTTGGTCCTGCTCAACCTAAACCCCTTAGACTCGAGGGTCTGTCTCCAAACCTCCAACTTAGCATTAACTCCTCCGCGAGTTTCGTCAACCAAAACTACATCATCCGCAAATAACATGCAGAATGGCACCTCACCTTGTATTTGCCGAATATTTGGGATAAACCATAAAAACACATTTAAATTATGGCAAAATTATCAACTATATATCTAAATTATACGACGTGCTTGACCTTATTATCTAGACAATACGAATCTATTTTTTTCCATATTATTACTCTTTTCACTAATTATCTAATAAGAAAATAAGTTAAAACGCAACATGTGCAAACATGCTTATTTTAAAACTGGAAAAAAGGATTTTAATGATTTTTTTTATCATACCCTTATTATCTCTCAAACCTTATGTCCTCCTTCTCTACTGTTCCGCTGAAATTACAATTGCAAATAAAAAACTAAGTTTCAATACATAAAAAAGTAGTGAAGAGCGATAATTTGATCAAGTGATTCAGAAAGAAAAAAAGAGAGAGAGAGAGGAATGAAGATCATTAATATAGCAAATCATCAAAAATGAGTTAATTAGATTTGTTTTGATAAATTGATAATTAGATGTTCTTTATGATATGTGAAACGTATATTTTGAATTTGAGCTTATTTAATTTGAAGTAGATTTGAATATTGAATTGTTGAAATTCAAAAAGCAATTATATTATTTAATGGCCAAAAGATAAATAAATTCAAACACATAATTAAAGTGTACGTAAGAGTTTATTCATATAAATTTCATGCAAAAATGTCTAAAGTTATTTAACCAAATAAATGTCCAAATCTCATGCAAAATATTTGAAGTTTAGGCTTGTTAACATCATAATTTTCAATCAAAAATATTCAATATTATGCCTTTCCAAAGCTATAACTTAGACAAAAATATTTAAAGTTGATCATCTAAAACATTTTCATATTATCAAATGTTCTTAATGTACTCCCCATTTTATTCATAATAAATCAACCCCCCTTCAAAGCTTGATCTATAATTAAATCTCGTATGCATCTATTTGTATAACTTTAATTTTTTTTAAAAAAACCAAGTTTTTCTTAATTAGTCAATTTAGCTTGTAACTTTCTAATTAGCTTGACCTTTTAAATTTGCCTTACTATTATGTTCAGACTTTTTTTTATTGAAGGTCATAACATCAGTTAAAATTTTGAAATTAGATTTTCAGGAGTCGTTTGAGAGGGTGTATTAAAGAAAACAATGCATGTATTAACTTTGTATATTATTAATATCTTGTTTGGTACACTTTTTCAACTTATGTATAACTAATGCTTGCATTACTAATATATTCTATTGTGTATTAAGGTATGTATTACTAATACCATAAATTTTCATGTATTAGCAATACAATGCATTATAATAAATGCATTAGCATGGTTAAAGACACAATTACCCCTCAAAACCTTTTCCGCATCCTTTCAATCATATTAGTGGAGGGTATTTTTGTAAATAGATATATATTTTTTTAAAATGCATGCTATTTTTAATACATCAAACCAAACACTGCATAAGAAAAATCTCAGCATAACTAATGTAAGTATAACCAGTGGCGGACCCAGACTTTTCATCAAGTGGGTTCAATATATAAAAAAATATATATGCAATGAAGCAAATAAAATAAAGTTAAATTAACTAAAATATATTGTTACAATTCTATTCTACGTGTTTTTATTTCTTGAAACCTATTCATAATACTCTCATCAGAAATAGTATTAAATAAAAAAAATTCTACATAAGGCACCATACAACTGCTCATGAAACCATCATCCATTCGATTTCCGGCAGGAGCAATGCAAACTTTACAAGACGAAACACAAAAAGATAATTAAAGTGTTTCTTTGTCTTAACTAGCTCCTTAGAAAGATCACCAAGTCCTTTTAGATTAGAGAACCTTTCATCAACGTCACGAACATCAACAATATAAAACTCTAACTGATTTTTGAGAGTAACCATTATATTTTCACCAAAATCATCATGATATAATTTAGTCATTCTTAATATTTTGTTGATGTCAAAACTAAAAAATGAGTCAATTGAATTCAAGCAAGCAACTCCAATAAGCAAATTTGTTCTCACCTCATTAAAATGATCATTGAGTTCTTGAAGTTGTCAATCAATAATCTTAAAAAATACTTTCACTCGATAGTAATGTGAAGTTGCCTCCACTTTGATGAATGCTTTCATCTTGAAATAAATAACAACACAAACAATAAGCGGCATCTTCAATCTCACTATACTCCAACCAATCATGATATTTTTTAAACCATTTATGATTAAAATGATGTTTTAATTCAGAAATATATCTTTGAGAAAACTCGCGAACTCGAGGTTGATGAAGACCTCGTTGGACATATGTTCGTCTAATCTCATCATGATCATCCGGATGATAGTCCCAAATAGATTTTTTTTTGGATCTGTCGGTAAAAAATTTAAGTTTACTCCTTGCTTTTATTTTTTAGCAGAATGATGATTTTATTCTACTTGATTCAAGTTCTCTTCCACGTGAGAAGTATTTTGAGCGGATGAACTTGATTGTGGCAACTTGGATAACACCGGAGCAAAATATCTCTTTATTGAATTTAAAACCTCTATTGTCGAATTAAAAGTCTCATTAGACAATTAAGAGTCATTACAAGTATTTTTTTTTACAAGCATTAGAATTTTGAAAGGTTTGTAAAAAAAAAGTTACTGAAATTGAAGAGAAAATCAATTATAGTTTTCTTCAATTTTTAATAGTAAAAAAAAAATTAAGTTGAAGAAATAAAAAATAATTACAATAATTTTAAATATATGAAAGATTAAAAGTAGAGAATAGAGAGCAAAGAACAAACTTGATAATTTTTTTAGCGTTGAATTTGATATGAAATCGCTATTTTCTTGCTTGGAGGCTATTAGCTGTAGTTTTTTTTTTGGTGTTTACGCTGTAGGATTTGTGGGAATTGGGGATTGGGACATTGAGATTAAATCTGAACCCATTTTGCTACTAGGCTAGACGCTACACATGTACATAGTGGGTTCAAGAATAAGTATATAGCCTGTATATTTTCAAATTGATTATATATATATATACAGTGTAATTTTTTGACGAAGAGGGTTCATATGAATTCACTTGAACTTATGTGGGTCCGTCCTCGAGTATAACTAACATCAATATTACTAATACACTATATTATGCACTATTCTTTCACACTCTACCAAACAATCCTTCAATATCATAACTTATACAAAAATATTTGAAGTTAATTTTGATAAATCATATCAAATTTTAATCAAAAATATTTGATTTTTGATTCTTACAAAGCTACACTTCAAATATAAATAACTCAAGTTAAATATGAATTTGCAACTTTAAACACAAATATCTAAAGTTGTACCTCGTGTGATGAAATTACCAATAAATAAATAAATTCAAATATAAATTAAATGAGGCTCCAAAAAATAAGTATTTATTCACTTCACTTTATGAAATTGAGGTGTCTATTTATAGATGCCACTTAATGTGAAGTTGACGCATGATTGAGTTTGGAGTTTGTCTAACGTGACATAATCACCAACCATTTTTGCATTAATTCTCTTGAAATTTCTGGAGACGAGTCATTAATACTCTCTCAATCCCATATTTATTAGTCACTATTTTTAAAATAGTTATTACAGGTTCATCTTATTAAATTAATAGAAAATTAATTAAAAAAATTCATATTATCTTTATAATTATTTTTTAAAAAAAGTGTGACTACACTAATTTGGAAAGTTTCAAAAAAAAATTTTAAATGGTGAATTAGTAAAACTATCTTTTTATTTATGATTTTTTAAAATACGTGTAAAAGAAAAAGTGGTCAACTAATATGAAATGGAGGGAGTAGCATTTTTTTTTGTGGTTCGAATAGACAGATAAAAATAATTAAAGAAGAAGTAACTATTCAATTATTTAAATAGCTATAATAAAATCGTTTACATTTTATTTGACTGTTATAGATAAAATTACTCTAAAAGTCATTTTCCCAACTTTTTAATGTTGTAAAAGAAACAAAATATTTGAACTTAAGATTTCACAAGTATTCATATTTATTTAATTAAAAAAATTAAAAGTTATATATCATTAATAAATTCATAAGTAATTATAATGTACCTACTAAGAAGTGAATTCTCTAAAGCACATTAAAATTTTCAAATTTAATGGAGCTTATAGATTTCAATCTTTTTCATGGCAATATAATACTTGAATTGGTGAAGATATCGCTCTCGTGAAAAAATGATTTTTTGAAATTGCGTTTGATCATATATTTTATTTGAAAATAAATTAAAATTTTGTGAACGAAAATTCAAAAAAATGGCTCAACTTGAATATATTTGAAGAACATACACTGCTAAAAGTTCATTATTTTTTCACTGAAATTTTTCACTAAAAAATATTCAGTGGTTATTCCCACAAATATTTTTATTGAATTTGGTAGAAAAAAAATACTAATGTCTTAATATGAAAAAATTAAGAAGTTTTTCGCTATTTCAGTGAGAATCTGTTTTCCACCATGCATGTTTTCAGTGATCTGATTCGATAAAAATGAGTAAAAAAATCATGTTCTATAACACATTCACTGACTCGCGTTAAAAAAAGTTTTGTTTCTAGTAGTGAAATTGCTTAAATGGTAAGCTGATGTAAAATGATACACCAAAGATGAACACAACAAATAAAATAGAGATGGAATTAAAGGATTAGCAAGTAAACAAAGAAATTAGACTAGGAATGATAGAAAGTAGAAGAAAGAAAGGTTAACCCAATAATTAAATATACATTTAATTATAATAGTAGGCAAACTAACCTAAGCTAGTTACAATAATATCCTTGAGCTAAAAACAAGAAAAATAATGAAAATTAGTCAATTAATTATTTAAAATATAGTCATCTTTTGATTGAATTTCCACTTTAGTATATTGTAGACCTTCCATGCTTCTTTCATTAATCTTCGACTCTAATTGACGGACTTCATATCCATAATGACTAATTCATATTCCATCATAAGCACCTCTCACTTCCAACCAAAGGTTCTGAGTTTGAGTCATCAAGGGAGCAAATGAGGTAGGAGCTCCAAGAAAGGAATATAAAAAAAAAGATATTTAAAGATAAATTTTTAAAATTTATGATCAAGTATTTGAATATAAATCTTCAAAATCTATGATCAAACGCCATAAAAGACATCTCATTTAAACATCACCCAAAAGAAAATAGCAAAATAAAAAAGTATTTCGTTCGTCCATCTTTACTTGTCTGCTATACTAAAATAGACGTCCAACAATATTTTTGTAAAATAAGAGGTAATTTTACACTTAGTTCCTAATTTATCCTTATAATTAATTATAGCTATTTTTCAAGATATTGTATTTATTATATTTAAATGGTGATATGATAAAATTACCTTTCTATTTATAGTTTCTTAAGACGTGTGCCAAGTAAATAATGGACAATAAAAATGGACGGACGGATTAGCAAGGTGATAAGCTAAAAACCATAAACATTCATCTGACACATGCCAGTTGTCACCGACACACCACCCCACACCATTTTCCCCTAAATTCACACTCCACACACACAAAACTCTTCCAACTTCACTTGAACAAAAACGCAAAAATGGCTATTTCAGACAAAGTAACAGGGAATTTAACAACGTTGTACCTAGCAATTATAGTTGCAATGAAAGCATACGGCCTAATTACTGGTCGCAACTTTACTGGTTGTCTTGTTCTGATTCTTTCGACAACTGCAGTTGTTGTCGTGTTGATTGCGAGTTTAATTTGGGATATATCTGTCAAGGCTAGGACTCGTGTTCGTCCTCATCATCATCGTCATCATAATACTGGTCATGAATTTTGTCGTGGTGGCATTTGCTGGCACGGCGTTGCTGTTAGTTCTCCGGCGTCTCAGTTTCGGTTTCGGCTTCCTCAGAATCGAATTTGATTAGATTCAGAATTTAGACCATGTGAGTTTTTGGAATCGAAAAATGTTATTTATTGAAATGTATATATATTTGATCTTTTTTTTTTTATAGTACTTACTTTTTATATATATGTATACATTATACTTTTCACCGCTAAAAATAAAGGTTTTCCTCATCCCGAATTAGTAGAAAATTTGATCCGCAGAATACGATTTTTCCAAGCTTTTTTTATCGAATCAGCTCACTGAAAAAATGCGTGATGAAAAATAGAATAGTGAGAACTTTCTAAGTTTTCCATATGAAACTATTTTTTTCCCACTGATTTAATCAAAATATCCGTGAGAGACTCGTGTTTGTCCTGAATTTTGTCGAGGTGGCATTTGCTGGCACGGGGTCGCTGTTAGTTCTCCGGCCTCTCAGTTCCGGTTCAGGCTTCCTCAGAATCGAATTTGATTAATTTAGACGAATTTGTAAGGTTCGAGTTGAAAGTGGGGAATTATATATGTCGAACACCAGCAGAGTTATAATTAACTAGATTTTAGTTGTTGTGATTTGCTTTTTTTAATGCTAGAAACAAATTATTCTTTTCATTGGGACCAATCAGCGAAAATTTGTATTATAGAACGTGATTTTTTCACTCATTTTTCATCGAACCGGTTCACTGAAAAAATGTATGGTGAATAATAGATTCTCACTGAAAATAGTGGAAATCTTTCTGATTTTTTCATATGAAAATATTAATACTATTTTTTTCTTTTAGGGTCTATCGAAAACAATCTATCTATCTTTGAGGTAGAGGCAAGGTCTGCTTACATTCTATCTTCATCAGACCTCATTTTGTGAGATTATACTCGATATGTTATTGTTGTCATCGATTTAATTAAAATATCTGTGAGAGTAATTAAAAATAATGATTCTTTAGTAGTGTTTAGTGTTTACCTTTTAAGACAATGTATTATTGTAATGCTATAAAGTTAATTCACTTTCGCTTACTGCGTTCGTTGTTTCCGTAGTTGCTCCTTAGAACCTTTCGAGTGCTGCGCGCGCACAGTGGTCGGAGTAGGATTTTTATCGAGAGAATTCAAAATAAAAAAAAAGTTAGTTATAATTAGACGAAGAATTCAAGGGAATTCAATATGTCTATGATATTATTATTATATACTTTATATATAACTAGTGGGTGTCAATTTGGGCAAGATGGCTCCACCACTGGACTGCTCAGTGCTCAAGTTGTGATGTCTTTGTAAGCCATAATTAACTACTTGCCCTTTGTTATGGTCATCAACTGTTCACATTTTGTAGTCCTGATCATAGAAATATTCAGGGGCGAATCTAGGGGTTACAAAGGGGGTTCAAATTACACTGTATATATAAGCAGGGTCGGATTTAGGGGTGGACGAGAGTGTACACCCAAATCTCTCAAAAAAATTATATTATATAGATAAGATAATTTATATTTAGAGTGGTCTGACTCACTAGTTTGGGGGGTTCAAACTCTACTTTGAAATTTCAAATTTAAATCTCAAGTATTATATTTTTATTTTTTAAATTTCTTTAGTGAAAATTTTAGATCCATCGCTGAGAACAAATTGGTAGTTTTCTGCTTACCAATTGATATACAGCCTGAATAGTAGTAGCCACTATGGTGCAGAAAATTTCTACTATTAAACTTTTGATGAAACACAAGATGCTTTTGATGATACAGATGAACAGTACAACAACAATATGGATACATGTATGTACACTTTATTCCTATTTGATAGAAATAAAAAAGTTTTTTTTTGAAGGATTCTTGATTCAAATATAACCAATCAAAATAATTATGAAAAGGAAAAAAAAAAGTGAAGAAACACATTATAATTAGTAATAAGGAAAAGAACATAAAACATTTTAAAAAGAAACAGTAACAACAATAAAACACTGTGATGATCGAAATGCAATAAATAATAAATGATGCAGATATCAAGATGTGTGCTTCAGACTACCACTATATCTAATTCTGTTGAAAAGCAAGACAATGTTCAGTTATCTATACTAATCTTCTATTTTAATCTGCGACTTTCATATCCTCCTATCTAAAATCAAGTTCTCGGTAAGCTAAAGTTACGCCATGTCCTGTCTAATAATCGCCTCTTTCTCAATACTTCTTCAATCTACCTCTACATAACGCAGTACTCTATCCAATACCTCTCACACCTCTTCACTCCATCCAAAAGTCTAATTATGACATGTCAACCATTTCTTTTGCAACGTATAGATGGAATATAAAAATGTCATAACTGGTTTAGATAAATTAAAACAACAAATTTCAAACCTAACTACTATATTTATTTCAAGAATTACAAGTTGCTTATTCAACTGCTTAACTATGAACGATATCTCTTTTTTATTTTATTACAAAGTCATAGCAATATATGAACGATTTTTTTTTCTTTCTTTTAAGGCTATAAGATAAAGATAGTTAGTAGAATTACGCATAATATATAAATAAACATTTGAACTTGGCCTTAACGGTCAATAAGCACTTTAATTTTGATTAGGTATATTTAGACACTTTAACTCGTCTCTACTTTGTCAGTTGAATACTTCGACTTACAAAATAATCATCTAGGCACCTTCAAAATTTATGTGTCATGTTAGCATCTGGTGTCCACGAGGCACAGTGAGAACGAGTTAGAGTGTTCTATGTACTCTCAAAGTTGAAATGCTTACTTGCCAATTGAGGCCAAATATAAGTGTCTGTTTATGTATTATACTAGAATTGTTAACGATAATTATTAAAGGAGTTATAATTAATGGCTGATTAATATTCACTTCATTTTCCTACTGCAGTATAATTATTGGTGCTAAAATACCTTAATTAGAAGTTTTACGAAAAATTATTAATGTATGTTTTCCTAACACACACCTTATTCAAATAATAAACTATCATAAGTCAAGACTCACATTTTTAACACATAAAATACACTGTATGTTTTTCTTTTTGGTTGAAGGAAATATAATTACCTAACGAAATAATTTATTAGGCACATATAAGAGAAAGATTCAACAATAACTATATAAAAGAAATCTATCTAATTAGAGAAATAAGTGGTAGAAGACTTTAATCTATAACTCGTAAGTTCATAAATTTGCTATGTTAGGGTTAAAGGAGAGGTAGAATTTGAAACTTCTAATTTATAGACTCTAATCTTTTTAATTTACCGAGTTTTAAATTAATAATCTTTACTTATTCAACAAATTTTAAATATAGATATAGAATTTGAACCAAAGTTATTGAGTTCTTCCGAACTCATAGCTCTTGGTCTGATCTGCCTGCCTAAGAAAATATTATGCAATAACACCCCTATTTATTATAGTACAAAATCAAATTAGACTCAGAAATAGAAACCTATATTCCTATACAATCTTGACTACAAAATCTAATTAGACATGGATCAATTAAACTTGTAAATATCAAATATTTCTAAGCAATTTTGGATTAGTAATCTTGATTTAATTTCATTAGTTTCTCACTTGGTGTTCAATATCTATATTGAAGCTCGACTAATATATTTGAATTCAAACAAAAAAGTCTCATGTTGAAAGATAAAACGTTCTCTAATAAAAATAATTTCATATTTAAGACTCGAATATGTGATCTATAATTAAAAACAAATGGATAACTATGAGTTACCATTCCACCATGAACTCTTAGGGGTCGTTTGGTACAGTGTATTAGAGAAAATAATGCATGCATTAACTTTGTGTATCCTTAATACCTTGTTTGGTACTCTTTTTCAACCTATGTATAATTAATGCTTGCATTACTAATACACTCTATTGTGTATTAATGTAATACTGTATTACTAATACCTTGGATTTTCATGTATTAGTAATGCAATGCATTCTAATGCATGCATTAACATGGTTATTTGTGAAGGGTATTTTTATAAACAAATATTTTTTAAAAAAAATTATGCAATACATGTTATTTTTAATACACCAAACTAAATTTCGCATAAAAAAATTTCAGCATAATTAATATCAGCATTATTAATGCAAGCATTACTAATACACCATATTATGCACTATTCTTATACACCCTACCAAACAACAAAAATACACTAATCTACGATACGATGTGTAAGTTAGCATACAAGGCATTCTTATGGAGGGTTTCTAAGACATTACCATATTCTGAAGTGAAATCTTCAACACAAAGACAAAGCACAAAACAGTCAATTTTAGAGGGAAAGAAAATGATTTCCTTGTCAAATGATTTTCACCACTAGGTAAACAACCACTAAGTGCCAAAAATGTCAGCATCACATTCTTTATTGCATCTCTGTTAGTCCAAACATCAACCTCCATTCACAACTAACAACTTGAATTGCGGTAGCATAATTGAGATTAGTCTATTATTAATCAAAGATCTCAGATTCGAGTTCTTGAAAATGAAAAAAATTACTATTTTACAGCTATCAACATGGATTGTAGAGGGATGATTGAGATTCTCTCCATCTTTAATCCCTAGGAGCTTCCACCCCTTTTAGCTCCCTTGGTGACTCGAACTCATTACCTTCGTGTTGAAAGTGAGGGTTGCTTACCATCCGAGCAATTCCATCTTTTCAGATATCTCGGGTTCGAGTCTTTGAAAATAGAAAAAAATTACACCAAAAGCGTCGCTCTTAGAAATAAATTCCATAAAATTCGTGAATTCAAATTTAATCAATCCCAATATAAATACCAGACATCGAGCGAAACACCATTCATATCTCAAAGTCAACTTACTCGGACACCTTATTTGTTTATGCACGCTCGTTTTGACCGCACGCGTAATTTCCAATGGATAGGTCGTTCAAACTAATCTATTGTCTTTGGCTAGCTACAATTCATTGAAAAACGTGTGAATTTTCTTTTACACAATTAAATTATTAAGGAGTAAATTTTATTTATTTTATCTTAGATTTACAACATATTTTCTCACATACAACTACACATCTTGTTTATTTTATATAAATAAACTAAACACGTGAAAATTCTTATTAAAACAGCAAAAATTAAATTGTTTTATGATCTTTATCTGATCTGATATTATTTGTATTGAAAAGCCTATTTACATGCCCAAACATTTATTAAACAACACTTTTACTTACTCCCTCCATATGCGTCACAATTTTACGTTATAATATTTGATTAAATATGAAATTTAAAATGTTTATTTAATCATAACAAAAAATATTATCAAAGTGTTGACTGAAATGTTAAATTGATAAAGAAATATCAAGTTAAAGTTTAAAATTTAATTATTTTAATGAAATAAATTCTTATAAAGTGCAAGAAAATATTTACACGATACGAAATATTTGGAAGGTCTCCGTTGAAAAAACAACACGAATAATTATATCCAATCCTCAATGAGTTGAAATAAATTTAATATTACTAATAATATGATCTAAATGATTTCAAATCCCAGTCGAAATCAAAAAAAATGTTGAATGATTTTATATACATCTAAATTTTATTGAATAAAATTATTCTGTACCTGTATCTATAAAATAATATAAACTCAATAAAATAATCTATATGCTCTATTAGTCAGAACACCACGTTATTATTAAAAAAATTCTAATAAATTAATATTGGGATATTTGATGCACCAAATAAAGTAAAATATCTCATGATTAAATTTGAGATAAAATTTATAATTTATTTAATAAACAGTATAAATTTATCTCTCATTTTACTTGAGATTATTTTATTCTATTTTTTAAATAAATTAGAATTATAATTTAGTTTTGTAGCAAATGATTTGATCCTGTGTGAGATTATTTTGTTCTATCTCTCAAATAAATTAAAATTATAATTTAATTTGCGTAACAAATGATCGGACCCTTGTGTATTTAAATACATCATGCATTTGACGCAAACCGCTAACCATACCCACCTTACCAAACTATAATAAAAAGTAAAATCCCCAATTACGTAAAATAAGATTCTTCTACTTTAAATTTGATCCAACCAAAATGCAAATTGCTTCATTAATCATTATTTCTTGATTTATTTGCTCATAATTTCCTTCAAGTTTTTCTGTATCAATTATTGATTAAATTCATTTTGGGGTTTTCCATTTTCTCCCATTTGTTTGGGAAATTCTTGTAAAATTTAGATTTTGGAGGATATGGGTTCGTATTTTGATCGATGGGAGAAAGATCCATTTTTCTCTGCTGCAGAAGAGGTTCAAGAATCTGCCGACAGGTAATTTTTTTTAATTTTTTTTTGTAATTTTATTTTTCTGAATTTTTGCTAATTTATTTTTGTTAGGGTTTTTAAAGCTGAAATTATTTACTTGGTATTGGAATGAAATGAGCTGTTAATAGAGTGGAATGGATAAAGGTGATGGGTAATTGGTTGATTGATTTTTTATTTTTTTTGGATTTAGTATTGTTAAGAGTTATTATTGGATTTTAGTTTTTAAGGAGTTTGTGTGAATTAGAACTATGGTAGTGGTGCAAAGTTTGAAGCTTTTGTTTGATTTTGCTTTTGGTTTGTGAGGTTTTGATCTTTTCATTGAAATGTTTGTTTAGTTTCCTTTTCAAGGATGGAATCAACTGTTTAATTTCCTTTTCAAGTATGGAATCAACTTATAGAATTTCTCTATGAGAGTGGTGCAAAGTTTGAAGCTTTTGTTGGTTTTGGTTTGTTGGGTTTTTCTCTTTTCATTGAAGTGTTTGTTTAATTTCATTTTCAAGGATGGAATCAACTTATAGAGTTAGAACTATGATAGTGGTGCAAAGTTTGAAGCTTTTTGTTGTTTTTGGTTTGTGGGGTTTTGATCTTTTCATTGAAATGTTTGTTTAATTTCATTTTCAAGGATGGAATCGACACATAGAATTTCTCTATGATAGTGGTGTAAAGTTTGAAGCTTTTGTTGGTTTTGGTTTGTGGGGTTTTGATCTTTTCATTCAAATATTTGTTTAATTTCATTTTCAAGGATGGAATCAACTTATAGAGTTAGAACTATGATAGTGGTGCAAAGTTTGAAGCTTTTTGTTGGTTTTGGTTTGTGGGGTTTTGATCTTTTCATTGAAATGTTTGTTTAATTTCATTTTCAAGGATGGAATCGACACATAGAATTTCTCTATGATAGTGGTGTAAAGTTTGAAGCTTTTGTTGGTTTTGGTTTGTGGGGTTTTGATCTTTTCATTCAAATATTTGTTTAATTTCATTTTCAAGGATGGAATCAACTTATAGAACATGGATTCATGCGTTGAAGGATACTTCTGTTCGTTGGAATGCGGATGAGCTATGCAGAGACCTAAGAACTACCCTTGGCACTGCTAAATGGCAGGTACAACCCCCTCCCCTGGAGTTGGCTTTATATATCCTTTTTACTCCTCCCCCGCCCCAATAGAAGGAAAAACAGATAGAGAGAAAGGCCAGAAAAAAATGATAAGCATACATGTGTAATCGCATATGGGATGTTATTGTTGGATGTGAAAGAAAAAATAAAAGCTGAATTTTTGAATGTTAATGCAGTTGGAGGAATTTGATCGGGCAGTTAGTTCGAGCTACAATAATACATCAACTGATGATGCTAAAGAAAGGCATGGTGAATTTGTTATTGCCATCGACAATCAGATTAAGAAAGTAGAGAAGAGTCTAAATGAATTAGCTTTTTCACAAGGCAATCAATGGGTGCGCTTGGACGAGAGGGAACTCGATGAACTAGCTGTGTTTCTCTCAGGACCGTCAGCCTCTTCTTCATTTTCGGACAAATCCTCTGTGAAAGTTGACGAAGTAGAGCAGAAACCAGCATTGTGGGAAGAGGATTGTAAGCAAGGAATGCCAGAGTATTCAAAGAGTTCGTCTAACTTAGTGGACGGGAGTCAAGTTGAGATCAATGATGAGAAGTATCCAGGGCACCGGAAGACAGCAAGTGCTTGTGGTGATGTTGGTGCTTGGAAGATTGCAGTTGCTGATGACATTTACGGGAAACAACCTCCATCATCCCCTCGCAAGATACCCAGTATGCAAGGACTGTTGAATTGCATGGAATCTGCTGCAAAGTTGAAGTGGCCAAAGAATGGTTACAGGAAGCTGAGGTTCAACCCTGATGATCATCAAGAAGATGATTGTACATTGCCACAGACTCAGCCATTGACTAGGGTGAGTATTTATTCTGAATCTGACACAATTTGACTCTTTCTTCAAGGTTTGTCAATTTTTGTTGATTTTACATTAATGAATTCGAGTTCGAAAATAAAACTTGACCAATTAAAAACTAGATATCACCATAATGAATATAGTCAAACTATATAATATATCATTTCTAAAGAATCACGGAGGCCCCGGTGCGAAGGTGTGAGAGGTTGGCTATGGATGGTTTCAAGAGAGGTAGAGGTAGACTGAAGAAATATTGAAGAGAGGTGATTAGACAAGATTTGGCGCAGTTGCAACTTACTGAGGACATGACCTTAGATAGGAAGGTGTGGAGGGCTCGGATTAGGGTAGACGGTTAGTAGGTAGGTCTGCTTCATATTAGTAGGTAGGATTGCAGTGTCTTGTTGCACTAGTTAGTAGTTGTAGGTCTGCTCTTGTAGTTTCTTGTTCTTCAGTTTTTACTGCTTTCTAGTGTTTCATGTGGTTCGGATATAGTATTATTTTGTTATAGTATAGTTCTGTAATTACCTGTTGTCCTATTTACTGTCTATATCTCTTGTACTTTTATTTCGACCTCTTATGGTCCTATTTTGTCTTGAGCCGGGGGTCTATCGGAAACAACCTCTTTACTTCATCTGTGGTAAAGGTACGGTTTGCGTACATTCTACCCTCCAACCCCACTTTGTGAGAATACACTGGGTATGTTGTTGTATTTCTAAAGAATCATGATCAAAATCATATAGTTTTACCTTTTGAGGTCAAATAAATTGGAAGAAAGCGATTTGATTTATCAGTTGTCCTAAAAATAATTATATATTTTCTTCATCAATTAAAGATGTTCTCAATTCTTATTGTATTTGATTTTCTGATGTAGGGCATTAACACATGTTGTGAGAGGAGTAAAAGTTGTCTTGATTGTTGTGATGAAAGATATCAGAAGCATCTCAATGGTTGGTATGGAGCAGTACAACGACGGCTGCAAAGGTCTCAGTACTATGTGAAATATAATCGACCTGTTCAAATGGGTTCTTCTGTGGTTCTTCTAATTTTCTTTATTGGTGAGTGCTAACTCAAACTTGTTTATCCGTTATAACCTTCGTTTATCTTTCACTTGTAGAAAAGCCTTTAATTTTTTCTTGACCTTTCATAATTTTGAAAGAAAATTTTAAAAGCTTACCTTATTAAAGTAAGCAATAATAGCTTGGCAGTTCATTCGGTTGATTCTATAGTTTTGTCGCTGTTGAGCTTTTCTCTTTTAATCTATTTTGGATTTGAAAATTTGTTGATAGACTTGGTTGAGTTTTCTTAGTTATAGGATTGTATTTCTGCAGCGACTCTTGAAAGAATATCCTTATATAATGTTACTTGTTGAACCTTTCTCAACAATAATGATATACAATAGACCCAATGTGGTTCTGCCCTTCCCTGGACCTGCGCATAGCCGGGAGTTTAGTACATCGGGCTGCCCTTTCTAGTGACTTATCATGTTTGTAGTCTATGTTAAAGATTATTGATTGGTTAGTTCTTCCTCCTCTATTTCCAATGATACTACTTGTCTATGATACTGACCTTACCGGTTCAACTCTTTTCTGGTTTGCATGTGTTTGAGCGAAAGATGTTAGGATTTGTTGGGGGGGGGGGGGGGGGGGGGGGGGGGGGAGCTCAGTCTGTATTTCTTCTTGCCTTTCACAACTTATGGGAATTTTTTTGCAAGAAATATAACATTCATTGGAGTAATCTTTGCAGTATCAGGAATTTTACATATTCTTAATTGGAATTGGCAAATTGAAATCTTGTTTGTTGGGATGCGGTAAAGACCTTACCCGCACTTTTTCAGGGTGCGTACTTTCTTTGCTTGCAATCTGTCATTCCTATATTCTCTCCTCCATAGTAATGGGGACCATTTACTCCTTGTACCCTAAGTATACAACTTCCGCAGAAAGAGTCAGCAGTTAACTCTATGCATTATGAGGTTGCTCAGGAAAGTTTTAGGAATGAGGACAAAGTGAAACATAACCTTTTACTTGAAATTGCACTGTCACACCAAGAAGAGAAATAATTGTGGAATTCATTCATGTAATCCACTGCATGGGCTACTTTCTCTGAGAGAGTTAGTTTCTTTATATTAGCTGTCACAGGCTCCATCACCACCATTTACATTGCAAGTCCATAGTTGAGCTGACACCCCTCTCCCAGGCGGTGGGGAAGGTTCTGCAATCTCCAAGTTTTCACTTAAGTTAGCCACTGCAGCTACCATATGTATTGATACAGAAAAAATGAGCAAAGATTGCCATCTTCTATTACCTCATATCATCATTATCAAATTTGTGTAGACATGTATAAAACAGATGTCCCCCCTGAAGTGTAGTGTACATTTTTCTTGATTCAACTCTCTCTCTCTCTCACACCCCAAAGTAAGGAAAATTGTCAATTGATGAACCTTAGTGTAAATTTAAGGCTAGTATTTTCAGACCACATCATGATGTGGAGGTTATGAGTTTGAAGCACTTACAACAACAAGTGGAACATTTAACTCTTCTTACTGTAAAATGAGGTCGCCCGCTGATTTGCTCCCGTGTCTAGTTGGTAGAAAGAAATGAATGTAGCTCTTTGTTATTCTTGTTTTGGCATGGTCTTGTTTAGGAGGCAATATCTCATTAGGGAGCATCTTGGGAATATCATTACTTTGTATTTTGTATACGGAGAATATTATTGGATTATTTTAACATTACAGTTCTCTAGGGCGCACCGTAGGATATTGCGAGAAGCCCACAGAAGACGTTGCAATGTATCGGAATCTTAGTTTGCATGAGAGTCAGTGATATATTGATCTTCTTAGTGATAGGACAAGGAGCCCTCTTATCGTATTTAAATCCTTTTCTAAAATTTCGTAGGTTTTAAGGTAGGACTACACTGTTATACAGTGGATAAAGCTGTAAAGATGTAATATTCACTTGCGTTAGATATGGTGGCATGTTGAGCTCTCTTTGTGTGTATTTTGAAATATTTAGCCTTATGCTTGTTGACATGTGTTATGCGTTGTTACTGAAGTTTTATAGGACATTTGGCTCAGTCAAAATTGTGCGTGAGTTTCTTCTATTTACTGCGTACTCAAAGTTTCTCTTTTCCTTCTTGCTCTGCAGTTTTATTGGCGTTCCATATTTGAGCGATGAGCCTCCGTGTTCCTGCAAACGAAGAAAAGCTTGCAGGAATTGAAAGATCAACGAACAACTGCCTATCAACTGTACCTTATACAGGCAGGTGATTTCGTTGGAGTCATATGAAGCTGGAAATGATTGCACCTAGAATTGTTGCAGTAATACCTTAACCTCTTATCGTTTTAAAAAAAACCGCCGCTCAATACTGTTGTATCATAAGATGAATCTTATGGATTGCAGGTAGGTAATGTTGTTCCAAACCTGCATCCACAGAAATGAACCATTTCAGGTCTAGTTGACCCGCGAAATCTTGTATAGTGTGCTATTGTTCATTATTTGGATGATAGTCTAAACTTGCCGCTTTCTTCTTGCTGTTCTTTTTTTCAATTGCAGTAACGCTTATGTATAACACGATTAGGTATACGAGTCTCAGCTTATTTCTACGCCCCTTGAATTTGATCTATTTTACGTTGGTGCAAGTCCAATCCTAGGCCTTCTGGTCCTGTCTTTCACTTGGTTGTTGGTCTATCTTCATCAATACAAAGGAAATGTTCAGTTTTTCTGTTCTTGTAATCACCATTTTATCATATATTTTTCCATTTGGTGGTTTTTTTTTGCTTTTCTATAGTTGAGACTTTATTACACCCAAAAGTGCTTCAAGCAATTCTAATCAACTTACTCAAATTTCATCAATTATGGCTTTAACGAGGAAATAATATCTCTTGTCCTCTTACAATTTCAATAGAAGAAAATAGTCTTTTTTTTCTTTATACGTTTTCAACTTTAACCAACTTTTCTCCGATAAAACTAAAACTAACGGAAAATTAACTACAGCTACTTTTTTCTTTCTACTCAAATTTTGCCCAAACGAGACACTTCACTCAGCATTTTATAGGATTATTTTAATTCAAAAAAAGTCAAAAATAAATATGTGAATAGAAACTCATTTCTTTGGACCAGCATACTCTAAAACATAAAACTAATTAAAATTTCATCTTAACAACTCCTACAAAATATTATTTGCAACAATTAATTAACATAAAGAGAATTACACAAATTAATTAACTTACTTGGCTGGTGGCTTAGCAGGATCATTAGGGAAGTAAATTCAAAATTTTCATTCAAGGCGTTCCAAAAATAAAAATGTAAAAAATGATGCAGTCCCTAGAAATTGAACCTTAGATGTTGGGATGCATTTTGAATTTCCTGGACCGTTAAGTTAACCTTTTATATATACATAAACACAAAAATCTACCATATATATATAATATAATTTTTTATAGAGGAATTCGGGTGAACACCCTCCCGCTCCTTGCATTCTCCTCATAAAAACAAAGTTCAATAATTCAAATTGACCCCGCTGATTTCAATATATTACAAAAACCTCCCAACATTTCTTCCATCAAATCAAATCAGATCAAATATAGCGCCGCAAAAAATTCAGTTCAAAGGGTTGCAGCAAGCAGCTAACCAGTTCCTTCATGGCCTCCCTTTTTCAGAAATTTCAAGAGGTACCCTTTTTTTTTTCTCACACTGCACATTTGATGTATTGTTCAAAGGTGTAATCTTGAAACTTGGGCATGTAATTTTCATGGGCAATAATGGTGTTCATATAATAAAAATTCCATTTTAAATTCATATGGGGTTTTCGTGTTGTTGTTCCTTCCTCCTTAAAAAAATCACAGCTTTGTTATTTCGACAGTCAAAAAGTTTATCTTAAGAATTGTGAATTTGTGATGTATATTACTCCTCTGTTTCAATTTGCTTGTCTGGTTTTGACTTGGTACGGAGTTTAAGAAAGTAAAATAAGTTTTTTGAATCTTGTGATCATAAACTAAAGATATGTACTCCCTTTGTTTCAATTTGTTTGTCTCATTTTGACTTGACATTTTGAATCTTGTGGTCACAAACTAAAGATGTGTATGCCCTCCGTTTCTATTTTTTTGTCTGATTTTGACTTCACACGAAGTTTAAGAAAGTAACTAATACTTTGAATTTTGTGATCTTAAACTAAAAGATATGTAGAATGTACCCAAATGTCCTCTAATCTTGTGGTTTCAAACATACTATTTGGAAAGTTAAAAGTAAAAAGTTGCCCAAAAAGGTAAGAGACAATCATTTTGCAAAATGGACTAAAAAGGAAAGTAAGACAAATAAATTGAAATGAAGGGTGTAGAATGTATTCAAATGTCCTTAAATCTTGTGGTTTTAAACTTGTCATGTGAAAAGTTAGAAATTAAAAAGTTGTTAGAAAAGGGAAGAGGCAATTTTTTTGAAATGGATTAAAAAGGAAAGTATGACAAACAAACTGAAAGCGAGGGAGTAATACTTTTTTTCTGGTATTTGTGATTATAAAATGTGGTATGTACTTATGGTATTGTATTGAATATTGATGTATTTAATCTCCTGAAATTGAAGTATTTTGCTTTCCGCTACGATTTTTAGGCCGTCAAAGTTCTTGCTAAAAGTCCCACTTTTGCTAAAGATCCGAGGAGTCTTCAGTTTGAAGCTGATGTAAACCGCCTCTTCCTTTATACTAGGTAAGGATCATTTTCAATACAAAGGAAAAAGTAATGCTGTTATCTAAGATGCTGGTGTTTCCTGCAAACAGACTGGTGAGACAACTACAACTTAATTGCGTTTTATTTGTAAATAAGTTAATCAACTCTAGGTTTTATCTGTACTCTTTTAAATTTAGTCCAAGAACACAGCTTTATCATTGATGCTTGTACCAAGAATTGGCAGAGCCAAGTTGTTTGGCTGCATTGTTTGTACTTTTCGTCATTAAGCTATTTTTAGAAGGAAAAGATCGTCAGTTTTAATTTGGCTTTCTGTATGAGTAATTTGACCAACCAGGCTGGGCTCCTTCATGTAAATACAATTCTACAGGCTATTCCGTTTTTCATTTAAAATATAAATATACAACCTTATAAGATTTGTTTTAACAAGTGAAAGGAAAAGGGGAAGGGGTTACATAAATAGATTCCATTGTGACTAGATGATGTTATGAGAGTTTACCTTATTATTATTTGTGAAAGGAAAGAGGTTTTATTAGGATATTATACATTTTTTCTGGTTATCTCATATTTTGTTTGATGATGGAGGTTTAAATTATTTTTGAGTTGAGTAAGGTCTTTTCTCCGTGCTGACAAACATGTATGGGACTGGTTGAAGTACTGATGAATGTTTGCTGCTTTCAATTCTTTTAAGAGCTAGGATTTTGCTTGAGTCATCACCTGACGATCCTTATTCCACATTTTCCTTTTTGTTTCTTCTTTAGAGAACTGTTGCTTTAAGTCTTTAACTTCACCTTTCAGTTACAATCGTTTGGGGAAGGATGCCGTTGAAGCTGATGCAGAGGAGATCATTGACATGGCAGGCAAGGCCTCCCTAGCTGATCAACAGAAGCAGGTCCACGAAAATGTGCATTCCCAGATTACAAGCTTTTGCAAGTATATGGATCACATTTTACAACCTGATCTTACTATCAAGGACAAGCAGGGCACATCATCTTCCGAAAATAATGCTTCTCCTCGTCGCAGTGGGCTCAGTTTTGCTATTGGTAGGACTGCTCCATTAAAGGACCACATCGGTAAGAATCTTAAGCTGAATTTCTATGGCACCTTTTATGTTTATTGCTTTTCTAAAATTTGTTTAGAAGTTTCAGGAGTGCCCAACTTTAGCATACACGTCGGTAACCCTTTGCTATCCTGCTTTTGCTATGTTATGTCAGATTAGGAAGACAAATTTCAACTCCTAGCCATGAAAAACAAAAAAACGGACTCAATGTAATTCTGACTAGACTGGTTCATGGAATGTAATGCATATAGAAGTGTAAATTCATGGTGATCATTTGCAAATAGATTAGGTGGATGAAAGTTAACCCTCAGCTCAAGCCTCTTAGCATACTAGATTCACCAAACAGAGCTGTGTGTATGTAAATTACTAAAAATTGAAGGAATTTTCCCTTTTTACCTCCCTAATATATGCTGATGTTGGTTTACCAAACAGAGCTCGGCGAAAATTGCTAAAGATTGAAGCAGTTGTTCCCGTTAACATTCTAAATATGCTGGTGTTTTCTCTGTTAGCTTTTCATAGTTTTACTAATGCCGTCTTGTTATATAAGTAAGAGTAATTGAACATCCTTTTGAGTAGATACTCTAGATCCGCCCTATCTTGGATTGTTCAACATCAGTATCAGCTCTTAATATCGATTAGATTATTTATCAAGAAAAGAAAAGAAAGGAAAAAAGAGAGACCCTAGATTAATACAAGTTCTCTCAGAATAGCAACAATAGTAGTAGTGACAGTAACACCATATAATCCTGGTAACTTGCTTATGTTCATTTGTTAATAGATACATCTTGGACTAACTATTTAATTTCTTTTCACTTTTCTATTCTTTTTTCTTTTAGAGTTTGGTAGTCTAACAAGCATTATAATCTTCACATGTTATTACTATAAAATTCAGATATAACCATTGATTTTGCTTTCATAACCATTTTGGATTTGATCATACTTTCATTTTTGTTGTTGTTTGGTTGTTAAGTACTGAGCTTATGGTAAGTAGAAATAAAACAAATATAATGCTAATGATGTTTTTTTTAGGAATTTCTGGAAATTATTAATTTAATTTTATCATCTAAACATTTTGGTTGTTCATAAAAGTCCATGTCCTGGAAATGTGGATCCATAGGTATTTGTTGGACAGTTCTCATAAGTTGTGTACAATAAACCCTTGAAAAGTGGGTTATGACATTAGATCATAGTTCCAATATCTTTTTGGTGGTCTCACATAGATTATATTCAAGCTTTCCAGTCGTCTCGGACAAAAGTTTTTCTTTTTTCTCTGCAAGTGTGGATGACTTGAATTAGCCGTATCGCGCCCTGGATTTTGATTTCTGTTCTGTTTTCAGCACAGCTATACCTGAAAGCAAGCCATTGAAGCGCACGGAGGTTTCACAGAGTTTAAAGGATCTTATGGGCTATACTCTTGAGGTCAAATCCTCTCAAATTCCACATGAGGATGCTGGGCAAGGTCTATTCTTACATGGTGAAGCTGATGTTGGTTCTGTGTTAGCATTCTATCCTGGTGTAATCTACTCTCCTGCATACTATCGCTATATTCCTGGATATCCAAGAGTTGACGCCCAAAATTCATATTTGATCACACGGTATGATGGAACTGTGATAAATGCACAGCCCTGGGGCGCTGGTGGTGAATCTCGTGAAATATGGGATGGATCGTCTCTTCCTGAACCTAAGCACATCATGCAAGCTGATGAAAAGGGTTCTGAGCGAATTTGGAAAATGCTCAGTAAGCCATTGGATGGAACACGTCTAGGAGGCAACCATGAAGTGCTGGAAAGGAGAAACCCTCTAGCCTTTGCTCACTTTGCCAACCACCCATCAAAGGACATGGTACCAAATGTAATGGTATGCCCTTATGACTTTCCTCTTCCAGAGAAGCACATGAGAGCCTATGTACCAAATATTTCATTTGGAAATGGTGAAGAAGCTAACATGAGGAGGTTTGGCACCTTTTGGTTCAAATCTTGGAAGTCCGGCAACAATGGATTAGATGTCCCTGTTCTAAAGACGCTTGTTCTTGTGGCAACTAGAGCAATTAGTAATGAAGAAATTCTCCTTAACTACAGATTGAGCAACTCAAAGCGAAGACCACCATGGTATACTCCAGTGGATGAGGAAGAAGATCGAAGGAGGTGGAGCTAAGATGAATGGTTCATATTTGAAGTGTACTAACCATGAAATCAAGTGCATTTCTGTATACGATGCCAGGGAAACAGTGAGAACATTTATTTTGGTGACTATAATCTGGTTCACTTTTGGTTTTCCATCTTTTTGAATGGTTTGCTTGTAGCAATTATGGCTGGTGGCCAAGTTAACCTGTTAAGAAAATGATTTGCTGAGCTGGACAACAGAGCTACTATGCTTTGAACTAACCGCGAATTATTTTTGCACGAGTTACATAATAAATAGAAAAGGAATCCATCCTTGTTATACAAAATATTATATGTTATTCTGATTGCTTATGAAATTCAAGCGCCTTCATTTTCTCGTTGATTGTTGGATGATTACTCCAGCTTCCTGTGTTTAATATATGTTTCTTTGTAAATGATAATTCACTAATCTACTTTATAGCCACCAAAGATTTGAAAGCAATGTTGATTTGATGCAGTCATAAAAACTTTGATGTACACTAAGGCATTTGTTTTGTTTTTTAATATATACTTCCCCTCCTTCTATAATTGATCAAACATTGAGCTGGTATGCATATCGAATAACATACATGATGAGTCATAACCACCATAGTAGCTTGTTTGATGAATGCATAAATTGATCGATTTTTGTATTCAAGTATTGCACAAACAGAAGCAAAAGGCGTAACATGATTGAGACGTAGTAATTGTTGTATTAGGAACTAAAGAAGAGATGCTAGAACAGAAAGCTTGCCCTCTCCAATAATTACTGATCATACCCCGCAAGCTGTGAACAATTAGCAGGCTACTTGAGATTACATGTTACTTTGCCTATGTTTCTGTAGTAAGTGTTAATAGACAAATGTTATTGTAACGTCGTTTTTCTGCATTTATTGGTTCTGTATGAAAAGAGAAAGTGCATGGGAGAATTGTGATTACAAATGAGCAAGAAGGTTGTCAATATTTTGGCGTGGCCTACATTTTGCTAGCAATGGTATAGCCTTGGGCATAGTGAGTCCAGGTCCTCCAGTCATGTCAATCAGTTCTTCACTTATCCTCTCCCATTCAAAGCACTGAATAAGTGATCCCAACGCCAAACCAGCCACATGCATTGCCAAATTCTCACCTGGACATCCTCTCCTACCATATCCAAATGGCATTAGCCTGAACCCGTCTCGTTGCCCTTTGAAATTGATAAACCTTTCAGGCTTAAACTCATTCGGCTCTTCCCATAACTTAGCATCATTTTGTATTGCCCACAAATTCACTAGCAACATTGTACCACGGGGTACACGAAAACCTCCAAGGACACACTCATCGGAGGACTCATGTGGCACAAGACATGGAGCAGCTGGGCACATTCGGAGAGTTTCGTTTATGATTCCATGGAGATAAGGGAGTTGATCAAGGTCTGAATCATCAAGTAATCTTGATGACTCTCCAATGTGAGTGTCTATTTCGTTTTGAGCTTTTTTTAGTGTCTGAGGATTGTTCAGAAGAAGTGATAATGCCCATTCCATTGTGCTAGCTGTAGTATCAGTCCCTGCTGTTAACATGACTATTCCCATGCCCCTTATCACTTCGTCTGTGTAATAATCAGGCTCTGAATCTTGAAGTGATAGAAGAACATCAATCATAGTGTTGTTCTTTTGCTCAACAGAAGATCCCTTTCTGCTATTCTTGTGCTCTTCAATCAAATCTTGCATGAATTTATCCCTCTTCTCCTTCAATAACTTCACCTTATCCTCAAGTTTGTTTACTCCTATCCATTTAAGAAGTGGCACAAAATCTCCTATATTTGTTGCACCACTCAATTGGAAACTCTCTCTCACAATCTCTTTAAACATCCTAGATTCCTCCAATTTCTCAGCAGAACCACCATAGTATTTTTTCCCAGCAATCATCATCATCAAGATGTTCAGTGTCATCTCAAAGAAAGCCGCTTTCATATCCACCACGTTTGTGTTAGGATCTCCATCTCCACCACTGGTTTTGCCCCTTACAAGGCGTTGGAGAAGATCACGAACCTCATCTCTACGTATATCAGCAAACATTTGAATTCTCTGAGTGGACAAGATTTCAAGAGTAGCAATTTTTCTTAGGTTGCGCCAATGTTGGCCATAGGATGCCCAAACAAGAGTGGTATAATTGTAACCAAGATGTTTTCCAGCAAGCAACCTTGGACGGTTGGCAAACACAACATCGTTTTTGGTGAAACATTCCTCTGCTAGATCAGGGGAGGAGACAAGCAGGACAGGACGCGATCCAAATCGGAGGAAAAGCAAAGGACCATGCTTTTCTGTGATCTTAGCTAATGTTTTATGGAGTGGTTGCTTGAGTAGATATAAATGGCCTATTATGGGTAAAGAGATATAAGGACTTGGTGGGAGATTTTGGAATTTTCTAAGGAACTGGTTCTTTAGCAAGTAAAGGAAAGTGAAGATGAGTATGTAGTATGAAATTTCCATGGTTGATGATGCAGATACAATCAAAGAATTACTTTTAGCTGTAACTATACATAACTAGAATACTCAAATTTGTATACTGGATTCCTTTCTTGAATGGGTTTTTAGAACAACTTATATTCTGGTTTAAGTCTTGGTCATTTGTCCAAAGTTAGTTATCATTTGTGGACAGCAAGGTGCCACGTATCTGTTAACAATTGTGGGTGATAATAATTGAGATAATACATAATTAACCCCCCTGAATTTAAATCTTATTTTTAAGAACACACTTAAATATTGCAGGGGTTTTATTAACCCGGACAATTTTAAACTCATATTAATATGCCCTTTTGCAGCTAGCTGCTAGCTGGCATAGTGAGTGTATGTTACTCTCTCCGAGAGAGTGAGGAACACAAAAAAAAAAAAAAAGATAGAAAAACTTATTTTTGACAAAAATTTTTTATCAAAAGTTATTTTCCTACTTTTTTTAATTTTTATTTCCCCCCTTCTTAGGTCACTGCTAGCCCATTGTTTCCTGGCAAAGGGGCATTTTCCGACGATGAAGTGGTGGTAAGGGACTTTTTTTTGGCCGATGAGAGTTTTTTTCATACGAGACGTTTAGGGGAAGGGAGAAGGAGGGGTGATCTTTTTTTTAATAATGTTTTTTTTCTTCCTTTTTATTGTATTTTTGGTATTTTGATACGTGATCATTAGTGATTGCTTTTTTTCTCAAATTAGGATTGGTCAAAAAAGGGCACATAAGTATCAGTTTAAAGTTGTTGAGGAGTTAATAGAACCCCCTTCAATTTAACTATCTTCTTAAAAATAAGGTACAATTTCAAAGGGATAACTATGTGTTATCTCATAATAATTTATTGTCGAGTTTGCCTTATGTGCATCAACTATATGTCTATCATGGGAAGATAACGTGTAACAATAGATAACAAATAACTCTATTATAAGCCTAACCTAGAAAGTCCATAAACTAAGATAAACTAAAAAAATTTTTCTCTATGCCAACCAAAGAAGTTGTGCAAGCATCTAGAAAATTTACCACAGGTGGCAATCAACTAATTTTTTTCCTTCAAAGCATTTGTTGTTTCTCTCATGCCATACTGTTCAGATGATGCATAAGGGAATTAATCTCCAAACCATATTGACCTTGCCAACAATTTAGTAAATCTTTAAAGCTCTGTGGCATCACCCAATAAACACCTAATATGTTTAAGAATAAGGACCAGATAAATCAACCCACTAAGGGTTGCCAAGTTGGTTGAGCAGGTCATCTCCCAAATGGAGGGTCACATGTTCGAACCCCCTGCATGCTTTCTTGGTCGAGCTCGTCACATGAGGCTTGCTTAGTGAAGTTACCTCTTCAGTGTGCTTTGCGGGCTATTATACTGGAGCATTGCTTATAGTGCAACAAGTGACTAACAGTTCTGTCGGAACATTTACATAGAAAACACCTGTTGCTATTTTCGTTGGAACCTTAGTTTTCTAAGGCCAGAGAATCACAGAACTATGATATATGCATTTTAGTCCGAACATCAACATCCCCCATCAATAAAACAATCAGCCAGCAGATACTGTTGATCTAAAACCAAACTGTAAATGGTAGGAAATTCATCCTTAAACATCCCCTCATCACACCATCTATCAGACCACAATCTGTTTTTTTTTTTCCATTTCGAAAGGAGAAGGTTTGGAACACCAATTATTCATCTCATGAAAAGACTAACTTCCCAGAAAAGAGATGCTTCCTTACTCTTACTTTATTCAATGCTGCTATTCATCTAGTTGTGTATATAAAGAAGAGTTCTTTCTTCAGTCAAGGAAGGGAGATAATCCCTTTCGTAAAGAGCATTCCTCACTTTGTTCCTCTGATTCTGCTTAGCCGATGTCTGGATCTCAGTCTATCTCTTCTTCTTTCAGTTCTTTCCGAAAATTGAGGAAGAGGAGTGAGAACATATATGGCGAGTCATAACCACCATAGCAGTTGGCTCTCGTTTGATGAATGCTCATACGTGAGGATCAACTTCAATGCATAAATTGAGCGATAATTAAATGAGCAAGAAGGTTTACAATATCTGAAGTTGGAAGTACCCAAGCCTATTTTCAGACCCAAATATCTGAAGTTTCGACCTACTAGCCTAGTTTTCTTGTCACTGCCAATACAGTAGAATTCCAAATACTTATTGATTTGCCATAAGTGAATTCATGGACTCCCTTGGATTTTTCCTTCTAACTAAGCTTATGAACCATGAATTGCTTGGACCATAAGACGATTCAATCAATCCTTTGTTTGAAAGAACTAGTCCTTGTCCATCTTCTCAAGAACTATGGAACTTCTAAAAGTTCATATACTTGATTACACATCTCTACAATATTGTTAAAATTTTTGCAAAAAAAGAAAAAGAACTCACAAGGTCAAGTTTTCCAATTTAGGTAATTATAAGCTTTCTAACTTTGTGAATTGGCCTTCTGCACACTGGGCACACCTTACTTTCAACATTCATGATCCTGCAGGTAACTTCTCTTATGAGAATCTTCATAACTTCCTTTTTAATCTGTGAAAAGTAATTGAGACCTATGTTGCTCGGACTCTTCAAAGATGTTGCAGGTGGGTGTACGATCCTCCAAAATATAGTCCAGTTTCGGAGGATCCAACACGGGCACGACACCAATCACATCATTTTTGGAGAATCTGAGCAACATAGATTGTGAGAGGCATAATTTTACCTCTGAGCACATTCTTGGCAAGTAACACAATGACCACAAGGAACAAAGAAGCAGTTTCTTGGATTGTCATAGCAGATAACACATATTCTCCCATCATATAAATCCTCTGAAGAGCTTGATCTGCCACAATTTGCCTCTTCTTCACATGCTCCATAAATTGATCTTACTTCCTTCTGTGGCAAAACTGGATCGGTCTCGGTTACTTCTCTTGATACTGGAATTTCTTCTGCATAACTCTCATCATGAGAAGGCCCTAAAAATTTCAGTATAAGGCAAGTGACTATAACTGCTACTCCTGTTGCAACATTAGGTAAGGCCAACATTTTTAGTATTAGTCAAATTCTTGATCTCCCTAACTTTCAATATAACATAATGGTAATAATCTTGAGACTTTAATTGCCAGAGAGATTACCTAAAACTCCAAGATAAGTGACAAAATGGATGATGAAAGATATCTCAACGTACGTTCCAGACAGGTCTTGCTGCAGTGGACACATTGATTCATTATGCTTCTAAAATTCACTAAACTACATATAACATTCTTGATGTTTAAGAAAAAAGGTTTATGCTTACAGTATCAGGTGTTGCCAGAACGACGTATTGGGGAGAGGGGTATGGCAGATTGAGACGACAGGGTCCATTTTTTGTCGAACACATGCTCTTTGCTTTCTTTATATCGTAGATTGTTGATGAAATGTTCACATTCATAAGCAGTATGACACCTTTGGGGTTTGAATTTATGATGCCTATGTTGTACCTGTCATTTTCCTCAATTCTGTATGCAGCTTCTAGACCTTTAACCAATGTGGAATTAATTCAATATTGTAAGGAATTTTATTACAATAAACTAGAAACAAAAGAAAGCAAGAAGAATATTTACTCTAGCCAAGAAGATTGCAAGGAATTCTTATTTGTTATTCCCACAGTTCCAACTCATATGACACTCTTTCCATTTTGGGACGTTCCAAAATATTCAACCATTCTACTTAGATACAACTTTCACAACTTTAAAATACTGAAATTCATTCATCATACTAACTCTGATTTGATACTTGCTCTCTTTTCAATCACTACTTTAATGAAGCGTTCTCTTCTGTCATCCTAAGTATATTATGTAAGTCATATTAACATCCTAAACTCACGGCCAAGTCAAACACCATCAAATAATACGAAATGGAGATAGTACATAGTTATCGATAGTGTATAATTATGCAACTTAAGGCTGTTACCATATGCTGTTCCTTTTGAAACATCAATCTAGCAGAGTTTGTTGACTGAATTGTTTCTTATTTTTGCTCCCCTGTTGAAGACAAAAATGACATACTTATTGGCACATCCACTTTTCGACTTCATAACGTATACTAAACTCTTGGTACCTTTGATTAAAGACACTTCAAGTTGACTCAAAATGCTTCTTTGAGCTTCCCATTTTATTCCGATTCTTGAACCTTTGTTCAGCCACAGAGGAAACCCCTGAATTCAAACTTACCTTATGAAATCAGTGAATTGAAAACACACCCTTTAAATGAACAATGGCAAAACAACACAGGATTTTTGGTCATGCTAACCTTGTGACTGTAAGACTCAACAATCACAAATTTCGACGAGTTCAATTTGTCTTTCACACTCAATTCAGGTTTCTCTGAGAACCCATAAAGGAAAACTCATTTCTTGCCATCATCTCTTATTTCAACTTGCTTCACAAACAGAGAACTCGCCCTGAGTAATCGCGATGAGCTAGGTCCAAGAACCATGTGACAATCGCCATAAAGCCCGTACCTTATGCTAAGCAACACTGAAATAGGAAAAAAACAAAATGTACATGTGTATCAGAAATGAGATCACTGATGAGACTTAAGTGTAAATATTGGATATTACATGCCACAAATCCAGATAGGTAGCAGGACGAGCACACGAGTCATTTTCTCTTGCCCCGTCCAACAATGACAGCAATAACGATAACGATGATGCATGATAAGGTATTCCCCTCTGCGAAAAATGAAACTTGAAGCTGGCATAGACAATTTTAAACAAGAGACTATCAAAATGTTGAAAATCCCATATTAGAAGAGGAAAAACAATGGCTAGGTAGTAGGTGTAAGTAATGAATATGGCTGATTCATCTTTCCCTTTTTTTTTCTGTTCAATGTAAGAAAGGAAGGTATTATGAATGTTAGGTATTAGTAGTACTATTTTTCAGAATTGCAGTTGAGAGCTGCAGTATACATTTTATATAAAAAGGACATGGTCATACTCAACAACCATAACTGTGTTTGATTTATTTACGCATTTGGTAAACATATAAAATGATTATAAGTAAGTTCTTACAAGCTAAAATCAACCAAAAGTCATATGTTGGTCACCCCAACTTATGATTTTTCAGTTCATAAGTACTTTTAGTTTGACCGAGATTTTTACTATTTTACTAGTTTTTGGACATGGACATGTGCAATGAAGTAAAAACGTTTTAAAATGATATAAATAATTTTAGAATATGCGATGAGTTATACAAAAGTTGAAGTGGGAGCTCACATTATTAAATGCAAGCTCAAATTAATGAATCATGAACGGACTCGATTGATATTTATTGTCACCACAAAGCACAATCTTAGCCAAATTGCTATTAAAAGAAGTTGAGAGGATATTCTTCATTTCCAGAGGAGAAAGCAAAGTTGCTTTAGTAGTAATCTTTTTTACACATTACACCAATTCTTTCTTGGAGGAAAAAAAGAAGATGTCATACCGAGAGTGAAAGAGGTGGTGTGTACGCAGTCTTACCTCTACCTTTGAGAAGGTAGGGAAGTTGTTTAATTTCTGCTAGATCTTCAGATCAAGTAAGCACATTAAAAATCAAGTACGTAAAACAAATACAGTATCGACCAACACACAGTTCTAGAACACTACCCTGTCATGTTGACTATTGTCACCTGATTAGTACCTCACAGGAAACAAGCAATACCTTCCCTTAATTCACCCTTTTACGGCTGAAAGAATCTCTGATCCTCGTGATAGAAGACTGCAACAACACAAACCCAGTGTAATCCCACAAGTGGGGTCTGGAGAGGGTAGAGTGTATGCAGACCTTACTCCTACCTTGAAAGGAAGAGATGTTGTTTCCTATAGATCCTCGGCTCATATTAAAAGAGATTGAAAAAGAAATAACGAAAGTGAAGAAATCATGGCAAAATACGGTAGATAGCATGACAAAACATTCAGGAAAAAAAAAGGAACAAAATAGTGCAATAATCAAGTACAAGAGACAAGTAGATAGATAGGAACAAAAATCAAAGGACAATAAACTGCATGAAATACTACGGCTACTGGTATACAAGGATAAACAAGAAAATGCTCTACCTCTACTACCTACTAACCTTCTACCATAATTTGTGTCCTCCACAACCTTTTATCTAAGGTCATGTCCTCGGTAAGCTGCAACTGTATCATGTTATGTCTGATCACCTCATGATAAAAAATTAAATGAAGAAAAACTCTCTGCATTCGTGTGATGAAAAACAATGTGCTACTTGATTCAGAGTACAAATTTGATAAGCTGGCTACAATAAAGACCAAGCTTTGCTGATGAGAAATTGAGATGACTACAATAAAGACCAAGCTTTACTGATGAGAAATTGAGATGACTACAATAAAGACCAAGCTAGCTTACGAAAAATGCCTAAATTTCACACTAATCCGTGATACTTCTCTTAACCAAGAAACTACGATGGCATCAAAAACCTTCAAATCCACATGTCTACAAAGTTTAGAAATAAGTAAGTGCATTCATATTGAAATAGTGATAAGTTAACTGCATCACCAAGCTAATAAAAAATACACTTCCTTCCGCTCCGTAAGGGTGCTTATTGCCAGCTCCCCACTTCTGAGTTGCAGCGGCTGATTTTTCCCATCAAAAGCTTTTATTTCTTTTAATTGACTATGCCAAGGCTTGCTTCTTTGAGAAGAAGAATGATTCAGACTCTTCATATACATTAAACAATCGATGAAACGTTTATTCATTCCAACAGTTGATGATAGGTTGAGTCTCCTAGGATGAATTGGGCATTCCATAGTCCGACATATAATGTCGACATCTAAAATGTCCACTTGCGGGGTAGCAACTAGGTGGTGCAGCTGCAAATCTTTCATGTTGATCTCATTACATTCTTTAAGATAAAGGTAAACTTGAGACGAAGAGGTCAAATTTGACAGGAACTTCTTCAACTTACAAAACCATGCCGCATTTAAATTGTTGTAGCACTTGAGAACAATTTTTGAGTGCGTCAATCGGCTTGAGCCACTTGCCATTTTAAGTTCAGGAATTTGATTTCCAATATACTCAAGTGATACCAAATTTGAAGAATCAATATCTGTTACGCCCTCACAATACCGAATCTTCAAGACCTTCAGGGATTGAAATCTAGAAATAAGGTTATCGAGAAATCCATTAGATATCCTCACATTTTCTAGCTCTAAAGATTTCAGATTCTGACATTCAACAACATCAATTTTTTTTGATAAAAGGCCATAAATAGAATAAGACAAGTGTTCAAGAGTTGGTGCTTGGATTTTAACACGTTGGTTTCTAAATACCCTTATGGAAATTGACTTGATCTTTTGAGGATTCAAAAGCTCAATCTTTCCCAACCCCGAACAACGCTCAAGGATGAAAGAAACAATAAAGGGACAACTATTAAGTAGAGTCTTAAGCACGTTTTCATCTAAACTTAGATCAGAAAGAGAAAGTTTTCTCAAAGAATGACAGTTCACCACACCGCTATATAATGAAACATGCATCAGATCACAACCACTCAGAACCAGTTCTCTTAAAGATTTTCCTGCCAAGACTTTGATAATAGGAAAAGGGTATGATGGAGTCAAGCCGTAAGGATTTCCATACACTATATCTTTTACACCATTCTGAAGAGTGATGTCAAGCCACTTATCAATCGGAGGGAAAAACTGATCACTAGAATTAAATCTTAAATGGTTTGAGAATTCAAACTTGTCAATAGGGATTTTTTCGTCCCTATATCTCTCCATGATTGCGTCCACTAGTTTTGCGCCTTTGAAATTATATTCAAAGGTGAATTTTAAGTTGGGAAGAGTCAACCAGGCTTGTAACCATGTTTTGGAGAGAAATCTCATCCGAGAAGCCTGTTCATAACTAAGACAACAAAGTATTTTGTGAATGAGGTATTCAGATAATATGTCTGCTGTGGCCATGTTTTAAGAACCCTAATGTGAATTTATGTGATCAAGGCAAAAGTTCAGTTCGGACTCCACTAGTTATGTGGTAAAAGGCATAACTTAGTTCCTAAGATCATGAAGGCTCGAACTATTTTTTGCTAGCGTTGAAACATGGACAGAAGGAAAGAGGAAGACCAAGAAGCAAAGAATAGAACCTGTGTCAAGGGAGGCAAAAGTTCAATTTCAGAACTCACAAGGAAAGAGTCATGTTTTGAAAGAACCCTAATGTGAATTATATGGCAATTTATAATTAGCGTATTATGAGAATCCTACTTCTAATATATCACTCAACTATGTGAAATTAATTAGCAAAGTAACTAAACTTAGTTTTGTATCAATGAAGTCACTCAACTTATAGTTTTTTTATCAATAAAGTCATTCTTATGACTTTTCTCTTGCAAAATCACTCTACAAGATTTGTCATAAAAAACAATTCTAATTTAATTTGATGAAATAAATTAATTTTTTATGTGATATAAATATAAACCCCATAAATAATAAAATATTAAAAGACCCAATATTAAAATACTGCCTATTACCATTGCCTCACAAAAATAATTAAAAAAAGAAGAAAAAATTATCTCAAGTCACAATTATACAAAATACGTTTGTATAAAATATGAATTTTATTTTTATTTGAATTGAAAATTCGTCAAAGAGGTTTCTTTTCAAATACCATTTTTTTCAAATAAATTTCAATACTTCCAAAGTTTTGAATATTGAGAATGTGATTAATATAAATAAAATTTTACTAAAGTTTTAAATTACTGAATATTAAAAGCTCTTATATAATTCAAATAAGAAACAATTAATGTCCAAAATAATTTTTAGCAAAAAATTTATGCAAAAATTTACCGCAAGTCATTTGAAACTAAAATATGTTATGAATATTGATATCATTTTATTAATCTAATGTTTAAGTTATGGAGTATAGAAATTGATATAGGAAAAAAAGTTAATGGCTTATTCATTTGAAATTAGAATTTGTCATCAAACATTAATATGAAGTATTATTGTATTGAAGTGGTAATTAAATTGTTGCTTTTAAACAGAAAACACAAGCTCTATTTTTGAGCAATATATGGTGCACAATTTAATTTATTATAGCATATTCAAGCAGTAATAAAAAAAGTGATAATTTTGTTGAAATATTTGTCTAAAATCTGATGCATAATTGATTTATGGAAATATTTTATTATTATGAGAATTTAATTTGATATTTTGATCTATTAAACTTGCGGGTGGATTGGGTCTTTCAATATTTTATTATATATGAGATTCATATTTATATAACATAACAATTAATTTATTTTGTCAAATTGAAACTTTTTATGACAAATTTTGTAGAGTGAGTGATCTTATTGATATAAAACTTGAAGTTGAGTGATTTTATTGATACAAAACTAAGTTCAATGACTTTACTAAATAATTTCACATACTTGAGTGACCTTTTGAGATATTTACTCAATAGTCAACCTCCTTGTTAAACGCTCTGAATCCAGTTTTTCCCTCCAAAGACTCTATTTTAGATTCGTATTTAAAAAGGTTTTCGTCATTCATAAATCTTAAACTCTCTTCATCGTCTGTTATGGTTATCGTCATGCTCGATTCCTCTCCCTCACGGCCTCACCTTAACGAAACTTAATCTGTTTTACTTGCATCCATTGACATGCATGGTTGATGCGATGTCCATATTCATTGTAGAGGTGCATTTGTTATTTCTTTTCATTTTACATTCTATTTATAATCAAATATAGATTAGAATTTTGTGAATTCTATCTGCTAATCTATTTAATTAAAGTCCTATCGCACTTCTAATTAAAGTTCTACTGAAATATATTGTTTGAAACAATTTCCAAAAACCATGTTATGAGTCTGTTCTGCTTATCATACTTAGCCAAGATGTAACAAATCCATGTTCTTCACTATATGATTAAGAACGCGAACACAAGCAACACTCAAATTAGTGGGGATGAGAAACTTAGACTCTAAGAAAGGAGATGAGAGGATCTACTAGACATTTCTTTCTCAACAATTTTACATACCTAATTTCATCTAGCCTACAACTATTTATTAGTCTTCCATTTGCCCAATTCCTCAGTGACGTGCCTCTATCCCCGGGTCCCATATGTAATTGACCACTTTACCAAAATTGCCCTCTACCAAGTTCACAACAATACTCCCGTTCTCAAAGAGAACCTTGTCCTCAAGGTTCGAATAGACAAATAACAATGCACAAAACGTGTTGGCACTTAGAGGAATGAGGCTCTCTTTAAGCATTTCAGTCACTATCCGCTCCATCATTTGTTTACTGCATGACTCTCTCACCTGTGCACGTATAGCTAATAGCAACATCACTTCAGCTAGACTATAGGTTTCAGTTTTAGCATTCAGAAACCAATCTAGCAATTCAACTCGAATGCAATGTGTAGTCATAGTAGTCACTGTGACATAATAAATGCCTTCATCAACATAATGAGGAACTACCTTGTTCATCTTTTGGCGTCACGATTTTTCTAGGTGACATCAGTTGGCTCATAAGAGATAATATATCTTGTCCGCCTGGTGGTTGTGCACTTGCAGCATCAAGATCATGCAATATAACGCCTTCGGCAAGTCCAAGGGAAATATCCTTGCATTAGGTAAATCTCCGGTAGACATTGCGGCAGATGCTTGTTTCATCCTGTTGGCTGGTTCAGAATCAGCAATCTCATAGAAATTTGACTTACGTTGCAGATCAACAAAGGTTCGTTTCTGATTTTGGCATACATGTAAATGCCAGGACTGTCATCATAGGCTTGGAAAATGGAAGCCTGACTAATTAGGAAAAATGTTTTGCAGATCAAAAAACAGTGAACACAATTGAAAGATTTATTGGTAAATCATGACAACATTAGTACAGGCAGACTTAGCTTTGCTTTCGAGAAGTCCAACGATTAACTGGTACATCTGAATGTACCAGACATAGAGATCACTAATTCCCAGTTTCAGCCCATCATCATCCCAAGTCCCTACGAGTTTATCGCTTAGTCCTTCAACTCGTCCAAATAAACGAGCTTCTCCACCCATTGATATGATAAATAAAGTGGACGAAGAGAAAGCCAACAAAGAAAGTCATGCTGCAGAACCAGAGTTACTCACCTTGTTCCCTTTAATTTCCCCTCGTGAAACAATGAGTTGAATGATTTTGTGAAATATTTCATTAAGAAACTGATTTTGCAGTTCTTCCTCTTAATCTCACATTTTTCAGCAAATATTATTATATACCTAGATGCACAAATTATGTCTTTACTTGCAGTATCATGAACTCCCATTCGAAGTTCACTATAGAATAGTGACTCAAATTCAGCACAACTTTCAGTACTTAACAGAGGCTAGATATTTTGAAAGTGAAAGAATTTAAAGTAAGTGCATTCAAATTGATGTAAAAAAATAAACTATACTGACAAATAAATTAATAAAGTTTAGAAATAAGTAAGTGCATTCAAATTGAAATAGTGATAAGTTAACTGCATCACCAATCTAACAAAAAATACACTTCCTTCCACTCCATAAGAGTGCTTATTGCAAGCTCCCCACTTCTGAGTGGCAGAGGCTGATTTTTCCCATCAAAAGCTTTTATTTCTTTTAATTGACTATGCCAAGGCTTGCTTCTTTGAGAAAAAGAATGACTCAGACTCATGAAACATTTATTCATTCCAGCAGTTGATATTAGGTTGAGTCTCCTAGGATGACAACTCCATAGCAAAGCATCCACAAACGTTGGGCACTCCACAGCCTGACATCTAATGTCAACATTTAAAATGTCCACTTGCGGGGTAGCAACTAGGTGGTGCAGTTGCAAATCTTTCATGTTGATCTCTTTGCATTCGTAAAAATCAATGGAAACTTGAGATGAAGAGGTCAAATTTGATAGAAACTTCCTCAACTTACTAAACCATGCAGCATTCAAATTGGTGGAGCATTTAAGAACGAGTTTTGAGTGCTTCAATTGGCTTGACTTACTTGCCATTTTAAGTTGAGGAATTTGATCGCCCTTATACTCAAGTGATACCAAATTTGAAGAATCAATATCCCTTATGCCCTTGCAATCCCGAATCTTCAAGACCTTCAGGGATTGAGATCTAGAAATAAGGTTATCGAGAAATCCATCAGATATCCTCGCATTTTTTAGCTCTAAAGATTTCAGATTCTGACATTCAACCGCATCCAATTTTTCTAAATTCCGATCAAAATAGCTACAATGATCAGAATAAGACAAGTGTTCAAGAGTTGGTGCTTGGATTTTAACACGTTGGCTTCTAATTGCTTTTATGGAAATTGACTTGATCTTTTGAAGATTCAAAAGTTCAATCTTTCTCAACCCCGAACAATGCTCAAGGATGAAAGAGACAATCAAGGGACAGCTATTAAGTAGAGTCTCAAGCATGTTTTCATTTAATCTTACATAAGACAGAGAAAGCTTTCTCAAAGAATGGCAGTTCGTGTCACCAATACTAGATAATGAAACATGCATGAGATTACAACCACTCAGAACCAATTCTCTTAAAGATTTTGCTGCCAAGACTTTGATAATAGGAAAAGGGTATGATGGAGTCAAGCTGTAAGTATATTCATATACTATATCTTTTACACCATTCTGAAGAGCGATGTCAAACCACTTATCAATCCGAGGGAAAAAATGATCACTAGAATAGGATTAAAAGGTTTAAGAATTCAAACTTGTCAATAGGGATTTTATCGTCCCTGTATCTCTCCATGATTGCGTCCACCACTATTTCTGCGCCATTGAATGTGAATATTAAGTTGGGAAGAGTCAACCAGGCTTGTAGCCATGTTTTCGAGACAATTCTCATCCGGGAAGCATCTTCATAACTAAGATAACAGAGTATTTTGTGAATAAGGCATTCGGACAATATGTCTGTTGTGGCCATGTTTTGAAAGAACCCTAATGTGAATTATATGACAATTTATAAGACCGCATATATTCTAATGTGAGGCGGCTTATTTATTTTCTTGACTGATAATTGGAATATTAATATGTAAAAAAATTTAGTAGTGAATTTATAAATATCAATCTATTCCATGAATAAGATTTTACAATTTAACATGGGATCAAATCCCCCAAGTTAAAAATTAGATTACGAAAATGTCCATCAGAAGTTGAATGACCGTTTTGCCCTTTGATCATATATTGTTCCTTCAATACTACCGTACAAAAGAGTAAATACACTATCAAATAAGAAAGTTTAGGCATAATTAAAGCATATTCATGGTATATGAACATGGATATAGGGAGAAAACTAGTAATTTAATGGGAACAAACACCTGAAAAAAGTATGTTTTATCTTATAGGATAAGTCTTGATCCGTTAAAATTTTGACTCATTCAGTCCTGTTTTATTTGGTATTATTTAAAAGTTTGTCCGTCTTGCCCCATGCTATCAAGCCCTGCCATACCCCACTCAGCCCCTTTACACGAAATGTTGATATGGATCGAAAAAGAATGGTTCAGATAAAGCTATTATTGGAAGCTAAATGTCGATTCCGAAGCAACGGTGGACACAAAAGAGCCATCTTCACAACAGACACACACACTAAAAGTTCCACTTTCAAGTGTAAAAGTTTTTAAATTGAAACTTAGTTTTATCAAAATAATATCTTTTTTCGATCTTATGTCAATTCCCTTTCACTATTTTTTGGTGTTATGGTGCTTTCATTTAATTTACATTGGTAATATTCTCAATATTTTAAGTTCTTATATGAATCTACTTTTTTGTTATTCTTAATGTTGGAATATAGAAAAGAAGATCATTTCGCAAATTTAATGAGCTAGTTTATTCACACGCGGGCAAATTTCCTATTAAAATTGAGTTAGACTCAAGGTTCATTTAACATGATATCAGAGTCTCCCAACCCTCCCCCCCCCCTCGATGTGGGCCCCGGATAGATCGTCCACGCCCTACAGGGACCGGTCCTAGGATCGGACAGAGTCGGGCATACTTGTGATGAAAGAAGAGTCCCACACCAATGATGGACGGTGTCCTGAATTTTCTTAGGCTTGGACAATCTTTTCCTTTAAACTAGATTTTGAGGTTGAATTAGACTCAAAGTCCATTTAACACGGTGTCTTTTAATAAGAAGGAATCTTAATCCTCTGTATTGACTCAAAAAAAGAGGATTTTTTTTAGATGGCTCTGTGTTGTGCATTATTTCTTGAAATGTGAATCAAAGTAGTATTCTCTCTGTTTCATATTAGTTGGTCACTTTTCTTTTTACACGCATGTTAATTAAGAAATCATAAATAAAAAGGTAGATTTACTAATTCACCCCTGAAGAAACTTCTTTGGAACTTTACAAGCAAGTGTGAACACTTTAAAAAAGAATTAATTGCAAGGTTAATATGAGAAAAATTTAATTAATGCTTTCTTGATTTAGTAAAGTGACCAACTAATATGAGATAACTATTTTTAGTATAGTGGTCAACTAATATGAGACAGAGGGAGTATGACTTTGGAGAATGGAAAATCCACATAAAGATTCTTTGTGCACTTAATTTCAAGAATCAAAAATTGGACAAAGAATAAGTCTCTAATGAGACTTATTATTAGTGGACTTACAACTTTACAGCTCTACTGGAAAAGGAAAGGTTCTAACATTTACATCTTAATATTTTCCCTCTTTGTGTGTCTTCTATTGGAATTGGAAATCTTTCATTTTTCATTTTTCAAAAAGTTCTTCTTTGATTTTAGTTTGATTAGTAAGAATGGAAAGAGGAAAAGAAAACGAAGGACAAACAGAGAAAGGGGAACTAAACAACTCATTGGTATGTCATACAATTTTTATTCTTTTCATTTTCACATAATTAATTTAGTCTTGTCCGCCCAAAGGCCAAAGCCACTCAAGCATCGGCTTTAGGCCTCTCACATTTTGAGGCCCCATTAGTTTTATATTTATTTTTTGTTCAAAGTATATTTACTTTCTTAAGGAAAATACAAAACAAGATGCTTATATGGAAAAAAAAGTACATATTAAACATGCGATTAACAACATTTAACTCAAAAAGCTAGTAAAATAGACTTAAATTAAGATAGACATGCGAATTTTTCTTTTCTAAAAGAAGCGTAAGGCCTCTTACAAAGTCTGGCTCTAGGCCACAAATGTTACTAAGCCGACCCTGCTTATAAGTATGTTTGCTTCTTTATGGAGCTTAATCGACTTAAACATGTTAATCATCTTGAAAAAAAAAAGTTTCATGTAGTTTCTATATAAGAAAAATGATTTTTTTTTCATCGGGTTCAGTTGTTTTAAGGGCAGAGATTCAAATTGGGTAACATGTCATTTTTTATGGTTGGATTTGATGTGCAAAATAGTGCTTATAATGATGTGGTACTTGGGCCTAACTCAACCCCAAAAATTGTCTCAAGACTAGGGGATTGCGCAAGTCCATATAAGAAGACCATCAGACCATTCTCCAACCAGTGTGCGACTCTAACCCAATAGTGTTGAAAATCAAATGACTATCTCTGCTATGTATTCATTTGTCATCGATTTTGTATTAAAACATCTGTTCTAGTTAATATACTTCTTCAGTGCACTGAGTAGATCAGTAGAAATTCTTTATTGACATGCTTGCTTTATGAGTTTGTCTATGTTTAGCTGCCTGTTGTAATTTAGAGGAAAGTTATCATGGACAATTTGAAACAACATTTGGTCTTTTTGGCAGGTGTCATCCGTTGTACTTCGCGAGGACATTATCAATCTTCTAGATTTCATAGAGAGGTTAAATAATGGACGTGTACAAATTTCAGTTCTTAGCATGGATCAAATTGAAGAGCTAACAATTCTGTCCGCATTTGTTCATCAATATTACTATTTCTTTTCGGAAAGTTGTAATGCCCAAATCATGTCTTGCATATCAAATGAGATTCATGATCTGGTTCAGTCACTTTTTCATCAGAGTGGAGAAGACATGCTGGTTAAATTAAAGGATCATGATGTTCCTCGCCTCCTGGAAAATATCAAAAGTTGCATTAGCTCACATAGCTATGCTGAATCAAGTCGTGTGACCATGACCGAGGGTAATTTGGTTGAACTTTTGGATGCCATCCTCATGTATCTCCAATATCTACCCAAGTGTTGTTCTGAGTTGATTTTACCATCAATGACTCGATATGAGCTTCTTCAGAATATCTACCCAACTGTTTAAGAGATTTCCATGGGTTGAAAGTAAATGGTTGGGTCGAGTATGAGACAATCGAATATGTCTTACCTCAGATTCAACTTATGGCTCAGAGAGTAGTAAACTTCTGTTTTACTCTCTTGGATTATCGACTTGATGGATTAGACAAATCAGATGTCTCTCGATTTAATTCCAAGCTAGCTAATCTACTTATGGAGGTTATTCCTGTTGAACTGGAGGTTATGGACATATGTTAAACAATCGTGAAAGCTTCAAAGTCGGCAGAAGTTGGACTCTTCAATAAGCAGCTCCTAGAAGCCTCTCCAGACATTCTTAGAGAATCTCTGATTCATCTACAACAGCACATGGTCAATGCTGTTACTCCAAGCATTTCAACGTGCAACATTCATGTCATGATAGAGTTCCTATTGATTATTCTTTCTGATGTGCCCAAGGACGTTATTCTTCATGACAAATTGTTTGTTCTCTTGGCACGTGTTGGAGCACTTACCAAGGAGGTATTCATTCTTGTTCACAACTTAGAAGAGAACTCAAGAAATGAAGAGAATATGAATGGAACAAGCGGTGCAAGTCTAAACTTGCTGGAAAATATTGAAATCCTTAAGGAAGATCTCAAGAATGTTTTCTTGAAAGCCCCTGGAGACTCATCTCGGCTTTGCTTCCCCTTGAGTGATGGACCACTCTTCATGACTCTTCTACTCAGAAACTTAAACGACTTGCTCAATTCCAATGCTTATTCAGTTGCTTTGATAAAAGAAGAAATCGGTCGGGTGAAAGAAGACCTAGAACTCATAAGATCATTCTTCGGGAAAGTTGAGCAAGAATTGAATAGAAATCTCTGGGCCCGTGTTCTAGATGTGGCATATGCGGCGGAACATGCTATCAACTCTATTATTGTCAGAGATCATGGTCTGTTGCAGCTTGTTTTCTTACTTCCTGATACCGTAGAACAGATCAAGCTTGTCAAAAAAGAGGTACAAGAGAAGATCTCCAAGAACACGAGTATCATTTTTGCAAACTCTCCCAACAAGCCAGTTGAAAACAAGTCATCAATAGCTGGTAAAATAATTGTAGGTTTTGAGGAGGAGACAGAGTGGATAATTAGGAAGCTCACAAGCGGACCAACTGAGATAGATGTCATTTCCATAGTCGGCATGCCAGGGCTTGGAAAAACTACTTTGGCTTATGGAGTATATAATGATAAGTCTGTTGTTGGTCATTTCGACGTTCGTGCTTGGTGCACAGTCGACCAGGAACATAATGAGAAAAAGTTGTTGCAGAAAATTTTCAATCAAGTTATTGGTTCGAAAGAAAGATTCAGTGAGGATTACATAGAGGATGACGTTGCTGATAAGCTATGAAAACAACTGTTTGGAAAGAGGTACCTTGTTGTCTTGGATGACTTGTGGGATACTGCAACATGGGATGAGCTAACAAGACCTTTTCCATCTGAATTTCAGAAAGGAAACAGGGTTATTTTAACAAGTCGAAAAAAGGAAGTGGCTTTGCATGGAAAATGCCACAGTGATCCTCTTGATCTTTGATTGCTAAGACCCGAAAAAAGTTGGGAGTTATTAGAGAAAAGGGTATTCGGAGAAGAATGTTGCCCTGATGAACTAAAAGATGTTGGTGAAAAAATAGCCCAAAAGTGTGATGGGCTTCCGTTGGTACTTGATTTGATCGGTGGAGTCATTTCAAGGAAGGAAAAGAAAGAGGCTTTGTGGCTTGAAGTTCTCAATAATTTGAGTTCTTTATTTTTAAGGATGAAGAGGAAGTGGTGAAGGTTATACAATTAAGCTATGACCATTTGTCAGATCATTTAAAGTCGTGCTTTCTGTACCTTGCAAGTTATCCAAAGGACAAAGATATGATGATCTCTGGAGTTGAAAGATTTATGGAGTGCTCAAGGACTTGTGGAACCAACTGAGTTGAAGAGTGTGGAAGAAGTAATGGAGGTTTATGTGGATGAGTTAATTTCTAGTAGCTTAGTATTAGTGAGAGGTGGTAGCAAAAAGAGATGCCAAATTCATGATCTTGTGCATGATTTTTGTTCGATAAAAGCTAGAAAGGAAAAGTTGTTTGACTTCACGAGTTCAAGTGCTTTGTCTTCCTCCTCCTCTTCTTCTTCTTCTTATTCTTCTTCAGATCCGATGCTACGTGGGATGACCATTCATTATGATGAACATCTTCATTCGAATGAAATTCCTTTCCTGTTCAATCCAGAAAAGAAAAATCCTTCTGCTAAACACCTTCTCTCTTTGAAGATACACGTGAATCGTGAATATCTGTCTAACAATGTCCTTCCCTATAACTGTCACTTAAGACATCTGAGGCTTCTTAAAATGTTAGACTTGACGGATGTAAATTTGACAGGTTCTTTGCTGAATGAAATAGGCATGCTTGTTCATTTGAGGTGCTTAATCATTCGGATGAAGGCAAAAGCTCTCCCTCCGTCATTTTCAAACCTATGGAATCTAGAAACTCTGGTGGTGAGGGATGCTGGACCAGACATGGTCTTATCACCTAGTATCTGGAGTCTTGCAAAGCTACGACATGTGTCCATCTATAATTGTTCTGTCTTTGATTCAGATATCGACAAACCAACAAAGTTGGAGAATCTGACAACATTAAATTTTTTCAACATTTCCTGTTCGGTAGACTCAGAGGATATTTTCAAAAGGTTTCCCAATCTTCGAACCCTTGGATTCTGCTTCAATGAACCAATGGATTGTTCAGCAGAGCAGATTTATTTTCCAAGATTAGATGTCCTTAATAAACTTGAAAAAGTTTCCGCATTTTTCAAGTGCAGTGAGAATACACATGTACATAAGTTTGATTTTCATTTCCCTGCGAGCTTGAAAGAACTGGAATTGAATGGGTTCGATCTGACATCAGATGCACTGTCGAGAATTGGGAGATCACTACCCAACCTTCAAAAGCTGGGACTAGTAAGGGCAGACATCCATGGGGGAAAAGAATGGAACATGGAAGAAGTCACCTTTGAGAATCTCAAATCTCTAAAATTGGATAATATGTCTTTTTCTGAATGGCAGGTTACAGATCAATCCTTTCCCGTGCTCGAGGAATTACTTATATATTATTGTACTAAGCTTATAGAGATCCCAGAGAGTTTTGGGGATATTCTTTCGTTAAAGTTTATCTCAGTGTGGGGAAGCCCTCAGCTTATAGAGTCGGCCCTCAAGATTAAGGAATGTGTTGCAGAAACGATGGGAGAAGACAAGCTTGAGGTACACTACAGAGGTATACTATTTTAGAATATGTGATTTCATTAACTTGTTTCGTACATTAAATTCCCTTTTAGAATATGTTTTTCCAGTATTGCTTTTAACTTATATAATATTCTTTGCAGTGAGAGAGCGGTTGACCAGAATATTAATCTCTAGAGACCTCATATGATGAATTTACCACCAACCAAACAAAAAGAGAAGGGGCACTATTACATTAGCAAAAAATATCAGAGAAAATTGGTTGTATTCTTTTACACATTACACCATTTCTTTCTTGTAGAAAAAAAAGATTGTTATGCCGAGAGTGAGCATACTACTTTGTGAAATCCAGCCCATAGTTAAACAACAACGACACACCCAGTGTAACCCCATAACTGGGGTCAGGGAACGGTGGTGTATTCATTACTTTTGAGAAGGTAGAGAGGTTATTTTCGATAGACCTTCCTGTGAATAGAGTTCAATTTTCTTTTGATAAAGTTGTCTGTTTCACACCATATTTTTCAATTTTCATCATTGAACAGGATATTGATGTTAGAATTTGAGATTTAAAGAGAAGGAAAAGATAAGGTTCAGCAGAACCTCTTTATCATTCATACTTCATATTACAAAAAAGGCATACATATAGCTACATAAGCTTTCAAAAGTCAATAGAGGACCATACCTCCAACTACTCTTACAAGACACATTCCATAAAATAAGGACAGTCATTCCTTTACAACTAAACATAATATTTTAAAAAAGGAACTATTAAACAAAAGACTATTAAGAATATCCCATGCATATTTTCTCTGAGAAATGAAGATTCCATCAGTAGCTTGATGAACCTCCATTCCGAGAAAGTAATTCATTTCACCCAAATCTGACATTTCAAACTTGGTCTCCATTTCTTGCTTGAACTGATTCACCATAGCTTCATTGCTTCATGTTAATAGAAGATCATCAACATAGAGTGACAGCACAACCACATCTCCGCCTTTAGCCTTCTTCACATATAAAGTGGCTTCATTTTCACTTCTCTTGAAGCCACAATGGATGAGATGAGCATCAATCTTACTGTACCAGGCCCGAGGAGCCTGCTTTAATCCATACAGTGCCTTATGTAGCCTGTAGACTTTATCTTCCATTCCTGCAACTTGAAAGCCTTCCGGTTGGTCGACATAAATCTCCTCCTGCAATAGTCCATTTAAGAATGCTGATTTCACATCCAGATGATACAACTTCCAATTTGATTGAGATGCCAAAGCAAATAGAAGCCTTATTGTATCATGTCTTGCAACAGGTGCAAATGTGTCTCCATAATCCAGACCTACAACATGCGCATAACCTTTCACAACAAGCCTTGCTTTGTATTTATAAACTGAACCATCTGGATTTAGTTTGGTTCTATAAACCCATTTCACTCCTATTACATGTCTGTCTTTGGGTTTATCAACCAGCGTCCAAGTGTCATTCTTCTCTATCATACCAATCTCCTCCTTCATAGCTTCAATCCAAACTTCATGTCTTGATTCTTCTTGATAGGTATTGGGTTCCGAGATTGCAACATTGCATCTTTCATATATTTCAGAAAGGGACCTTGTCTTCAAAATTGGCGAATCAAGTGAGGATTCCCCGTCAGATTCGTCATCTTCTTCCAGATTTTCAGAGCCAAATGATTGTGTTGCAGGCAGCGGATGCACGTTCTGAAAACCTATATTTTCTTTCTCAACATGCTCCTTATCCCAGTTCCAGTAAGCATGCTCATCCACTACTACATCTCTTCTGATGGAAATAGTTTTTGTTTGCAAGTTGAAAACTCTATAACCCTTGGCTTGCAATGAATAACGAATAAAGATCCCCATTTCACCTTTCGGTTCAAGTTTGCTTCTTTTGACTGAAGGAACATGAGAATAGCATATCGAACCAAAGATTTTCAAGTGCTTGGCAGATGGTGTTATTCCACTCCATGCCTCAATAGGAGTTTTTCCATCCACAGCTTTAGTTGGCAGCCTATTTAACAAATAAACTGCAGTAGAAACAGCTTCTGCCCAAAAGATTTGCGGTAGTTTCTTTTCAAGCAACAAACATCTAGCCATTTCAACTACAGTCATGTTCTTCCTCTCCGAGACTCCATTCTGTTCGGGTGAATAACTTACTGTTAGCTTGTGATCAATCCCCACATCTTCGCAATACTTATTGAACTCATTTGAAGTGTATTCACCACCATTGTCCAACCTCAAAGCCTTTAGCTTACAACCACTTTGTCGTTCAGCTAAAGCTCTAAATTTCTTGAAAACTGAAAATACTTGAGACTTGTTACTCAGAAAATACACCCAAGTCATCCTTGTTAAGTCATCAATAAAGAGCACAAAATATTTATTTTGGCCCAAGGATGATGTCTGCATAGGTCCACACACATCAGTATGAACTAGTTCAAGTTTTTTAGTTGCCCTCTAGGTAGCACTTTTAGGAAATGCTTTCCTGTGTACCCTACCCATCTGACATGACTCACAAACTTCTTTAGAAAGTGAGATCTCAGGTAAATCCTTAGCCAAGCCCTTTTCATACATAGACTTTAAAGTAGCATAGTTAAAATGCCCATATCTTTTGTGCCACAACCATGACTCATCCGTACTTGCAAAATTTGCACTATCAAAACTCCCGTCTAACGGAAAAGTTTTATCCACCATTTCTACTTTAACAATCAAACTATCTTCAGAGTCAAAAACCAAACAATGCTTGCCCTTAAAAAATAAGGAATACCCTTTAGACATCATTTGAGCAACACTTAACAGATTACATGCTAAACAGGGAACATACAACACATCATGTATAAACTTTGTACCTTGTTTAGTCTGAAAGGCAATTGAACCCTTTCCATGTGCATCTACTGTTTCACGATTTCCCATCCTCACTTTAGTTTTAATTGACTTGTCAAGTGTGTGAAACAGGAGCTCATTGTGTGACATATGACTCGTACATCCACTGTCTATGAACCATGAGGATTTGTTGGTTGTGTTTCCTCCATGAGAAGCCATAAACAAGCTTTCTTCTTCCTTTTCCGACTCTTCAGTAAAATTTGCTTGTTGCACATGGTGGTGTTGTGGTTGATTCTGCTTGGCTCTACAATTTTTCTCAATATGACCCATTTTTCTACAAAATCTGCATTGAATCGATGGCTTCCCTTTGAACCAACAGTCCTTTTCTTGATGATTGGTTCTTTTACAATGGCTGCAAGGTGGAAACCTTCCTTTCTTTGGAAACTCCTTCCATGGCTTTCCTTTTGCTACTTTATCTCCTTCCATCCTTCTATTGTCCTTCACAGGCTGCTTGCCTTTGTGCTTTGCTTGAAATGCCACTTCTGCTGCTTCTTCATCTCTTATACTTGTTTTTTGTTCTTGGGCTTGCAACTTGCTGATCAGTTCTGCTACTGATAAAGTCTTCAGATCACAAGATTCCTCTATTGCTGAAATCTTGGATTCGAACCTTGCTGGTAAGCTTATCATCATCTTCTCCACCACCTTTGAATCTGGAAAGGTTTCACCAAATAGTCGTATCTTGTTTACAATTTCCAGAAGTTTGCCAGAGTATTCTTTCACAGTATCTCCTTCTTTCATCCTTAACATCTCAAATTCTCTTTTGAGAGTTAAGAGTTTGACAGTCTTCACTCTGTCACTTTCGTCGAACTCCTCCTTTAGCTTCTCCCATGCTTCTTTAGGTGTTTCACAAGCCATTATTCTTTTGAAAATCACTTCTGAAAGTGCTGAATGAAGACATGTGAGAGCCTTTGGTTTCTTGGACTTAGCATCTTCATAAATCTTCATCTGTGCAACAGTTGGGTTTGGTCCAAGCAGAGGGGGATCATCTTCACTTTCAATTGTTTCCCATAGACTAAGAGCTTTGAGATAAGCCTTCATCTTTATCACTCATATGTGATAATTTTCTCTTGTAAACATAGGAGGGCCGCACCCAAGAAGCTGTTGGATGCCATGTTACTGCTGCTCAGCTCTCTCACCTTAGAAGAACTGAAGAAAAAAAACTTATCATTTTGCCTTCACAGATCCCTCAAGAAGAAGGGCTCTTGATACCACTGTTAGAATTTGAGATTTAAAGAGAAGGAAAACATAAGGTTCAGCAGAAGCTCTTTATCATTCATACTTCATATTACAAAAAAGGCATACATATAGCTACATAAGCTTTCAAAAGTCAATAGAGGACCATACCTCCAACTACTCTTACAAGACACATTCCATAAAATAAGGACAGTCATTCCTTTACAACTAAACATAATATTTTAAAAAAGGAACTATTAAACAAAAGACTATCTAGAAAACTCTCATATTCTAACAATTGAAACATATGAAAATAGACACAAGAAAAAACATTAGCAAGTTCTACAACACTACAAACCAGCAACGCCTTCCCTTAATTCACTCACTCTCTTAGATATTGCCAGAGGAAAGAAGTTCACTATTCTATAGTGAGAAATTAAGCTTAGAATAAAGAATCTTATGACTCAAATTCAGCACAACTTTCAGTTCTTAACATCGGTTAGATATTTTGGAAAGTGAAAGATTAATAAAGTTTATAAATGAGAAAGTGCATTCAATTTGAAATATTGATAAATTAACTGTATAACCAATCTAATAAAAAATAAACTTCCTTCCTCTCTGTAAGGGTGCTTTTGAGTTGCCGCGGCTGATTTTTCCTGTCAAAAACTTTTATTTCCTTTAATTGACTATGCCAAGGCTTGCTTCTTTGAGAAGAAGAATGATTCGGATTCTTCATATACATTAAACAATCGATGAAACATTTGTTCATTTCAACAGTTGATGATAGGTTGAGTCTCCTAGGATGGCAACTCCATAGCAAAGCATCCACAAATGTTGGGCACTCCACAGTCTGACATCTAACGTAGACATCTAAAATGTCCACTTGCGGGGTAGCAACTAGGTGGTACAGTTGCAAATCTTTCATGTTGATCTCATTGCATTCTTTAAGATAAAGGAAAACTTGAGACGAAGAGGTCGAATTTGATAGAAACTTCCTCAACTTATAAAACCATGCCGCATTTAAATTGTGGTAGCACTTAAGAACGATTTTTGAGTGCGTCAATTGGCTTGAGTCACTTGCCATTTTAAGTTCAGGAATTTGATTTCCAAAATACTCAAGTGATACCAAATTTGAAGAATCAATATCCGTTACCCCCTCACAATACCGAATCTTCAAGACCTTCAGGGATTGAGATCTAGTAATAATGTTATCGAGAAATCCATCAGACATCCTCACATTTTTTAGCTCTAAAGATTTCAGATTCTGACATTCAACAACATCAAGTTTTTTCAATGAATAGCCATAAATAGAATAAGACAAGTGTTCAAGAGTTGGTGCTTGGATTTTAACACGTTGGTTTCCAAATGCCGTTATGGAAATTGACTTGATCTCTTGAAGATTCAAAAGCTCAATCTTTCCCAACCCCGAACTACGCTCAAGGATGAAAGAGACAATCAAGGGACAGCTATTAAGTAGAGTCTGAAGCATGTTTTCATTTAAACTTACATCAGACAGAGAAAGCTTTCTCAAAGAATGGCAGTACACAGCACCGCTTGATAATGAAACATGCATCAGATCACAACCACTCAGAACCAATTCTCTCAAAGATTTTCCTGCCAAGACTTTGATAATAGGAAAAGGGTATGATCGAGTCAAGTTGCAAGGATTTCCATACACTATATCTTTTACTCCATTCTGAAGAGCGATGTCAAGCCACTTATCTATTCCACGGAAAAATTGATCACTAGAATAGGATCTTAAACAGTTTGAGAATTCAAACTTGTCAATAGGGATTTTGTCATCCCTGTATCTCTCCAAGATTGCATCCACTATTTTGGCATCTTATGAATACTTAACTGTGAATTGTAAGTTGGAAAGAGACAACCAGGCTTGTAACCATGTTTTGGAGAGAAATCTCATCCGGGAAGCTTTTTCATAGCTAAGATAACAGAGTATTTTGTGAATGAGACATTCCGACAATATGTCTGCTGTGGCCATGTTTTGAAAGAACCCTAATGTGAGTTATGTCGTAAAAAGGGTAACTAGTTCCTAAGATCCCAAAGGCTCGAACTACTTTTTGCTAGCTTTGAAACATGGGCAGAAGGAAAGAGGAAGACCAAACAAAGCTGTGGTCAAAGCAAAGAATGGAACTTGTGTCAAGGGAGTCAAAAGTTCAATTTCAAAACCCACGAGGAAAGAGGAAGACCAAACAGAGTCATGTTTTGAAAGAACCCTAATGTGAATTATATGGAAATTATAATAGCGTATTATGAGAATCCTACTACTAATGTGGGTCGGCTAACATATTTATACCTTTATTAAACTCTAAGGGGTCGTTTGGTTGGAAACAAGTTATCCTGGGATTAGTTATCCCACCATGTATATGGAATAAATTATCCCATTACTATAGTATTAATGGTGGATAAATAATTCCGGGACTAACTAATACCTCCAACCAAACGCATGATAAAATAATCCTGAATTTTATCTCGGGACTATTATACCTTATACCTCACACCAAACAACCCCTAACAAATTTAACTCTAAAAATCAACGGGGGGTATCAAATATTCAACGGTTGAATGCTATATATATTTAGTAGACTATTTTAAGGTTCAAAATAGTCAACCTCCTTGTTTAACGCTCTGAATTTAGTTTTTCCCTCCAAAGACTCGATTTTATTTTCGTATTTAAAAAGGTTTTCATATATCATTCATAAATCTTAAACTCTCTTCATCGTCTGTTATGGTTATCGTCATGCTCGATTCTTCTCCCTCACCTTAAAGAAACTAAATTTTTTTTTACTTTCATCCATTGACATGCATGGTTGATGTGATTCCAGGTTCATTACATAGGTGCATTTGTTAATTCTTTTCATTTTATATTCCATTTATAATCAAAAATAGATTAGAATTTTGTGAATTCTATCTGGTAATGTGTTTGATTAAGGTCCTATTGCGCTTCTTCTAATTAAAGTTTTACTGAAATATGTTGTTTGAAACAATTTCCGAAAACCATGTTATGAGTCTATTCTGTTTATCATGTTTAAATTGTTCCCTGTCGATTTGGTATTATTGTGCCTAATGAATGTAAGTGATGGGAGTATCCGTTAGGAATTGCGCTGAATTTCCTGAATTATTTGAATTCTACCACAATTTATTAATTCAAAAAGATTTTCTTGGTGGAAAGGAATTTTCTATATCTATCCTATTTTAGAAGAAGAAGTTTTGAACTTGTATAAATCGAAGATCTTTTCTTCTCATACCATATCATCATAGCATCCACAATGCCATCATTTTGGAGTCTTGTTTATGGTGAGATTATTCTCTCAAAAAAATTGTGCTTTTTATATTAGTTTTCCAACATGTAGGTCAGTTACCACACCATATCAAATATTATGTTTTTTTAGTATAGTTTTTTTTTGTCAGCTGCAAGTTTGCAATTGTCAGCTTCCGCATGACGCCCTGTTATTTCGATCCTGACAGTACCATCATAGGTAATTTCTTGCTAGGATAATGGAAACCTAACTAATTAGGAAATGTTTTGCAGATCAAAAATCAGTGAACACAAATCAGGGAATCAAAGTATAGCAGGAGGCTTATCAAAGGACATGACAACATTTGTACAGGCAGACTTAGCTTGCTTTCGTGAAGTCGTCCAACGATTAACTGGTACATTTGAATGTAGTGATGCAAATTCCAAAAATGCAGCAACAACAAAGACTTCAAAAGCAGAAAAGCAGCCTATATCAAAACTCCATCGCCGCAGACAATTCCAAAGGCCAGACATAGAGATCACTACTTCCCAATTTCAGCCCATCATCATCCCAAGTCCCTATGAGTGGTCCATTCCTCGAAACCACTCAAGTTTATCGCTTGGTCCTTCAACTCGTCCCAATAAACGAGCTTCTCCATCCATTGAGATGATAAATAAAATGGAAGAAGAGAAAGCCATCAAAGAAAGAAGGTTTTACTTGCATCCATCCCCCAGGTCTAAGCATGGAAATGCTGCAGAACCAGGGTTACTCACCTTGTTTCCTTTAATTTCCCCTCGTGAATCAATGGATCGTGACCAATGAGTTGAATGATTTTGTGAAGTATTTCATTAACAAACTGATTTTGCAGTTCTTCCTCTTAATCTCACATTTTTCAGCAAAGAATATTATATTCCTAGACGCGCAAAACATGTCTTTACTTGCAGTAAAGAGAAAAAGGAAACTTTTGCTCATAAACTTCAATTCAAAGTTATAAATTTCTCATGAAAAACGAAAATCCAAGTATCACATGGAATTAGTATTGCAATACTACAGATGATTTTTAGAAGCAAGCAAAAACCAGCCCTGTTTTTTCATTTGAAGGATTCTTGAGGCAAATATGAGACTGTTAAGTTAGAGCTCGGTTTAATATAGTGAGTCGAACAAAGATGCAAAGTAGCCACGAGGATAATACAGGCTTTTCCCACCCTTGGAATGCTTACAAAATGTTTATATCCAAACAAAAAAGATTACTTACTCCTAACCGAGCTGGTTTAGTAATATATGCTTACATATATGGCTCTTTTCCACCGTCAGTCTTTGTCCAGCATAAATCATTCTTACTTTTTATCATTGTTTCACCCGTTGACATCTTCTTGATCACAATATGCATCATCATGGTCAATGTGAGCACGTTCTCCCCCCTTCAAAGTTTTGTTTCATCAGCTTGTGAAGTTGTGAGAGTATTAGTGAACTCTGTGAATGGCACTATACTCTTTCCTGAAGGTGAATCTGCAGAACTTCGGTCTTCCTGGCCACTACGCATTCGAGTTTTGATAAGGTAATGTGCCACAGATTTGTAACCAAGACGCAGTACCTGGAAGCATCTTAACTTCCTTAGGATTGAATGCATCTCACAACTCAAACTTATATACATAAAAGGAGAATCTTTTGTAATTATCAGGCAAGAGATCTAGCCTTTCCTGGTGGAATGAATCAAGAGTAAAAGAGCCAAAGAGGTTCACCTTTCTAAAAATTGTACCAGTTGGTGCATACCCCTTTTCACGCCTGCATCGACTGCAATTGCATATTCCTCGGCAGGCAGGGCAAATCCAGTTTGCGTTTTCATTTGCTTCAGTGACATTCTCTCCATACCTACATAATATGCCAGCTCAAATGATTAGATCCGCGGACATTTCAATAACGTTAGCAAGTTCCTTCTAACTGCAAAATTGTATGCTTCCAAAAGGGAATTCCATTTAATTTTGACAGCGATAGTAAACAAGCTTAAGCTGAAAATCCACAAAACCTTCTAATATTGTAGGCATTAAGATCATCGGAAACTGTAGTTTTGAAGTAACCACTATGGACTATGGTGACATGAATTCAGGATAGAAAACTAGCTACTAAACAGAATACCACAGAAAAAAGGCTAAGAGGATCTCAAAGAGTTATCACCTCGTGTACAGACAATCTCCACAGAATTGTCCTTGAACCAGCTTGCAGTTCTTGCACTCAGTGTGTTGACCAAGAGTTTTTTGCCTGCAATTGAATCAAATATTTTGAGAAATTCACAAATTAATATCAAGTAATAAACTGAAACAATAGAAGGTTAGATTGACTGCCAGTTGATTGTAAAAAGAAGGATGTTTTTCATGAAGTTGGCAGCAGAACTTATTGTTTTACAAAATTCTAAGTGCTGATCGGAAAAAGTAAATGCCAAATCAGAGTAACACTGCAAAAATGTATTAATAATGAACACCTAATTTGCTATCTCTTTACGACAAATATCATGAAACAAAATGGTATGCATGCTTGTGGACTTTAGATTTGCCAACTGTACAGATTTCTTTAACTATATTCATGCCAGAAGTTCAAAAATGATATTATATTCAATCTTAACAAACCATGTGCTCTAAGATAGCTTCCACAATGGCAAGAAAAGCTTAAGTTATTCATACTAAACAGAGAAGAGATATTTTGATCAGACAACATAGGTTTGGCCGTCTTTGTTATCCCATAAAGGAGGCCTAAATTAGCGATGTATATTCTAAGAAACTGTACTCGGGGAACATATATGACTAAATGCTAATTCACCTTAGTTATCTTAAGCAGCAGAATCTGTATATATATTGTGTATTTCTGAGAACTTTGTATTTTGAGAGCTTTTGCATTTGTAACGGATTCAAATCAATCAGAAAATAAGCCAATGAATATGAATTTAGATTCATATAAAATTACTTGGTGATTCAATTTTTACCTGGAAGGCTTTCATTAACTTACTGTTAATTGAATGATTTCCCCACCCTAAATGTTTTCAGCTTCTCACATAATGTTGATTGTATGAGTGTCCACAGAGGATCTTCCTTATTACTTTGAGGCTTCTTCCTGGTGAAACTAAAATGATCAAAATGTTGATTGTATGAGTGTCCACAGAGGATCTTCCTTATTACTTTGAGGCTTCTTCCTGGTGAAACTAAAATGATTTTTTGTCCTTCCATAAGAATCGTGATTCTTTGTATCAAGACTTGAAGTTCATTATTCAAATTTAGCATACTACTAAGTTTTCTCTTCAGATTCTTTTGCAAGAACAAAGACCGGGAATGCTAAACAATCCCTATATAGGCAATAAGATACTACCTGTTATTTCCTTGGAGCACAATTCCCCTGCTTTTGCATAATACACACTAAATCAAACTCCTAATTATCTTCAGGATTATCTTATTTCATCTTCAAATACATCACAAATGCAAATTGTTTTCTATGTATTGCGTAAAACAGCACCTTAGGAAAGAAATAAGCAATAAAACAACAGAAAACAGACGGTGAGTGAAAATGTTTAGACCTGCACTGATGGCATGACTTGCCCTTATCAGGATCATATATGCGCTGGCCATCTTCATCATAACCGTCAACAGAGAGAACCCAAGCATTCTGGCAATCACCTAAAAGCTTTTCATGTTCCTCTGTGTAGACTTCAGGGTTTTCACCTTCTGGTATATTAATCTCCATATCCTCTGTTGATATCTTCTCCGCCTTGGGAATCTTCTTTTCTTTGTAACTAACTGCAGGCTTATCCTTCAACCTGAAAACATGTAAACATCAATTGATAAAGAACATCTTTCAAGATTAGAGAAGGGAGATCAAGAAAGGTTTTACTAGAATGAAAGACCATCTCCACGAGAGACATTCCACAAAAATGTGACCATAGGAAAAACCCATACACAGACTGAACATAAGCAAGCATTTGTTTGGTTTCATGAAATATAAACAGAAAGTTAGGAAAAAATACAGACCTTCGCAATTTTCTTTTCCCTTTTTCTCGATGAGTCAAATATATCTATCATATTTAGATATGCTAGTAGTGTATACCCTTATCACACCTTAATCAGGCCTAAGTAGCAAAACTATCACTTGTTGGTTGGTTGGTAATATTTTCTTCAGAGAAATATTTTACCCACGAAAAGTAGACATTTTCTTCACAAGTATCACAATCTTTTTCCACCCTTCCACAAGAAAGAATGTGGCCAACCTTTGATACTAAAAACTCCAACCAACACCAAGTGACATGGCCAGGATTTTCACTAAAGGAGTTCAAAATATGTAGAAGTAAATACACAAGAAGCCGAAGTGGGTTCAGCATCTACTATATATACATACAAAATAATTTTAATCATGCATAAACAGTATAGTTTTCTGCCCCCTCAGTGATACAAGAAATGTAGACGAAGGACTAGATAATGACACATCAGCGTTAGTTGGTTAGAGTTAGTTAAAGTTGTTGAGAACCAGCTTTTGGCGGGAAAGTTAGTTAGCGGCAGTTAGGACTAGATTCCTTATGATTTCATTTCCTTTATAATGCTTGTATACTCCTCATTTGATATTCATTCAAAAATATATTCAGTTGTGCAGTAATTGCTCTTCATCTTCTTTACTCATCTCTTTCCCCCCATCCCATAGTCATAGTTGTTCAAATTCCTCCGTAGAATTCCTCAATTTGACCTAGAATTTCTCGAATTCAATTCAATTCTTGAGATTCTGCTATCAGGGGTATCAGAGCCTTACGGTTCTTGGACTATAGAAGAATGTCAACACTTGAAAGTCATTTCGTAAACATTAAAGTAACACTCCAAAGTATGGAAGAACGCTTGAAATGTGCATTGGAATTGTTGGATAGATGGAGCTTGAAGCAGCAATTGGAGGAACAATCTCTTGATGAAAATATTGAAATTTCTTCTCTGGATACAGATTCTTCAGCAACAGAATCTGAACTTCTAGAAGACATGCTTCTGGCTACACTTTTTACAGAAAATGAAGGTGATGTAGAGGGTTTTGAAGATTGTTCTCTTGATGCACCTTCTGTGGAAGATAAGAGTGATATAGGAGATGTTGAAAGTTGTGTTCTCGATGTTCTTCTCATAAAAAATGGGAACAAAGTGTTTACAACTTCTTTAAACAATGAAGAAGCTAATTCTAATGATGATGAGTTAGTGAGAACAAGAAACAAGAACGATATAGACGCTGGAACGGTCGGACTCTTCATGCATACCCAGTTCTCTCCTTCTCGAGTTCTAGAAGATCCTGAGGTAGATTTTGATCTGCTCGTTCTTGATGTATATTCTAAATTTGGAAGAGAAGCAATCGCTCCTTACATGTTCAATCAATTGCCTGAGAGAAATGGAATGTCAAGGAATAATATGATATCTGATTTTGTATCTTTGGCTTCTTGGTACCCTATTCTGGTTGGTTATTTTTTTGTGAACTCTTGTAATGCTTACACGTTAGAATATGAAAATATGATTTTGGATAATGAGAAGGCGAAACGTAATGGAGTTGGTGCAAAGCAATGGGAGTTGGATAAGTTTGTTGATAATAAAGGGCAGCAACAATTCTCTGAACTCAAATCTGATTCAAGTAGGTTTCCGAGGGTGAAAAATACAATCAACAGCAGAACTTGTGATGCTTATTCAAGAGCTGCTTGGAAAGAAGTTCTATCGTGGCAAGTTGATTTTGATTTAGTTCTCTCCCAGGTCATGTCTTCCTGCAATTTATGGTTTCTGAAAATATGCAATTTTAAAAATATGCACCTTGGTTGGGTTTTCTCGGATGATGAGAGTGATATGGATACAAAATTTTTAGATAGTGATTGGAAAGAAGCTCTAACATGGCAAGCTCATTTTGATTTAATCATTTCCAAGGTCATAACTTCCAGCGATTTATGGTTCGACTTTGAGAGTGATATGAAAACTGGGGGCAAAATCTGGCCATGGGAAGAGATTGAGAAACTACTCTTCCTAATAACAGAAGAAAGAACAAATTTAATTTCAGAGGAAGGAGCAAGAGTGGGGGTTGAAAACAGGAAATGCAATCAGTTGTTTCTGGTATTCCAGCCTTTTGCACCTTCATTTAGAAAGATGAATCCGACAATTGAAGGAACTGCATCTTCTGGGCAAAATGGACGACCATTTGCAGTCATCAATAGCTTGCGACAGACAGGTGAATATGGTGAAAATGAATTTGACTTTGGTGGAGCTGGTAAAATGCTTCCTTTACAAGTTATGAGCTTGGCCGAATTAAATAGCACTCTGGAATATGAGAATTTCTTTACTTGGATGGAAGAAAAGTGTGAAGCATTTGAAGTTGAGACCAAGAAACAAAATAATATCAACATTGAAGAATTCTTGATTGCTACCCACGAATTTAGCATCAAGTAAGTTAAGCTAATGGTGAATATTGACATTGCTAGAAATAATGACATGCTTGATAGAATTTTCACAGGAATTACTTTTCCTCCTACTGCTGATGCTGCAAGTTCCCATTGCCTGGATCCAGAAGCTATACCACAAAGAAGGATGGTTAAGAAAGGGAATAAAGTTGTGGCTTGTACACTATTGTTCCCAGCTTCAGTCAAAATCCATCCCACTGTACATGTTTCATTGTTGAAGAGATGTTATGAGGTTCCTCCCCACATTGCTTACCCCCTTGTTACTGATGTTTCTAGTCCCCATTGTCCTGAACCAGAGGTTGTTCTACAAAGGAGGATGGTGAAGATGGGTAATAAAGCTGTTGCACAAGTGTTAGTCCAATGGCTAGGTCTTTCTGCAGATGCAGCTACTTGGGAGTACACCATTGAACTTCAGACAAGATTTCCCAACTTTAATCCTTGAGGTCAAGGATCTCTTGCGGAGGGGAGTACTGATACAAGAAATGTAGACGAAGGACTAGATAATGACACATCAGCGTTAGTTGGTTAGAGTTAGTTAAAGTTGTTGAGAACCAGCTTTTGGCGGGAAAGTTAGTTAGTGGCAGTTAGGACTAGATTCCTTATGATTTCATTTCCTTTATAATGCTTGTATACTCCTCATTTGATATTCATTCAAAAATATATTCAGTTGTGCAGTAATTGCTCTTCATCTTCTTAACTCATCTCTTTCCCCCCGTCCCATAGTCATAGTTGTTCGAATTCCTCCGTAGAATTCCTCAATTTGACCTAGAATTTCTCAAATTCAATTCAATTCCTGAGATTCTGCTATCACTCAGCCCTACCTGGCTTTGCCCCGGGCAACACGAGGCTCATACCACATCTGGAATCAAGAGTTGCTATTACTTTTATTCCCAGTCAAATACTAAAATATATATGACTAAACATTTTTCAGCATATAGAAAATATTTTATGTCCATTACGACTGCAATAGGAACCAATCGAACACATTCTTTTCTCCTTCTTTTTTGGTAAATCAAAAGGAGAAATAAGAAAACAAAAAAAAAAGATATGTGTGTGTGTGTGTGTGTGAAAGAGTGAGTTGTTTTTTAAATGCTCACTCAACTAACAGCCATTATCTCAAGAAGTTACTTCCTTTATTGAAAAAAATGGAATAAAGAACAATCGTGACCATCTAAGAAATCAACCCATGAAAGGGCAAAAGACCGATTTCTTAGATGGTAACCTTTGTTCTTGATTCCTACTTTTTTCAACAAAGAAAGTAACTTTTTGAGATAATAAACTAATAATTAAGTGGCCATCTAAGAAATCAACCCGTGAAAGGACAAAAAGCTGATTTTTAGATGATAACATTTGTTCTTGATTCCAAATTTTTTCAACAAAGAAAGTAATTTTTTGAGATAATAAACTGTCAATTAAGTGACCATCTAAGAAATCAACCCGTGAAAGGACAAAAAGCTGATGATAACATTTGTTCTTGATTCCAATTTTTTTCAACAAAAAAGTAACTTTTTTAAATAATAACTATTAGTTGAGTGACCATCTAAGAAATCATCCCGTAAAAGGGCAAAAGGCTGATTTCTTAGATGTTTAACGTTTGTTCTTGATTCCAATTTTTTTCAAAACAGAAAGTAGTTTTTTCAGATAATAACTATTAGCTGAGTGAATATCTAAGAAATCAACCTGTGAAAGGACAAAAAGCTGATTTCTTAGATGGTAATCTTTGTTCTTGATAGGAACCCTTTTCAACAAAAAAACAACTTTTTGAGATAAGAATGGTTAGTTGAGTGACCAACTAAGAAAGCAACCCATAAGGACAAAATGCTGATTTCTTAGATGTTAATGTTTGTTCTTGATTCCATTTTTTTTCAACAAAGAAAGTAACATTTTGAGATAATAACGGTTAGTTGAGTAATCATCTAAGAAATCAACCTGTGAAAAGGCAAAAGGCTGATTTTTTAGATGGCAATGTTTGTTCTTGATTCCAACTTTTTTCAACAAAGAAAGTAACTTTTTGAGATAATAAACTGTCAATTAACGTGTGAAGGGCAAAAGGCTGATCTGTTAGATGGTAATGTTTGTTCTTGATTCCCAACTTTTTTCAACAAAAAAACAACTTTTTGAGATAATAACTATTAGTTGAAAGACCATCTAACAAATCAATCAACCTGTAAAAGGACAAAAGGCTGAATAGTAAAAAAAAAAAAAACACAGCAAGTACCTAAAAGAGCGGCGAGGTGGCTCATCACTTGACAACGCCACAGGGCGGGTGATTCGGGGAGTGAGTTTCTTGGAAAGTGCATTAGCAGTGTTGTTGAGATTCTTAGTGAGTTGAAGAATGCCAAGTTTATGGAGTCTTTCTTTGTTCTCTTTGATTCTTTCAGCTCTTTGCTTCTCATAAACTCCTCCTGCTGCTGCTGCTTCTCCATCATAGGATTCTTCTTTGGCTGCTGCACTTTTCTTGCTTCCTGCTTTCACCATTGTCAGCTTTCACTAAACCCTTTTGTGTTACTCAGAAGATTTTGGTTGGAGTGAAATCAAGAATAGGGAAATGGTGAAAATGGAACGCCTGCCTCTGTTGTAGGAAAACAGCTCAGCATGGGGCGTCATTTTTTATTTTATTTTTTTGAAATTTTTTAGAAAAATATTTTTGTTCCCTCCATTTTGAGTTTCCCTCTCTTTTTTTTTGTTTTTTTGGGTACTAGGATTATACACTTTTTATAGTCCATATATTTTGAAGGAAAATCATACCCCATAATTACAAAAGACTAATATTATTTCTTCTGTTTCAATTTGTTTGTCTTTTCGTTTTAGTTTATTTCAGAAGAAAATTGTCTCTTTCTTTATTTGGCAATTTTTTAATTATAATTTTTCACGCGACATATTTGAGATAATAAGATTAAAAAATATTTTGGTACATTATACTCCCTTTGTTTCATTTTACTTACTCCTTTCGTCTCATATTAATTGTCCAGCTTATTATAAATAGTTGTTCAAAATTATTTGTCCGTTTACTAAATCAAGATAAAATTAATAAAAAAAAATCTCATTTTATCCCTATAGTCATTTTTTTGAAAGCCTAAACAAATTTATAAGTTTCAAAAAGTTTCTTTTTCAAAGAAGTGGATAGAAGCTAATTTAATAAAATTATCTATTTTATTTATGATTTTTTAAGGAGTGTGTAAAGAGAAAAATGGACAACTAATATGAGACAGAGAGAAGAATACTTGCCCATTTTTGCAAATCAAGAGAGTTTTGTTACTTCTTTTTCATATTACATTTGGTATTAAATAACTATATAAAGTAATAGTTAGGGGTGTGCAAAAACCGGTTTAACCGATAAACCGAACCGATAAAAATATTATTAGTTTATTGGTATTGGGTTATTGGGTTAACGATTTTTAAACGGTTTTGTAAAATTTTTTATTGGGCTATCGGTTCGGTATCGGTTTTAAGGTTTTAGTTAATGGTTAAACCGATAACCCAATAAGATTATATTTAGATTATATTTTTATTCATAATTGTATAATAGTAACTTTAGATTTTAAATATATACCCTATTATTTTTTGCATTTTATAGTTGTTGTCTTAGTGTTGTTGTTTTCTTTCTAAAATCATTGGTTTGATAGCATTCTACCTATCAGTGTTGCTATTTTTTTTGAGAAATTGCTACCGTTGCTACTGTATTCAAGTTTTCTACTTAATAAGAAAGAACATAAGTTTATTTTAGTAATAACGTATTTGAATTTGCTTATGCTTGTAATTTGTATAGATGTTTATGCATGAAAGTAGTCTATATATGAAGAAGAAAATAAGAGAAATCAAAAATATTATAGGAGCATTTTCTTATCGGTTAAACCGATAACCGAACCGTTAAGGACAAAAAACCGATTAACCAAAAACCGATAACGAATATCTTATTGGTTTGGTTATAGGTTTTGCATGTTTACAAACCGATAACCGATAAACCAAACCGATAATATACAAAACCGAACCGAACCGACCGATGCACACCCCTAGTAATAGTGGTCAAATTTAAAGTTTCAAAACATCATTAATAAGATTGATTTAGTAAAATACACTTCTAGTTAGTTTTCTTAAAAGTGTGTCAAATCAACAAGGTCAAGTAATACGAATAGAAGAAAGTACTTTACTTTTTAAACTCCGAGTGTCAAGTCAAAACTAGACAAACAAATTGAAACAGAGTAGTACTAAATGTAGGAATATTTTTTCTTATTTGCCAAACATAACAAGATTTACCAAATGTAGTAAATTTGGGCTTTTCCATCTCCACGGTTTTGGGGCTTAATTTAGGAACTTCTACATCCCTGCAATTTTTTAGGTTAATTTTAGAAACCTGATTTGTTCTCTCCATCAGTTACCCATCTTTCGATTTCATTTTGAATTTCAAAAGTTTTTCCCTCTACACCACAACTTCTAGGCGTTATTTTTCATCCAAAATTGGTTCTCCTCCACTCATATTCAATTCGATTCCATCTTCATCCACCCCCATTTTTCGCCATTTGTATTGCGTTACTAGTTACTTTATTGCGCAATTTCATCTACATTCTTCTAGTTTATTTGTGTTTTTGGGTTTCAATTTAGCAAATTGTGTGTCCTTGAAGGCATTGATATTTAGTCGGACTTAAATCCACAAATTAATTTGCAATTCGATATATTGGTCCATACATATATGGACTTATAATCAGATTTATTGCTCAAGTCCAACATGTATGGAGTTAATTGAAAGACCAATTCAATTTGGCTAGTCTATCATGTTGGACTTCACAGGATGAGTCCGCTCGATTGGCCCAAGGTTCACGCCATGTATCAGATGACATGGCACGCCAAATCAAATCAAGAACAATAAAAACATGCCACATGCATAAGTACCATAAGCAGGCCAAGTCAATATAAGAATGTTACTAAGCTACCTGTTAGTGACTTTCATGCACCAGAAGAACTACACAACATCTATCAAAACAAACACTCAAGTTAATAATAAGTACTGTAAATAATTGTTTACTTGTGTATGTAATTTTAAACAATTTTTATAACCACTGCCTCAGTTGATTTTCTTTTCAAAACAATAAAATCAGTAATCTTGGTTAAGATCAACAAAATGTCAAGAAAGATTGCTGGATTTCAATACATTGTCGATTCATTGAGCAAGCTTTCCAATATGAAGAAGCCAAAAATGCAGTCCCGTTCCAACTTCAAAGCATATCCCTAAGTAGTCATTGTCTTGTATCTTCGAAGAATGAATCCGGAATTTCCAGAGGAGAAGACAATGTTGAAACACTTTTGAACTGTTACAAGAAAATCATACCGTTTACATCAGACTACTGAACTAAGAAGGTGTTCACAACAAAATCGCCAATTATCAAAGACGGATTGATACCTTATGCAGCTTGTATTTGTCCCTCACAGCTGCCAAAGAGCTTCCTCTTCTACTTAATTGCAAGTCGTGTACAATAAGAACACATTCCTTTAGTTCTGCTGCTCTATATCCTGAGCAACGTTGAAGGGCCAGACACTGAAATGGATAGAGTTAATTCAGCACTTCATTATATAAAGGAACTAAACGTAAGTGAACTTTGAATCAAATTAAAATCCGCACCCAAGGATGTGACTTTGGCTGTATTGTGAACCTTGACAGGAATATCACAGCAGCAGCTACCAAAGAAGGCAAGAATCTCACGCAGTTGTAATCTAATAAACTTAACTCTGCTAGGTAGTAGCCCAGAAACTCTAACTGCAAATCAAGGTTCTGTATAAGGTGGAAAAAACAAAATAAGCAACCACTTAACAGAAACACAGTTGAATTAAAAATCATAATTTTCATGTTATATTTGTGAACTTACTTTGCGATCTTCTTGAGCTATTTTGGTAAACCTTCTGTAAACCAAAGAAAAAAAGAACGTCAGTCAATGAACCTTAATCGTTCTTTAACAAGTGCATGTCTAGTTATAAGCAAAACAGTGACTACCTGAGAAATGTTTTGGTTGTGGGATTTCCCATTTCAAATTGGAGGCATTTTAGCACATCAGCCTCCATCTTTACCACTTCTCTTGTTTTATACGTATTATCTGTAATGTAACAAAAGTCATCGGCATGTGGAGGGCTAATTTCCTCGTACTTCCTGATCATAACCAACAGAATAAATTAGATTCACAAACAAAATATACACAAAAACATTGCCAGCGGGGAATGAAACCAATTCTTAGGTATGACACTTACGCAGCAATGAGCATCGAAGAAACACCCAAAAGCTGAAGTTTTTGCCTAGGGATGACCTTCACTGATAAGAATCTGTCAATGTAGGAAACAGTAAGATACAATGTTTCCGGAAGAAGCTTGTATTCCTCTGTAACTTCCACCAGCCAGTCCACCAAAACCCCTCTCATATTTGCACCCACATCCTTCTGAACCTTCTCAAGGTAATCAGGCAATGGTCTTCTCTTTTTCTCAATCTGATTCAGAAAAAAACGCAGAGTTAGTCAAAACCTCAAATGACTAGATATCAGTAAAGGACAGTCTGGTACACTAAAGCTATCGTTATGCACGTGGTCCAGGGAAGGGCAGGACAACAAGGGTCTATTGTAACATGTTAAAATAATGCACACAAACACAAACAACTCTAAATATCTGAAAATCAAGATTTGATAATTCAATGATATTAATCACAACCCTTTCGCCAAAATTCAATATTTAGTACCCCCATTTGCAAAAATCATCCATAACAAACCAAATCAAGCTCTATTAGGTAACACCCAATTAAACATTTGACTTCTTAATTCTTTTACTCTGATAAAAAAAAAAAAATTAAACATAAAAGAAATGCAAACACACTTAATCACTGAGATCTAAATAATTAAGATTCAGACATTCATTAAGTGCAAACAAATGAGGCCTAAGACAACACGGAAAATTTATCAAAAAGAGTAAAAACAAACTAACCTCCATTTGATGAAGATAATCATATATATCATCAACATAAGCACTACACATCTGTGGGTCATCAGACTTTTTCACCTTCCTCTTAGTAGTCTGCTTCTTACATTTGGGTTTCAGAGGCTCAGAACCAAACACCTTCTCCTCAATCTGATTGACACCCACATTGGACAAATCTTGAATCTCACCCAACACAACTCTCTTCTTGTTAGGCTGTTGCAGGTGGGGAACCATTGCCTCTGCTGCCCTTTTCTTGGCCAACCTAGTTACTCTTACACAATTTTCTTGGTCTGCCATTGCTTGTTACTCTTTTCCCTTGGTGTGTATGGGGAGAGTGAGTTGAGGAAGGGAAAGAGAGATGGGTGTATGTATATATATTTATATGGCGCCATATTCAGCAGAAAAATTTTGAGTGGCGCGCTGGTTGGGTGGTAATATGGTTTTTGTGTTTTTGAGTTTTGATTTGGAAATTGTTGTTTTAAGGGATTGTGGGGCAAATTTTTGGTTAATTGTTTTTTTCATATTGAATTTTAAAAAGTTTGGGTTTCCCTCCATAATGTAGTGAAGGGGGCTTTTTGTTTAGTTGGGCCAGTTTCTGTTGGACTTCATCTACTATGTGGTAGCCCAATAAATCACAGCATATAAGTTTGAGTAACTTACATAAATTCCACAAGAGTTAATTACTCCCTCTCTCACTACTTTCAAAATTACATAATATACCGCTCAGATGTATCGCTACAAGCATTCATACCATTCATATACATCATTACAAGCATCCAGATACATATTTTTATCTCGGATATCTCGCATAAAGCATGTATTCATTGTCTGAATACATGGTTTAGTCTCAGATACATCGCATATGCATGTATCTGAGAGATTACAACATGTATCGCATTTATTTGAGAGGTCACAACATGTATCGGCATGTATCTGAGGAGTTACACATGTATCCGCATGTATTTGATACACGCGATGTATCTGGGTGAGCTTTTGATAAGATGTGGTATATTAAGTAATTAAAATAAAGTAGTGGGAGAATTAGTAAATATGATAGAGATGTTTGGCTCTTTATGTAATTTTTCCTATAAGTTTTGCTCTTTTTTTCATGGTAAAAAATTCCTGAGGCAATCTATTTTGACACCGACATTTAATTTGCACTAAATTTTTGATTTTTTTTTTGGCATATATACCGCTTCAGATGTGCGGGATTTAAGGTTACATATGAATAAAGTTCATGCATTTTTGCTTCAAAAATGATTGAATTTCAGTCATTTTTGCTTGAACTTTAGTCAAATTTGCATATTATTTCAATAGTCATATGTGATAAACTTCAGAAAGAAATGGCTGAAGCTAGGGGTATACATAGGTCGGTTTGATTCACTTTTTCTCATTTACCAAACCAAACCAATTGTGTCAGTTTTTAAATCTACAAATCAAATCAAATCAACAAGAATTGATTTTTTTTATCTAGATTTTTCAATTTGGTTTGATTTTTGAGTTTCTTTTTCTAGTTTAGTATCCACGACACAAAACATGTAACTAATGCCTTCAAATATTTCTTTTGTCTAGTAAGATACAAAGAATTATATAGCGCTTCCCAAGAAAATAAAACAATGTGAAATAAGTCCTGCATTGTGCTAAAATATTGTGTCATCAGCAATAAAGATAATGAAAACCCATAAAATGAGTACTATTAACAAGAGATAATGAAACTGAACATGATTTGAACTTTATTTAAGTTATTAAATATTTATGGTGATTAATCTAGACTTATTGTATCATAAAATATCGTAAGTTCAAACTTGAAATAATGTTAAGAAACATGAATTATGAAAAAGTTCAAGTAATACTTACAAATTACATTATAATAAATATTGTTATAAAGAATAAAATATTTATAAATTTTGTATAATTATAATGTCAGTTTGTTTTTTGTTTCAATTTGACCTTTTTTTTAAGTTATAATCAAATCAAATCAATTATGATCAAAGAAGTTATGAACTTTTAGAAGTGGGGGGATTTTAATAAAGTTGTGAAGGTGTGTAGGTAATCAGTATATGAAGTTATGAACTTTTAGAAGTTCCATAGTTTTTGAGAAGATGGACAAGGACTTGTTCTTTTAAATCAAAGATTGATTGGATTATCTTATTAGGATAATTCATGATTCATACGCTTAGTCATAAGGAATAATTCAACGGAATTCATGACTTGTTCCATAGTTTTGTTACTTGTTAGCTGATGTATTAGGAGATTCTCCATTTGGTTGGTGTAATAAGGAAATATAATCCTCAAATAATTGTAGAATTATTTTATTCCATATTTGATATAGTTTTTTATTTTGAAATTAGCAATTTTGAGATTAATAATTCTATAATTGTGACATTATCTTATACCACTCTACGTGGAAGAATACATTTGCCTTTCTCCAAAAATAAATTCCCAGAGTTTCTAAATAAGGATGTTGTGAGACAAGACATGATGTGAATAGCATATACTCCTTTCGTTTCAATTTATGTGATGGAGTTTGAATTGATACAATTTTGAAACTTGTAATCCGAAACATGTCACGGTACTTGTGAGTATAAATTTTTTGAAACTTGTAATCTTAAACATGTTACTTATAACATATGTGTGACTATAAAAACTTCTCATTAAAAATAAAATGTAAAATGTAAAATTAGTCATTTTTTAATATAAAAATATAATATTTGTTTTTAATGGATTAATTATTATTTTTAAAAAGGGAATAGTATACTAGTATTCTAAGGCCAAAATGTCACGCATTCCTATGACAACAAAAGGAATCTTTAATTGATGGAGTAAGATTGTTCCTGGACCACTCAAGACAAGCAAAAAAGGATTTAATTTTTTTTATTTAGATAATTTATTTTTACACTAATAGTGAATTTTAATTTATTGTAGCAGATGGTTTACTTTATCTTTTCATTACTAAGTTAGGCTAATAATAATAGAGTTGTGTTGTTATAGATCAATAGATCATCTTAGCATGATACCCTCAAGAAATTTCATAATAGCTACTTTCATTGTTGTCACCCGTAAGTATAGAGTTTGATCATTTGAAGTAAAGACATCGAATTATACAAAGTATCTCTAATGCTATGATGTTGACACAATTTGGAACCTCTTTATAACAATCATCATCTATAGTAATATTTCACTATTTACAATTATATTATATGTGAAATCGATCTTTCATGTTACATTATATTATATATTCTTTATAATAGCATTTCGTTATAGAAATCAAAGTATCAGGATAAACGAGTCTGTTACAGAGAGATTTAACTATAGAACTAAAAGATTACTCCTATACGCTATAGGTGCACAAAACTTAATCATCAACCCAATCGTTTAAGGATAAGTGCACCTTGCCGTCCAAAGATAATAAAGTCAAATAATGATGATAACTACACAGCATTGCATAGTATAAACTAGGACCTTGCACCACATTTGCACTCATCTGCCTAACTTTTGCCTAGCCAGAGTCTAAGTTGCCTAAGAAGAAGCAAATCCAATGAGCAAAGTTGAGTATTCTAGTTATTTATAGTTACTGTGGAAAGTCTTTCTTTGATTGTATCTGCATCATCAACCATGGAAATTTCATACTGCATCCTCATCTTCACTTTCCTTTACTTGCTAAAGAACCATTTCCTTAGAAAATTCCAAAATCTCCCACCAAGTCCTTATATCTCTTTGCCCATAATAGGCCATTTATATCTACTCAAGAAACCACTTCATAAAACACTAGCCAAGATCTCAGAAAAGCATGGTCCTTTGCTTTTCCTCCGATTTGGCTCGCGTCCTGTCCTGCTTGTCTCTTCCCCTGATCTAGCAGAGGAATGTTTCACCAAAAACGACGTTGTTTTTGCCAACCGTCCAAGGTTGCTTGCTGGAAAACATCTTGGTTACAATTATACCACTCTTGTTTGGGCTTCATATGGCCAACATTGGCGCAACCTAAGAAGGATTGCTACTCTTGAAATCTTGTCCACACAGAGAATTCAAATGTTTGCTGATATCCGTAAACAGGAGGTTCGCGCTCTGATCCAACGACTTGTAACTAGTAGTGGAGATTCTAACACGAATGTGATGGATATGAAAGCGGCTTTCTTTGAGATGACGCTGAACATCTTGATGATGATGATTGCTGGGAAGCAATACTATGGTGATTCTGGTGAGAAATTGGAGGAATCTAGGAGGTTTAAAGAGATTGTGACAGAAACTTTCCAGTTGAGTGGTGCAACAAATATAGGAGATTTTGTGCCACTTCTTAAATGGATAGGAGTAAACAAACTTGAGGATAAGGTGAAGTTATTGAAGGAGAAGAGGGATAAATTCATTCAAGATTTGATTGAAGAGCACAAGAATAGCAGAAAGGGATATTCTTTGGAGCAAAAGAACAATACCATGATTGATGTTCTTCTATCACTCCAAGATTCAGAACCTGATTATTACACAGATGAAGTGATAAGGGGCATGGGAATAGTCATGTTAACAGCAGGGACTGATACTACATCTAGCACAATGGAATGGGCATTATCACTTCTTCTAAACAATCCTGAGGCACTAAAAAAAGCTCAAAACGAAATCGACGCTCACATTGGAGAGTCATCAAGATTACTTGATGATTCAGACCTTGCTCAACTCCCTTATCTCCATGGAATCATAAATGAAACTCTCCGAATGTGCCCAGTTGGTCCATTTCTTGTGCCACATGAGTCCTCAGATGAGAGTGTCGTCGGAGGTTTTCGTGTACCCCGTGGTACAATGTTGCTAGTGAATTTGTGGGCAATACAAAATGATGCTAAGTTATGGGAAGAGCCAAATGAGTTTAAACCTGAAAGGTTTATCAATTTGAAAGGGCAACGAGACGGGTTCAGGCTAATGCCATTTGGATATGGCAGGAGAGGATGTCCAGGTGAGAATTTGGCGATGCATGTAGCTGGTTTGGCATTAGGATCACTCATTCAGTGCTTTGAATGGGAGAGGATTAGTGAAGAGCTGGTTGACATGACTGAAGGACCTGGACTCACTACGCCTAAGGCTATACCATTGCTAGCAAAATGTAGGCCACGCCAAAATATTGACAACCTTCTTGCTCATTTGTAATCACAATTCTCCCCTGCACTCTCTCTTTTCAGACAGTACTAATAAATGCATAAAAACGACGTTACATTTGTCTAATAACATTTACTACAGAAACATAGGCAAAGTAACATCTAATCTCAAGTATCACTGCTTTCTCTTTTCAGACAGAGTTAATAAACACAGAAAAGCAATGCTACAATTGTCTATTAACATCTTACTAAACAAAAACTAAGGCAAAAGTAACATCTGTTTTCAAGTAGCTAGCTAATTGTTCATAGCCTGCAAAGAATGATCAGAAATTATTGCAGAGGGCAGTCTTCCTGTTGTAGCTAATCTTTTCTTTAGTTGCTAATACAAACTAAAATCACAGTCCCAAACATTTAGTAGCTAATGAATAGTAGTAACATCTAATTTCTGTTTTGGGTTTTTCCTTAGTTTTGTATTGCAAGTGTAAACAGAAAAAATTATAAGAGAGGTAACTTCAGAGGATGAGATACAGGAGATACATTCTGCTCTCATTTCCTTCTAAAAAAGGGCAGCCCGGTGCACTAAAGCTCCCGCTATGCGCAGGGTCCAAAGAAGAGCCCGACCACAAGGGTCTATTGTACGCAGCCTTACCTTGCATTTCTACAAGAGGCTGTTTCCAAGACTTGAACCCGTGACCTTTAAAAATTAGGAATTCTCTAACAGTAAAGGTTCTCTACCAACACATCAATCTCTACCAGAAAGAAAAACAGTCAGCACACGCCAAAGTGCTTGCTTGCGGGTATATGATCAAACTTCAGATCAAGGTAAATGCTTTTTTCGATCCATATTACTCTTTCGATGCAACCACCAATTAGTTCAAAAGGGAAATATATGGAGGATTAAAGGAAAAAGAGATAAATAGTCATCCTCTATAATAACATTTCACTATAACAATCATGTTTTATGTGACACTGATCTTTCATGTTATGTTATGTTAAATTATATGTTCTTTATAACAACACTTCGTTATACAAGACAAAATATTGGGACAAACGAGGCTGTTATAGAGAGATTTGACTGTAGTATGAAACAGTTACTCCTACACACTATCATCAACCACAATCTTTTCATGATAAGTGGCACCTTACCGTCCAAAGATTATAAAGTCTAATAATGCTGATAACAACACATAACTATAAATTAGAGCAGCACTCTATAAATCATCAGCCTAATTTTTATCTTAATTTCAATTCCTGGACCAGAATCTAAGCCGGCCTGAAAACCCATTCAACAAGGGAATCAAGTATACAAATTTGAGTATTCTAGTTATTTAGAGTTACTGTAAAAAGTATCTGTATCAACCATGGAAATTTCATACTACATCCTCATCTTCACTTCCCTTTACTTGCTAAAGAACCAGTTCCTTAGGAAATTCCAAAATCTCCCACCAAGTCCCTTTATCTCCTTGCCTATAATAGGTCATTTATATCTATTCAACAAACCACTTCATAAAACATTAGCCAAGATCTCAGAAAAGCATGGTCCCTTGCTTTTCCTCCGATTTGGATCGCGTCCTGTCCTGCTTGTCTCCTCCCCTTCTCTTGCAGAGGAGTGTTTCACCAAAACCGACGTTGTTTTTGCCAACCATCCAAGGTTGCTAGCTGGAAAACATATTAGTTACAATTAACTCTTTCTTGGGCTTCATATGGTCAACATTGGCACAACCTAAGACGGCTTAGTACTCTTGAAATCTTAATCCCAAACTTCTAGTTGCTAATAAATAGGATCATCTAATTTATTTTACACCTTCTACTTTAGTTTGTGCAATACTTGAATACAAATGTTATGCATTGAAGTTAATCCTCACATATGAGCATTCATTCATTCATCTAACAGGAGCTCACTCTAATCATGCATGTTTTTCAATATGCATACTAGCTCAATGTATGAAATAATAGAAGGCGGGGAAGATTTTTGAGACAAGTAACAATTATATTAAGTAAAAAGCTTAGCCACCCCCCAAAAAAGGTGCTAAGTTGGAAACTTTACAAGCAGCAATAGGGTACTTGAAACCCTGCCTATAACCCTATACACTTATGCATTGTCAATTAAATCTACTAAGAAGGGGACTGTTAGTTGGTTCACTTTCTCCAGTGTTGCAACGTTTGGATTAAGGTGCCTTGTGTGAAGCCATCACTGCAATTAAACTTAGCATCCACCAAAACTTGCTGATGATCTCCACTTCCATTGGATTGTTTCCCAAGATTTAATCCAACTGTAAACAAAATAAGAAGTGACATAGAAGTTAAATGGACCTGACACGTGACAAAACTCCATGGCTGAAGAGCATTTAAAAGTTCATAAGATAAAAGTTGAGAAACCATTTACGTAATATTCTTCTTAGCCTAAGATATAGTCCCGGGATAAATGTAGGATTATTTTATCTTGCATTTCATTGGAGGTATTAGTTAGTTCCGAGATTATTTATACCAATAGTGATGGGATAAGTTATCCATATACATGCTGCGATAACTAATCCCGGAGTTAATTATCTCATAACTTGTTCTCAACCAAACGACCCCTTAAGTGATATAGTGAGAAAATGTTCAAGTGAAACTGCTAAACATGTTTAATTGGCAGTGTTATTTTACAATATGCAAATAAAAAACTTGTGGTGAATGAAATTAAACTGCAAAGTTGCACAACTCTGTATGGTTATTATTATAATGTAATCACTGTAAACAACTGCCAATAAAATTATTTAAATTTCAAACAGCAACAAAGGAGGCGATAGGGCTGGCGCTGGGGAATAAAATGGGGATGTGAGGAGAAGGACACTTCTCATATCCCCACCCTAACCCCCATCGCCACCCTTATCGCCGTTAGCATGTCAGTGCTTCCAAACTAATATTTATATATATTTTTTTCCCTCTCTCAGCTGCCTTTACACTCTTCCAGACATAGGTATTTATACAGTGGGAATTAGGGTTAGGGTTTCCACTATGTTGAGCGGGAAATCGAATTTCGAAATTCAAAATAGAGAGGGAAAAAGGACGAAGAGTGAAAGGGAACGTCCTTGCTGACAAAAATGGTGAGACATTTTCTGTGTTGAGGGAGAAAGAGCTCTGGGAGCTTTACTCGGAGAGGAAAGGAACCAGCTGTATGAAGAGGAGAGTAAGAATTGGCTAGAATTGAAATTTAAAATATACTACTTTCATTTCAATTCTAACCAATCACTTAACAAAATAGCCAACCCGGTTGAAATCAAATGTCTTCAAAATCAAGCTTAACTCTTTTAGCTAGCGTTTGAACTTGCGATTTCATCTCAAATTTTCAGAAAATCATGATTTGAAATCCTTTAAATACAAAATTTGACCTATAAGTTTAATTTTGTAAAAAAAAAACTCATTATTTTAAATTTTGCAAAAAAAAAAAGAAGATGCATGATCGGCGTGAAGAAATTGTTTGTACCATGTGAAAGAATTATATCAAAGAATAACTAGTTACTATTATTGTTGACTAGTGGATCTTTATAAATTATGTGTACATGAAAATTTGTAATCGTAAATATTTATTTATAAAATGAACATGAAGATTTGTGATTTATCAATGCAGTGCCTTAGGATATTATGATTAGGGGTGTCAATGGTTTTAGAAAAACCAACGTAACCGACCGAACCGAACCGTACCGAATCAAATTTTAGGTTTCTTTAATAAAACCGACGAGTTTTATATAAGTTTATAACTGTATCGAATAATTGGGTAGGTTTTTTATTTTATAAAAATTAACCAAAAAATACCAAACCGTACCGAATAATACATGTGTAAATATATTATATATATTAAGTATAGAAATAATAAAATATTAATTTTTTTGCTTAGGACCCAGGGTGATGGAAAACGCCAACATAATTAACACTCAAAGTCCTAATTTTGAAACTTATTATACTACTCTAATCGAAATTAAATTAGTTCTAAAATTTTGACTTTCGAGTAATAACTAGTAAGCTGCAAGATATTCCAATGATATTGAATAACAAGCAACATGTTAATAGATATTTTTCCTCTTTTATGATTTAAATTTCTCTTATTCGATAATTAATTTGAGTATGACTCAACTCTTGAGTTTCATTTTCATTGATTTCTTTTTGCTCGTGTAATCTACATTATATTTTGTTTTATCTATGCTTAATATTATTTTACACTACCGTAAAATAATGAGATGAATTTCTATTCTTGTTTTCTTTTCATGTTTTCTTGATTCATCATCTTTTATACAATACAAATGCTAAAGAGTTTTTGTCAAAGTCATACACAAGTATACATGATAGAATGTTCTAACTTTTATATTATTTTTTTTAAAAATACCGAAAATTAACCGAACCGTACCGATACCGAAGAAAAACCGAGGTGATGGAACGGTTTTGAAAAGTCTAATTTTGGTTATATAAAAAAAAATAACCAAAAAATTGATATGGTATAAATTTTATAAAATAACCGTCTGAACCGTACCATTGACACCCCTAATTATGATATTCTATTTGTGAACTATAATTTGCTCATTTAATAACATTTTATAAGAATTGGAGAAAAATTAATAATCTTCACAACTTATGAAATTTTCATGTTTATACGAAAAAATACAACTTAATAATTTTAAATGGTATGTCTAAACAACTTCATATCAAATGATTATCACTAGAATCCCTAAAGTTCTAAAACATGAAAAGCAAAACCAAATTAGAATTTGTGCTTTGAAATAAAACAAAAACAAACACAACCTTGATAAGTTGAAGAGTAAATTAAAATACCTATTTTGTGAAAATATTTATCCGGAATCAAATATACAATTTTGTTGAAATAATTGAGCCCTTTTAATAAATCTAGTAATATAGCAAACCTAACAACAATAACTAATCCAGTCTAATCTTATATAGTAGAGTTTGAAAAGGATAAAGTGTACGCAAATCTTACCCCTGCATTAGAGGTGGGGAGTTGTTTTCCAATAGACTTTTGGCTGAAGAAAAAATAATTTGAAAGAAGAAATAACAATAGTGAATCAATAAGGAGTCTTCCTTTTTTGAGATACCACTCTCATTTTTTCTAAAATAAAATCATTCAACTTTCATTAATTTTAAAAATAAGGTGTATAAATAATATAAGAATCATATTGATATTATTGATTTTGTGATTTACTATGTATAAAAATAGTATTGAATACGTAAGTTATACTGATATTAATTGTACCAAACTTAAATTTGCAATCAATTATTATTGTACTACTTCCTCCGTTTCAATTTGTTTGACCTATTTTTCTTTTTAGTCTGTTTCAAAAAGAATGTCTCTTTCCTTTTTTAGAAACTCTTTAATTACAACTTTCCATATGGCATACTCAAGATCACAAGATTAATGAATATTTTAATACATTTGACATATCTTTAATTTAAGACCACAAGTTTCAAAAGTCTTCTTTACTTTCTTAAACTCCGTGCCAAATCAAAATAAGTCAAACAATTTGAAACGGAGGAAGTACTATTTTATACCAGCACTATTCTACCTAATTCACCCAACCAAGCACCAAATGACCCCTAAATATTTACTGCTTCATATTGCTAATTTTATTGGTTGTTGATTGATCCACTCTAGAGTAGAAGCATTTGCTGATGGAAAACCTCAAGCCTGGAAGAAGGTGACTCGCGCAGTCAACTGACTCCTTTTCAATTAAAAAAAATAGTCAAATCAACCTAGTTAGTTAGTCAATTTCAGAGATTTTATCGGTCGGTAAACCGAAGTCTATTTTATCCACTTTCTTTATCCCCTCTATCAAAATGATCAAAGAGGATGGCGAGCTTGCTTCTTCCTTCTGTGTTTGATCTATTTCATCTCTGGCTGGCTCATTGTCACCTATGTTGAAGACACGGGATGATAGGCGGGCGGGCGGGCGGGTGGGCGGTCAACTTTCGATACTTTCTGCCAACTCGATTTCAATACTAAGTAAGCTCCTCATCACAAAGTTAATTAGGGCTCTTTTTATTAAAGCTAGTGGACAACTAATTATCCATTATTATGTATATAATGGCTCAAATTTTGTAGAATTTTCACGGGGATTTTAAAAGAAAAAAAATAAGATAGATATAAGATTTAAATTTCTAACTTCACTTAAAGAGGTGTACCCAATCATCATCACATTATATGATATTTTGAGTATGAATTCACACATTTATATTTAAATAATTTTTAAAGAAAATATAACACTACTATATATGATCTAGAGAGGAAGCATGAATTCACGTGAACCTGAGAAATCTCCTAGATACGCCCATGCGATCTTTTATACATAACCCTAGATTCCTTAACAATGCCTAAGAATGGATTTTTCTTATTACATTTTTAAAGAGTATCACAATATATTACCTAACGTGCCAAAATCCAAAACTAAAAACAAAAGTTCGTGCTTCACGGGTGTTAAAACCAAATTCCCTATCGTCAACACAATTTATGTGACGCTTTTTACTTTTTGAGATTTAAATTATGTGAGCTTGATCAACATAGGAATCGCAACATGCAGTATTTTAGTATAGTTTTTGAATATTTAAATTTTAATTTTAAAATATTGAGTTAATCTAATCCAATTTAACTTCAAAGTTTATTCAAATGCACTCTTAGAAAATGAAAAGTGTCACATATATGGCAAGATGGTAACTAACACTGCTAGAAATATAGGTTTTTCCTACCGTGAATCAATGAATTTTTTTTGTTATAAAACATGATTTTTCCACCAAACCATTTTACTTGGAAAACGCATGGTGAAAAAACAGATTCTCGCTGAAATACTGGGAAACTTCCTAATATTTTCGTGTGAAAAAACACTACTATTATCTCTTTTTTCACCGATTTAATCATGAAAATGTCTATGTGAGCTACTGAATATTTTTTCGTGAAAAATTTTAATGAAAAAATAGTAATTTTTTTGCAGTGTACTGTTATCTCAAGACTATTTATGGTCATATATATTCATCCTCACAAACTTAACATAAGCCACAGCATATACATAGTTGGAAAAACTATCATATGCATACCCTCCAACTTATTACCATGTGAAGCTACAGTTTACTTGGAACTACTCTCTCCGTCCATCTTTATTTATCCATTACTAATTTGATACACCTTAAGAAACAATAAATAATAGAGATAATTTTACTTTATCACCCTTTGAATATAATAAATTTAATGCATTGGATAATGAGTAGTATTTAATAACAAGGGTAAAATGGACACAAAATGGTAAATTATCCATTGATTTTTCAAATTAGACAACTATTGTTGAACATAACATCTATTTTTAGTATATTGAACAAGTAAAAATTAACAGAGGGAGTATTATATTTAGCCCATAACTTACCATATGAAGTTGCACTTTATTTGGAAACTATCATATAGATCCTTTCCAACTTACCATTTGACATCAACCTCGTTTGGCTCTCCTTAAGCCACTGTCTCCGTGGGCGGAACCGAAATTATTTTGAGTTTATGGGTTCTGAATTTTAAAAAATACAGTTATTACATTCTAGATAAATTATATATACGTATTAAGTAGATTTCTCAACACAACACACTGGATTCTTTTGTCAAACTCGTAACCAAAACTCTAATTCCGCCACTAACCATCTCTTCCAGGAGAAAATTATTTCCAAAGCTACTATAACAACCACAAATTCAAAAAAGCTGTCATGTCAAGTGTTCGAGATCATTTGTTGTTCATTTGCGTTAATGACATCCTTTACCAAATTGGCAAACAAATCAGTCTTGATCTCAAAGAGTTGGAGGCCATTTTTTGGTCATATTATTAACACATTCTAGCCAACATACCATGGTCTTAATTACATGATGTTTACATATTTTCTTTCCTATTTCTCTTTGTCAAACTTAAATACTCAAAATTCCAACAAAGTCTCATTTACCTCTCATTCAGTTTCATCCACTATACATCATATCACCAAGAAAAAAATGTTGTTGGCCTATATTTTCTTGATTCTTTTGGCTGCACACCCCTTTTGTGTCATTCCTGCAAACACAACAACAACAACAACAAATGGCAACAAAAACATATTCATTTTAGCAGGACAGAGCAACATGTCTGGTAGAGGAGGTGTAGTAAACAACATTTTTGATTGGTATATTCCAACTGAATGTCAGTCAAATTCATCAATTGTAAGACTAACAAAAGGACTTTCATGGGAAGTAGCAAAAGAGCCAATTCATCAAGACATTGATTTCTATGCAATTTGTGGGATTGGTCCTGGCATGTCATTTGCTAATTCTGTCTTGAAAAATGATCCAAATATTGGTGTGATTGGTTTGGTCCCATGTGCTGTTGGTTCCACAAATATTAGCCAATGGTCTCAAGGTTCATTTTATTATAATCAGACAGTGAATAGGACTCGGGCCGCATTACAAGGTGGTGGTGGGACGCTACGAGCTCTTCTCTGGTATCAAGGAGAGAGCGACACTCTGGATCTTGAGGACGCTGAATCGTATAAATCAAGATTGGAGAAATTCTTCATCGATGTACGCTATGACTTGAATTCACCTTTCCTACCTATAATTCAGGTAATTTGAACGTCTTTTTTACATTGTCAATATATATAAATTAAACGTTTTTTTCTTCTTTATCTTGGAGGGGGTGGGGAGGGGGGACACGGGTTTTGGATGACTTGCTTTCAACAAATAGGCCAACATGTGACTTAGTTCAGTGTAAAGTAGATCAAAAATTATTCTCATTAATAGTAGGACAGTTATATTTGGATTTGGAAATTTGTGGGAATTATTATCAAAAACAAAAATGAAAATACTAGAGTTTGATTTGTAAAAACAGATATAGTTATTTCGGAATTGGAACAAGAAATTTTAGAAATTTAGCAAAAAGAATCTTACTTTTAGAACATGAGTCCCAATTAAGAAAAGATAAAACTGGTGTCCCACACATAGGATTTGATTGTATTAATATATAATTTTTCATATATTAAAACATAAAATAATTACTTATGAAACGCATGTTAGGAAACAAATCAATGAGATTTATTACATCAAACAAAGCAAACAATATCTTGCCATAATAAAAAAAAAACAAATCGTCACAATATTAAGTAATCTCTCCGTTCCTTTTTAGTTGTCATGATAAGACTTTGCACAATCATTAAGAAAAATTAATTAGGAGTGTAATTTGACTCATATACCCCTTATTAATTATGTGTCTCTTGGTTCTAGAATAATTAATGTTAAGGACAAAGTTGGAAAAAAGTAATTAATTTTCTCTTGATTCTTTAAATTGACAAGTATTTTGGAACAACTATTTTTAATATACATGACAACTAAAAAGGAACGGAGGGAGTATCACTTACCCCTCTTTTCACAGTGTGGTGTTATTGTGTATTTTAATATTAAAATTTAAAATATTAAGTGCATGATAATTATTAGACATAAAGGGAAAAAATGGTGTCATAATTCTTTGTAACTCATGTAATCGCAATGACATGTTTTCCTTACGATTTCCTACTGATTGCCCCACTAATCCTCAATTGACTTTCACATTCTTGACATTTATTTGTTGAAAAAATCGTACACTTATATAAAGGATGTCTACTTCCTTGCGTTGAAAAAGAAAATATAGAAAAAGATGAGAAGTATTATGTTGTGTTTATATTTTGAAGTTAATATGGTGAAAGAGAAAGTTGAGAGAAAGAAAAATATTCGAAGTCTCCAACTTATTCACTATACAAAAGAGAGTGTTATTATGTTGAAAGAAGGTGTTCTTTTAGTGGAGCTGTGAACTCTTTAACTAATTCAGAATTGTTTAAGTCACACGACGTTGTTGGATTGTTGTATCTTGGAGGGGACAAGTCAAGAGTTGTGCTGTTGGATTGGTGTAGATTATACCACAGTTGACTTGAATCTCCCTAAAGAGAGAGAAATATTCGCGCCTCAACTCTATTTATTCATTTGTGCCGTTTATTTTTTCAACTGTAATTACCATAAAATTTGTGGTATATTACACCAACACAGAGTATCTTACTTCTTGTTGTATTTTGAATAGAATTTAAGTTATATACGTTAACTGTGTAAAATCATTTATACTATTTGTGTATATGACTTAACGTATATTCGAGTTTAAATCTCTTTTGAATATATTTAGCTCGTTACGAGCCACGAGGTGCTTATTCGGATCTTTCTCTATGTTTTGGGCTTTGTTTGTGGATACACAGGTAGCATTGACAACAACATTAGGGCCTTATGAGGAGGAAATAAGACAGGCCCAGTTAGGGACTCACCTTCAAAATGTGAAAACAGTTGATGCTAATGGGCTCAAAGTAGGCCCAGATTATGTACATCTCAGTACTCTAGCAGAGGTCCAGCTTGGACAGATGTTGGCTAATGCCTTTTTGGAGTTTGGTTTAGATACAAACCATAATTCTTTGGAAGGATAATTCCACCTTAGGATTAATGTCATGTTTATGACATTCTTTGATATTCCTTTATGTAGTCCTATAAATATAAATATTGAGAATCATATTGTATACGCTCAAAGACATTTAAAAAATCTTTAGGAAGAACAAAAAATCTCCACATTCTCATCTCTTTTTTCTCTTTATTTGTTTTGTTGAAATTTCTTATTTACTCTCATTTTACAATATTTTATCAACACGATTTGCTCATCTTATTCATCATCAAATATGTGGTAGGTGCTTTAGGTTGTCAGCTATTAGCGTATACGGGTGGTCCAAAGACGGCAAGAGTAGTTTGATACCAAAAGACAACGGAGGGCAAAAGTACTATATTATAAAAAAAAATTATAGCTAAAGGGTATTTTTAGCTCTGATTTATATAAGTACAATTAGAACTAAAATGACCACTTCTCGTATACATTAAGGATTATTTTTGTTAATATACTCCTCTGCCACATTTTACTTGACCTCTATAATAAAAATATATGTTTTATTTTACTTGTCTATCTTAACAAATAAAAAAAGTTTTATTATTTTTTCTCATATCACCCTTAGTATTAAAAAGCAGCCGCATAAAGTAGTAGTAGTTAAATTTAAAGTTCCAAAATATTATTAATAAGATTAGTTTAGTAAAAGAAACACTTTTAATTTGAGTTTTTTAAGAGTGTGTCAGGTCAACATAAGCTAAACATTATAAAATGGAAGGAGTATATGAAGGATTAAAATAGTTCGAATAGTTAGTTGAACACTTTTAATTGAAAAATTGTACTATGTATATAAAACATATAAGTCAATAATTATTTTTTATACGTATAAATTAAAACTTGGAACACCTTTAAAAGAATTTCTAATTTTGCCACTGGTCCAACCCGACCATAGTTTATCAATCTGGTCAAAAGCGGGTATATGTGGAGGGAAAAGACACCCCCCCTTAAACAACAATTTCCAAATCTCAAAACTCAAAAAACATATGCCAATTGCCACCCCACATAGCGCCCAAACGCAAAAATTTTCTGCTGTAAATGGCGCCATATATATACATACATTCATCTCTCTTCCCTCCCTCAACTCACTCTTCCCTCTCCACCCACACTATACAGGTAACAGGCCGAGGGAAAGGGAGAAGGAGAGAGAGTAGCAAGCAATGGCAGACCAAGACAATTTTGTTAGAGTAACTCGGCTGGCCAAGAAAAGGGCAGCAGAAGCTATGGTTCCACACCTGCAACAGCCCAACAAGAAGAGAGTCGTGTTGGGTGAGATTCAAGATTTGTCCAATGTGGGTGTCAATCAGATTAAGGATAACGTGTTTGGTTCTGACCCTCTGAAACCCAAATGTAAGCTGACTACTAAGAGGAAGGTGAAAAAGTTTGATGACCCCCAGATGTGTAGTGCTTATGCTTCTGATATATATGATTATCTTCATCAAATGGAGGTTAGTCTTTTTACCTTTTTCCATATATTTTGCATATCATCTTAGGCCTCATTTGTTTGCGCTTAATGAATGTCTGAATCTTAATTATTTAGATCTCAGTGATTAAGTGTGTTTGCATTTCATTTATGTTTAAAAATGTATATTTTTTTTATCAGAGTAAAAGAATTAAGAAGTCAAATGTTTAATTGGGTGTTACCTAATAGAGCTTGATTTGGTTTGTTATGGATGATATTTGCAAATGGGCACACTAAAGATTGAATTTTGGCAAAAGGGTTGTGGTTAATATCATTGAATTATCAAATCTTGATTTCCAGCCATTTAGAGTTGTTTCTGTTTGTGTGCAGTATTTTAACAAGTTACAATAGACCCCTTGTTGTCCCGCCCTTCCCCGGACCCCGTGCATAACGGGAGGTTTAGTGTACCGGGCGGCCCTTTACTTATATCTGGCCATTTGAGGTTTTGACTAACTCTGTTTTTTTCTGAATCAGATTGAGAAAAAGAGAAGACCATTGCCTGATTATCTTGAGAAGGTTCAGAAGGATGTGGGTGCAAATATGAGAGGGGTTTTGGTGGACTGGCTGGTGGAAGTTACAGAGGAATACAAGCTTCTTCCGGAAACATTGTATCTTACTGTTTCCTACATTGACAGATTCTTATCAGTGAAGGTCATCCCTAGGCAAAAACTTCAGCTTTTGGGTGTTTCTTCGATGCTCATTGCTGCGTAAGTGTCATAAATTGTTTCACTACCCCTGGCAATGTTCTTGTGTAATTTTTCTTGTGAATCTAATATAATATGTTGATTATGATCAGGAAGTATGAGGAAATTAGCCCTCCACATGCCGATGACTTTTGTTACATTACAGATAATACATATAACACAAAAGAAGTGGTAAAGATGGAGGCTGATGTGCTAAAATGCCTCAAATTTGAAATGGGAAATCCCACAACCAAAACATTTCTCAGAAGATTTACTAGGGTCGCCCATGAAGATTACAAAGTAAGTGCAAATATGACATGAACATTATGGGTTTCAAGTCAACTTTGTTTCCGTTAACTGTTTGCTTATGCTAACTTTTCTGCTTTTCATAGAACCCGGAATTGCAGTTAGAGTTTTTGGGCTACTACCTAGCAGAATTAAGTCTATTGGATTACAACTGCGTGAAATTCTTGCCTTCTTTGGTAGCCGCTGCTGTGATATTCCTTTCAAGGTTCACACTACAACCAAAATCGCATCCTTGGGTGAGGATTTTGATTCAATATTCACTATGTTTAGTTCATTGATATGTAGAAGTGCTGAATTAACTCTATCCATTTTGTAGAGTCTGGCACTTCAACGTTGCTCTGGATATAGATCAGCAGATTTAAAGGAATGTGTTCTTATCATACACGACTTGCAATTAAGTAGAAGAGGGAGCTCTTTGGCAGCTGTGAGGGACAAATACAAGCAGCACAAGGTATCAATCCATGTTTGATGATTGGTGATTTTGTTATAAACACCTTCATAGCTCAGTAATCTGATGTGAACTGTATGATTTTTGTGTGACAGTTCAAATGTGCGTCAACATTGTCTTCTCCTATGGAAATACCGGAGTCATTCTTTGAAGATACAAACTAATGATTTCTCGGGCATATGCTTAGAAATTGGAACGAGACACTACGATGATACCTGGAAGAGGTGAATTGCCTTCTTGGCTTCCTCAAACGGGAAACTGGTTTACGTGCTGCTCTGAGGACATCATCAAGATGATCTTGAAATTTTGTAGCATAGTTTAAGAGTTATGGATAGCAAAACTAATGATTCTTCTACATGGTTATATTGAGTGATGTGATCAGTGATCATGTTTGAAACTTAGTACAGATACATTGTTCTTGTAAGAAGATGGAAACAACTGCAGAATACAAAGTTATGAATATATAGAGTATAACCTTCATTTGCAGTACTAAACTTCAATTTCATTTCACTCCCCTCTTGCCTATCCAAAAAGGAGAAGTTCATGTTTGAATTTTCAAAAGAGAGAACTCACAACTAAAAAAATCACTATTTTCTCACTGAAAAATGTTTAATGACTATTCTCACATATATTTTGATTGTACAGTGTTAAAAGAAAAGCTAGTAATGTTTTCATACGGAAAAATTAGGAAGCTTCCCACTATTACATTGAGAATTTGTTTCCATATTTTTTCAATGAGCTGGTTTGATGGGAAATGAGTGGAAAAATCATGTTCTAGAGCATAAATTTTTCGATGGAAAAAACTTTTATTTAGTAGTGACCTTTTGTTAAAGAATGTTTTACTCCTCTAGTAGGTTTAGAAGAGAGCATTTTGTTAAAGAGCGGTTTACCACTTCTAGTGAGTTTTATGCATTGTGAATCCAAATTAGTCAATCTTTTAAAATCTCAATCATCAATTTGAGTTGTCTAGCTTTTTTTTAAAAAATAAAATAATAAATTTTATGTTGAATTTAAATTGGAAAACTTACATAGATATGCTATATTAAGAAAATATTTACTACCTATAGCAATATTATTTTTTTTCACTGGATACTTATGATACATTTATAATACAGTTTTAATACATATTGTAGAAAATAATTTATAAAACACATATAATACAAATTTTATTCATGAATAATACATTTATCACACACTTTAATACACTTATATTGTGTCAATTTCTTACCAAACAAGCATAATACATTTTAAAACACTTATAATACATCTATATTGCATGCATAATTCACTTTTAATACATAGTACATATTTATCATAGTATTGTTATGTATTGCTATAGATGATAATAAATAAAAAATATCGCTATAAAACGTAATTATTTATGAAAAAATACTCACCCACATAATTTTCACATTTTGTTATCGAGTTCATAATTTTGTACACTCTCAATATATATCAACAATAAACTCAAAACTAAAACAAATAATTAAGAAAGAAAATTAAAATAAAACAAAAGGAAAAGAATAATCACAAATTGGAACTTTCTAATCCATATCCCTTCTTGCTATTACTATTACTAGTAATTAACAAAGAAAACTAAAACAAAAGAAAAGAAAAAAGTGTTCAGAAACTGAAAATCCATTTGGTATCTATTGCTTTTTATTTCAATGAATCCAATGATTCTTAAATTTGTGATGATAAATATCAATATCACTTTTAGTCAGTTTCTAAGCATTTTAAAATAAAATCATAACCACAAATTAAAGAGTTATTGTTTGTTTTCTAAATTTTCAAATTATATGTAAAATTGGTTATATAGGGCAAGATATGAAAATATGGGCTCATTTTCACAATAAAGCTTGAGCCAAGTGATATAGTGTGTAACAATTTTTTATGTTGTTATATCTATATTCTATCATATAAAAAGGGATAAAGGTACAAAAACACATCTAAACTGCACGAGACTCCTATTATCCCTATAAACTTATTTTTTTTCGTATTAGTTACCTCACCCCCACCCACCCCCCGACTTATTTCTTTCGTATTATTTACCTCTTGGATTTTATTTTTTTCTTCAGATTTTTCGTTTTCAATATCTTTTTAAGCTAGCTAATCAAGGATTTTGCATAAGAAATGAAGTCAAGTCTAAGCATTTTGCATATAACATATTAAAACAAATAAGAAGAGTCTATGGCCCTCGTGTATATTAGATGCAAAGAATATCTTCAGCTATAAAAAGGACAAGAAAATTCATAATCAATTTAAGTATGTGCTATAAATAATGAAGTAAAAATCCAACCATCCATAAAGTGGATGAGACTCGAGAGACGATGAGGTCCGATCAATTTGGATCTAAAAGAATCAAATAAAATAAGACACTTGGATTCCTCTTTTTTGGTTTAGTATAGACGTGTGTATGCACGTGATATGTTCTATACACCGTGCCTATATAGACCGTGTGTATGCACATGGTACACAGTTCATGAGGGTAAATATTACGAAAAAATAAGTTTAGAAATAATAGGACATCCAACATAATTTAAGTGTACAATTGACAATTTCACCATATTTTAAGTGAATTTCTAGGTTTTATCCCAATAAGAAATGTTGTATAGACTGATGGTTAGATTGACTTGTTATATAAAGCAGAATGTTGGCCAGTCAAGAATTTTCACATTCAAAAGTTGAAAGTTACGGAAATAAGGATGATGAGGTGAATGTCATGTGGGCACTAGGAGAGATAAGATTATAAATGATGAAATCCAAGACAAGGTAGGAGTGGCCTCGTTGGAGGATAAAATGCGAAAAATGAGACTTAGATGATTTTGGGCATGTGAGGAGGAGATGCACGGATGCACCAGTGCGGAAGTGTGAGAGGTAGTCTATGGTTGGTTATAAGAGAAACAGAGGTAGACCGAAAAAGTATTGGGGAAAGGTGATTAGACAAGACTTGACATAACTCCAGCATACCGAGGACATGACCTTAGATAGAAAATTATGGAGGACACAAATTAGGGTAGATGGTTAGTTAGGTAGTTGAGGGTGGAGTGTAGTCTTGCTTTTTGAAAGTATAGGCTTGTTGGTGTTTGTCGTAGTACTAGTCGTATTCTTGTAGTTCTTGCTTTTGATATCTATCATCATATGTTGTTTATTGTGTCTTGATTTAGGGGTGTGCAAAAACTGGTTTAACCGATAAACCGAACCGATAAAAATATTATTGGTTTATTGGTATTGGGTTATTGGGTTAACGGTTTTTAAACGGTTTTGTAAAAAAAATTATTGGGCTATCGGTTCGGTATCGGTTTTAAGGTTTTAGTTAATGGTTAAACCGATAACCCAATAAGATTATATTTAGATTATATTTTTATTCATAATTGTATAATAGTGGCTTTAGATTTTAAATATATACCCTATTATTTTTTACATTTTATAGTTGTTGTCTTAGTGTTATTGTTTTCTTTCTAAAGTCATTGGTTTGATAGCATTCTACCTATCAGTGTTGCTTTTCTTTTTGAGAAATTGCTACCGTTGCTACTGTATTCAAGTTTTCTACTTAATAAGAAAGAAAATAAGTTTATTTTAGTAATAACGTATTTGAATTTGCTTATGCTTGTAATTTGTATAGATGTTTATGCATGAAAGTAGTCTATATATGAAGAAGAAAATAAGAGAAATCAAAAATATTATAGGAGCATTTTCTTATCGGTTAAACCGATAACCGAACCGTTAAGGACCAAAAACCGATTGACCAAAAACCAATAACGAATATCTTATTGGTTTGGTTATCGGTTTTGCATGTTTACAAACCGATAACCGATAAACCAAACCGATAATATACAAAACCGAACCGAACCGACCGATGCATACCCCTATCTTGATTATCACATTATTTTGTTGTTGTTATTTTTCCTTTCTTGTAGGCCCTGCACTGTTTTCCTTATTAATTGCTATGTTTCTTCATTGTTCTCCTTTTCTTTTACTTGGATTTGTTGCACTTGAGCTGAGGGTCTTTCGGAAACATCCTCTCTACCTCCACCAGGTAGTGATAAAATCTGCGCACAGTATCTTTCCCAAACTTCACTTATGAAATTTCACTTAGTATGTTATTGTTGATCCCGAGAAGAAATAATACTACGAAATGATTCTCACATAAATTAATGTCACCAACTAAACAATGCATACATTAGTCGTAGAATCTCAATAATTCAATTGATTGACTATTTAAATATTTACCTTATTAATGAAAATTCCATTCTCACACTATAATTCACTTTCCAATTTTCCCTCTTTTAACCCTATGTAATAAAAACATCTCATACATTAGTTATCCAGATTTTTATTCTTGTACGGTTAATAAAATATTCAAATATTGTATTATGATTTATGACAATGTGAGTGCGATTTCCCCAAGCGGATGAGTATGGAGGGAAACCAAAAACTAAACTTTCTAAAAAATTCAATCTGAAAAAACAATTAACCAAAAATTTCCATATATGTTTTCGCTCAAACACATGTTAAAATTGATTAAAGTTTGAATCATATGTGTTTGAATACAATAGCAAAAAAAGAGATACTTTATCCGTTTAAAAAAGAATGACCTGTTTTGACTTGACATGAAAAAATAAAGAAAAATTTGAATCTTGTGGTCCTAAATTAAAAATATATCAAATGTATCAAAATGCCTTTTAATTTTGTGGTCTTAAACATGCCACGTGAAAAATTAAAATTAAAGTGTTACCAAAAAAGAAAAATCGTTTTTTTTAAACATACTAAAAAAGAAAGTAGGTCATTTTTTTTTGAAACGCAAAGAGTATATTATATAGCCTGAAAATTAATTGAGTATTCATATAAAAAAATATACGACAAGTATTACTTAAATATGAAAATCAAAATAGGACTCCTGATGAAATTTTAAGACAGAAAGATGTATGGTGTGAGGTATAAGGTATAATAATCCCGGGATAAAATGCAGGATTATTTATCGTGCATTTGGTTAGAGATATTAGTTAGTTCCGAAATTATTTATCCCACCATTTATACCATAGTGATAAAATAAATTATCTCATATACATGACATAATAACTAATCCCGAGATAACTTGTTCCCAACTAAACGATATTATGATTATATGAAAGATTAAAATGGTCCAACCCGACCAAAGCGGGTATATGTGGAGGGAAACCCAAAACTCACTGTTTAAAATTTCAATCTGAAAAAAAAACAATTAACCAAAAATTTGCCCAAAGAAAACACCCTCCTTAAAACAACAATTCCCAAATCTTAAAAATCTCAAAAACCATTTGCCACCCAGCCAGCGCCAAACTGAAAAATTTCCCTCAAAAAAACAAACACTCTGCTGAATATGGCGCCATATATACACACACCCCAATCTCCCTTTCCCTTCCTCAATCAACTCACTCTTCCCTCTCCCCCCTCCCACCAAACACACACAGAGGGAAAGAGAGTAGCAAGCAATGGCAGATCAAGAAAATTTTGTAAGAGTAACAAGATTGGCCAAGAAAAGGGCAGCAGAAGCAATGGTTCAGCACTTGCAACAGCCCAACAAGAAGAGAGTTGTGTTGGGTGAGATTCAAGATTTGGGTATTAATCAGATGAAGCCCAAATCTAAGCAGATTAATAAGAGGAAGGTGAAAAGATCTGTTAGTGAAAAAGAGAAGGAATTTGATGTTGATGATAAATTGGATGAGGACCCACAGATGTGTAGTGCTTATGCTGATGATATATATGATTATCTTCATCAAATGGAGGTTAGTCTTTTTACTAGGCCTCATATGTTTGCGCTTAATGAACATCTTAATCTTAATCTTTGGATCTTACTGATTAAAAATCTAAACTTTATTGGTGTAAAAGAATTAAGAAGTCAAATGTTTAATTGGGTGTTACCTAATAGAGCTTGATTTGGTTTGTTATGGATGATTGTGCAAATGGGGGTACTAAAGATTGAATTTTGGCAAAAGGGTTGTGGTTAATATCATTGAATAATCAAATCTTGATTTTATTGATATCTGTTTTTTTTTTTTGACTTAACTTTGTGTTTTTCCAAATCAGATTGAGAAAGAGAGAAGACCATTGCCTCATATGTTTGCGCTTAATGAATATCTTAATCTTAATCATTTGGATCTCATTGATTAAAAATCTAAACTTTATTGGAGTAAAAGAATTAAGAAGTCAAATGATTAATTGGGTGTTACCTAATAGAGCTTGATTTGGTTTGTTATTGATGATTTTGCAAATGGGCACACTAAAGATCGAATCTTGGCATCTGGGGTGTGGTTAATACTCTCCCCATTTCAAATTGATTGGCCTGTTTTGACTTGACGCGGAGCTTACGAAAATAAAGAACACTATTGAATCTTATAGTCTTAAATTAAAGATATGTCAAATGTATCAAAATGCCTTTTAATTTTGTGGTCTTATATATGTCATGTGAAAAGTTGAAATTAAAGAATTGCTAATTAGGGAAAGGGTCATTCATTTTGAAACAGACTAAAAAGGAAAGTAGGGAGTATGTTGAGTTATCAAATCTTGATTTCCAGCCATTTGAAGTTGTTTGGATTTGATATTTGGGCTTTTGAGATTTTGACTAACTCTGGTTTTTTGAATCAGATTGAGAAAAAGAGAAGACCATTGCCTGATTACCTTGAGAAGGTTCAAAAGGATGTGACTGCAAATATGAGAGGGGTTTTGGTGGATTGGCTGGTGGAAGTTGCAGAGGAATACAAGCTTCTTTCGGACACATTGTATCTTACTGTTTCCTACATTGACAGATTCTTATCAATGAATGTCATTCATAGGCAAAGACTTCAGCTTTTGGGTGTTTCTTCTATGCTCATCGCTGCGTAAGTATTGGATCCAAGAATTGGTTTTTATTCCCTTCGTGTTGTGTGTAATTTTGCTTGTGAGTCTAATATAATCTGTTGATTGTGATCAGGAAGTATGAGGAAATCAAGCCTCCGCATGTTAAGGATGTTTGTGACATTACAGCCAATACATATATGAAGAAAGATGTTGTTAAGATGGAGGCTAGTGTGCTAAAATGCCTCAAATTTGAAATGGGTAGTCCCACAGCCAAAACATTTCTCCGGTAGGTCTCATTGTTTCACGAATAAGTAGAGGCACACTTGTTAAAGAACGATTATGGTTCATCGACTGATATGTCTGCTCTGTTTTCCTTGGTATGCAGACGGTTTACTAGAGTTGCTCAAGAAGATTGTAAAGTAAGTGCATTGTAACTGCTGTTGAAATGAACCGTGTTTTTGTTAAGTGGTTGCTTATTTTATATTCTTTCTGCCTTTTACAGAACCCCGATTTGCAGTTTGAGTTTCTAGGCTACTACCTAGCTGAATTAAGTTTACTGGATTACAACTGCGTGAAATTCTTGCCTTCTTTGGTAGCTGCTGCTGTGATATTCCTTTCAAGGTTCACATTACAGCCAAAGTCACATCCTTGGGTGAGGATTTTGATCCAATGTTCACTTATATTTAGTACCTTGATATATGAACGTGCTGAATTAACTCTATCCATTTTGTAGAGTCTGGCCCTTCAACGTTGCTCTGGATATAGAGCAGCAGATATAAAGGAATGTGTTCTTGTCATACATGACTTGCAATTAAGTAGAAGAGGAAGTACTTTGGCAGCTGTGAGGGACAAATACAAGCTGCATAAGGTATCAATCCGCGAGTTGTTGATAATTGGTGATTTTGTTGTAAACACACTGCATAGTTAAGTAATCTGATGTGAACACTGTATGATTTTCTGTATCAGTTCAAATGCGTGTCAACATTGTCTTCTCCTCCGGAGATACCAGATTCTTTCTTTGAAGATACTATATGATGATTTCTCGGGCATATGCTTGGAAATTGGTATGGGAGACGTTACGATGATACCTGCAAGAGGTGAACTGCCTTCTTGGTGATGGCTCATGCTGTTTTGAAGACATCATTTTAGTAGATTTGGTATAATCCTCAATGATGTATGAAAGTTATAAACACATAGCTAATAAGATAATCTTGAAATATCTCTTCATTTTTGTACTTTGTCACATCTTGTAATAAGTTTGAAACAACTCTAGAATACTATATGAAAAATATATGAATGTATACAGAATATTACCTTCATTTGCAGTACTAAACCCCTATTGCAGTTCTCTTTGGTTGCCTAGCTTAAAATGGTTCTAGTATGTATTGATTAAACCTCTCTATAAACGGTCGTTTAGTACGTGGGATAAGGTGGGATATATCTCGAGATTAAGTTTGGTACTAAATTATACATCTTGAACAACATTTGACATTTAGATTTTTTTTTTTGCATAGGTAGCTAACTAATTGAGTTACAAGATTCTTGACATTTAGATCTTATTTGACTGTTCTAATAACCAAAAGTCATTTTTTCAATTTGTTTTTGTTATACTAAAAGATAATTAACATTAAGTAAGTTTTTTTAAAATCTAATACAATATTAATAAGGTGGAATGAAACATGACACAATACAAAATCTCTAACTTTATCTTTTAATTTTTAATTAGTGTGCAACATCAAATTGGTCCAGTGATCATTGAAACAAACTCGATGCTTGTAAGAATATATTCCCTCGAGATCACTTTATTTGTCATATTTTTGATTTGTACGTCCCTTAAGAAAAACATTAACTAGAGTCTAATTTGACTAAAGTAACTTTATTTTATTAAGTAATCTTCAATATTTGATATTTCTCTTTTGCGCCACAATATCTCTCCATATTTGTGACTAACGGTAAAGGTGAAAACAAACAATCAATTATACCTTCATTTTTTCAAATGACAACTATTTTAGACCATCTATTTTTAGTAAGGACGGCAAGTAAAATGATTCAGAGGGAGTAGTAATTGATGAAATGAATTTGCTAAAAGAAGCTGGGAATTTGTTTTTGCTCATGTCCTGCGTGAAGGTAATCAGCTGGCCGATTTACTTGAACGAAAGTGTATAATTAGAACATTTCATTAAGAGTTGAAGTGTTCAATTGAAACAACTTAGTTTAAATATATAAATAGGGTATTCTAACAAATTTAAGAAATAAATTATGTATTAAGCTGAAAAAGAACCTTTATATAATTAATAAAGCAATGAAAGATATCAAACAAGTAGCTCCACATGTCCAAATAAGTGGATAAATCAACTAAAACAAAGAATTGTTATTTGGTAATGTAAGTGCCCATTTATACCTGAAATATGAAATCATGATTTGAAATCAGATGAAGTTTTATTTGAACATGCAATCTAGATTTTTTAAGTTATATTTTTTCTTATAAACATGAAAATTTCATAAGTTATGAAAACTATCAAAATTTCCTCAATTCTTTTACAATCTTATCAAATAAGCAAACTGTAGTTCATAAACAAGATATCAGAATATCCTAAGAAGTAAGATGGCACATTGATAAATTGCATATCTCCATGTTCTTTTTTATAAATAAATATTTGCGATTACAAACTTTCAAATACACAATTTTATAAAGATTCACTTATTAACAATAGTAGTAACTAATTATACTTTAATATAATGTCTTCACGCCGAACACGAGTCATTTTACAAATTTTTAAATGATAGGTCTTTTTTTTTTACAAAATATAAATTTATGGGTCAAATTTTACATTTTAAAAAAAAATTGAATTCATGATCCCAAATTACATATCTAAATATTGATTTAAAATGATGATTTTATACCGCATGTCCAAATGCAAGCCAATAAGAGAAACCCAAAGTTAGAATATCAACTTGAAGGGACAAGCTTTTGTACTTTCCAAAAGGAGATTATTTACATGCATGCAGATGCTTTGAGCAAAAAATACAAATGTAAGATCTAAATAAATGATGAAAAGGTTATAAATTCTATTGTTACACTTCATGCTTTAAATTTGTCATTTTGTGCATTTTTCCCACTCACCTCATTCAAACAAATTCAACACATTGGAAAATATATATGCTTAAGAGTGAGTAGAGAAGTTTTATTATTTATTTTGTTTTCTTTATTATTGTTAATGTAAGGATATAATTCAGAGAAGTTGAGCGACTTAAAACCACAAAAGCATGCATGTACCTAATATTAAAAACAAAAAGAAACTAAAGTAAGATATTTTAAATCCCTATATTATAATTCCTTCGAGAGCAACAATACGTTTAGATCAATGCGATAATGATTTAGTCAGGCCTCAACGTGAGTACCAGACACCAGGTGAGAAACCAAAACAACTAACTAATCTACAATGAGACTTCAAATATGTGAGAGTATTGTTCTGCATTTCTACAAGGCAGAGTTTCTTGAATTGTGAAATTCCTGCCTCTGTGTTCCCCAAGTCCTTTGAAGCTATTCCTCTACGTCTACAGTCGAATATCGAACACACAAACCACATTGCTTGCATAACAAGCTGCAACCTTGTTGCCTTCCTTGTTCCAACACACTTCAAAAATACCGCCATCGCCATTGTAAGTTCTTACAATCTTGGCCTCCTTCACTGACCATATATTCATGCATTTATCTAATGACCCAGTTGCCAAGTACTCACTGTTCGGACTAAATGCAACAGCGTAAACAGGTTCCCTGGGTTCAAAATGGAAGAGAACTTAGTAAAAAACAAAAACATTCAACAAGAACGATACAAAGCTTTGATGATCTAAAAGAAAGATACATTTTTACCACATTCTCACTCCACCCCCACCCAAATAAAAGGAATAGTTATATAAGTATCGGTAGCGACAGATCAATTGAGCACGAGTAAACAAACCCCATAATACTCGAGCCTGTCATTTGACAGTTAAAAAGTGGTACACTACTACTTTCAATTCAAGCGGTAACTATTACTTTTAGGATGTAATTTATTAAAAGTGCCTTAGTGTCTCCTGTAGCCATTCCAAGTAGACATAATGAGTTCACATCCATTACCTGTGACCGTTCAAGGTGTGAAGAAGACGCCCTAGTTCAATATCCCATAGCTTCACGGTAGAGTCAAATGAAGCACTACACAGACAGACAATAAAACAAAACCAGTAAGCTCAAGGAACTAAAAGGTTAGGTTCAATACATTAGATCTCTTTTTGGAGTCAGCGCACACCAAGAATCTATTTGCTGGACGGTTAAAGTGAAACTGTATCTCTATGGATTATTTTACTCGCAAGGGGATTACAGGCCAGAGTGTAATCATTCCAAATTTGAAACTCAACTCTTGGGGCTTTAAAGTTCGTTCGGAATTTAAGCACAAATAGAGAAAAAATATACAAATATATGTGTTTAGTTCAAGACTAATAATGAATAACAAATATATGTACAAAGAAATTGAAGAGTTTTTATGATAAAGTGAAATATCATTTGTTTAGTGTCGCCTCTTTACGAGACGCTCATTGGCAAGGAAACGTATGCCTTAAATCCTTGAAGATGACACTGCAGCGCACGTTAAGCGAGACAAACCGCTCACCACGTTTTGAACTTCGCTTTGGGGCTTAAGCGCGACTTTGACAACACTGTACCAGAAAAAGAAGAAAAAACTGAAGAGGTAAGTCAGCCCAATGGTGAGCGCTGTAAACTAGCAAGCAATGAAGTGAGTGAAGATCATGGGAGACTAGAGTTTAAAACCTGAAAAGGACATAAAACTTTCGGTGAGACATAGTAGGTACCTAGTGGAACAGTAATGGTATGAACAAACTGGCCCAGTGGAAGGCAAATCCGTCAGGTGAGGAAGGGATGGCATTGCCAATCTTTATTTTTCCTTTTTTTGTTCTTTTGGGATGTGTGCGTGGGGTGGGAGTGGGGGGTAGAGTGAAACAAAGATGATACGGGGGAGGGAACAACTGGTGTGTTATATAAAGGGGAGGAAGAAGAAGATGAAGCTGTGCTGCTGTGGAAGAGATTGAAAACAGGAATGGCTCAGAGGTGGCCAGGGACATAGAATAAGGGGTTGTTGTCATGGATCCAGGGAAAGGATGATGAAGAACGAAAGGGGAAAATATGGAAAAAGGGTTAAAATTTTCATTTGCACTCTAATCAGGTGGGATTGTAATCCAGGATTCCTATCCTAACCCAATCCCCTATCCCAAGTCTCCTTCCAAGATGAAACAGTCCATCACACCTGCATAATTACTCGAATTTGACCTACCTGAAAAACTAATGTGTTTAACATGAATAAATCTAATCTAACCGAGCAGAAGACCTTAATAAATCATATCTAACCGAACAGAAGGCTTACCTGCAGAGAAGACCCTAAGGGTTTACTTATGGATAGTTGTTTCAGGTTCAAGGTAGGAGTAAGCGGGATTTAAACTTCCACGCTGGTTGGGATTTTGGGCACCAGAATCAAGCAAGGGACTTATTGGTTCATACATCTGTTACTCCTCTACCTAATGAATTGGAACATCAAGGACATCGGACAAAATTTGCCTAGAAAAATGTAACTACTAACTAGCACGCACCATCCTTCCCTACCCCCTAAAATTGCAATATGCTACACAAGATGATTCAACTAGAAGCTCGAATTGCAAATAGAGCAGGGGCTTGAATAACTGTTCAGATTAAATCTAATTCCATAGATCACTTGAGGATAAAGTGTAAAACTGTTACGGCATGTGCTTCGTTTTATATCATGGTTTTTGATTGAAAATGGAGCTTAAGAAGCATTACTTCTGACACATTAGCTTAATGCATATAACATACCAAAAGCAACCTTAGAAATACGGTGGTTTTCAACATGCTATATCATTCTTATAAGAGCATGCATCAAGGTAAAATGGGATTGTTAAGATTAACGAGATAGCGTATAAGGAAAGGTGTCCGATATTTTTTAAAGGACAAAACAACAATAGTGTCACATAAAACGGCATGGTGGGAGTATTTTCTTATAAACAGTGATACTGTGTCTGGCAAAATATACTGTAGAACCTTTATCGCTTAGCTATGAACAATGATACGATCTTAATCTACAACACTGAGATGTAATATATATAATCGAGAACCTTGTGCTACCACCATATGTAAAAGAAAATTATGGTAGAAAGAACACTATAAACATGACTGGTAGCAATAGATAGAATACCTTGCCAGCAACAACTGTTTATTCGGATTGCTTGTACCAGCACCAGTTGGACTCCATTCGAGGGTATATATCCCCTAAATCAACATAATAGTCAGCAGCTGATATCTGATTTGATTAAATGAATCAACAAAGACCACAAAGAAAAAGAAAGAACAAAAATAGAAGACTTTAAGATGAAATCATTATGTTATATGTGATACCTTGTGATGTTCTCTGAAGTCATGCAAGCAGGCCTCCTGTTCCATGCTCCATATCTGCACAGAGAATGAATCATTGACCAATTTTATTTTATACAACACAATAAACAGAATTCTTGGAAACAATGTATTCAATGTCCTAGTGCAGGAAAAGGTGAAGCTAAAATTCAACTTTATCTAATCTGGACTTGTTTAGGAACCTAGGCAATGCAGATTTCTTGGTCTGATAACCGAGAAATCCCCAAGGGACAGTGGCGCACCACACCGCCTCTCTTCCCTTCTCCATTTAAAAATACCAAGCTTATGTCTGCGGCATGGTTCGAAACATGACGTGTGCCTAACCCACACATCACGATTTGTGCTCTTGCCACAAGACCAAAGGTGAAATTAAGAGCTTATATATAGTATCAATAAACAAATTAATGCTACCTGCCAGACCTAATTAAGCTGACCTTGCTTTTGAAGCAACAACTGCAAGTTCCAATATTTCATAACAAAGACATAAATAGGGGACTTTCTGATAAGATAAAAATAAAATGGCAAGGAATTACCAGAAGAAAAAGAAAATAAGATGCATTAACATAACAAATACATAAATTCAGAACCTAAATGAATATTCAAGGGTACTTAGCAAGATCTAGAAAACCAGAAGACCGTAAAAAGCAATTTTCTGTAACATGTGGAGGCAAGGGTCTACTTTAGCTTCTGCTTCTTCTTTTTTTCTTCCCAGATACATTAACTGCTTTTGGTTTAGAAGGACAAGATAGGAATTACCTTAGCTGTGGTATCATCAGAGCATGAAGCCAGCAAGGAACCTGAGGGGTCCCACTGGATAGTATTGATTTCATCCTGCAATGGCAAAGTCAACAACCCTTTAAGAATATTCACAAAGGATAAATCAATGTTCCAATCAAACATAGCATGCTAAGCTTCAGTGTTCAACTGGTACTTAAGTTTGCACTTTGCACAAACAATTTCATATGGAAAACAGCACAAAAGATTTAGAACTGGAATTGTTATGATAAAAACCAAATGAGAAAGTATAAGTATGATTATTTGTGATGTTCCCGTGTGTTGTAAATCAGTGCCTTGTTTTATTTGATCAATATACTGTGAGATTGAGCCTTTAATCCCAGCTAGTTTTCTTATCTTTAAAATGACAACATAAAACCAATTATTTTGTGACAAAGAAAATGAATTATTTAGCACATCATCTCGTTAATCTGTAATAATCAGTGCATATACATCAAAGAGATAAAGAGAAAATGTACACTGATCCAATTTAATGTTCTAACAAGCTTCAACCCTCCAATAGCAACCAAATAGTTATGAAAGAGATTTTCCCACAAAAAGCAACAACTGGACCACACCTGATGTCCTGAGAATGTTTTGACTGATTGTTTCTCCCCAACTTTACAAACATGAATCATGTTATTAGCACTGATCGCGAAAGAATTATTGTTTCGCCAATCAACAGCAAGCGACGGACCTGAATGGGATTGTATAACAACAGTGAGAAAATATGCAAAAGAAAACAAAATCTATCCTTGCCAAGATTTGAGGTAAAATATAAAGCAAAATTAAGACAGAACAAGTACAACAAAGCACCTGGAGGAAATTCAAATTGCTGCTTCCATTCGCCAGACTGCACATCCCAAACAACGGCAGTTGTATCAACACTACCGCTAAGGAGATAATCACCTTTCTTGTTCCAATTCAAAGAGAAGATTGGCCCTCTATGTTTGTTAAGAGTACTAACCAATTCCCCTGGATGAAAAGTCAGTTACAGGATTGGTCATGGATATCAGTAAGAGAAAACCAGACATGATACTATAAGATGATAAAGCAGGTGTTGTCAAAGGCGAGCTTAAAGCGTGCTTGAGACATAAAGCGAGGCTCAAAACGTGTAGAGCGCTTCGTCTCGCTTAATGTGCGCTTCAGTGTCGTCATCAAGTTTCTAAGGCATGCTTTTCCTTGCCAATGAGCCTCTTTTGAAGAGGCAATACTAACCAATTGATATTTTACTTTTTCATAATTCTTTTTTAATTTCTTTGTTCATATATTTGTCATTCATGCTTATAATTATTAGTCTTGGACTAAACATATATATTTCTAGTTTTTCTCCCTTTGCGCCTTTTATTCATTAAAGCCCACGCTTTATTTGCGCCTTTGCGCTTAAAGCTCCAATGGATCATAGAGCTTTTTTGCGCTTTTTGCTTTTGATAACACTGTGATAAAGGTGCCCTGAACAGTAAATTCCAAGAAACCTAAACAGAAGTTACATGATTAAGAAAACAATCCTGTTTGATGACATGAGGACAACACGGGTATTTTAACAACTGCAAGGCTGAATAACTTGCCAATTAGAGAAAAGGCTAAAGCAAAGAGATTCTGCGGAAAACAATGGGAAGGACTCAACATTCTTGAATTGTTTCAACAAGGGTAAAATACAAAAGTCAGAGAGGATGACATGTCAAGTTTGAGCACCAAGTATAATCCGTCTCAGAAGTTTTTGAATTTACAGATGCTTATTTCAATAACCATGCAAATCCTTCATGTAGTGCAAATTAAGTTAGAAGAAGTCTATTAAGAGAAAGATGGCTTTCTCAAGTATTTTTTTGATAAAGTGATGAGCTTTTTCAAGGTTGAGAACTAACATGCCAAACAGTACACTCTAGTGACTGCCATAGGTCGGGCGGCTACCTACCTGGAACTTATTTACAATTATCCCTTCAAGTTTTCTGAAAAAGCTCGAGAGAAGGTTACTGGGATAAAAAAGTCAATTATGAACCAAGGGTACCCTAACATGATTTATGGACTTTGTAAACCTTAATCCATTGGCGTCCAAAATAAAAATCTTTGCCTCATAGCTGCACAGGAAGACTGGGAAAACTTTTCTCTACAAAATAAAAAGAAAGATAACTGAAAACATCGACAGTTATCTCATGGGTCTACTGATTCTCTCTAGCAAAAAGCTAATCAATTTCCCAACAAGAATATGGATTGTTTCCTGGTGCCTTTTAGTTTCCATTAGATAAGAATATGGATTGTTTCTTGGTGCCTTTTAGTTTCAATCAGATAAACAAGACATGAACACTGGTGGCATAATACAAAAATATCCAAAGAACAAACTAGCAAACACATTTCCGGAACCATACTTTTCCAACGGCCAATTTATACAATCAATCTTCAAAACAAGTTTTTCCTCCAAGCCCCTTACCAGCTCGGTTCCAGATTCTGGCTTGGCCATCGTAAGAACCTGTCGCAAGCAGGGTACCCTCGCTCTACACAAGAAGAAGTCATTAATACAAGATCGAATAATAACAAGAAAATCAAATTGGTAACCACAAGCAATGCAGTCTAATTTCAGAAAGTCCACCAGAAAAGTACATAACAACAAAAGTCAGCCCAAAATAAGCAGCAAAAAACTCACATTCCAATCAACTGTTGCAACATCATTGCTTTTCTCATTTGGTGGACTTTTCAAATGCTTCAAAACCACAACATTTGGAGGCCCGCTTTGGATAGTAGAATTACATGGACCATCTCCAATAGTCCAAATTCTAGCAGTACAGTCTCCAGACCTAACTTGATATTAGATATGGTTAGCTATAAGAAAGATGGTTCCTTAGAAGAGTCTAAAACTACTCTCAACCTTTTAACTAAGGAAAAACCACTTCAAAAAATTGACCTTTAAGAACATATCGGGAAGTAGGGGGCTAGGGGCACTAGATGCACCTAAATAGTTAAAACAAAATCTGGTAATTAAAAGACATAAGTGTCATTATAATAGAATTATTTAACCAAATGCTATTATCATGCTATTACCTACCAACATTCCAACGGCAAGGTAGATAAAACTGAACCTAATAAAGCAAATTACTGCAGTTGATGAAGAAACATCAACCACAACAAATTCAGTGTAATCCCATAGTGGGGGGTGGGGGGTGGGGGGTCTGGGGAGGGTACCCATCATTGTCCAAAATTTTCCAATTCATTTCGGAGAACTGATTTGGAATAGAATTCTAGTAATCTACATGATTGGAAGTCAAGTGACCCAATATATGCTAACTGAGGAGCCAAACTGGAAAATGAGTTTGTCTTTGCAAATACTTATAACCAGCTTGGTATAGCACAGTCCAGTAATCTGTAAAGAAGATGGCAATTTCATCTTTGCACGAATTACTTTGTAATAATATATTTTCAACAATAAGACTTTGTAGCCCCCAAAGACTGGTAGAAGTAGTTATACTTATCCTTTCACATATTGGAGAACTGATAATTCTCGGTGATGTGTCTCCACACTTCAGCAGAATAGTTCTTGTTAAATTTTCATTTCCATTCATTTTCCTTTTCTGCGGTGTGGTGTTTGCTTTATCGCAAAAAACATATTTCTCCTAGGTTAATCTGCTTTCCTAGAATGAGAATCTCCTTTGTCTATCAGATTTCCATAAGAATGAAGAGAAAGGAGTACATATGAACATCTAGTGCAAGAATATTATTATGTCTAAAGCATTCGAAGAGGACAACAGAGGTTCTGCACAAATTTTTTAAGATGAATGTAACTATCCTTTCAACATATTGATGTTGCAAGAGAATAAGAAGCACTGAAGCAGAAATGTGGAAGCAAAAGTGCCATGATTATTTCGAAGTCCCAGTGCTTATGATGATTATTTCCAGAGTCGTAAGCTCACAAGAGAATTACAAACAGAAGTATGAATATGAACATGAGTTGATTCATAGACGAGAGCAACAAAAGAAAGAAATTGTACTAATGCTTACACAGATGCAAGAAGTGACCCTTCTGGACTCCAAGCACAACCAAAAACCTGGCATGAGTTTAGGAACAAGAGAAAATGTTATGTTAATATAGAAGACAGGAAAGAGAAAACATATATATAGGATCGATCACCTATTGAGAAATCATGTCGGACTAGAAGAAGTTTATAGACATGCGGTCAAACCTCAGATGTATGTCCTTCCAAAACCATTACATCACAACTAGGAATTTCACACGGCAAAGAGGTTGAGACTCTGCAGATATCCATAGGCTCCAAATCTGTTTTGCAACTCAACAAAAACAAAACTTAGTGTCACAAGACCAACAAAGAAAAGTGTAGAAGTATCAGCTGCATGCTCAAAATATCCTGCACCTATAATGCTCATGTGAGTAGCAAATTAGCTGCAACAGGAATGTATTACCTCCAGCTTTTCCATCTTCCTCAAGGCTGGCAGCCTCTTTTTCTCCACTCAGTTTTGAATCCATAATATTCTCACGTGGTTTTTCTTTGTCTTTGCGCTTTTCTTTCTCCTTGTTCTTTTCACTTCTTTCTCTATCCCGTTCTCGCACTTTTTCCATCTGTTGTTTCTCCTTCTCCCTTTCTCTTGCAGGTTCTCGTTTGTGGTCCCTCTCATGGTCAGCATTCGCCTTATCCTTCCGCCTAGGTTTATCTTTCTGGAGCTTTTCCTTTTTCTCTTTTATTATTTTTTTCAGCTCATATACATTCTTTGTTATGAGATCCAAAGGTTGTAGAAACTGGAAGTCTTCATCCATATCGGTATCATCCTGCATTCCATAGTTATTATTGGTTTGTTCAGAGTTATCAAAAGAGCTAAACTTCAGACACTAATCAGAATATCAAAATGTTTGCATTACATTGTTCCAATTTGCTTCTAGTTCAAGATACTGAATACCCTTTTGCACAAAGGTAACAAGAGTACCAGGAGGAACTCGATTTCCATCTATTGTGCTCTTATTGATCCCTGCCTCGTATCCTAAAGCAAATGCTGAATGTGAGAATCCTGAAAAAAAATATATCAGCAAAGTCAGTAGACTGATTAGATACTACCATACTAATCCATCACGATCAAAGTCAAGGTTTCAGGCAGCCTATTAGCAAATCATATTCGATGAAGCAACAACTAGTACCATAAAGGACCAACCATAAACTAGAGTGCCTTGACCACCTTGGAAGATCACTAAATATAACTGAAATTTCGGCTGTTCTATCAAGTAAAGGAAGTTGAATGGATTTCATAATTGTCTCAATCTTGTTATTATCTTTCTTCTTTTTATTTTGTGAATAATCAGGAGCAACTGTTCTAATGCCCCCATACAGCATGCAAAACCTAAACCAATAATTGAAATGAGCACGAAAACGGGAGCTACTAAACCTCCTTTTATGGATTAGGAAGCCCATGAAACTGAAAGATGACTGTTTATCATCCAGAAAAAAGAAAAGCAATATGCAGTTCAACTGAAAATGAAACAGAAAGCACATGGCATGGACACTTGACAGCGCTATAACGTTAGGGGTCGTTTGGTAGTTGGTTAGAGTTATGCATGTATTAGTAATACATAGATTATTTATGAGGGAATTTATGTACTATTTTATGCAGGTATTAGTTATACATGTATTAGTTATTTCACTTTTTATCTTGCATAAAATAATACATATATTCCCTCATAACTTATACATGTATTAGTTATGTGATTTTTTAAATTGTAAACACAAGGGCGGCTTAATCAAATTGGTGGCCTATAAAGCCAACTGAATGAGAAGCTTTAATTTTTTTTTTAAAAAGGTTCATTTATATATATATATATATATATATATTATATTTTCTAGATACAAATTGTTAATTATAATTCTTCGAATAATTCATTTTCAATCATTTACAAAATCCTATGCATTAATCGTTTTAGAGATATTGGGTAAAGTTTTTTTTTCTGAGAATACGGTGTTAGCCTTTTCACTATTTCGTCTTCGTTTTGAATTTCATTAGCATCTAACTCAAACCTAGATTGAGACTTATTCTTTTACAGAATCCATAATTTTCAATTTAGTTTCTTTTATTGTCTATCCATATACCGTATCTCCTTTATTTATTTTTATTGTTGTCTTATTTTTTATTACCATCAACTAGAATTATTATTTTTAAATACTCTACATGCTTTAATGCTTTTTTTCAACAAAAAAAAGGCTATAAAACTAACTACTCCTAAATATTTGGGGGCCTCAACTTTGGTATGGCCTAAAGCCTAAGCTTTATTTGTTTTGACCTTAAGCCAGCCCGGTGCAAACCATACATCGTATTAATTTTATACATGAATAATCTACCCCCTAACCAACTACCAAACGTGGTATTACTTATACAAGATTTGATACACCTGCATAACTCACCTCCAAACTAGCTACCAAACAACCCCTTAGTGTCTTCACTCTTCACCATAGCAAGATAAGCCCATTCTAGCTATTTAAAATATTGATGTAATGTATTTTCAAACAGAATAACCTTCCAGCAATTATTTTAATACTTTCTTCCACTATCACTACTTTAATCATATAAGTCAAATTAGCAACTTACCTCTGTCTTCGGTCAAACACCATCCTACCCTCTCCAGAACCCACTTGTGGGGATTACACTCAAATTAGCAACTTAACTTCTATCTCCAATCAAACACCATTCTGCCCTCCCCAGACCCACTTGTGAGATTACACTCAAATTAGCAAATTAACTTCTGTCTCCAGGCAAACACCATCCTACCCTCCCTAGATCCCATTTGTGAGGATTACACTCAAATTAGCAACTTAACTTCTATCTCCGGTCAAACACTATTCTACCTTCCTCAGACCATACTTGCGGGATTACACTCAAATTAGCAACTCAACTTCTGTCTCCGGTCAAAAACCATCCTATTCTGTTATATTGATTAATGATCAACAATTAGATTCCTTATTTAAATAACTAAACTAGCCAATTTCTCTGTTACTAGTCATTCTTTTTAATCATTGTAATATATTCCCTGCACAATTGTTATATTCCTGCTATGGGTAATCAATGAAATTTTTACGATATATTGGAAATTAGAATATGAGTTCTTACGTTTCTAGTAGCCTTTTTGGCCAGGCTTCTTGGAGGCTAAAAGCACAAAGAAGGCACTCTTTTTACGTTTGAGGTGTTTGGCCAAAAAAGGTGCTTTTGAGCAGCAACAACACAAAACACAAATTGTTTATCTCCAAAAGTATTATTTTGTAAACGTTGTTTCGATAAAAGTGGCAGCTTGGACAAATAGGCTCTAGATTTGAATAAAATCCATTCCCACTTTTATTTCTTTTTCTTTAACAGAAAAACCAAGAAAATACAGGAAAGCCTTATCTTCGTTGTCAAAGCGGCAAAGAAAGGACATTTTCTGCTAATGCAAATTGCCCAACCAGTCCTAGCCACTACACTGAATGAAGTCAATTTTATTCTCGACAATGCTTATGCACTAGAATACAACAACACACCCAGTGTAATCCCACAAGTGGGGTTTAGAGAGGGTGGTATGTACACAAACCTTACCCTACCTTGTCCAAGTAAAGAGTCTGTTTCCAATAAACCCTCGGCTCATAAGAATGTTTATACGCTAGAACGGTTACAGAAAAATGTTTGCTTTGAAGAATTTAACTTGTCTAATAACAACAACAACATACTCAATGGGGTCTGGAGAGGGTGGTGTGTATACAGACCTTACCCCTACATACCCTCGCCCAAGTAAAGCATATCAAAGCAATTAAACTCGTCTATTAACAACAACAACAACAACAACATACCAAGTGGGGTCTGGAGAGGGTGGTGTGAACAAAGACTTTGCCCCTACGCACCCTTGACTTGAGTAAAACATATCAAAGCAATTAAACTCGTCTAATAAAATAACATACCCAATGGTGGGGTCTGGAGAGGGTGGCGTGTACGCAAACCTTACCCCTACACACTCTCGATTCAAGTAAAGCATATCAAAACAATTAAACTCTATCTAATAAAACAACAACATACCCAGTGGAGTCTGGAGAGGGTGGTGTGTACGCAAACCGTACCCGTACACACTCTAGGCTCAAGTAAAGCATATCAAAGCAATTAAACTCGTCTAATAAAACAACAACATACCAACTGGGGTATGGAGATGGTGATGTGTACACACGCTCGACTTAAATAAAACATGTCAAAGCAATTAAACTCGTCTAATAAAACAACAATATACCCAATGGTAGGGTCTGGAGCGGGTGATGTGTACACACGCTCGACTTAAATAAAACATATCAAAGCAATTAAACTCGTCTAATAAAACAACAATATACCCAATGGTAGGGTCTGGAGAGGGTAGTGTGTACGCAAACCTTACCCCTACACACTCTCGATTCAAGTAAAGCATATCAAAGCAACTAAACTCGTCTAACAACAACAACAACATACCCAGTAGGGCCTGAAGAGGGTGGTGTGTACCCAGACCTTAACCCTACACACTCTCGACTTAAGTAAAACATATCAAAGCAATTAAAACTCGTCTAATAAAACAACAACATACCCAATGGTGGGGTCTGAAGAGAGTGGTGTGTACTCAGACCTTAACCCTACACACTCTCGACTTACGTAAAACATATCAAAGCAATTAAAACTCGTCTAATAAAACAACAACATACCCAATGTGGTCTGGAGAGGGTGGTGTGTACTCAGACCTTAACCCTACACACTCTCGACTTAAGTAAAACATATCAAAGCAATTAAAACTCGTCTAATAAAACAACAACATACCCAATGGGGTCTGGAGAGGGTGGTGTGTACTAAGACCTTAACCCTACACACTCTCGACTTAAGTAAAACATATCAAAGCAATTAAAACTCGTCTAATAAAACAACAACATACCCAATGGTGGGGTCTGGAGAGGGTGGTGTGTACGCAAACCTTACCCCTACACACCCTCGACTCAAGTAAAGCATATCAAAACAATTAAACTCATCTAATAGTGATTCAAAAAAAAAACAGAGAGAGAATTTAAAATAAAATAAAAACGACCTGATCAAAAGCAAACAAACACAACATGAAATTCTCCACATAAAACTCTTATTAAAACAAGTTAACAACTATGAATAACATTTATTATGATGATTGAACCCTAAAAGATACCGGAAAACTGGAAATTGAAGTTACCTGATTCATGGAGGTACCGGAAAATCATGAAATTCAGTTCGGCGGAGGATAAAGGAACCATTGTTGTGAAATCGCCGCCGGCATATAAAAAGACATATAAGCTACTACTACTACTACATTTGATTTATATATATAGATAGAGAGACAGACAAATTTGGAAAGAGAGAATTTGGGGGGACACAGAATTGGAAAGACGTTAGAATTAGAAATGTTTTCGTTCCAAAAAGGCATTTTTCGAATGAAGTGTGTTGACTGTTGAATGACTAAACTACCCTCCCGCCAGTGTCGCGATCAGAATTTTCACTAAAAGATTTCAAAATATGAAGAATTAAGTACACGAACTTGTCAAAGGGGTTCAACACCTACTATATATACATAAAAAATAATTTTAATCAAGTATAAATAGTGTAATTTTTCGCCGCTCCAAGCTAACTCCGCCCCTGCCTCCAGCTATACTTCCTCATGGCCTGCTCAATTAGGGCCTGCTCAGTTAGGGGGGCATTTCGAATGGATTGAGCAAATCTATTTAATTCAGATGAACTGATAAATTAAACGGTGAAAAATTATCTGCGACACCCTGTTAACAGTGTTTCTATCCCTTAATTATCAGAATTCTTAAATTCTTCTCTCCAGATATTAAAGAGGATTCGATGTTTACACTAAATTATACCAAATTAGAATAATAAATTATAGTTAAATCACAAATTAAGGTAACAAAGTGAACTAATAAACTATAATTTAGTGATAAAATTGTAAATGAAGACATGTCTTACGTGTTCATTAGGTGTAAACATTAAATATGAATATACTTTTATCTAAACTATAAACTAGATTCGCCCCTGATGATTACATGTACTGAAATTGAAATGCTTTTGATTAAAAAAATACAAGTCAAATGGTGGGTATGCAGTAGGATTGTAATTAAACCCATTAAACAATGATTAGAAATATTAAACTCATTATATAATGATTAGGAATAGAGGGTATATATGGCAAACTGGCTAATAAATCCTTCTGGCAGATGACACTCTCGGGTCGTTTGGTAGCCAGTAAGATTTATGCAGGTATTAGTAATGTAAGGATTAGTTATGAGAGAATTTATGTATTATTTATGCAGAGATTATTTATTCATGTATTAATTATACATATATTAGTTTTTCCATCTTCTATGCTGCATAAAATAATACATAGATTCCTTCATAACTTATACATGTATTAGTTATGTAGGTTTCTAAATTGCAAATCAAACACTGTATTAATTTCATACATGAATAATTTACCGTCTTAACCAGTTACCAAACGTGATATTACTTATGCAAGATTTAATACATGCATAAGTCACTCCCAAACCAGCTACCAAACGACCCCTCAGTGTTCACATTATTTAAACAAACAAAATGCTTTATTCCCAAAATCTGGAGTCAAATTCAGGTAATTTTACATGCAAGAATCACATTTTTTGAAAATAAAAATGGGAAAAGACAAAAAGACATGAGCGGTCCCTTAATTTCATTTCAATTTTTTCATGTAAACAATTCAACTAAACTTTGTTCCTATTAAAGATATTCAATTTTTCCGTGTTTAATTGATGACACCGAAATTTGAATATCTTGGGTGTGTTTGGTATGAAGAAAAATGTTTTTCACGAAAAATATTTTATGGAAAACAAGTTGATTTCTTACTTATTTTTTTATGTTTGGTTGGTGAGTGGAAAATATTTTTTGAAAAATATTTTCTATTGTTTGATTAATGAGCAAAAACACATTTTTTAAAAATATTTTTTATTTTTGATTAGAGAGTAGAAAATATTTTTTAGGGAGTAGGTCGGGGATTGGGGTGTGGTGGTTGGAGGGGGAGAGGGGGCGTGTAACTAAAAAAATTATTTTTTTTTAAAAAAATAATAATTTAAACATTAATTATTTTTTTGGGAGGGGGGGGGCTGGGTGGGGTTGGGGTGGGGGTGGAGGGGTGTAGGGGGAGGTAAGGGAGGGGACCAAAAATATTACTCTTTTAAGAAAAAAAAAATATTGAATTTTGGGTGGGTTGGGGTGGGGGTGCTGGGGTGGGGCGCAGAGTACCCAAATATATTATTTTTTTTAAAAAAACAAGTAATATTTTTTAAAAAAATTAAAAATTAAATTTTGGGTGGGGTGGAGGTGATAGGGTGGGGTGAGGGTGGGGGTAGGGGGTGGGGATTGGGGTACAAAAAATATTTCTTTTTTTAAAAAAAAATAATTATTTTTTTAAAAAAATTGAAAATTAAATTTTGGGTGGGGTAAAGGTGGAGGAGGAGGGGGGTGGGGGTGGGGCAGGGGTTGGGGGCGTAGGGTGGGGGTTGAGTGGGATGAGGTGGGGGGTTGGGGTACAAAAATATTACTCCCTCCGTCCCATTTTATATGAGTTACTTTGACTTGGCACGAACTTTAAGAAAAAAAGGAAGACTTTTGAAACTTGTGGTATAAAATGAGTCTTAGATGTTTGTGTGGTTGTAAATCATTTCATTAAGGGTAAAATTGTTATTTTAAAGTTAAATTGTTACTAAATGTAGAATTGTATCATTCTTTTTGAGACTGACTAAAAAAGAAAGTGAGTCATATAAAGTGGGACAGAGGGAGTACTCTTTTTAAGAAAAAATATACCTTAGGAAAACACTTTTCAAATTTTTTGACCAATCAAACACAAAAAAATTGAAAAATATTTTTCAGAAAATATTTTCCTTAATACCAAACACACTCTAATCATCAAATATCCGACACTTGATTTTTTGCTTGCTCTCATTTCGATGTTTAATTGTTTAAAGAGTAAGTTAGACTAGCTTCTAAATTATGATACCGAAATAAAATGAGTTAGAAGTCTAGATGGTTACTCAACTTTTGATAATTGGTCATAGATTTACTTAATTTTAAATTTTCTTTTTCAAAAAATAATTTTTCTTTCAAAAATTACTCAATTTTGTCTAGTTAGCTTTCATAGTCATTTAATTAAAAATATAAGGAAAAATTAGGCAAAATATCAGCCAATCAAATTTATTTACACCAAAAAATAGTCCACTTTAAAATTGTCACTCATTTATCACATTAATTGGCCATTTGGCCATATGCCTCTGCTTTCCCCCTTTTTTTCTTCTTTTCTTTCTTTCTTTCTCTTCTTCTTCTCTTCCATTAATGGTTTCTTCTCCAAATTAAACCTCCTCCTCCTTCTTACTCCCTTTCTTTTTCTTCTCCTTCTTTCATTATATCTTCCGTCCAGATCTGAAAAAGATAATATGATTGTCGAAGTGAGACTTGGTCGAAGATGGAGCTCATCGTTGATTTGTTTATATATTTTTTACGTCGTTGAAATCTGTTTGTTGTTTATTGTGTTGTTTGTTGATTTTACCAAACTTCAATTTTGTTGGAGCTTCTAACTCGTCATTAATAGCGGAACTCAAAAAAAATGAGAAGATGAGAAAAAGAATTATAGAAGCCATTAGTTACTAATACAGAAGTTACCAACTTGAAAAATAATAGAACTGTGCAAAATTCTAACTAAAAATACATTTTTAAAATTCTAAAAAGACCACAAATTTGACTTGCCTACTTTTCCAATTCATCTATATGCTAGCATTAAAAATCCCTTCGTATGCATGCATTTTTATTTTGACTGTTTATCACAAAACCCAGAAGAATCCTCGTAGAAAAAAAAAATAAAGCATGAATTACTATATGTGAAAAAAAATCACAAAACCCAAAATAAATTACTACATGTGGGTTAAAGGTTGTTGGGACAGGGGAAAGGAAAAAAAAATTAAAACTGAAAATGAAGAAAATATCTGAGAAATCTTGAAAGCGGAAGAGAAGCGAAGAACCGGAGAAATCTACTGTATGCAGAAAAAGAGGTAGAAGGCAACCTTGTTTCCATACGTTAAGACACATGGATACGTATTTATTTTACACGCAAATAATATTGAAATGCAGATCGATACTAGACAAAAAAAACTGGAATGAAGAGGACTAAGTTAAGAGTCACTTGAATTTCTGCTTCAATATGTATGATATATACATGTTTATACATCATTTATATAATATCGATATATCATATATACATTATATAACTATTTATATAATATTAACACACTTTTATACACTATTTAATTTTAAAAAATGGATATACATATATTACATAATTATATATACAATATCGATACACGTTTAAATATTATTTATACAATATAGATACATATTTATACATTATTTATACAATATCGATACACGTTTATATACCATTTGTACTATTTTGATACATTACATAACTTTTATATAATATCGATACACGTTTATACATCATTTATACGATTTTGATACATTACGTAACTTTTATACATTATCGATATATTACATATACATTATATATACATGCGGCTATTTTTTTGTAATTTTTTTTGTGGCTAGTTCATTTTTTGGCTATTTTTTTGATAAAGAAAACTTGGCTATATTTATTGTAAACTAATTACTTTATTGTATATATTTGAAATTATCCCAAAATTTAATATCTGATACCTATAAGTGACGTGACAACTAAAAAGTTTTAGAAAAAAATATTTTTAAAAATTAAAATTAATATTTAAATTTATTTAGGACCTAATTTATTCTAAACTCAATCTAATTCTTGACCCAACCCACTTATTCAAAAGAAAAAAGTATACAAAATAGATCCAATTTGAAATTATTTAGGGAAAATTAAACAAAATGGCCACTCGGCCAAAATATTTACCAGAAAAATGGCATCTTCTTCCTTCTTCTTCTTCGTCATGTCTTCTTCTTCCTTATGCGCCAACTTCTTCTTCTGTGTCGTGTCTTCTTCTGCTTCCTTCTTCTTTCTATAAACGTGTATTAACCGAAATCGGACCGGTATTAACCGAAACCGGACTGGTACGGACTCAACTTCCGCCGGTTGGCCGGGAACCGGGACGGTACCGGTACCGATAGTACCGAGAATTTATCCCTTTTCGTCCCGGATCGGACCGGTACCGGACCGGACAACCGGGTCCCGCCCCTTTTTTTAAAATAAATTAATTAAATGAAAATTTGATTATTTATAATTGAAAAAGTTTCAAAATATATAAGTTATTTTATATTTCTTTTAAAAGTATAACTTAATAAATTAGACTTTTTTTAGAGTTTAAATTTTAAACTCTAAAAGTTTAAATTTCAAATTTTAAACTCTTAAAAACTTTTCAAACTCTTAAGTCTTAAGTCTTAAAAGTTTAAATTTAAATTTTCAAACTATAACTAACTTAATAACTTACTTGCTTAAGTTTGAAACTTTTTAAACTATATCAAACTTTCATTTTTTAAACTTCTTAAATTTCAAATTGTAACTTAAGTTTGAAACATTTAAAAATTAAAATATATAAAAAAGACTTGTATTAAATTGAAGACAATAATTAAAAAAAATTAAGGCGAATAGACTATAATTTTATTCATAAAAATTAAATAATACAATTTGTATTACAAATATTAGAAGAGGACCTAATCTACGCAACCACCTTCTAGGAAGGGTTCTGTTTGAATTAGGCCTCAAACTTACTAATATTTGAAGCCTTGAAAATAGTCTTGACGTAGAGTTTCTAACAATTCTTTGGTAACATTTTCTGAAAGTGGTTGTTTGCTTGATCCTCCAATGCATCCATGCCGTCTTTACTAGAATTTACCAAAATATTATCAATATCATATTTAAATTGGGCAGGTAAAATAGGACGCCCATAATTCCTTCGCTCGGCATTAATCCAATCTCTAAACAATACCGATATCTCCAAGCTGTCTGATGCTAATGAATACCTATGCTCCTCAATTTGATATCTCGCTGTACTAAAAGTGCCCTCCGATGCTACTGAAGATGCTTGAATAGCTAGCAAATCTCGAACCACCGGTTGAAGTTTTGAAAATGACTTGCCGCTAGTCCTCCACCATTCCAAAAGTTGAGGTTTGCCTTGTGCATCCTTAATGCTTTCCGTTCCCTGATTAAGATATTCATCAAAATCATTCCTTTCATTAGAAGTAAGACCAAGATAATTTTCCATCATATCATCAATATCATCTTCATTTGAATATCTACGCCTAGAACTTGTAGGTTCTTCATTACGTACTACATCATTTATTCTACTAGAATTATACAAGTCATACAATTTTCTAGCTTCAATTCTTATGCTATCTTTAAAATCGGACAAACTAGATATTTTGTCAGCTTTGTCTATTTTGTCACCTTGATTATTTTGCTCATATATAATATCTAAAATATTTAAATTTGAATATATTCTTTCAACTACTCGTGCTGCACCTATTTCTTTGTAAGTTGGGTTTAATAAACAAGCAGTTAAATAAATTTGAGGAATAGGAAAAAAATATTTTCTAAATTTTTTAATCATTGCCTTAATGGACTCTTTAAACCGTGGAATATTTTTGTATTGAAAAAAATTATCAGAAATAGCACATATATTTGGTAAAATTGAACAAATAGTTGGATTATAAAGTCCAGATATTTGTTTTGTAGCTAAATAAAAAACTTTTAAAAATTATTTAAGTTCATTTACTTCATTCCAATCAGTGTCAGTAATTCTATAATCATTATCTGAATTGTGAGCATTCCAAACCATTTGTAAATGCTTTCTATATTCATAAGCAACTTTAAGCATTTCATATAAAGAATTTCATATAGTAGAAACTGTTTTTGGAATTTTTCTAGGGGGGAGTTCTAATTCACGACACCGATTTTCAAACTCTACACGTCTAGACTTTACTTGACATTTAAAAATAAAATGACAAGCAGCTTCACATTTTATACAACCATTATTATACATTGTTATACCATCTCTAACAATTAAATTATATATATGTGCAGCACACCTAATATGAAAACCGTCATTATAAATAGGGCAAATTATCGGTTTTAGTTTATCAACAACATTTTTATTATTAGAAGCATTATCAAGGGTGACACTAATTACTTTATTACAAATTCCATAAAATTGTAAAACATCTATAATAGTTTGAGCTATGTAACTACCGATTTTCAGCATTTCACAACATTTATAACCTAAAATTATTTTTTCCATGTTTCAATTTTCATCAATCCAATGACCAGTAATAGTGAAATAATCGTTATCATTAGGACTACGACCCATATCAGAAGTGATAGCCATTCTACAAGTATTATAGTTAAATAAACAACGAAGATATTGTACATGTTGTCCTTGATAATCAAAAACAGCTTTTTTAATAGTATTTCTTGAAAAAACTGTGAAAGAAGGATTATAAACTATTTGAATATAATGAACAAAACCGGGATTTTCAGCAAAACTAAAAGGCAAGCCACAAAGAACAATCATTTTAGCTAATTCTTCAAGATCTCTTTCTCTACTATAAGTGCGATGTGTACTAGGGCCAGAAACATTAGAAGAGTTTAACTGTGTTTGGATCATGTTAGAGGCCTCTACTCCTACAGATGCATCGGGAAGGGGAGTACCATATTTTATTGCATCGGCTATAGCCTGAGTTTGCAAAAATTTATTTTTACAACATCCCAACAAATGATTTCTTAAATGTCCCGTCCCACCCGACTTTCTCGTAGTTTTGTGATTCAAAATATATTTACATTTTTTACAAATAGCTTGAGTTTTATCCTCACTTTGAGTCATAAATTACCACACAACAGATTTTTTAGGACGTTCAGCCTTTGGCTTTGCCCTAGTAGGATGTACAGGGGGAGTGGAAGCGGGAGCAGGAGCAGGAGTGGGACTAGTAGCCGTAGGCGGCTCTGTTTCATCATCATAAGTATCATTACCATCATATTCATTATCATATTCTACTTCTTCATCTAGTTCTTCATTAAAATTACCAAACCTTGTCTGTAAAGATTCATGATCTAATTGAGTATTGCTATCAATATTAAAAGGAGTTTCATCAACATGTGTGAAATCATCCGTATTTATTCTTAATTGAGGCTGTTGTCTAGTTTTAGATTTGGATTTAGAAGAACTACCGAATTTAGTTTTTCCGGTTACTGCATTAGTCAATCTACCAAAAAGTATTTTTTTACCTTGGCCGACATTTTTATCACCGGATTCCATATTAAAATATTAAAAGTAAGCAAATAAATAAATACAAAAATTAAATACAAAAAAATAAATAAGTAAAGAGATGAAAGTTGGAACGAATGTACCAAACGTATGCGTAAAAACAGACGTGTATAACCAATAGCCGAAATTGATAGATGAAACTTGAAGCTTGAAAATTGCTCCAAAATAATCCAACAAATAAAATTAACAATTTAATAGAGACTATTAGAGAATAGAGAGTAGAAGAGTAGAAGATTGAGAGTTGAGAGTAGATGAAGAAGAAGAAATTTTGTGTAGTAAATAATGAAGGGGTGGGGGGTTTTATAATTAAAATTTAGGACTAAAATGTATTGTTAAAATTTTTGGGGTATTAAAAAAAATTTGGGGGGTAGGGGGGTGTTTTGGTTCAAATAGACATTGGGTGGGGCCCACTGGCCGTTGCCAACGGCTAACCCAATGGCTACTTAATTAAAAAAAAAAATTGAAAATTTGTTTCCCGCCCGGATTGAACCGGACCGGACCGGATCGGTACCGGGACGAACCGGACCGGGACGATCCGGTAAATTTCTCCCTTCCGTCCCGTTACCCCTACCGGCCAACGCCTATGCAGGACGGAACCGGAGTCCACCGGACCGAAATCGGATCGGTAACGGCACCTCCCGGTTCCATTGCCAGACTTAGAGATAGCTAGTGATTAGGTGGACCTATAGAATACAAATATAGTGAGTATTGACAAAAACATGAACAATAAAAACTTAATGGGGTTCGAACTCCCAACCTCCCGACCACTTGCGAGGCCTTTTACCACTCGGCCAAAAGGTATAACAGTGACAAGGGTGTGCAAAAGTGTTATATATTTCAATATTTTATAATTTTGACCTATATACACAGTATAATTTTTCGACGAAGAGTGTTCACTTGCACACCCTTGACGGGCGGTAGCTCTGTCTCTGATTTAGAGGAGATTTTGAGTTGGTCGGGATTGAAAGAACTTGTTTGGATAGGTTGTATTGATGGTTAAAAGCTATTATGCTTCTATTTAGAGACTTAATGACTGGGAAAAAGAGATCGATACACTTGTATACACTATTTATACAATATCGATACACGTTTTTACACCATTTATATATTATCGATACACATTTGTGCATTATATATATAATATCGATACACGTTTATACATCATTTATATAATTTTGATTCATTACATAACTTTTATACAATAGCGATACACATTTATACACTATTTATATAAGTTTGATACATTACATAACTTTTATACACTATCGATACATTACATATACTTGCGGCTATTTTTTTTGTAATTTTTTTTGTGGCTAGTTCATTTTTGGGCTATTTTTTTGTAAGAAAACTTGGCTAGATTTATTATAAATTAATTACTTTATTGTACATATTTGAGAATTATCCCAATTATTTATCCAAATCTGCCTTATTCCAAAGTAATTTTGGGAAATAGCCCAGCGATCCAACTTATTTACGGGACAACTACACAAATGCCCTTCAAAGGGAGTGGCTTTGCATTTTTGCCCTCCATAAGAAAGGTCTTACAAAAATAACCTTCCTTATTTTTATGTATAGAACAACTACCTTTTTGCCCCTCTATACCTCAAATATTTTTAAACAACTTTTCATGCTCATTTGCCTCTAAATTTTTATATTTATTTCTTTTTCTCTTTTTTATTTTTTTATTTTTATTTTTTCTTTTATCTTTGTTTTTTCTTTTTTTCCCAACCTTTATTTTTCTTTTATTTTTTGTTTTATTATTTCTTCTACGTTTTTTTCTTTTTTCTCAATCTTTATTTTTTTCCTTTTCTCCTCTCAATTCTATTTTCTTTCTCCTTTTTATTTTTCTATTTTTCTCAACCTTTATTTTTTCGTTTATATTTTATTTTATCTTTTTTCTTCATTTTTTCCTTTTTTTCTCAATTTTTATTTTTTTCCTCTCAACTTCTATTTTTTTTCTTTGATTTTTAATTTTTCTTCTCTCTTTTTTTAAAATTATTTTTCTCGACCTTTATTTTTTTTATGAGATGTTCTATAACTCCTGCTTTAGAGGGAAGACCTAATCCAAGGACTTCCAAACAACAAATTACACCCCATGAGCAAGGCTTGACACTAGTACATTGTGTCTTGATTTATGAGATATTTTATAACACTTGCCTCAGAGGCAAGACTTAGCCCAAGGACCTCTCAAAAAATACAAGTTACGCCCCATGGGCAAGAAATCACACTACTTCATTGTGTCTTAATTTATGAGATGCTCTATAACTCTTGCCTTAGAGGCAAGACTTAGCTCAAGAATTTCCAAACAACAAGTTATGCTCCACGAGCAAGGCTTGACACTACCTCATTGTGTCTTGATTTATGAGATGTTCTATAACATTTGTCTTAGAGGCAATACTTGTTCCAAATGACTTCCAAACAACAAAACACGCCCTTAAGTTTACTTTGATTTCAAAGAAAGAAGATCATCTTTGCGAATTATCCAACTTTTTGTTTATTAGCAAAAAATAATAGAGGTTAAGAAAAAAGAAAAAAAAGGAGAAAAAAAGAGAAAAAGAGAAAAAAAATAAAAGTTGAGAAAAAAAAGAACAAAAAAAAAGTTGAGAGAAAAAGAAAAAATAAAAAAAATAAAAATAAAGATTGAGAAAAAGAAAACGAGAACTAAAAATAATTGAGAAAAAAGGAAAAAAAAAATAAAATAAAAAAATAAAAAGGAAAATTAAAAGTTGAGAGACAAATGAACATGGAGAGTTGTGGTGTAGAGGGACAAAAATGTATTTGTTCTATACATAAAAAGGAAGAAAGGGTGTTTTTTAAAGACTTTTATTATGGGGGACAAAAATTAAAGACCACTCGCTTTTGGGGACACTCCATGTAATTTCCTGCTTATTTACCCTCATGCCCCCACTTTGATTTGAAGCACTATTGCGTGCATAAGCGCCCCTTTTGTTAGAGGCCCATTCGTATGGGCATGTATTTTCGCATAATTTTTCTTCATCCTCTATTTACAACGATTTTACAATTGAAAAAAAAAATGCAGAGTATTTCGTCCTCCTCAATCCAATAACCTCCATTAAGGGGTATATGCATTCTTCTTCCTTTCTGTATTTCCAAATTTTTATTGCATACACATTGTAATTTTTATAAGTTTTACTTATTTGTAGTTTATCCAACATACAAGATTCTGTTTTTATTGTGGCCTGTTTGTGTGCTTTTGTTAATGTTTATTTAACATGAGTTGTAAGCATCGTGCAAAGAGTCAATAATGGGGTCATCGTCCTTTAAATTTTACTAATTTTGACTATTCGTCAAATAATGATATAGGTGAATAAGAGTCTATTGCATCAATTTTTCCGGGTTCAAAATTTTCATTGCTTAGGAATAAGTTCCAGTTATTTGTTGTTTGTAGTCTTAATCCTAATCAGGATGAATTAAATTCCCGACATGTTGTGCTTGATGTTGGGATGTGCCTTATAAAGATGTTGATAAGAGAGTAAAAAAAAAGAAGGAATAAAGTGGTTGAGCACCGTTCAAACGATGAGAATTCTGAGAATCTCACACATTACAACCATTACAAGTATAAGAGTGTGGCCAATTATATATGACAAAGGTAGAATATTTCGGGACATTTCGAAGTTGGGCCATTGTTGAAAAGTTAATGGTCCGGACATCATGTACCTTTCAAAACATTATTGTTTCGTACAAACTAATTAGATCCAAAATTCAATTTTCAAACGGTTAAGAGTTCTTAGTCAGGCTGTCATCAACTACTTCGAAGTTGATATTGAACTCTTTTTATACTTGTCACGTATCTGATCAAATAATTTTCGCTATTTACCGCTAATACAAAAATATTAAGGTTCTTGTTCTTTAAAGAACAAAAAAGCCTCTGCATTGTCACAATATCACCATCATCAAGTCATAGTCCCCAAAGATGAACTGTCATTTTATATCCACCAGATTGTGGACCACTCTACTTCCTACACCGTCCTCCGTCTAGCAGTATTTCAAAAGCCAAGTAATTTAGTTCATTTTTACTTGTTCAGTATTTGAAAAATACATTTTTATTTGTTATTTGTAATATATAAAAAAATATTATTATTTTTTATTTTCAGTATTAATTACTTATTTTTTAAATTATTTTTTAAAATTTAAAATTATACATTAACCAATATACGTATTAGAAAAAAATACTCATATTTATAATTGTTATACTTCCTCCGTCCATATGAGTTAGTCACCTTATTAAAAATAGTTGTTCATCTTACTAAATTAAGAGAAAATTAATTAATTTTTGTATATTATTCTTGCAATTTTTTTTTTGAAAGTATGAATACTAGTTTGTAAAATTTCAAATTCTACACCCAAGAGTGTGACCTAGAGATCAATGAAGTGGGTTAAAAGAGCTATAAGACCGAAAGTCTCAGGGTTCAAATCTTAGTGAAAACAAAAAATACTAGGTGATTCTTATTTATTACTTCTCCTCCATTTAATACTTCTTTCTTTTACTTTATATTACTCCCTCCGTTTAAAAAAGAATGATCTACTTTTTTTTTTAGTCTGTTTAAAAAAAAATGACCCATTTCTTTTTTGACAACACTTTAATTTCAACTTTCCACGTGGCATGTTTAAGACCACAAGATTTAAGGGCATTTTGGTATATTTAACTTAACTTTAATTTAAGGCTACAAGATTCAAATGTTTCTTTATTTTCTTAACCTAAAATATGTCATTCTTTTTGAAACGGAGGGAGTAATATTTTTTTTTATATTTATGACTAAAAATGAAGGGAAAAATCAAAATTATCAATAGAGTTGGCACCGTAATTATTGCATTTAATTTTTGTCTTTCATTACCAATTAAATATTTCCCTTAAATTCCTCTTTGTTTATACCGTCCCATTTTTCAAAATTCACCTATAATATAGTTGAACACCAAAACTGCAAATACACAAACAACAACAAGAAGAAGAAGAACCGATCCATCAATGGCTGAAACCGGAGCTCCACAGACCCAACAACCCGTTACGCCGTCGTTTAGCATTTGGCCGCCGTCACAGCGCACCCGTGACGCCGTCGTTCAGCGTCTCATCGAAACCCTATCTTCCCCTTCTATACTCTCCAAACGTTACGGGACCGTTCCAGTTGAAGATGCTTCTGATTCCGCTAGGCGCATTGAGGAAGATGCATTCACCTTTGCTGGATCCTCTTCTTCTCTTCACGACGACGGCATCGAGATCCTTCAAGTATTGTTTTTAGCCCAAATTTTCACTTATTTATAATGTAATGCGCAGAAGCAGATCCATGATTTAAAATTCTGATCTCTCGTTTGGCTTGAATTTGATTTTTTGAGGTTTGTGATTTTTTGGACCTTAAAAGTTTTATGTTTTACTTGGAATTTTTTTTTAGATTTCTCAGGTTCAAATCCCATTGGAGACAAAAAATATACTAGGTGATTCTTCCCATCTGTTCTAGCATTGATGGACAGAGTTACCTAGTACCTGTTGCTGGTGGCAGTATATACTGTGGATTTAGTCGAGGTGCGCGAAAGCTGGCCCGGACACCACGGTCATCAAAAAGAAAAAAAGAGATTTTGAATTTGATTTTTTTGAAGTTTGTGATTTTTGGACCTTAAAGTTTTATGTTTTACTTGGAAGAAAATTTGAACTTTTTATGTGTGAAAATGAAATTTCTCTAAAAAATTGGACTAGTTTTTGGAACTTGAAAACTTTTTGTTCAATCTCTAAGGTTGTTAGTATTGAGCTCCTTATATTTTTAAAGATATTTGAAGATAAAATTTCAAAATCAATGGCCAAATTCTATCTCTAAGTGTATAAGCAGAAGCAGATCCATGATTTTAATTCTGATTTCGTTTGGACATAGATTTTGAATTTGATTTTTTTGAAGTTTGTGATTTTTTGGACCTTAAAAGTTTTATGTTTTACTTGGAAAAAAATTGAAATTTTTATATGTGAAAATGAAATTTCTACCAAAAAGTGGACTAGTTTTTGGAACTTGAAAACTTTTTGAAGTTCAAATCTCTAAGGTTGTTCGTATTGAGCTCCTTATATTTTTTAAAATATTTGAAGATAAATTTTCAAAATCTATGGCCAAACGCTATCTCTTATTTCACTTATTTATAATGTAATACTGCAGAAGCAGATCCATGATTTAAAATTATGCTCTCGTTTGGCCATAGATTTTGAATTTGATTTTTTGAAGTTTGTGATTTTTTGGACTTACTTGGAAAAAATTTGAATTTTTTATGAGTGAAAATGAAATTTCTACCAAAATTTGGACTACTCTTTGGAACTTGAAAACTTTTTGAAGTTCAATCTTTTAAGGTTGTTAGTATTGAGCTCGTTATATTTTTTAAGATATTTGAAGATAAATTTTCAAAATCTATGGCCAAACGCTATCTCTTATTTATAATGTAATACGCAGAAGCAGATCCATGATTTAAAATTATGCTCTCGTTTGGCCATAGATTTTGAATTTGATTTTTTGAAGTTTGTGATTTTTTGGACTTGGAAAAAATTTGATTTTTTTATGAGTGAAAATGAAATTTCTACCAAAATTTGGACTACTCTTTGGAACTTGAAAACTTTTTGAAGTTCAATCTCTTAAGGTTGTTAGTATTGAGCTCGTTATATTTTTTAAGTTATTTGAAGATAAATTTTGAAAATCTATGGCCAAACGCTATCTCTTATTTCACTTATTTATAATGTAATACGCAAAAACAGATCCATGATTTTAATTATGATGTCGTTTGGACATAGATTTTGAATTTGATTTTTTGAAGTTTGTGATTTTTTGGACTTGGAAAAAAATTGAATTTTTTATGAGTGAAAATGAAATTTCTCTAAAAAATTGGACTAGTTTTTGGAACTTGAAAACTTTTTGAAGTTCAATCTCTAAGGTTGTTAGTGTTGAGCTCCTTATATTTTTTAAGATATTTGAAGATAAATTTTCAAAATCTATGGCCAAAGGGTATCTCTTATTTCACTTATTTATAATGTAATACGCAGAAGCAAATCCATGATTTTAATTATGATCTCTCGTTTGGACAGAGATTTTGAATTTGATTTTTTGAAGTTTCTGATTTTTCGGACCTTAAAAGTTTTATGTTTTACTTGGAAAAACATTGAAATTTTTATGTGTGAAAATGAAATTTCTACCAAAATTTGGACTAGTTTTTGGAACTTGAATTTTTTTTGAAGTTCAATCTCTAAGGTTTTTAGTATTGAGCTCCTTATATCTTTAAGATATTTGAAGATAAATTTTCAAAATCTATGGCCAAACGCTAGCTCTATGTGTTCAATATCTAAGGTTGTTATTATTGAGCTCCTTATGTTTTTAAGATATTTGAAGATAAATTTTCAAAATTTATGGCCAAACGCTAGTTCTATGTGTTCAATATCTAAGGTTGTTATTATTGAGCTCCTTATATTTTAAGATAAATTTTCAAAATCTATGGTCAAATGCTATCTCTATGTGTTCAATCTCTAAGGTTGTTAGTATTGACTATTGAGCTCCTTGTATTTTTAAAATCATGGATTCAAACCTCTTATTTGTTGCAATTTTAGTGAATTTTTATACATGAACTTATGCTCCGAGTTAAAAATACTAGGTTCAGATGAACCTGGATGTCCTGTTTCTAGTGTTTAACTCGTTATACTTTTAAAGTTATGGATTCAAACCTCTTATTTGCTGCAATTTTAGTGAATTTTTATACATGAACTTATGCTCGAGTTAAAAGTACTAGGTTCAGATGAACCTGGATGTCCTGTTTCTAGTATTTAACTCGGTATATTTTCAAATTTACTGATTCAAACTATTATTTGTTGCAACATTTAGTGATATTTTACCCATGAACTTATGCTCGAGTTAAAAGTACTACCTTCAGATGAACTTGAATGTCCTGTTTCTAGTGTTTAACTTGTTATACTTTTAAAATTATGGATTCAAACCTCTTATCTGTTGCAATTTTAGTAAATTTTTGTACATAAACTTTGCTCCGAGTTAAAAGTACTAGGTTCAGATGAACCCGGATGTCCTGTTTCTAGTATTTAATTTGTTATACTTTTAAAATTACGGATTCAAACCTATTATTTGTTGCAAGTTTTAGTGAATTTTTTCCTATGAACTTATGCTCTGAGTTAAAGGTATTGGGTTGAGACTTGAGATGAATTCGGTTCTGGAATGCTGCATACGACACTGTGTATACAGATGCAAAATGTAATTAAAAATGGCAGATATAGGTCCATAAATTTACTCTGTCCAGGTATATAGCCCTTCACAGGGGTTTAATGGAACCCTATACACATACAAATAGATTTAAATAGTGTATATAAATAGACTAAATTGCGCATAATTTGTAACTACGGACTCTAAATACTAGTGACTATGTATTTGTGTTTTGAGCAGGTATACTCCAAGGAGATTAGCAAGCATATGCTAGACACTGTGAAGGCCAGATCTACTGCTACAGCTTCCACGGAGACTGAAAGTAGACCATCGGAGTCGCTGGTGGATGCTTCGGAGCAAACCTCATCTGCTGCTCCCACAGAGGAAGTCTCGTCCGTTGAAACCGAGTCTTGAAAATTGCGATGAGGTCATTTAGCTTTGAGAAAGTTTCTAGCTTTTAGTGAATTTAGGCGTACTGTGATCTCAGTTTGCTCTTTATGGATAATGTAGATGGATAGATATATAATGTTAGATCTCTTGAAACTTCAATCTGAGAGCCTTCTTATTTATAGCCTCTCTTCAGTAAGCATAAGTTTGTTTTGCCCCTACACCCTCCAGCTTTTCCTCTTGATTTGAGGGTTCTTGATATGAAGTTTGCATTTTTGTCTCCGCTTTGTTATGTCTGACACTATTGTCAGTTGATGAGGGGTTGGTTTTTTCTTTCTTCAGATTCTTTTACTAGTATTAACTCCGTTTATGTGGTCACAAGCTCAAATAAAGGAGAGTTGAGGTTTCTATATGCTAGCGTAAGAGTAACTCTGGTAGATACTGAGGAATCATATCAGCTAATTTGGATTGAAGCTTAATTGATTGTTCCGTTTTATTCTTATAGTTCTTTTTTGTTGGTGTTTAGTTCTTATCTATCTTGATTGTGCTTTATTAACCATGGTTCTTTGGGATGCTCTCTTGAAGGTATGTGCCAACTGCCATTTGGGCAAAGATGTTGCAACCTTAGCATTTCTGGATATTTGGTTGTTTTGTATGGGCATATCTTGTGCGGGCTTTCAACATCAATTTAGTGAAAGATGTGACACATTTTATTAGGTTGTGGACTATCTTGTGACAGGAGGTAGTTGCCCAGGTTTGGGGCTTGGCATTTTGGACTCCTCCCATATTTAACTCACTCTGCCTCGGTTAGTTATGATGAACTAACCCTATAATAGTAGTATCCTATGGGACATCAGTCCAACTTATGAGTTCTAGTCTTCTAGATACTTCTACAACACAAGCACCGGTCAATGAAGTGGGTTAAAGACCATGAGGTCTGAGGTCTCACGTTCAAGTCCCAACGGAGACAAAAAACACTAGGTGATTCTTCCCATATGTTCTAGCCTTGGTGGACAGAGTTATCTGGTACCTGTTGCTGGTGGGAGGTGGTAGGTGGTAGGTGGTAGGTATCCCGTGGATTTAGTCGAGGTGCTTGAAAGCTGGCCCGGACACCACGGTCGTAAAAAAAAAAGATACTTCTACGACACACCATGAACACGTTTGATTATAGGGGCATGCTGCTTTGGAAATAGCATATGTCAAGTTATGTATCAACTTATTCAAATTCCTTTTTTGTGTAAGTTACAAATCCTTCTATTCATATTTAACTGTTATATATGGAAGCATTTTTTTGTGATCCTTTCAAAGATAGAAACAGAAGTGGCTACTGTATTGCTTGGATTATTCAGTTGATTATAGAGTAAGCGGGACCACAAATTCAACAAGCGAGTTGGTCTGAGCTATAAAACAGTTATTCATTTCCATGCTGCATTTAGTTTTCTCTTCTAGGTAAGGGGCTTACATCTGTCGTATTGAGCTCCCTATATGCAGTGTTTGTTTTATGTTCGTGCTTATGGCCATAAGCTAAGCAGTCCTTAATGCTTCTGTTGTCGCCCAGTTTAGTACCACAAGTTGGGTCTAGCATAGAGATGTCTTAGACTACACAAGGGTCTTTTTTGTGGTCACTTAAATTGAAGAATCTTGGCTTCTCTGCTCATTCTGTTATGAAGGTCTTATTAGTGTTCCAAGCAATAGTACAGTCAGGAATTTCGCTAAAGGTGTTCTAGATTTAATATATATGTATAGAAAGGGTTGCCGATTTTAGCTTTGCCCCTGGTATCAAGATGGGGTTAATAGCAAGTTAGCAACCACTATAACTGGAGTTGAAGTTCTTTTTCCCCCTTGTGCTTTCGTTCTTAATCAGAGGCCAGTCTTCCTGAACTTTTGGCACTTAACCCAAAATTGTTAACAAGGAAGTTGTACACAAAAGCAATTCATGTTTGGGATGCTCTCTTGAAGGTATGCGCCAAGTGCCATTTTAGCCAAAGTGATGTTGCAACTTTAGCATTTCTAGATATTTGATTGTTTCGTATGGGCGTATCTTGTGCGGGATTTCAACATCAATTTAGTGAAAGATGTGGCACAATTTATTAAGTTGTGGACTATCTTGGATGTAAGCTTAATCTCTGGGCGTTGGCATTTTGGACAGGAGGTAGTTTCCCAGGTTTGAGGCTTGGCATTTTGGACTCCGCCTTATTTAACGCACTCTGCCTCGGTTAGTCATGATGAACTAAGTCTATAATAGTAGTATCCAACCGGACATCTTGTTTAGGCTCTTTTCTTACTTTGTAAGGGGAGAGTCTCCCTTATTTATGCTCTCCTAGAATTATGTGGTGTCTTTCTGGTCAGTAATGGAAGCAATCGTCCCTACTGTCGTAAAATAAGAGCACCTGGCTTTGCCCATTCACAAGGACCCACGCTCCTGTTTATTATTTTCTAGAACCTCAGGAACTATCCTTTCCGGCTGCCCCCTCCCCCCCTCCCCGCGCAGGGGCTTAGGTCAACACTTATATAATAGCCAGTCATCAATTGGGTCCAACTTATGAGTTCTCAATACTTCTGCTGCACGCCATGAATGCGCTTGATTATAGGGGCATGCTGCTTTCGGAATAACCTATGTCAAGTTATGTATCAACTCACTCACATTCCTTTTTTGAGTAAGTTACAAATCCCTCTATTCATATTTAACTGTTATATGTTGTAGAATTTCTTTGTGATCCTTTTAATTAAAGATAGAAACAGAAGTGGCTGATGTATTGCTTGGATTATTTTAAGCAGTCTTTAATGCTTCAGTTGTTGCCCAGTTTAGTACCACAAGTTGGTCTATCATAGAGATGTCTTGGACTACACAAGGGTGTTTTTTGTGGTCATTTTTTTGTGGACTACACAGAGATCTCGGCTTCTCGTACCGCTCCGCACCCGTCCCATTGCCATCCCTACCTATTACTGGCCTCATCGAGCTGAGCCTACATTCACCTACCGCCACATTAAACCCATTAAAGACATAAAATGCACGACCCAATAATCAATTATCACACTTATATACGCGTTTGGATTTACTATTAAGGATGGAAACCAATTCCTTAACTAATGTGGTAAGGACGTTTTAAATTGGGGGTATTATATACATTTTTTTTTTTTTATAAAAAACTTGCTATATATGTTACTACAAAACATACTATTTCTTGAAAAGCTCCAAGAATTGTGTAAATTATACAAACAAAATTACTCCTTAGAAATCCTTTCCCAACTAGAATTGGAATGACCAAGACAACCAACTATATATTCAATCTCCGAAATAGAAATTATTGTCTCTTTTGTTTTCTTTGTCACATACAATTGAATTGAATTGAATTGAATTAACAAGAAAAGTTTAGTGTAAAATTCAGCAAAAATGTCGGATTCTGATTCTACTGAGTTTAAGACAAGATCAAGAAAAGGCGTCGGTGGTTGTTTAGAAGAATTATACAAAAAGAAGCAAGTTTTTTTTTTCTTTTTTTTCTTACTTTTCATTTAATCGTTTTCTTCGATTTCCCGAGTTAAGTTTGGAGTCAAAATTTGAAGTTTACGAGCTCTAACTTGTCATTGAACTCTTAGCTCGTTTTAGTTACCGGATTCGCAATTAAATATTTAATATTTGATGGGTTCTTTTTAACATAGATGGAACTAGGATTATATTTTGAATTTATGAATTTTTTGATTCTAAGAAAAGAAAGTTGAGTTCTTGATAAATCATTGCGTAGATTTTTGTAACACAAATATACACTCTGCATCAAAGCTATTGAATTCTACGAACCTGTCTAATATGCTAGATCTACACCCTAATTTTCTAATACAAATACATAATCTAAACAAAAGCTATTGAAGTCCTCCGAAGCAGTAATTAAATTGTAGTGCACCCCTAGTAAAAATCAAGCTACTACAAAGCTTTACGATTTTTTAAATTATTTTTTACAAAATTATGGAGGTATTAATTAAATTGGTTTTAATAAAAAGTTGAAGTACAATAATATTTATTTATATATATATATATATGTGTGTTATTAATATATTATATTTTTTTGTGTGGCTAAATTGCAGGGGATCAGTAAGAGAAGAAGCACTCACCAAATTAATTGATGAATTTAAGAATAGAGTGCCATATGAATTTGCTCAGAATCTGTATGTATTATATTTTAATTTGGTTGCAAATTAATTTTAATTTAATTGGAAATTTACAATATTTAAGTAAGTAATTAATATGCTCATTAAATCATAATTGGTGTATGTTTTTATTCAGTTTTGTAACTATAGCACACCGATGTGAAAATTCATTGAAGAAAGGTTCCTTTTTGGAGATTGATCTTGCTCTACAACTTTTAGGTATGTACAATGGTTTCCCATTAGTAATTATAGTGTTCGGGTCAGTTTGACATTTGATTAATTCAACAGGTTACGTGTTCTCATGTTATTGTATTATTTCGATATTGTTAATGTTATTTTTTTGAATGTTATGTACTGTTTTCCTTTTAGTTTTCATGTCTTCTTAATTTCCGTATTTTATTTTTCAATATGCTTTATATGCTTTTCTTGAAGTCGAGGGTCTATCGGAAACAACCTCTCTATCACCATAAGGTAGGGGTAAGGTCCTATGTACATTCTACCCTCCTCAGATTCTACTTGTGGGATTGTAGCTTACCGCTTTGATTAATTCAACGGGGTTCATGTTACCTTCCACCATCACAAAAACTGAGTAAAAACAAAAGACAAATCCAAGATTTAAATTTTATGGATTCAACCATTAAATTTTTAGTATTGATCAACCCGTTGTACATTTAGTATGATGGGTTCAAACATGTACTACTTCTTGCAATTTTGATAAGCTTTTACATATAAATTCATTTTCCGTATTGAAAATAATGGGTTTAGATAACCTGTCTATAAAATTCTGTCCACCAAGACTTAAACGAAATTATATATAATTGTTGTTGAACTCAATAATTGGTGTGTAGGGTTGTTAGCAATAACAGTTGGGGCTGGAGATAATGGACATGAGATATATGAAGCATCACTAGGGTTTCTTCCTATAGTCCTCAAGTTCAAACCATCTAACACAATCAAGGTAAAATTTTGTGTTTAATTTGATACTTTTTTTTTTAAATATGATATATATAGTTTTAATGTTTATCTGAATTTTGAAGAAACTTAATGAAATTAAAAATAAAATTATCAGGTATTGGAATGTTTGGCTATTGTCACTTTTATTGGTGCCGAAAACAGTGATGAAACACAAAAAACTATGGAGATTATATGGAAATTCATCAATGAAGAATCCAAAGTAAGTCCTTATTAATTCATTCTTTATTTACTCTTGTTAAGAGTACATTTTTATATATATATATAAAAAAAAATTAATATCCATAATATATATAAAAAAGGGGGATTAGAGTTAGACAATTTTTATCGTTAAATAGTAAAAATTCATTGCTAATGCTATTTAATGACGGAATATCAAAAACATATTACCTATTGTTTATATATTTAGAGGGGACAAATTTCGTAGTTAATTCTTGTTTTACACCTTGAGTCTCTAGTTTAAATTGCAACGAAAGTCAAAATATTATGTGATTTCATCTCATATGTCCACACCCCTCGGTGAATAGAGTTACACAACATCCTATGCTAATGAGAGACAATAGGTACTCATGGAATTAGTTAAAGTGTATACAAATTAATCTGAACATCATATATATTTTTTTTTTTTTGAAAATATATATTTCAATGAATGATATATAAATATATATTGTAGGTCAAAGGAACACATCCACCAAATGTTGTTGCTGCAGCAATATCAGCATGGTCTCTCCTCCTAGCAGATATTAATGCAAGGTGTGTTAATCACAAAAAATGGAAAGGGTATGACATATCAGCCTCTCCTTTTTTTCGTGTGTTTACTTTTTTATGTTTTGAATCTTTTTATAGTCAGGGACGGATCTAGAGGTTCAGTTAGAGATTCACGTAAATTTAATAACTTTCGTTCAATACACGAATAAATCTTAAGAAATCTATTAAATTTCTGAATGTGAACCCAATTATTATTATAGCATTAACTTGAGGTCGTATGTAGGAACAATAACATTTTGGTCCTCAATTATTGAAAAAATCTTATGTTAATCTTTGTGATATTCGGAAAAATATATTATACCTTCAAATTGATTGAAACGTGTGATTTTGATTCCTTTATGTAGGAAATATGTTATATTTAGACTATTTTCAAGATTATATTTCTGTCAAATTTGAAGTAATAAGTACAACCTTAATATAACATAAGGTAATTCAGTGGTAGAACTAATCGAAATTCATGGTAAATTTGTGAAACTCATAAGTAACACTACTAGAAACAAAAGTTTTTTCCACCGTGAAGTCAATGGAAAAGAAATTGTAATCACCGTCGAAAATAAACATATTGTGCTTATTGACAAGAATACCCTGAGTTCAGTTCAACAGTCTGACAGTCAAATATTATTTATTATATTGATGAATGTGTAGAAGTTGAAATTTGTTTAAATTTGAACAGGTTGATCCCATATTTGGTGAAACAATTAGAGGAAGATTATGATGAAGATGTCAATTCTGCCTGCATAGAAGCACTTGGTCTAATTTTTGAACATAAAAACCTTGAGAAATTTTCAAATGAAGCAGAAAATTATGCAAGTTCAAAGGACATGAAAGATGACATAGTGACAAGAGTTTCCAGTATTATCACAGAAGAAAATGTTGAAAAAATACTTCTTGAGGTAATTATATTAATTAATTAATTAATTTCCTTCTTAATTATGTCAAGATTTAAGCATTTTTAGATGGTTTGATTAGTTTCTTGTTTTGTTAATTAGTTAGTACTAATACTTATTTGTCAATTTTTCATTACAGGATGGTGATAAGAAAATGACCTTCACAATATGTGAAACTAAGTTGACTTTAACCACTTTTTCACTTGTGAAACAGGTATTTTTTTTTTAAATTTTTTTCTTTTTGGTCTTTTCAAAAGTTAATTATTCATTAATTAAGTTTTTCTCAATATTTCTTTCAAATTTGTGACAGATTAATTACTTAAAAGAATTTCTAGGTGATGGCTTTGTGGATCATATGAGGGTTAGTTTCACTCTTCAGTTTTTGAATATTAATTAATCAGCTTTTTCATTTGTATAAACGGCCTGCATCACATTTTTTTGAGATGTGATTCTTCGCTGAACCTGCTAATGTGGAATACTTTATGCACCAGACTGTCTTTTTTATGTTAATATTTCATCTCATTTTCTTTTCATTGGAAATATACAGGAAAATGAACACCTTCATAATATTTTTAAATTTGTGCCACAAACAATGTCTAGTGACAATGAAGAAGATCTGCATGAACCTGAATCTGAAGGGGTGAGTTCTCTGAAGTTCTCCATTATTTTTGCTTGGCCGAATATATCGATAGCCTTTTAAATTTATCAGTAATTTGGATTTCTTGACTAAAATGTCTATCAATTATAATAGCTCATAGTTCGAGTATCTAAATGAAATTTACTGATAAGTTTTAGAGGTTGTCGAGATATTCACCCTTTTTATTTATCTCTTTATAAGAGAGAGTTTATATATACAGTGTTAATTTCATTTGTGTAGGACAATATTGGAATTTAGATCATAATATTTATTACTAATTTTCTCTTTTATTGTTTATTCATTTTTATTTAAGGTGGTTCTTCGGGTTTATGCACCTCACATTAAAAGGCAAGCTTGCGCAAAGGTACATTATTTTCACAATAATTTAATTCTCTTAAATTGAACTATTATAGCATGTTAAGTATACTATTTTTATCAGATTACAGATTATTGTTTATCATAGAGATTTACTTATTTTCACATTATAATTAAGCAACATAATCGTGTAAAATACTTTTACACCATCTGTCCATAGAACTTGCACCTTTTTTCCCCATAAAATTATCTTGATTTGAATCCTTATTCTATATAGACGTTATCAGTACTCTATTCACCAGGGAGGTTGATAGGTTAATTTCTATGTACTAACGATGTAAATTTTTGTTACATAATACTATAAGATTAATTGATTGATAGTTCTATTTAATAAGTATTGATTGATAACCTAGAATAAATAATTATAAGTAACATACGTGGTATAACAAGTGAAAAAAGATTGTTCTAACGAAGCTCGATATCATTTTTGTTTTGTGTATAGAGGATTTCCATGTCCCCTGGTTCTTACTTGAGCAAGGGAAGAACTCAATTGAGGAACAAACACAGGATGCTTGCAGAGGTACCTATGTTTTTTTTTAATATTTAGTTTCGAAAAAAATTATGATAATGATATATATAATATAAGTACCATTTTGATTGTTATTATAACTTATGTTGCTCTCTGTGTTTTTTTGGTTGAGCAGGAGGCTAAGTTGGGAGAGTATAGAGTTGATCAAGAGTTTGGATATGATTAGTTGAATATATTTCTTACTTAATTAGATATACTGAAACACTTTATTTAGTACATTTTATTTTATTTGAATCTCACTCATAGAATTATATTGAGTATGTTATTGTTATTGTTGTTTACTATATATAACTATGGACGGAGCTAGGTAGGACCGTAGGACTGAGAGAATTCATTCGAATCCTTTTCGGTGGAAAATTACATTATTAATACATGGTTAAAATTATTTCTATCATACGTTCCAAAACATATATATGTCCGTCAAATAATTGACGAATGAAAGTAATGAACAATAAAAAATAATGACGAGATAAAAGTAACAAATAATTATTAGTCTGTCTCCAGTGTGGATGTCCAGCAACATCTCAATGAGCTTGAGAGCTTTAGTAACAGTGCTTGATAGTGATATTCAATTCATTGAATAATGAAAATTTCGATGGGATATAAGTGAGGGAAAAGTGTATATTTAGAGCTAAACTCTAGGAATGTCTTGTGTGAATTTCGCTCACAAGGTGATCTATATCTACACGTTGTTTTAGTTATGTGCGTGATCAGGTAAATGTTGAAAAGGATCAAGAATTTCCGAATTTTGACGCATGTATACAACAATACTTATGTATAACGGTACTACTAAATGGGAGGGAAAACAATGATAAGAAGGAATACAAAAATGTTCTTATAATAGTTTCTTAAGAGACTGAACTCATTTGATTGCACTTAAATAAAGTATTAGTCTTAATCATTAATCTAATTTCAGTTATGAATTGTTTTCATAACTAAAGACCCTCAAGATTTATTAAGGCTTTCATGAATTGTTTCCCAAATTAAACTTAGATAGTTGAATATAAATACAATTAAGTTTGTTCCTATCTTAGTGTGAACACACTATTCCCTAGATTTTAGCAATGTGATACATATTTAATTTCATAATATCCCATATAAATTTTGCTTTAACTTCTACTAGATTCCCAAGATTTTGTTCATTTGACCATTCGAGCTGTATATTATCTACAGCTAGTAACTGCCTATTAACCCCAAATACTATATATATCCCACTCTTCCTACAAGTCTTTACCAAGTAAACTACATTTCTGGTATCTCATATACTTGGCTGGTTTATTTCAATGGAAATGATGAAGGAAACACGTCGGTTCAAGGTTCCATGGAATGTTGAAGAGGACGAGCTATTGAAGAAGCTAGTGGAGGAACACGGGGCAAACAACTGGTCGATTATCGCCCAATCGATTTTGGGTCGATCTAAAAAATCATGTTGGCACCGCTGGTATAATCAGCTTTCCCCTACAATAGATCGCCGGCCTTTTACTCCTGAAGAAGAGGATATTATTATAAATGCCCATGCGAATTTCGGTAATAAATGGGCTATGATAGCTCGTTTGTTATCGGGTCGAACCAATAACGCAGTAAAAAACCACTGGCATTCCACCCTAAAACGGAAATGCCCTTCCATGTCGGAAGGTTTGACATTGGAAGAAGCTCCTCAATTGCCATTGAAGAGATCGTCCAGTACCAGGACGGGTACAAATTTGGGTGCTCCATCTGGATCTGATTTGAGTGATTGTTTTTCTGAATTCCCACAGTCATGTCTTTATCCATCCATTACCCAATCCGGTGGGACTTTGCCCGATCCATCGATATCTCTGAGTTCCTCTTTACCAAGATTCAGAACTAGCGAGAATCCAAATCGGGTGACCCAAATCCATCAAGTGGCTAATATGGCACCTGCACCAGTACCAGAATCCACTACAGGGATTTTTATGTCCCAAATTTCAGTAACTAAGAATTGCAGTTTTGATCCTTCAAATACGGAGAATCAATTACTTAGCCCAGAAGTTTTGGTAGTTGTGCAAGAGATGATAAGAAAAGAAGTTAAAAGTTGGATTTTTATGCCCCAAATTCCAATAAGTGGGAATTGTAGTTTTGGTCCTTCAAGTATGGAGAAAGAGTTATTTAGCCCTGAATTTTGGGTAATTTTGCACGATAAGATAAGCAAAGAAGTTAAAAGTTATATGTCAAAGTTCGAGGAGGAAAGGATTTCAATGCATACAGAAGCAATAAGAAATGCTTTTGTTAACAACATTGGCATTAGCAAAGATTGAGTTAATATTCAATAAGAAGGAGGAGGAAAAAATGGAGAGACCATAGTTATTTTGTTTTAAATTTTTAGTTTATGCTTTTGTAGTATTCGATTAGACTTTTGCAAGAATAGGAATGTAGGGAAAAAAAGAGCAAAAAAGTATCTATAGATTCATATGAAATTTGCATTTTGTCTCCGCTTTGTTATGTCCGACACTATTGTCAGTTGTGGTCATTTAAATTGAAGAATCTTGGCTTCTCTATTCATTCTGTTATGAAGGTCTTAGTAATGTTCCAAGCAATGATAAAGTTAGAAATTTCGCTAAAAATATTTATGATTTAATGTATATGTATAAAAAGGATTGCCAATTTTTAGCTTCACACCTCGTTCCGAGATGGGGTTAATAGCAAACACTATAACTGGTGTTGAAGTTCTTTTCCTTTTTCTTTGTGCTTTCATTCTTAATCAAAGGCCAGTGTTCCTGAACTTTTGTCACTTAACCAAAAAATGTTAACAAAGAAGTTGTACACAAAGACTCCAAGTAGTTGATGTTTGTTATGCCTCATAAGTCATAATCATTGAAACTCCAGATTTTTGCATGATGGGCGTTTGTGAAGAAGACGTCCTTTTCATATTTTTCTCGTAGTACGTGTTCTCTATCAGTTTCTCGTTTGTATTAAGCCTTTGGATGAAATTCTTGTCGGTGTTTCCCCTGCTCTTAGGATCGATTAAACCAATATGCATGTGTCATTCACATGGACCTCTTTTCGCCTTCCATCGACCTTCAAAGTTTTCATTCGAACATTTGCTATTACCACCAAGATATGCACCTAAAACAGCAACAAAGTGACAACATTTGTGCAGGACAATATTAATTTAGCTCATAATAATTATTACTAATTTTCTCTTTTATTGTTTGTTCATTTTTATTTAAGGTGGTTCTTCGGGTTTATGCACCTCACATTAAAAGGAAAACTTGCGCAAAGGTACATTACTGTCACAATAATTAAATTCTCTTATATTGAACTATTATAGCATGTTAAGTACTATTTTTGTCAGATTACCCGATTAATGTTTACTATAGAGATTTACTTATTATCACATTATAAGCAACATAATTGCGTAAAATACTTTTACATCATCTGTTCATAGAATTTCACCCTCTTTTATTCTCATAAAGTGATCTTAATTTGAATCCTTTTTCTATATATAGACGTTATCGGTACGCTATGCACATGGGAGTTTGATAGGTTAATGTTTATGTACTAACGGTGTAAATTTTTGTTACGTAATACTATAGGATTAATTGATTTATAGTTCTATTTAATAAGTATTGATTGATAACCTAGAATAAAAAAATTATAAGTAACGTACGTGCTATAACAAGTGAAAAAAGATTGTTCTAACGAAGCTCATTATCATTTTCGTTTCGAGTATAGAGGATTTCCATGTCCCCTAGTTCTTACTTGAGCAAGGGAAGAACTCAATTGAGGAACAAGCACAGAATGCTTGCAGAGGTACATATGTTTCTTTTTTAATATTTAATTTCAAAAAAAATTATGATGATGATATAATATAAGTACCATTTTGATTGATATTATAAGCTTATATTGCTGTGTTTTTTTTTTTGTGTGAGCAGGAGGCTAAGTTGGAAGAGTATAGAGTTGATCAAGAATTTTGATATGGCGTATACCAGTTGAATATATTTCTTACTTAATTAGATATACTAAAAAGAATTTACTGTCTCTTGCTTTATTTTAGTGGTAAAATACTTTATTGAGTACATTCTACTTTCTGTGGATTCCACTCATGGAATTATTTTGAATATGTTATTGTTGTTTACTATAATTATGGATAAAGCCAGGAAGGATCGAGAAGGTTCGTCGAACCCCTTTCGACGGAATTTACATTATATATACATAATTAATTAAAGTTATTGCTATCATATGTTACCAAACATGTCCAGTAAATAACTGACGATAAAAATAATCAACAATAAAATAATTGACGAATAAAAATAATAAACAATAAAATAATTGACGAGATAAAAATGACAAATAATTATTAGTCCAATCTCCGGTGTGAATGTCCAACAATGTCTCAGTCATGAGCTTGAGAGCGATACTCAATTCATAGAGTAATGAAACTTTCGATAGGATACAAGTGAGGGAAAAGTAAATATTTAAAGCTACACTCTAGGAACGAGCTTGGGTGAATTTCGATCTTAGCAATGTGATACATATTAAATTTCATAATCTCCCATATACATTTTGCTCCAACCTCTACTAAATTATCGAACCAAAATTTTAAATATCGTATCATGCCATGCCTATCCCTACACATGAGTCACAGTCATAGCCATATAAGCCGCTACTTTTTTCAGAGACATTACTTAAGCATGTTTCAGAACAGAGCAACACTACTAAATATATTTTTTTTAAAATAATAAAGAGATAAATGCATGAAAGATTCGAACCATGGGGTAATTCAACCTTGATAAGGTAAATTTTTAAGAGTACTATATATTATGGAGAAAAATATTGTAACTTTAGTTCCTTCAGAAAAGGTTTGTCAAACTTTCGAATTATAGTTTCTATGAATATTATTATATCTACATTTTCTTGCACTTACACATGAAATCAATGCCTAAAGACTTGTTTAGAATTGTGCAACTGTAAAAAATTATTCACTATAGATTTAATGAAAGAAGCAGAGTCGATTGACGACATCAACTTGTTTGAAATTGAGGATAATGAATATCCTTTTCGAAAATTCTGGCCCCTTTCATTTGCTAATATAACACCACTCAGATTTTGTCTGGGTAATTGATTTTTTTTTAAAAAACGATATGCACCGGTGGCGACGCCGGAGAGAGTGAAAAAAATTTACTTCCCCCATTATAAAGATAACCTTCACTATTTATCAGCATTATGCTTACAATTTTACATCTCCAAAACCTCCTCCATTATCTCAATTATTAATGTCATTTTATTGACAACCTTTTTTTGTATGTGTCTATGAACACTATAAATAAGAAATACAAATTGTATTTGATACGAATTATATTTTGTATTCGTTGATACACATTGATACAATTAAACACAAATTGTGTTCGTTGAATAATAGTAACTTCTATCAAATACCTTAAATAATTATCTTATGGTTACTTTAAAAATAAAATGGACCAAAAGGAAAACTATATTAATAACAACTCCTTAACAAATATAAAAAGGAACACTTTCATCAAAAGATCATTGAAAATTCATATTCAGCTCTTATTTTTTTCTAATTTTTTTCTTGGGGGTTGGGGGTACTTTGCCTACATTTTCTAATGAATATATAGATATTGTGTTGCTCTCTTTTTTCCGACATTCCTACAAAAGTCTAATGGAATACTATAAATGCATCAACCAAAAAGTTACTAAAAGAAAATAACTATGATCTCTCCTATTTTTCCTCCTCCTTATTATATTTTTACTCAATCTTTGCTAATGTCAGTGCGTGACATATAACTTTTAACTTCTCTTCTTATCATATCTTGCAAAATCATCGAAAGTTCTGGGGTAAGTATTTGTTTCTCCACATTTGAAGGATCAAAACTGCGATTTTCAATTATTGGAATCCAGGGCATAAAAGCCAGTGGAGCAGGTTCTGGTGCCGGTGCAGGTGTCACTTGCTGGATTTGGGTCACCAGATTTGAATTCTCGCTGGTTCCGAATCCGGGTAAAGAGAGAGACAGAGTAGGCGAAACTGTTTCAACCTGTTGGACAGAAAGAGGCAAAATCCCACCACGTCGGGCAACGGGTCGATAAATTTTCGACCCAGAAGAACCCGAATCACTCAAGTTGGATCCAGATTGATTACCCCGATTTGTACCCCACCCGATACTGAACAATCTCTTCAAGGGTGGTTGAGGAGTTTCTTCAGATGTCAAATCTTCCTCCGACATAGAAAGACGTTTCCCTTTTCTTTGGATGCCATTCCATTGGTTCTTAACGGCGTTAGCGGTTCGACCCGATAACAAACGGGCTATGGTAGCCCATTTGTTACCGAATTCTGCATGGGCTTTGGTGATAATATCATCTTCTTCAGGAGTAAAAGGGTGGTGGTTCACTTGAGGTGAAAGCTGACTAAACCATCGGTGCCTACACGATACTCCGGATCGACCCAGAATCGATTGCGCGATAAGCGGCCAGTTCTTTTCCCCGTGTTCCTCCACTAGCCTCTGCAATAGCTCATCCTCCCCAGCATTCCATCGAACCTTAAACCGAAGCGATTCGTTCATCGTTTCCATTGAAATAAACTATAGATAGGAAATGGAGTTTGTTTACTTGGGAAAGACTTGTAGGAAGAGTGGGATATATATATAGTATTTTGGTTATCTATAGGTAGTTACTACAGATAATATACAGCTGGAACGGGCACTAGTCAAATGAACAAAATCTTTGGAATCTAGTAGAATTTGGAGCAAAATTTACATGGGAGATTATGAAATTAAATATGTATCACATTGCTAAAATCCGAGGAATAGTTGTGTTCACACTAAGATAAGAACAAGTTATTATAGGAAAAAACTTAACTGTATTCATATTCAACTTACTAAATGAGGTCAGTCTCTTAAGAAACTATTACAAGAACATTTTTGCATTCCTTCTTATCATTGTTTTCCCTCCCATTTAGTAGTACCGTTATACGTAAGTATTGTTGTATGCATGGGTCAAAGTTCGGATTCGACAATAGAACGTATCAGAAGGTGACAAACATATTCTACCTTAGTTTATCATTTAATATGACAAGTTGAGTTTTATGGAATTTTTTTCAAATCATCAACCGTTTAAGAAGTTGTGTAAATTTTGAGCATGGAAGTTGGCAGTTGATATTTCCCCGCTTGTGCATTTACAAGCTTTTTCATCCTGTCCTAGCGGTAGTTCGCCTAGTCAAGGATCAAGCAGTTCAGCATCCTTAGGTAGTTTAACTACATAAGAATCGAAATATACAAGAATTATTGCATAGTTTTTCAGACTACATGGTGATAATTTTACCTGAGCAAAGGGCCTGTCAGGAATCTAATACATACTACTTATTGAGCCCATGTGTCTGACAGTTCTAACCGGGTAGAAGGCGCCCTACTTTTCACTCCTTTTCGGGCTGAAGACCACGGCAGGCCAGACGGAGCCACTAAGGCAAAGCCAATAAGAGTAGTAGTAGATCCGACTGTACCTCGATCTCAGAACCAAGTCGAGAAACCATACTAAAATTCATTTACATTTAAATAAAGCTTAAATCCGTTCATGGTCTATATAGGAGAGAAGTTAGTTATTCGACATAGATATGAGATCTTTAGCCGGACATAGTCCTGGCTAGGAGAGACGTTACTAAAATTGAGGTTGATTTGGAAAATAACCTAGCGCATGGTTATAATAATAATAATAATAATAATAATAATTATTATTATTATTATTATTATTATTATTATTATTATTATTATTATTATTATTTCTCACCTAGTGTTCAATATTCGTATTGTAGTTGACTGATTTGAATTCACATATTGCATGATTTATTTTTAAATGCAGAACTTTCAATAGTATTTTTTTTCATACTCAAAACTCGAATCCAATTAAATTCATGGTTAAGAACAAAATCATCCCACCGCAACCAATATTAATATATGCATTTACAAGTTAAATATATGTTTTAGATATAACTTGAAGAAGAGAAAGTGGAAGGAAAAAATGTATCCACCACTAAAATTTACATCAATGTAATCAATATATGATAATTAGTTTATATATAATGCTCATATTGCATAGATATTGACATATATACCGTATATATTTCTCACAACAATAATATATCTAGTGTAATTTTACACATAGGATTTGAAAAGGATAAAATGTACGAAAATCTTATTTTCATCTTGTGAGGTACTTTTATTATTTAATTATAATTGACCAAATAAATATAACTTATTTAGCCTGATTTTGGAGGTGTCCTTGATGAAGACGATTTTGGAGTAGCTTTGTCTTTGATGAACAATACAAGAACTGACAACAAAGCAAATGGGTATATTGATAATATGCTAATAGCGTATGAATCAATTGTTAACCTCAGAATTGAATGTTCTTCAACATGAAGGTCAAGCTCTTTTTATATATAGGGTGAATCCTCAGTGTTTAATGACCGAGAATCATTTCATTTTAATTTACACATTGCATGAGTGCTTAAATGACATTTAATTATAAGGTAGTGATGTTTAGGCAGATATGAAACAATCGATATTGTTCGTTTGCCTTTCCTTTGGGTGCTGCATTTTGGTCTAGTCTCATTCCTTCGAAGTCTAACGTGGTTTCCACCTTCGAAAATTAACCATGGCATACCTAACCTACCACGTGTCTTCAACAAACTTGTAGACTGTAATCGATAAGAAGAACGAAGAAGTTTCAAGAGGAGAGTGAATTGCAGGAAGTTCTCATTTGGGTGTATGCAAGATTCTCTTTTGTTCTTTTCCCCTTTTAGATTTTTTCATGCACAAACAGACGTCAACGTTTGACATTAACGAAATATGCGGTACGCCCAGAATCTGATGAACGACCTCTTTTAGTACATGTTCTTAGGAGCAACCCGTTTTAATAGTTGAAAAAAATATCCTTTTAGCATCGGACTCAAGAAAATTTCACTAATTGTTGAGCGAAAAAAAGACATGAATTAGACGATTGATTTTGTATAAAATGCATAAACTAAAACAAAAAGAGTATTATTTTATCATGAATGATTCATATATAGACCCCTCTACCAACAAAAAATATAAATACTTACCTCACCTGCAATTTGTGTTTACACCAAACAAACTCAACTTGCTACGATTAAGTGATTGAAGGTAAGGTAAATATGCATGAATTAATCATATTATTAAGTGATAAAGTATATGAACACACACATAAGCTTATGTTGCTGTTTTTTTTTTTGGGTGAGCAGGAGGCTAAGTTGGGAGAGTATAGAGTTGATCAAGAGTTTTGATATGACGTATACTAGTTGAATATATTTCTTACTTAATTAGGAATACCGGAAAGAATCGACTGTCTCTTGCTTTATTTTAGTGGTAAAACATTTTATTGAGTACATTCTACTTTCTGTGAATTTCACTCATGGAATTATATTGAGTACGTTAGTGTTGTTTACTATAACTATGGATGAAGCCAAGAAGGATCGAGAGGCTTCATCGAACCCCTTTCGACGGAATTTACATTATTTATACATAATTAATTAAAGTTATTGCTATCATATGTTACCAAACATGTCCAGCAAATAACTGACAAATAAAAATAATAAACAATAAAATAATTGACGAGATAAAAATGACAAATAATTATTAGTCCAATTTCCGGTGTGGATGTCCAACAATGTCTCAGTCATGAGCTTGAGAGCGATACTCAATTCATAGAGTAATGAAACTTTCGATAGGATACAAGTGAGGGAAAAGTAAATATTTAAAGCTACACTCTAGGAATGAGCGTGGGTGAATTTCGATCACAAGGTGATCTATATCTACCCGTTGTTTTTGTTATGTGTGTGACCATGTAAATGCGAAAAAGGATCACGATTTTTAAAGAATAATTGCAGTACTTTTGAACTTATTTTGACCGGTCACTGAGACGTACCTGGTCTTGTAGCTCTGAAATCAAGCAAGCTAACATCACTGAGACGAAAATAAATTTATTAAGTGACATGAGATTTGTCTTGAAACTCTGATACGTCCTATTATTGAATCCGGATTTTGACCCATGCATACAACAATACTTACGTATAACTGTACTACTAAAGCCCATATCAAAGTACATGATCTTATATTCATTAGTTTAATGTGAATACACTTACGTTTTCCCCTAAAATAACTACTATTAATCATACTTTATGCAACCACTTATTTTTAGAAAATAAAGAGTATTTTTACTAACTCATCCTTAGTTAATACCTTGAAAAAGATGTGACTCTTTGATAATTTCTTGGTTATATACAATTCTCTTTATCTAAAAAAGGATAAGATTGAAAGAACATCAGTAACGCCTTCTTGATTATCTAAAACATTACTTACTTAGGAACAAAATGAAAAGACTAAAAGACCACTTATTTAGAAATGAAAGGAATAACGTTTAAAATTTATGAATATAGGTAATTTAAGTTTTTTCCTATAATAACTTCTTCTTATCTTAGTGGGAACACTCCTATTCCCCAGATTTTAGAAATGTGATACATATTTATTTCATAATCTCTCATATAAATTTTGCTCCAACTACTACTAATTCCTCAAGATTTAGTTCTTTTGACTAGTGTCCATTCCAGCTGTATATTATCTATAGTAATTACCTATTAATCAAATATATATATATATATATATATATATATCCCACTCTCCCTACAAGTCTTTACCAAGTGAACTTCATTTCTGGTATCTCATATATTCAACTAGTTTATTTCAATGGAAACGATGAAGGAAACACATCGGTTCAAGGTTCCATGGAATGCTGATGAGGACGAGCTATTGCAGAAGCTAGTGGAGGAACACGGGGCAAAGAAATGGTCGATTATTGGTTAATCGATTCCGGGTCGATCTAGAAAATCGTGCAGGCATCGGTGGTTTAATCAACTTTCTCCTACTATAGATCACCGACATTTTACTCCGGAAGAAGACGATATTATTATGAATGCCCATGCAAAATTCGGTAATAAATGGGCTATTTATTATCGGGTCGAACTAATACCGCGGTAAAAAACCACTGGCGAACCCTAAAAAGGAAACTCCCTTCCATGTCGAAGGATTTGACATTAGAAGAAGCTCCTCAACCGCCGCTGAAGTGATCGTTCAATACTGGCGCGAGTACAAATTTGAGTAGTCCATCTGAATTCGATTTGAGTGATGGTTTTTCTGGATTCTCACAGTCGTGTATTTATCCACCCATTACCCGACCAGATGGTATTTTTCCCGATTCATCAACATCTCTGAGTCTTTCTTTAGCCGAATTAAGATCCAGCTAGAATTTGAATCGGGTGACCCGAATCCAGCAAGTAGCTGATCTGACACCTACACTGATATCAGAACCGGCTCCAGGGATTTTTATGCCTCAAAGTCCAATAACTAAGAATAGCAGTTTTGATCCTTCACATATGAAGAATCAATTATTTAGCCCAGAAGTTTTGGGAGTTGTGCAAGAGATGATAAGAAAAGAAGTTAAAAGCTGGATTTTTTTATGCCCCAAATTTCAATAAGTGGGAATTGTAGACTTGGTCCTTCAAGTATGGAGAAAAAGTTATTTAGCCTTGAATTTTGGGTAGTTTTGCAAAATAAGATAAGCACAAAAGTTAAGAGTTATATGTCAAAGTTTGAGGAGGAAAGAATTTCAATGCATACAGAAGTAAGAAGAAATGCTATTGTTAACAACATTGGCATTGGCAAAGATTGAGTTAATATTCAATAAGAAAAAGGAGGGGAAAATGGAGAGACCATAGCTATTTTCTTTTAAATTTTTGGTTTATGCATTTGTAGTATTCCATTTGACTTTTGCAGAAATATAGAAAAAAAGAAGAGCAAAAAAGTATCTATAGATTCATAAGAAAATGTAGGGAAAACAATTCAACCAATCATGTACCCAATCCCCCTCCCCCAAACCTTCAAAAGTTTAAAAAGAAAAAAAATGAATATGAATTTTCAATTTATTTTCATATTGGTTGAGATGTTATTAACATAGTTTTTCCCCTCGTCCCTTTTTATGCTTAAAGTTTTGATATGGATTTAAGGTAGTATTTGATTATGTTACTTTCATTGAGGTGGTATAAGAAAAAAAATATATTTATTATTTTACCATTAAAGAGATGATTTGCTTAAATATTTAAGATTTATTCTAACTCACACTTTTTAATTTTTTTTCACTCAGCAGAATAATGCCATTTAAATTAGGTCCTTAATGTAATTTTCATAAAATATAAAAAATTCAAGTAAATATGAAAGACACAGTTGATCACTGTTAAAATATTGTTGTACTAGTGTTCTTCTTGGAATTAGGGCTGAGTATCGATCGGTCGATTTGATTTTAAAGATAATCAATTCGACTTATTATTCATCAATTTGTAGATATGCTAAACCGCTAAAAATTCGTTAGGATATTAGTAAAATAAGTTATTTATCGTTATTAGTTCAGTTATCGAGTTAACCGTTAATATTACATATGAAAAATTACTTAAAACTTCTTAATCTCTTGTGTACATGTATTATCTCTTAGGATATGACTTGATCTCTAATCTCTTACATTAATGGGTTAGATCTCACCCAAAATATTGTAAATCACAAGAGATTAGTGAATGCAACACAAGAGATTCTAGAACCAAATATAAGAGATTATTTTATAAAACATGAAAAATCATTAGAAACTTGATTAACAATTTGCAAGAGAGAATCAACTTTAAATTAAAAGATATTACAAAAAATAGAAATGATAATTTAATGAAACATGAGAGACAATTTCATGTTGTACTAGTTGAGTCTTGAAAGCAAAGAGAAACATAAGAAATTGTTATCAATTTTCGTGGTCTTCTCATCTGACTTTCTCTGTTCATTCTAAACTGTCATTGTGCAAATAAGTTGGTAACTATTTCTATTATACCTTTTCTCAGTTGTCGGTGCTTGTGATTGCCTTATCAATTCAACTACTTTATGTCTTCTCCCTTTGGTCGTCTATCACCTGTCCAAGAGGGGCTCCTGTACTTAGTTGTATAGCAATATTCCTGAAAACTTTAAAATCATGTATATCAAATAATTTTTTTATATCATTCAAAAATGCATTAATTTCTTTCGAAAAACCTTCAATTATGTCTAACTATAGACTAGATACAGTGGTAAGAGTTTCAACTAGTTATACAAGAGATCTTAGAACAAAAGATAAGATATCTAAACTTTAAACACGGGAGATCATAAAATCAATAATAAGAGACACTTATTTAAACACAATGATCATTAGATGGATTATCAATTTTTATGCATATTTAATCATACATCAGTAAAGACTTTTAACTAGATATGCTATAAACTATAGATTAGATACAATACCAAGAACTTCAACTAGTTATACAAGAGATCTTAGAACAAAACATATGAGATCTTAACTTCAAACGCATGCATGAGATCATAAAGCAAAATATAAAAGATCAATTATTTTGAAGATCAATCACATTTTCAGAGAGGCAAACAAATCTGCCGACAGATTGGCTAACCTAAGTCATGACATTGAAAAATCCAGATCTTCAACTCCTTCGCTGAGCTACCAAAAAACATTAGCGGACTGGTCAATATGGACACCTAGAATCTCCCCTCTTTTAGAAATAGAACAACGAAACCTGCTTATATTGTTTATGAACCACCTTGAGTGCTATTAACAACTCTGATTTTTTTGGTTAGGATAGCTTAGTCTCATCTCAATGATATTGTACAAGGTTTGGGATGCCAAACTCAAAGTTATAACTTTTTGCATATTAATGATCAATGGAGTTTAACTATAAAAAAAACTTTAAAGATATTGTAAACAAAAAATGATTAACTTTAAAAATTGTAAGAGATTTTTAACTCGAAAGATATTAAGCAAAATATTATTAATTTCAAAAATTGCAAAACATTATTAACTTAATTGAAAGTTAAAAATTACATGTTTTTCCTAGGATTATTAACGGCACAACTTTTTCTCTTTTACATTCGAAGTAATTCGTAGAAGACTATGATCATATATGATAGTCACATATCAAGCCCTCATACGAGCAAACAACATCAGTGACGACAATATTAACTAAAGCTTTTGAGCCTCAAGCTATTGACTCGTGACTAATTCATTGAAAATATGAGGGAAAAGATAATGGGAGAACCCCAACAGCGAAATAGAATTACTTCATATTTCTCAACTTCGTCATTATCTTCATGTCGAGCAACAAATTCATCATTTTCTAACTCATTTCTTGCTTCCCAACTTTGTCATTCTCTTTATGTCGAGCAACAAATTCATCCTTTTCTAACTCATTTCTCGCTTTCTTCTGTTGCTTATTCCTCCACAATTGCTTGTCCTTCGTCTATCTCTTCCACAGTTGTTTTTTCAAGAATTTCTTAAGACTCAATATCATCTCTATGGGACTCTGACCTAGAAGTAGATTTAGAGAAAGTAACTTGTGTTGTCATTTTTCAGAGTTCAAATTCTGTAAGAAAGTCAAAGGAGCAACACTTGGGAAAGGGAACGGTCTGTGCCAAAAAAACAAAGAAAAATAATGGAGAAGAAAGTGGAATGAAGAACTTCTTGTTTGTTTTATAATGTTTGATTTCAAGACACATCCATTTTAAGTTTAGTTTTTGCAAAGATATGATCATTTTTTCCACGTAGGATATCACATAGGAAATTTTATTGAAAAATAAAAAAATAAGATATCAATAAAACTGACAGACTCTTTTAAAAATAAAAACAGTAAAAGTATTTTATTCGTTTCAATTTAGATATCTTATTTTTTTCTTATAATTTCTTTTTTAAAAAATATTATTATTTCAGTGATGCGTATCTTTTTATTCGTCAAAACTAATTAGTGAGAGAGTGTAAAAGTTTTCCTTTTGAGGATAATTTCAGCATGAGTAGCAACTTTTAAATTGCAAAATCATTCCTGAAATTTTATATTGCTTGGCTCCTTTTTACTTTATTTTGTTTTGATTTATTGACTTGTTGTATACAAACAACTAAATTGCAAAATCAATCGTGAATAAGTTCATGTTTTTTGTCACTAGTTCAATAAAATAGTCAATTTTCCAAGATCCATTGTGTTTCTTTATTTAATTTCTGTTTAAATAGAGTTTTCATGGGAGACGTGTTACTGCTAAAAAATCACTATTTTCCCATTGAATTTTTTTATTGAAAAGCGTTTAATGATTATATTCCCACAAATATTTTGATTGAATCAGTGAAAAATAATAAAATAATAATAGGGTTTTCACACAAAAAATTAGGAAGCTTCCTAGTATTTCAACGAGAATCTATTTTTCACCATGTATTTTTCTACTGAGCTGGTTCGGAGAAAAATGGGTGAAAAATATATATTTTATAACACAAATTTTCCTTTAATTCGTGGTGGAGAAAACTTATGTTTCAAGTAGTGCGTAGAATAGTGTTGATTATCAACAAGTTGTAGAAACTATAGTAAGCTGAATATCAACCAATTGTAGCTAGTCAGTAGCGGAGTCAAATTATTCTCTAAGGGGGTTCAAAATATGAAAAAGTAAACACAAGAATAAGCCGAAGGATTTTAACACACACACATATATACACATAAGAGTTGTTTCATTAATTTTGTCATGATATTGTGAAAAGATAATAGAAAGAAAGACCTATTGATTCATCAACCCGCTATATGACTCAAACAGATATGTGATATCATCACATTAAACTAATGAATATATTAGATGTATTTTCAAGTACAATTATAGTATTTTTTTCGATCGATAAAAAAAAGCATTTTATAAATATTCGTAACGTTAAACAGGCTAAACCTGTAGAGAGTTCACAAATTCTATTAATGTCTCTACTTCAAGAAGGTTTTTAATTTTACACCAAAATGCTAATAAATAAGAACACTTACATTTCAGTCTAAGAATGGATTGAGACATGCAGTACTTCTGATATATAAAATTTTAGTAACAATATAATACAAAAGCTTCTTAACTGATTAAGAATTAAAAAAAAAACTAATTAAGAACCAAGCACCAACTTTCTTCTTGGCTTCTTTTGTTTATCTTCTGAATTTCTCATTTTCTTCGTGTTCCTTTTTCTCTTTGAATTCAATTTTTGTTGTCACCGAAAGCAAAAACCGTCCTCCATCAATCATAAGGATTTCTCCCTTTTCAGACATCTTTTGTAAATGATGTTTCAGCAGGGCCATATGAGCCCATGGCAAACTGTTACATTCTTTCTTGATAAAGCTAGATATTGAGTCCTTGCTAGAACCCTCATCTTCATCCAATTCCTGCAAGGCCTTTTCAATCAACCAAGTATAAGGAGGATGATCAGGGGTAGTATGAAGACAAGAGAGGAAGTGGAAAGGCGTTGTTGAAGAACCAAATTCTGAGCCTCTGACAATGCCACATTTGGTTCACTATTACACAGTTTCAAGATGGATTCTTTCAACTTCTCCATGACTTTCTCGTGATTCTTCTGATTCTCCATAGTTATTCACTATTTGATGTGTTGACAGATTGGTATTATAATTATATATACTATGATTAATAGTTATTTTAGGGAAAAACATAAATATATTCAAATTAAACTAATGAATATATTTGATCTATTTTCGAGTACAATTATAATATGATTATTGGTTATTTAGGAAAAACACAAGTGTATTCACATTGAACTAGTGAATATAAGAGATGTATTTTGATATGCGCTTTTATTATTTCGTTATAAATGGTTGATGATTTGAACTTTTTTCCATAATAACTCAATCTGTCATATTAAATGATAAACTAAGTTAGAATATATTTGATCAATTATAATTAAATAATAAAAGTGCATCTCTTATATTCATTAGTTTAGTTAATGTGAATAAACTTATGTTTTTCCCTAAAATAACTACTATTAATCATATTGTATATTTGTACTCGAAAACACATTAAAATATAATTAAAATATAAAATTCATAGTTGAATATGAATACAGTTAATTTTTTTCTATAATAATAGTGTGAACACTGATATTCCCCAGATTTTAGCATTAATGTGATACATATTAAATTTCATAATCTCCCATATAAATTTTGCTCCAACTTTTACTAAATTCCCAAGATTTTGTTCATTTGACTAGTGTCCATTTCAGCTGTATATTATCTATAGTAATGGCCTATAATAACTTCTTCTTCCTTCCATTGCTTGACTAAGTTCGCTTTGCAAGGAAGGGAAGGCGTCCGTGCAGGTAGAAAAAGGCGGAGGTCAAGCTATGGAAGGAGGTAAGGTATAGTAAGTTACTTCTTCGTCTTTTGCTTGTCATTGGATTGGAAGCCGCAGGCGATGCCTTCTTGCTTGTGTAGTTGGCCTTGCCTGTTTAGTGCGGAAGTGCGTAAAGTAGGCTCATTCTTTAGTTTATAAAGATCTTGTAGTAGCCGAAGGTAGTCCGCTTCTTCAGGTCCTTAATAGAACTCAAAACTAGGTTTCTTCTGTATATAAACTATATCTTTCTCTTCCTTAGAAATTGAATTGAAAGTCGACTGAATGTGATGAAAGGTTATATGCTTAACACATGCAAGTCGAATATAGTATGAAGGCTTTCTCTTCTAAAGGCAGGGATGAGGACTCCCGCCGCCTTCCAGACTTCTAAAAGCGGGTGGTTTTAAGTCCAGAGCCCTATTCTGAGTGTGAACACGACTATTCCCCATACTAAAGCAATGTGATACATATTAAATTTCATAATCTCCCATATACATTTTGCTCCAACCTCTACTAAATTATCGAATCAAAATTTTAAAAATCGTATCATACCATGTTTATCCCTACACATGAGTCACAATCACAGTCATATAAGCCGCTACCTTTTTCAGAAATATTACTTGAGCATGTTTCAGAACAGAGCAACACTATTAAATATCTTTTTTTTAAAATAATAAAGCGGTAAATGCATGAAAGATTCGAACCATGGGGTGATTCAACCTTGGTAAGGTAAATTTTTAAGAGTACTATATATTATGGAGAAAAATATTGTAACTTTGGTTCCTTCAGAATCGGTAGGTAATCATATTTCTCTATTGCACTCATCAAAAAAGGTTTGCCAAACTTTTGAATTATAGTTTCTATGGATATTATTATATCTACATTTTCTTGCACTTACACATGAAATCAATGCCTGAAGACTTGTTTAGAATCGTGCAACTGCAAAAAATTATTCACTATAAATTTAATGAAAGCAACAAAGTTGATTGACGACTTCAATTTAATTGAAATTAAGCCATAATGAATATTCTTTTCAAAAACTCTATTAAAACAGAAATTACATGAAAAAACAATGAGTCTGACGTCAAAAGGGTATAATTTTTTTTCCAACCAAATATACAAAAATGGGTTGCTCCTAAAAACACGTACCAAAAGGTGTAATTATTCACCAGATTTTGCGCTAACGCCATATTTTGTTAACGTCAATTTGTGCATGGAATTTAAAAAAATGAAAGGGTTCGCCTGGCTTGCAGCGAACCCAAATTTCAATTTTCAACGCTATAAACTGGACAAATATTATTAGACATCCCAAAATAGAAAAGTGGTCAAGTAAAGATAGACGGAGAGAGTAGCATGTCCTAATCTATATGACATCATTTCAGAGAGTGAATTTTTTTTTAATAAGGATTGCTGAAATTTATGATTTAAAATAAGTCAACGTGATCATAATATAGATCATTTCTTTAATGATAATAATAATAATAATAATAATAATAATAATAATAATAATAATAATAATAATAATTTTAAAGTCAAATTATTTCTTAACATAAAAAAAACATCATTTTAAAAATGTTTATCACTCTAGATAACTAACATGTAGTATTATTTTATTTATTTTTTAATACCACCTCAAATAACAATAAATTTAATCAAATACCTTAAATGATTATCTTAATGGTTACTTTAAACATAAAAAAGGAGCAAAGGGAAAACTATGTTAATAACAACTCCTCAACAAATATAAAAAGGCACGATTCCATCAAAAGATCATATTCAGCTCTTATTTCCTTCTAAATTCTTGCAAAAGTGTAGTAGTGTACTATAAAAGCATCAACTAAAAGATTTGTCCTATTTTCCCTCCTCCTTATTATATTTTTACTCAATCTTTTCTAATGCCAATGTGTGACATATAACTTTTAACTTCTCTTTTTATCATATTTTGCAAAATCATTAAAAATTCTGGGCTAAGTATTTGTTTCTCCAAATTTGAAGGACTAGAACTGCAATTCTCAATTACTGGAATCCAGGGGATAAAGGCCAGTGGAGCAGGTTCTGGTGCCGGTGCAGGTGTCACTTGCTGGATTTGGGTCACCAGATTTGAATTCTCGCTGGATTCGAATCCGGGTAAAGAGAGAGACAGAGTAGGTGAAACTGTTTCAACCTGTTGGACAGAAAGAGCCAAAATCCCACCACGTCGGGCAACTGGTCGATAAATTTTCGACCCAGAAAAACCCGAATCACTCAAGTTGGATCCAAATTGATTACTCGAATTTGTACCCGACCCAGTACTGAACAATCTCTTCAAGGGTGGTTGAGGAGTTTCTTCAGATGTCACATCTTCCTCCGACATGGAAGGGCGTTTCCCTTTTCTTTGGATGTCATTCCATTGGTTCTTAACGGCGTTAGCGGTTCGACCCGATAACAAACAGGCTATGGTAGTCCATTTGTTACCGAATTTTGCATGGGCTTTGGTGATAATATCATCTTCTTGAGGAGTAAAAGGGTGGTGGTTCACTTGAGGTGAAAGATGATTAAACCACCGGTGCCTACACGATATTCCGGATCGACCCAGAATCGATTGCGCGATAAGCGGCCAGTTCTTTTCCCCGTGTTCATCCACTAGCCTCTGCAATAGCTCATCCTCCCCAGCATTCCATCGAACCTTGAACCGACGCGATTCGTTCATCGTTTCCATTGAAATAAACTATAGATAGGAAATGGAGTTTGTTTACTTGGTAAAGACTTGTAGGGAGAGTGGGATATATATATAGTATTTTGGTTATCTATAGGTCGTTACTACAGATAATATACAGCTGGAACGGACACTAGTCAAATGAACAAAATCTTTGGAATCTAGTAGAATTTGGAGCAAAATTTACATGGGAGATTATGAAATTAAATATGTATCACATTGCTAAAATCCGAGGAATAGTTGTGTTCACACTAAGATAAGAACAAGTTATTATAGGAAAAAACTTAACTGTATTCATATTCAACTTACTAAATGAGGTCAGTCTCTTAAGAAACTATTACAAGAACATTTTTGCATTCCTTCTTATCATTGTTTTCCCTCCCATTTAGTAGTACCGTTATACGTAAGTATTGTTGTATGCATGGGTCAAAATTCGGATTCGACAATAGAACGTATCAGAAGGTGACAAACATATTCTACCTTAGTTTATCATTTAATATGACAAGTTGAGTTTTATGGAATTTTTTTCAAATCATCAACCGTTTAAGAAGTTGTGTAAATTTTGAGCATGGAAGTTGGCAGTTGATATTTCCCCGCTTGTGCATTTACAAGCTTTTTCATCCTGTCCTAGCGGTAGTTCGCCTAGTCAAGGATCAAGCAGTTCAGCATCCTTAGGTAGTTTAACTACATAAGAATCGAAATATACAAGAATTTTTGCATAGTTTTTCAGACTACATGGTGATAATTTTACCTGAGCAAAGGGCCTGTCAGGAATCTAATATATACTACTTATTGAGCCCATGTGTCTGACAGTTCTAACCGGGTAGAAGACGCCCTACTTTTCACTCCTTTTCGGACTGAAGACCACGGCTGGCCAGACGGAGCCACTAAGGCAAAGCCAATAAGAGTAGTAGTAGATCCGACTGTACCTCGATCTCAGAACCAAGTCGACAAACCATACTAAAATTTCTTTACATTTAAATAAAGCTTAGATCCGTTCATGGTCTATATAGGAGAGAAGTTAGTTATTCGACATAGATATGAGCTTAGATCCGTTCATGGTCTATATAGGAGAGAAGTTAGTTATTCGACATAGATATGAGATCTTTAGCCGGACATAGTCCTGGCTAGGAGAGACGTTACTAAAATTGAGGTTGATTTGGAAAATAACCTAGCGCATGGTTATAATAATAATAATAATAATAATAATAATAATAATAATAATAATAATAATAATAATAATAATAATAATAATAATATTATTATTATTATTATTATTATTATTATTATTATTATTTCTCACCTAGTGTTCAATATTAGTATTGTAGTTGACTGATTTGAATTCACATATTGCATGACTTATTTTTAAATGCAGAACTTTCAATAGTATATTTTTCCATACTCAAGACTCGAATCCAATTAAATTCATGGTTAAGAACAAAATCATCCCACCGCAACCAATATTAATATATGCATTTACAAGTTAAATATATGTTTTAGATATAATTTGAAGAAGAGAAAGTGAAAGGAAAAAAATGTATCCACCACTAAAATTTACATCAATGTAATCAATATATGATAATTAGTTTATATATAATGCTCATATTGCATAGATATTGACATATATACCGTATATGTTTCTCACAACAATAATATATCTAGTGTAATTTTACACATAGGATTTGAAGAGGATAAAATGTACGAAAATCTTATTTTCATCTTGTGAGGTACTTTTATTATTTAATTATAATTGACCAAATAAATATAACTTGTTTAGCCTGATTTTGGAGGTGTCCTTGATGAAGACGATTTTGGAGTAGCTTTGTCTGATGAACAATACAAGAACTGACAACAAAGCAAATGGGTATATTGATAATATGCTAATAGCGTATGAATCAATTGTTAAGCTCAGAATTGAATGTTCTTCAACATAAAGGTCAAACTCTTTTTATATATAGGGTGAATCCTCAGTGTTTAATGACCGAGAATCATTCCATTTTAATTTCCATTTTAATTTACACATTGCATGAGTGCTTAAATGACATTTAATTATAAGGCAGATATGAAACAATCGATATTGTTCGTTTGCCTTTCCTTTGGGTGCTGCATTTTGGTCCAAAATTAAATCGATATTGGGTGCTGTAATCGATAAGAAGAACGAAGGAGTTTCAAGAGGAGAGTGAATTGCAGGAAGTTCTCATTTGGGTGTATGCAAGATTCTCTTTTGTTCTTTTCCCCTTTTAGATTTTTTCATGCACAAACAGACGTCAACGTTTGACATTAACGAAATATGCGGTACGCCCAGAATCTGATGAACGACCTCTTTTAGTACATGTTCTTAGGAGCAACCCGTTTTAATAGTTGAAAAAAATATCCTTTTAGCATCGGACTCAAGAAAATTTCACTAATTGTTGAGCGAAAAAAAGACATGAATTAGACGATTGATTTTGTATAAAATGCATAAACTAAAACAAAAAGAGTATTATTTTATCATGAATGATTCATATATAGACCCCTCTACCAACAAAAAATATAAATACTTACCTCACCTGCAATTTGTGTTTACACCAAACAAACTCAACTTGCTACGATTAAGTGATTGAAGGTAAGGTAAATATGCATGAATTAATCATATTATTAAGTGATAAAGTATATGAACACACACATAAGCTTATGTTGCTGTTTTTTTTTTTTGGGGTGAGCAGGAGGCTAAGTTGGGAGAGTATAGAGTTGATCAAGAGTTTTGATATGACGTATACTAATTGAATATATTTCTTACTTAATTAGGAATACCGGAAAGAATCGACTGTCTCTTGCTTTATTTTAGTGGTAAAACATTTTATTGAGTACATTCTACTTTCTGTGAATTTCACTCATGGAATTATATTGAGTACGTTAGTGTTGTTTACTATAACTATGGATGAAGCCAAGAAGGATCGAGAGGCTTCATCGAACCCCTTTCGACGGAATTTACATTATTTATACATAATTAATTAAAGTTATTGCTATCATATGTTACCAAACATGTCCAGCAAATAACTGACAAATAAAAATAATAAACAATAAAATAATTGACGAGATAAAAATGACAAATAATTATTAGTCCAATTTCCGGTGTGGATGTCCAACAATGTCTCAGTCATGAGCTTGAGAGCGATACTCAATTCATAGAGTAATGAAACTTTCGATAGGATACAAGTGAGGGAAAAGTAAATATTTAAAGCTACACTGGGTGAATTTCGATCACAAGGTGATCTATATCTACCCGTTGTTTTTGTTATGTGTGTGACCATGTAAATGCGAAAAAGGATCACGATTTTTAAAGAATAATTGCAGTACTTTTGAACTTATTTTGACCGGTCACTGAGACGTACCTGGTCTTGTAGCTCTGAAATCAAGCAAGCTAACATCACTGAGACGAAAATAAATTTATTAAGTGACATGAGATTTGTCTTGAAACTCTGATACGTCCTATTATTGAATCCGGATTTTGACCCATGCATACAACAATACTTACGTATAACTGTACTACTAAAGCCCATATCAAAGTACATGATCTTATATTCATTAGTTTAATGTGAATACACTTACGTTTTCCCCTAAAATAACTACTATTAACATACTTTATGCAACCACTTATTTTTAGAAAATAAAGAGTATTTTTACTAACTCATCCTTAGTTAATACCTTGAAAAAGATGTGACTCTTTGATAATTTCTTGGTTATATACAATTCTCTTTATCTAAAAAATGATAAGATTGAAAGAACATCATTAACGCCTTCTTGATTATCTAAAACATCACTTACTTAGGAACAAAATGAAAAGACTAAAAGACCACTTATTTAGAAATGGAGGGAATAACGTTTAAAATATATGAATACTAAGTTTTTTCCTATAATAACTTGTTCTTATCTTAGTGTGAACACTCCTATTCCCCAGATTTTAGCAATGTGATACATATTTATTTCATAATCTTCCATATAAATTTTCTCCAACTTCTACTAATTTCCCAAGATTTAGTTCTTTTGATTAGTGTCCATTCCAGCTGTGTATTATCTATAGCTAGTAACTGTCTATTAACCCAAAATACTATATATATCCCACTCTCCCTACAAGTCTTTACCAAGTAAACTCCATTTCTGGTATCTCATCTATTAAACTGGTTTATTCCAAGCTAGTGAAGGAACACGGGGCAAAGAAATGGTCGATTATTGGTGAATTGATTCTGGGTCGATTCAGAAAAATGTGTAGGCATCGGTGGTTTAATAAACTTTCTCCTACTATAGATCATCGACATTTTACTCCTTTAGAAGACGATATTATTATAAATGCCCATGCAAATTCGGTAATAAATGGGCCATGATAGCCCGTTTATTATCGGGTCGAATCAATACTGCGGTAAAAAATCACTGGTGAACCCTAAAAAGGAAATTCCCCTTCCATGTCAAAAGATTTGACATTGGAAGAAGCTCCTCAACCGCCGTTGAAAAGATCATTCAATAGTGGCGCGAGTACAAATTTGGGTAGTCCATTTGAATTCGATTTGAGTGATGGTTTTTCTGGATTCTCACAATCGTGTCTTTATCCACCCATTACCCGACCTGGTGGTATTTTTTCTGATCCATCAACATCTCTGAGTCTTTCTTTATCCGAATTAAGATTCAGCGAGAATTTGAATCGGGTGACCGAATCCAGCAAGTAGCTGATCTGGCACCTGCACCGATATCAGAACCCACTCCAGGGATTTTTATGTCTCAAATTTCAATAACTAAGAATAACAGTTTTGATCCTTCAAATATGGAGAATCAATTATTTAGCCCAGAAGTTTTGGGAGTTGTGCAAGAGATGATAAGAAAAGAAGTTAAAAGCTGGATTTTTTTATGCCCAAATTTCAATAAAATATTAAAATTTCAAGTAAATATGAAAGACACAGTTGATCACTGTTAAAATATTGTACTAGTGTTCTTCTTGGAATTAGGGTTGAGTATCGATCGGTTCAATTTGATTTTAAAGATAATCAGTTCGATTTATTAGTCATTAATTTGTAGATATGCTAAACCGTTAAAAAATTGGTAAGATATTAGTATTATCGATTATTCATCGTTATTAGTTCAATTATCGGGTTAACCGTTAAAATAACATATGAAAAATTACTTAAAACTTCTTAATCTCTTGTGGACATGTATTATCTCTTAGGATATGACTTGATCTCTTACATTAACGGGTTAGAGCTAATCCAAAATATTGTAAATCACAAGAGATTAGTGAAAACAACACAGAAAATTCTAGAACCAAATATAAGAGATTATTTTTATAAAACATGAAAAATTATTAGAAACTCGACTAATAATTTAAAACAGAGAATGAACTTTAAATTAAAAGATTTTACAAAAAATAGAAAAGATAATTTAAAGAAAACATGAGAGACAATTTCATATTCTACTAGTTGAGTCTTGAAATGTCACGACCCAACCTACCGGGCCGTGCGGGTGCCTACTCTAACCACCTAGATAGACGCCTCACCCCTGTCCAACAGGGTAACATGCGGAAAATAGAAAATAGCAAAATTAACCTTTCACTTTATTATGAAGACCTTGTTATTACAACATTTGGAAACAGAAAACAGTTCTGAAATAGAAATAACCCTCCTTAGGACCTAGTCTAAACATGTACAAGAGCTACTACAAGATTTATACAGAGCATGTAAAAGAGATACAACTTCCGTCATGAAATGAAGGACAAAAGCTGCTGGAGATCGCCATCGTCATGTACCTATGAAACACCACCAGCCCTGCAACCAGACTATACCAAATAGGTATAGCAAGAGTAGAGTCAGTACAACCATACGTACTGGTAGGCATCATCGGTCGACCGAAATCCATTCCTACCATCATATAAGAAAATAGGAAAAGCATGAAAATAAACAATGTAACCCCATCCTTCACCCCTTTCCCTTTACCGGACCCGATCTCAACCGATCGTCCACTCACACCCCTTACCTCAACCCTTTCCATTCCTTCTACTGCCATCCCCCCTCTCTCTGGTTTTCCGAATCACGCTAAGCCTATACTTCCCAAGTCACCCTAACCCGTAGACTTCTCAAGTCACACAACCCTTAGACTTCCCAAGTCACACAACCCTTAGATCAATCGCTAAGTCCAACTCTAACTGCCTCACTGTTGACCTAGTCAACCTCCATGACTATGCATCCAGGAATAACCCAGACCCTGTCATTCCAGACCCACTACGCACAAATAATTGGACCCGCCCCAGATCCCTAAACAACTCCTCCCAGGATATCACCCGATAGTCACACCATGTCAGACTTCCAGCCATTTCTCTAGTTTATCAACCACATGTAAATCATTTTTTTATAACTATGATCAAAATCAACAACATAACCAACACAACCTTTGTCGTATAGCCCGGACCCACCCTAGGATCCCCTCTAAATAACACCTAAGTTTTAAACAGACAACCCAGCCTAATCCAAGACCAATTCAACAAACATAACAGGATTCCTGGTCACTCAAGGACCACCAACCAATATCACAATTCAATAAAGAAGCCCGGTCCATTCACAGAATCAACAACAGTCAATGCAATAAAATCAATAACCATGCAATGATACAGTAAAATAAACCCATACCAGGCGTGGTACCCGAGCCAACCGTTAGTAATTCGTACTAGGCGTGGTACCCCAGTCAACCATTTGTTATACCTGTACCAGGCGTGGTACCCGTGTCAATCGTTAGTATACCTGTACCAGGCGTGGTACACGAGCCAACCGAATGTCAACAATCCACAGTCAAATAATGAACACACAACTTGTAAACCAACAAGTAACAAACCGTTCAACTCACATATTGTAAGACAAGATCCTTAAACATTCTATACAATTTCATCTAAGCAATGTAATTTATACAAACACTTAGATAGGAGTACAAAACATACAACATTCACAGGAATCGTAAGCCATCACCTGCCCCCTATTCCGGGTATATAGCTGAACCTTGACCTTCGTCCGTAGACTAAACACACTCACCCTTGTTTACACATAATAAATGGTTTCCCCCTTTTTAACATAATTTAACCACCCCATTAATCCGGGACATACATAGATAATAACAATACAAGTTTTCACCCCTAGCCCTTAGCAAACAATGATTTCTTAACATGCCTTTCGCATTCCCGAAACCTCACCTAGGAGTTTCCCATTTTCATACCAACCTAGTTGTCCTTACAATTCTTGGTTCCCCAAACCTTCCCGACATCCCAGTCCCTGAGTCCTATCATTTTTAGCATACCAAGACAACATAAACAGCCCCAATTAACTACAATCAATCCACAGTTCAATCCAACCAAACCTTAGCTCACTCATAACTAATACCAAATCCACCAGACTCCGTGCCCGGAGGCCTAACACATGAAATCTCCATTTCCACTATACGATAAGTGCAGAATGTAAACAGGTCTAACTACTCATGAAAACCTAGCCTACCTGGACGCCAAGCAGTTGCAATCGTGCATTTTTGGCTCCGTGAATGCATTCCCGACTGAACGATGGTCCTGGAATCCGTTGTTCCACGTCCCTCCAGCCATGACCCCTTCTCCTCATGATTCCCTAACCTTGGAGCAACATGGGAGGATTTTTGGAGAAACCCTCGTATGTTTTCTAACTGAGGAGGAGAAGCTTTTTAATAAAATTTCATTTCTGAGCTTCTGTTTCCCGTCACTCCGCTATGGCGGTTAGCCCTCCGCTATGGCGGTCCCGCTATAACGAAATAATTACCGCTATAGCGGAGTGACATCAGCCCGGGTCATTTCACATAAAAATCAAAAATTCCCCCCTACGTCACCCCACTTAAACAAACGTATTTTAATTTAATTCCCAAAGTAATTTGACTTCTCGATTCTTAAGGTAACGACGGATCCGGTCGTTACACGAAAGCAAAAAAAAACATAAGAAATTGTTACCAGTTTTGTTGCTCTTCTCATGATCTGACTTCCTCTGTTAATTCTAAATAGTCATTATGCAAATAAGTTGATAACTATTTCTATTATACCTTTTCTCAATTGTCGGCGCTTGCACGATTGCCTTATCAATTCAGCTACTTTATGTCTTCTCTCTTTGGTCGTCTATCACCTGTCCAAGAGGGGTTTCTGTACTTAGTTGGATAGCAATATTCCTGAAAATTTTAAAATCAAGTACCTTTATCAAATAATTTTTTTATATCATTCAAAAATGCATTAATTTCTTTTGGAAAACCTTCAATTATGTCTAATTATAGACTAGATACAGTGATAAGAGTTTCAACTAGTTATACAAGATATCTTAGAACAAAAGATAAGATATCTAAATTTTAAACACAGGAGATCATAAAATCAAACATAAGAGACACTTATTTAAACACAATGATCATAAGATGAATTATTAATTTTTATGCGTATTTAATCATACATCTGTAAAGACTTTTAACTAGATATGCTATAAACTATATAATAATAGCAAGAACTTCAACTTGTTATACAAGAGATCTTAGAACAAAACATATGAGATCTTAACTTCAAACACATGAGATCATAAATCAAAATATAAAAGATCAATTATTTAAAGATCAATCACATTTTCAGAGAGGCAAACATATCTGCCGACCAAGCTAACCTAAGTCATAACATTGACAAATTCAGATCTTCAACTCCTTTGCTGAGCTACCAAAAAATATTAGGGGACTGGTCAATATGGACACCTAGAACCTCCCCTCTGTTAGAAATAGAATAAGAAAACCTGCTCATATTGTTTATGAACCACCTTGAACGCCATTGACAACTCTGATTTTTTTTGTTAGGATAGCTTAGTCTCATCTCAATGATCTTGTACAAGATTTGGAATGTCAAACTCAAAGTTATAACTTTTTGCATATAAATGACTAATGGAGACAAGTTTAACTATAAAAAAACTTAAAAAATATTGTAAACAAAAAATGATTAACTTTAAAAATTGTAAGAGATTTTTAACTCGAAAAATATTGTAAGCAAAATATTATTAATTTCAAAAATTGCAAAAGTTTATTAACTTAATTAAAAGTTAAAAATTACATATTTTTTGTAAGATTATTAACGGAACAACTTTTTCTCTTTTACACTCGAATTAATTTGTAGAAGACCATGATCATATATAATAGTCGCATATCAAGTCCTCATACAAGCAAACAACATCAATTATAACAATACTAAGGCTTTTGAACCTCAAGCTATTGACTAGTGACTAATTCATTGAAAATATTAGGGGAAAGATAATGGGAGAGTCCCAACAACGAAATAGAATTACCTCATATTTCTCAACTTCGTCATTTTCTTCATGTCAACCAACAAATTCATCATTTTCTAACTCATTTCTCGCTTCCCAACTTCGTCATTCTATTCATGTCGAGCAACAAATTCATCCTTTTCTAACTCATTTCTCGCTTTCTTCCGTTGCTTACTCCTCCACAATTGCTTGTCCTTCGTCTATCTCTTCCTCAGTTGTTTTTTCAAGAATTTCTTAAGACTCAATATCATCTCTATGGGACTCTGACCTAGAAGTAGATTTAGAGAAAGTAACTTGTGTTGTCATTTTTTAGAGTTCAAATTCTGTAAGAAAGTCAAAGGAGCAACACTTGGGAAAGGGAACGGTTTGTGCCAAAAAAACAAAGAAAAATAATGGAGAAGAAAGTGGAATGAAGAACTTCTTGTTTGTTTTATATTGTTTGATTTCAAGACACATCCATTTTAAGTTTAGTTTTTGCAAAGATATGATCATTTTTTCCACGTAGGATATCACATAGGAAATTTTATTGAAAAATAAAAAAATAAGATATCAACAAAACTGACAGACTCTTTTAAAAATAAAAACAGTAAAAGTATTTTATTCGTTTCAATTTAGATATCTTATTTTTTTCTTATAATTTCTTTTTAAAAAAATATTATTATTTTAGTGATGCGTCTCTTTTTATTCGTCAAAACTAATTAGTGAGAGAGTGTAAAAGTTTTCCTTTTGAGGATAATTTCAGCATGAGTAGCAACTTTTAAATTGCAAAATCATTCCTGAAATTTTATATTGCTTGGCTCCTTTTTACTTTATTTTGTTTTGATTTATTGACTTGTTGTATACAAACAACTAAATTGCAAAATCAATCGTGAATAAGTTCATGTTTTTTGTCACTAGTTCAATAAAATAGTCAATTTTCCAAGATCCATTGTGTTTCTTTATTTAATTTCTGTTTAAATAGAGTTTTCATGGAAGACGTGTTACTGCTAAAAATCACTATTTTTTCATTGAATTTTTTTTACTGAAAAACGTTTAATGACTATATTCCCACAAATATTTTGATTGAATCAGTGAAAAACAAAAAAATAATAATAGGGTTTTCACACAAAAAATTAGGAAGCTTCCTAGTATTTCAATGAGAATCTATTTTTCACCATGTATTTTTCTACTGAGCTGGTTCGGAGAAAAATGGGTGAAAAAATATATTTTATAACACAAATTTTCCTTTAATTCGTGGTGGAAAAAACTTATGTTTCAAATAGTGCGTAGAATAGTGTCAATTATCAACAAGTTGTAGAAACTATAGTAAGCTGAATATCAACCAATTGTAGCTAGTCAGTAGTGGAGTCAAATTATTCTCTAAAGGGGTTCAAAATATGAAAGAGTAAACACAAGAATAAGCCGAAGGATCTTAACACACACACATACACATAAGAGTTGTTTCATTAATTTTGTCATGATATTGTGAAAAGATAATAGAAAGAAAGACCTATTGATTCATCAACCCGCTATATGACTCAAACAGATATGTGATATCATCACATTAAACTAATGAATATATTAGATGTATTTTCAAGTACAATTATAGTAATTTTTTCGATCGATAAAAGAAAGCATTTTATAAATATTCGTAACGTTAAGCAGGCTAAACCTGTAGAGAGTTCACAAATTCTATTAATGTCTCTACTTCAAGAAGATTTTTAATTTTACACCAAAATGCTAATAAATAGGAACACTTACATTTCAGGCTAAGAATGGATTGAGACATGCAGTACTTCTGATATATAAAATTTTAGTAACAATATAATACAAAAGCTTCTTAACTGATTAAGAATTAAAAAAAAAAACTGATTAAGAACCAAGCACCAACTTTCTTCTTTTCCTTTTGTTTATCTTCTGAATTTCTCATTTTCTTCGTGTTCCTTTTTCTCTTTGAATTCAATTTTTGTTGTCACCGGAAGCAAAAACCGTCCTCCATCAATCATAAGGATTTCTCCCTTTTCAGACATTTTTTGTAAATGATGTTTCAGCAGGGCCATATGAGCCCATGGCAAACTGTTACATTCTTTCTTGATAAAGCTAGATATTGAGTCCTCGCTAGAACCCTCATCTTCATCCAATTCCTGCAAGGCCTTTTCAATCAACCAAGTATAAGGAGGATGATCAGGGGTAGTATGAAGACAAGAGAGGAAGTGGGAAAGGCGTTGTTGAAGAACCAAATTCTGGGCCTCTGACAATGCCACATTTGGTTCACTATTACACAGTTTCAAGATGGATTCTTTCAACTTCTCCATGGCTTTCTCGTGATTCTTCTGATTCTTCATAGTTATTCACTATTTGATGTGTTGACAGATTGGTATTATAATTATATATAGTATGATTAATAGTTATTTTAAGGAAAAACATAAATATATTCAAATTAAACTAATGAATATATTTGATCTATTTTCGAGTACAATTATAATATGATTATTGATTATTTAGGAAAAACATAAGTGTATTCACATTGAACTAGTGAATATAAGAGATGTATTTTGATACGCGCTTTTATTATTTCATTATAAATGGTCGATGATTTGAATTTTTTTCCATAATAACTCAATCTGTCATATTAAATGATAAACTAAGTTAGAATATATTTGATCAATTATAATTAAATAATAAAAGTGCATCAAAGTACATCTCTTATATTCATTAGTTTAGTTAATATGAATAAACTTATGTTTTTCCCTAAAATAACTACTATTAATCATATTGCATATTTGTACTTGAAAACACATTGAAATATAATTAAAATATAAAATTCATAGTTGAATCTACTTGAAAACAAGGAATTGACGACGGACAATATTTCATAGCTAAATAGCAAAAACCTCATGCTAATCTCATTTAGCTACGGATTAACGATGAATTATAAGAAAATTCAATTAGCTAAGAGCTGTTTAGCAACGAATTAGCTAGGAATTACTGGTAAATTTCGTAGCTAATTCTATGTTCTCTTGTAGTATATGAATACATCTAAGTTTTTCCTATAATAATAGTGTGAACACTGATTTTCCTGAGATTTTAGCAATGTGATACATATTAAATTTCATAATCTCCCATATAAATTTTGCTCTAACTTCTACTAAATTCCCAAGATTTTGTTCATTTGACTAATGTCCATACCAACTGTATATTATCTATAGTAACGGCCTATAATAACTTCTTCTTATCTTCGTGTGAACACGACTATTCCCCATACTAAAGCAATGTGATACATATTAAATTTCATAATCTCCCATATACATTTTGCTCCAACCTCTACTAAATTATTGAATCAAAATTTTAAAAATCGTATCATACCATGTCTATCCCTACACATGAGTCACAATCATAGTCATATAAGCCGCTATCTTTTTCAGAAATATTACTTGAGCATGTTTCAGAACAAAGCAACACTATTAAATATCTTTTTTTTAAAATAATAAAGCGGTAAATGCATGAAAGATTCGAACCATGGGGTAATTCAACCTTGATAAGGTAAATTTTTAAGAGTACTATATATTATGGAGAAAAATATTGTAACTTTAGTTCCTTCAGAATCGGTAGGTAATCCTATTTCTCTATTGCACTCATCAAAAAAGGTTTGCCAAACTTTTGAATTATAGTTTCTATGGATATTATTATATCTACATTTTCTTGCACTTACACATGAAATCAATGCCTGAAGACTTGTTTAGAATCGTGCAATTGCAAAAAATTATTCACTATAAATTTAATGAAAGCAACAGAGTTGATTGACGACTTCAACTTATTTGAAATTAAGCCATAATGAATATTCTTTTCGAAAACTCTATTAAAACAGAAATTACATGAAAAAACAATGAGTCTGACGTCAAAAGGGTATTTTTTTTCCAACCAAATATACAAAAATGGGTTGCTCCTAAAGCACGTACCAAAAGGTGTAATTATTCGCCAAATTTTGCGCTAACGCCATATTTTGTTAACGTCAATTTGTGCATGGAATTTAAAAAAAATGAAAGGGTTCGCCTGGCTTGCAGCGAACCCAAATTTCAATTTTCCTTTTTGTACTTGGGTTTTTTCTTGGGTGAAATGCCTCTTTTTTTGGTGTCTGTTTCAACGGGAAAAATATGTACACTAACTACAACTTTACCTTCTCTTTGTTGTAAAATGTATTTACTTTAGATATTCACTACACAAATATAATTAACTTCCACTACTTATCTCCATTTGGGATCCTACTCGGAATGGTCTTTTCTCTAATAATAGTGCTTGGCATATTATTAGAAATAAGGCCATCAAAAATCCTTTCTTGTACGATCTTTGGCATACTGACATCCCGTTTAAAATCTCTTTTTAACGGGAGGATATTCAAAAGGAGATTGCCTCTTGTAGATGCTCTTAACAAGTTTAATACTAACTCAAACACTGATTGTATGTGTTGCAGGATACCATAGGTTGAAACAAAACAACACATGTTTGTTGAAGGTGAGGTTGCAATACATATGTGAAAGGTGTTTGGGAACCCACTAGGAATACAACACAACATTCAACCTATTATCAACATTTTCATGAATTGGTGGATCGCCAAATCAACAAACAGAATACAAGGCCGTTCTTTCCAGAACAGTTCATTCACTTCAGTCCATTACAAAATGGACAGATCTCTGCAACTTAGTGGTACAATGATGGAAATAAGTTTACTGGAACAAAGCTCTTCAGAGCACTATCAAAATAAACACCGATGGGACTCAATGCTTGTGGTCAACATAATGACAAAGGAAGACACTTCCAACTTGAAACTTAAGCAAATTGTACACAACATCATTAATTGCAAGAGAAGAGCTGGAATCAACATCATTCATTGCTACAGAGAGGGAAACCAAGTAGCAAATTTTCTTGCCAAACTTGCCTCCAACAATGACCAGAGCTTGTTGATCCATTCCTTTCACCAATTTGTGAGAGAGGTTAAGGGTCTTATACAACTTGATAAGTCAAATGCATCGTATTAGGAAAAAATTTGATAAAGTTATTTTTGTGTATATAGTTAACACCAGAGAGTTGATACAATTGAATACAAATTGTGTTCGTTGAATAATAGTAGCTTTAATCAAATACCTTAAATAATTATCTTAGGTTTACTTTAAAAATATGGACCAAAAGGAAAACTATATTAATAACAACTCCTCAACAAATATAAAAAGGAACAATTTAATCAAAAAAATCATTGAAAATTCTTCTTTTTTTCTAATTCTTTTCTTGGGGTTGGGGGTTGGGGTGGGGGGGGGGGTGGGGGGATTGGTTGATTGCTTTCCCTACATTTTCTTATGAATATGTAAATATTGTTTTGCTCTCTTTTTTCTGACATTCCTGCAAAAGTCTAATGGAATACTATAAAAGCATCAACTAAAAAGTTACTAAAAGAAAATAACTATGATCTCTCCTATTTTTTCTCCTCCTTATTATATTTTTACTCAATCTTTGCTAATGTCAGTATGTGACATATAACTCTTAACTTCTCTTCTTATCATATCTTGCAAAATCATTGAAAATTCTGGGCTAAGTATTTGTTTTTCCATATTTGAAGGACCAGAACTGTAATTCTCAATTACTGGAATCCAGGGGTTAAAAGCCAGTGGAGCAGGTTCTGGTGCTGGTGTCACTTGCTGGATTTGCGTCACCAGATTTGGATTCTCGCTGGATCCAAATCCGGATAAAGAGAGAGACAGAGTAGGTGAAACTATTTCAACCTGTTGGACAGAAAGGGGCAAAATCGCACCACGTCGGGCAACGGGTCGATAAATTTTTGACCCAGCTGAAAAACCCGAATCACTCAAGTTGGATCCAGATTGATTACCCGGATTTGTACCCGACCCAGTACTGAAGAATCTCTTCGACGGTGGTTGAGGAGTTTCTTCAGATGTCAATTCTTCCTCCGACATGGAAAGGCGTTTCCGTTTTCTTAGGATGCAATTCCACCGGTCCTTAACGGCGCTATCGGTTCGACCCGATAAGAAATGGGCTATGGTAGCCCATTTGTTACCGAATTTTGCATGGGCTTTGGTGATAATATCATCTTCTTGAGGAGTAAATGGGTGGTGGTTCACTTGAGGTGAAAGCTGATTACACCATCGGAGCCTACACGATATATCGGATCTATCTGGAATCGATTGGGCGATAATCGACCAGTTCTTTGCCCCGTGTTCCTCCACTAGCTTCTTCAATAGCTCGTCCTCCCCAGCATTCCATCGAACCTTGAACCGACGCGATTCCATTGAAATGGAGTGTACTGTGGGGTAGTAGTAAAGAGTGGGAAGAAAATGGGATATATATAGTATGTGTTTGGGGGTGTGGGGATTGTTACTAATATACAGCTATATGGACACTAGTCAAATGATGTGGGATCAGTAAAGGCAACTATATCTAGATATCACATTACTAAAATCTCATGAATTTAGGATGTTTATTTATTACTTCCTCCTACTATTATATTATTAGTTGTTCACCTTATTAAAAATAATTTTTTTATATTAATTATGTATCTTACTAAATCAAGAAAGAATTAGTAACTAAATTTTTCTCATATTGTCCTTATAATTAAATTTTTTTGAAAGTGTAAACATGCACTTGTTTTTGTAAAGTTTCAAAAACATTTCTTAAGGGTGATTAGTAAAATTATATTCTTATTTATGATTTGTTAAAATGCATCTAAAAAGGAAAGTGACAATTATATGAGACTGAGGGAGTAGGAAAAAACTAAACAGCGTTCACACTTTTATTTTCTTTTATTTATGACTAAAATATCACTCAATCATTATCATTTTTCTCAAAATATATTTAACACAAGAAAAACTTTCCTTCTTTTCTAGATGAAAGTGATGTCATATTAAACTTCTTTTTTAAGAAAATAGCAGATTTTAGATTCAGTAAAAAAAATGAAGACCCAATCTTTTTCAACACTACTCTAGATAAAACATAGATTAAGGACACAATGTTTTGCATAATCTTGCTTTATGTTGTATGCTTAGTTGAACTAATTATGAATTATGATTATATGTCTTCCGTTGATTCTTGAATCTGATTTAGGGAATAAAAGGATTCTTATTGTTTATCTAATGATTCAAGAGAAATATCTTTTTAACGTTAACATGTCTCACAATATCCGTGGTTTAACATAATTAAAACTTCAGAGTTCAAATATACACGAAGACGAAAAAGCTAGATAAATTTCTTTTGTATTCGCCTAACTCTTAGTTGGCATAGTTATTAGGTACTTTACTGGTTATAGTAGTAAATATATAAAATAATTAAGGTCTGCACAAATTAACTCGAACACAACTATTGTCAAATAAACATATGAAATTTAGTTAAGAGCATGCACTATGCAATATAAATCCAACCAATCACTTATAATTAGGTTAGTGAAAAAAGGAAGATTAAGGGCCAAAGAGGAACAAACACAGAGGTACATATATATGTTTCTTTTTTTTGAGCAGGAGGCTAAGTTGGGAAAGTATGGAGGTAATCAAGAGTTTGGATATGATGTATATGGCTTAAAAGTGACATCTTCATATAATTGTTTTTCTCACATAAGTGAAGTCAATATGAGTGAGTTGGGGTCTATCGAAAATAATTTTTTCTTACCTTTTCAAGATAAGAGTATGATTAACATACACAATATCTTCATCAAACCTCACTTGTGAGTTACCTAAATTGTGTGTGTGTTTCTCTTTTTGTTGAATCTTTTCTCTTATGGAAAAAGTTTCATTTTTTCGATTATTTACTTCTTAGTGCGTTTGTATAATTGTTTGCGTCCCCCAGAGGCTTATTATACATGAGGTCGGTCACGAAGGCAGGACTGCCACGAGGACATAGCACATGAAAGGTCTTCCCCCCCCCCCCCCTATCTTTTTCAGATATATTACTTGAGCATATTTCAGAACAGAGCAACACTATTAAATGTTTCTTAAAAAAGATAATGAAGTGGAAAATGCATGAAAAATTCGATCCATGGAGTAATCCAACCTTGGTAAGGTAAATTTTTAAGAGTACTATATATTATGGAGAAAAATGTAACTTCAGTTTCTTCAGAATCAATAGGTAATCCTATTTCCCTGCACGCCTTAAAAAAGGTTTGTCAAACTTTTGAATTATAATTTCTATGGATATTATTATATCTACATTTTCTTGCACTTACACATGAAGTCGGTGCTTGAAGACTTGTTTAGAAATGTGCAACTGCAAAAAATTATTCACTATAGATTTAATGAAGAAAAATTCACTCAAATAGCAGCTCGTATATAATTGTTAAACTCAAAATATTCGTATACTTTATTTTGATAATCTTATATAATCAACTTTCAGGAGTTATTTACTTCTATAAGCATTATTAATAGTTTGAGTAATTGTACGATTTTGATTCTAATCCTACAGTTTTGTAGGGGTATAAAGATATGTCTTGGTGCTTTGTACATAGACATTAAATATTCGATCTTTAGTCATCGTATGATTAATGTATAATTATCTTTTCTAATTATATAATGTTTAGGTTAGTAGATGATGTATAATTATGAAATATTTGATGTATAATCATTGTACAATTAATGTATAATTATCTTTTGCTCGTTATATAAGGTTTATACACAAGTTATATATTAATTATACACAATTATAAAGGATGGACATTGAGTTGTAATATTTTAATATCTTCTCATAGCTACAAAAAGTTCATAAATTTGATATAGTCACACTATTATATGACTATTTTTTGTAAACTAATTTTCAGCGCTACAAAAAATTATAAGCACTTTGGACTTGGGTATATAAAAAAAAAATTCCTTTAATGAAAGAAGCAGAGCTAATTGACGACTTTAACTTGTTTGGAATTGAGGCATAATGAATATCCTTTTTGAGAACTCTATTAAAATAGAAATTACATGAAGAAACAATGAGTCCAACGCCAAAAGGGCATTTTTTCAACCTAATATACCAAAATGGGTTGCTCCTAAGAACACATACCAAAAGGGATTGTTCGCCAGATTCTGCGTGAACCCTATATTTCGTTAACATCGAACATTAACGTCCATTTGTGCATGGAATTTTAAAAAAAATTAAAGGATTCGTCTGGCTTGCAGTGAATCCCAATTTCAATTTTCTTTTTTGTACTTCGCCTTTTCTTGGGTGAATTGCCTTTTTTTCCTTTTTTTGAGGGGGTGGGGGGTGGGGGGGCGGGGGGTCTGTTTCAACTGGAAAAAAATGTACACACTCTACAGCTTTACCATCTCTTTGTTGTAAATGTATTTACTTTAGTGGATCCACTATACAAATATAATTAACTTCCATTACTTATTTTCATTATGAAGATAACCTTCACTATTCATCAACATTATTTTTGTAATCATACACCTCCATAACCTCCTTCATTATCTCAACGGTTAATGTCATCTTATTGATAACCTTTTGTGTATGCATTCATGAAACACTAAAAATAGAAATATAAGAATCCATATTGTGTACACCTGAAAACTTGGAAAACATATGGAATAAATAAGAAAAGCTCTCCTTCTTGTCTCTCTCTTTATTATTCTTACTTTCATCTTTTGATATATTATACTAACTCTTTTAGGTTGATTTCATAATACTCTTTCATTTCTATTACGTTATACGAAATATTAAATAATGTATTTAACTTATATTCCATGCAAATACTTTAGGTTACCTATCTTATTTTTTCATGTAGCTAGTTATAAATAACTATAGCTTGTTTAGCCTGATTTTGGAAGTGTCCTTGATGAAGTCGATTTTGAAGTAACTTCGTGTTTGATGAACAATACAAAAACTGACAAGAAAGTAAATGAGTATATTGATAATCTGCTAATTGAGTATGAATCAATTATTAAGCTCAGAATTGGATGTCCTTCAACATGAAGGTCAAGCTCCTTTTATAGGAGTGAATCCTGAGTATTTACTGATCGAGAGTCATTTCATTTTAATTTATATTGCATGAGTAATTAAATAATATTTAATTATAAGAAAGTAATGTTTGTCGTTGTCTCTAGGGCGAATCTGTAACGACCAATATTGTTCGCTTGTCTTTCCTTCGAGTGCTGCATTTTAGTCCGGTCTCATTCCTTCAAAGTGTAACATGGTTTTTACCTTTGAAATTCAATCATGACGTACTTAACCTATCATGTGTCTTCAGCTATATATCATATGCTTAAACCTATAGACTGTAGTCGACGAGAAGAATGAAAGAGTTTCAACAGGAGCATGAATTACATGAAGTTCTCATCCTCGGGTATGCAAGCTTCTCTTTTCTTCTTTTCTTCTTTTTTCCCCTTTAGGTTTTTTCATGCACAAATGGACATCAACGTTTGACATTAATAAAATATGGGATACGCCCAAAATCTGCCGAACAACCTTTTTTAGTACGTGTTCTTAGGAGCAACCCGTTTTAATATATTAGGTTGAAAAAAAATGCCCTTTTAGCACCAAAATCAAGAAACAATGGATGTAATGACTCTTCCGGTCATTTACACGTTTTTGCCTTTCTTGTACCATTAGAGCTTGCCTGTAGCGGCCCCAAGTCATTTATGGCTTGTCGGGACTGGCAGTTCGGTGCCCAGGCCGTTTGTTTGGTCTTTATGGCCGTCCCTTATTTTAGAGTTTCAACTTTGGAAATCGTTGACTTCAGTCAACATTCTTGGTAATATCGAAGAATTAAACCAAGGTTCTAGGTCAAAGGAATCCCTTACACAAAAGTTTGAGTTAAAGAAATGCCTCGTGTAATACCTCGCCCGTTTGGAAGGTTTAAATTAACTCGTACTTTTGAGGTAAGATTAATAGTGTCTAATACACTAAGAAGGATGTGTTATGAGGTATTATAATCACAAAATGGTCGTATGATAAGTTTTGAAGTCAAGCAAGTTGCGAAACAAAAGTCGAAAAAAGTTATTGTAAATTCCTTTAAGGAATTCTCTTTAAATTTGGGTTAAATATCTTGGGGTGTTTCTCCCAATCTATAAAGCATTGTATCTCTATGCTAGCATGTGTTACTTGTAGCTCTTGGTTATGGATGATCTGTGCTAGCTCCTTGTGCCTTGCTTATTGCTTCAGTGACTGTTTTCTTGCTATATGTTACTTGTTGTTTTTGAAGGGGAGCCTTGGAGTAACTGGTAAAGTTGCTGCCATGTGACCAGGAGGTCACGGGTTCAAGCCGTGGAAACAGCCCTTTGCAGAAATGTAAGGTGAGGCTGCGTACAATAGACCCTTGTGGTCCGGCCCTTCCCCGGACCCCGCGCATAGCGGGAGCTTTAGTGCACCGGGCTGCCCTTTTTATGTTACTTGTTGTTTTTATATCTTATATGCGCTCAGTCTACCGATGATGCCTACTGAGTACTCGTTGTTTTGGTGCTCATACTACACTTCTGCACTTTCAGTGCAGATATTGGTTGAGTTCTCACCGTTGACGCGTTGGAGACTCGTGCAGATTTTGTGGATAATCGAGACTAGGGTGAGCGCCTGACGGTCGGGGCTTGACCACATCTCATCTTTTGTACTGTTACTCTTTGTATATTCGGAGACAGTTGTACTTATCATTTTGTTACTTCTAGCACTTGTATGCTATTAGAAGCTTTTGTATTGTCGATACCAAGTCCTGGGGTTGGTGTAGTTTTATTATGTATATATTCGGGTAAATTGCTTTCGCTTTGTCTTATCTTTATATTCTGCTTTCGCTTATTTCTGCTTGCTGGTGCATTTCAGTTAGGTAGTAGCACATTACTAACCGTTCTGAGCTACGGAAATTGGTTCGCCTACTGGGGGCTGTAGGTGCCATCATGACCTGAGAAATCGGATCGTGACAATGGATCTTGGAAAATTTCACTAATTGTTGAGCGGAAAAAAACATGAATTAGACGATTAATTTTGTAATAAAATGCATAAATTGAAACAAACGAGTATCATTTTACCAGGAATTACTCATAATAGACCCATGTACCAACAAAAAAATGTAAATACTTACCTCATCTGCATTTTGTGTTTACACCAAACGAACTCAACTTACCATGATTAAGTGACTGAAAGTAGGGAAAATATGCATGAATTAATCATATGATTAAATGATAAAAGCATATGAATAAATACATATCATGTATCTATTAATTTGGTGCAAGCATTTGATATCGTAAAGTTTTTAACGAAAATTAGGGAAATGCTAGTAATATATCTAACCATGATCTAACTGTGTCTTTATTTGTCAATAATGTCACTTAAAAATTGAAATGTCAATATTTCACCAATTGAAATCACCTCTCTAGTTACAAATTTCATCATTCTCTAATAATATGATATTTGTCATAACCATCCATATCATATATAGAGCACTCAATAACACTCCTTCCGTCCATTTTTACTTGTCCACTTTTCTATTGGCACAAGAATTAAGAAGCAGTAAATAATAGGAGTAATTTTACCATATTACCCTTTGAATATAATAAATTTAATGGTTTGAGAAATACATTAGATAATGAATTGTATTTAATGCTAAGAATACAATGGGTAGAAATAAGTAAATTATTCATTGGTTCTATAAACTAGACAAATATTATTAGACATCCCAAAATAAAAAAGTGGTCAATTAAAAATAGACGGAGAGAGTAGCATGTCCTAATCTATATGACATCATTTCACAGAGTAAATTTTTTTTTAATAAAGATTGCTGAAATTTATGATTTAAAATAAGTCAACGTGATCATAATATAGATCATTTCTTTAATGATAAAAATAATAATAATAATAATAATAATAATAATTTTAAAGTCAAATTATTTCTTAACATAAAAAAAACATTATTTTAAAAATGTTTATCACTCTAGATAACTAACATGTAGTATTATTTTATTTATTTCTTAATACCACCTCAAATAACAATAACTTTAATCAAATACCTTAAATGATTATCTTAATGGTTACTTTAAACATAAAAAAGGAGCAAAGGGAAAACTCAAAGGGAAAACTATGTTAATAACAACTCCTCAACAAATATAAAAAGGTACGATTTCATCAAAAGATCATATTCAGCTCTTATTTCTTTCTACATTCTTGCAAAAGTCTACTATAAAAGCATCAACTAAAAGATTTGTCCTGTTTTTCCTCCTCCTTATTATATTTTTACTCAATCTTTTCTAATGCCAATGTGTGACATATAACTCTTAACTTCTCTTCTTATCATATCTTGCAAAATCATCGAAAGTTCTGGGGTAAGTATTTGTTTCTCCACATTTGAAGGATCAAAATTGTGATTCTCAATTATTGGAATCCAAGGCATAAAAGCCAGTGGAGCAAGTTCTGGTGCCGGTGCAGGTGTCACTTCCTGGATTGGGGTCACCCGATTTGGATTCTCGCTAGATTCGAATCCGGGTAAAGAGAGAGACAGAGTAGGTGAAACTGTTTCAACCTGTTGGACAGAAAGAGGCAAAATCCCACCACGTCGGGCAACGGGTCGATAAATTTTCGACCCAGAAAAACCCGAATCACTCAAGTTGGATCCAAATTGATTACTCGAATTTGTACCCGACCCAGTACTGAACAATCTCTTCAAAGGTGGTTGAGGAGTTTCTTCAGATGTCACATCTTCCTCCGACATGGAAGGGCGTTTCCCTTTTCTTTGGATGTCATTCCATTGGTTCTTAACGGCGTTAGCGGTTCGACCCGATAACAAACAGGCTATGGTAGTCCATTTGTTACCGAATTTTGCATGGGCTTTGGTGATAATATCATCTTCTTGAGGAGTAAAAGGGTGGTGGTTCACTTGAGGTGAAAGATGATTAAACCACCGGTGCCTACACGATATTCCGGATCGACCCAGAATCGATTGCGCGATAAGCGGCCAGTTCTTTTCCCCGTGTTCATCCACTAGCCTCTGCAATAGCTCATCCTCCCCAGCATTCCATCGAACCTTGAACCGACGCGATTCGTTCATCGTTTCCATTGAAATAAACTATAGATAGGAAATGGAGTTTGTTTACTTGGTAAAGACTTGTAGGGAGAGTGGGATATATATATAGTATTTTGGTTATCTATAGGTCGTTACTACAGATAATATACAGCTGGAACGGACACTAGTCAAATGAACAAAATCTTTGGAATCTAGTAGAATTTGGAGCAAAATTTACATGGGAGATTATGAAATTAAATAGGTATCACATTGCTAAAATCTGAGGAATAGTTGTGTTCACACTAAGATAAGAAGGAGTTATTATAGGAAAAAACTTAACTGTATTCATATTCAACTATCTAAGTTTATTTGGGAAATAATAGGTAGTTACTATAGATAATATATAGCTAGAATGGACAGTATCAAATGACGTGGGATCAATGTGAATTTGGTAAGGAGATTATAAGATTAAATATGTATCTCATTGCTAAAATCTGGGGAATAGCAGTGTTCACACTAAGATTAGAAGAAGTTATTATAGGAAAAAACTTAACTATGAATTTTATATTTTAAACTTTATGATTTTAAATAAAAAATATAGTATGATTAATAGTAGTAATTATTTTAGGGGAAAACATAAGTGCATTCACATTAAACTAATGAATATAGGAGATGTACTTTTATTATTTAATTATAATTGATCAAATAAATATAGCTTGTTTAGCCTGATTTTGGAGGTGTCGTTGATGAAGACGATTTTGGAGTAGCTTCGTGTTTGATGAACAATACAAGAATTGACAAGAAAGCAAATGAGTATATTGATAATATGCTAATAGCGTATGTATCAATTGGTAAGCTCAGAATTGAATGTTCTTCAACATGAAGGTCAAGCTCCTTTTATATATAGGGGTAAATCCTTAGTGTTTAATGATCGAGAATTATTCCATTTTAATTTACATTGCATGTGTGTTTAAATGACATTTAATTATAAGGAATTGATGTTTGGTGCTATCTCTGAGGCAGAATCGATATTGTCCGTTTGCCTTTCCTTCAGGTGTTGCATTTTGGTCTAGTCTCATTCCTTCGAAATGTAACGTGGTTTTTAACTTCGAAAATTAACCATGGCATACCTAACCTACTATGCAAGTTTCTATTTTTGTTCTTTTCTTCTTTTTCCCCCTTTAGGTTTTTTCATGCACAAAAGACGTCAACGTTTGACATTAACAAAATATGGGGTAACGCCCAGAATTTGGCGAACAACCTCTTTTAGTACGTGTTCTTAGGAGCAATTTGTTTTAATATATTGGGTTGAAAAAAATACCCTTTTTAGCACCGGACTCAAGAAATAATGGATCTGAAAATTTTCACTAAATGTTGAGCCAAAAAAAAACACGGATTAGACGATTTATTTTGTAATAAAGTACATAAATTGGAACAAAAGAGTATTATTTTATCAGGAATGATTCATAATAGACCCCTGTACCAACAAAAAAATGTAAATACTTACCTCACCTGCATTTTGTGTTTACACCAAACGAACTCAACTTACTATGATTAAGTGACTGAAGGTAGGGAAAATATGCATGAATTAATCATATGATTAAGTGATAAAAGCGTGTGAACAAACACATATCATGTATCTATTAATTTGGTGCAAGCATTTGATATCGTAAAGTTTTTAACGAAAATTAGGTAAATACTAGTAATATATCTAACCATGATCTAACTGTGTCTTTATTTGTCATTCATGTCACTTAAAAATTGAAATGTCAATATTTCACCAATTGAAATCACCTCTCTAATTACAAATTTCATCATTCTCTAATAATATGATATTTGTCATAACCATCCATATCATATATAGAGCACTCAATAATACTCCTTCCGTCCATTTTTACTTGTCCATTTTTCTATTGGCACAGGAATTAAGAAGCAGTAAATGATAGGGGTAATTTTATCATATTACCTTTGAATATAATAAATTTAATGCTTTGAAAAATGCATTAGATAATGAATCGGATTTAATGCTAAGGGTACAATGGGTAGAAATAAGTAAATTATCCATTGATTTTATAAACTGAACAAGTATTATTAGACATTCCAAAATAGAAAAATGGACAAGTAAAGATGGACGGAGAAAGTAGCATGTCCTAATCTATATGACATCATTTCACAGAGTGAATTTGTTTTTACAGAGTGAATTTGTTTTTAATAAAGATTGCTGAAATTTATGATTTAAAATAAGTCTGACCATAAAATAGATCATCTCTTTAATGATTAAAAAATAATAATAATAATGATAATAATTTTAAAGTCAAATTACTTCGTAACATAAAAAACATCATTTTAAAAATGGTTATCACTCTAGATAACTAAACATGTAGTATTATTTTATTTATTTTTTAATACCACCTCAAATAACAATAACTTTAATCAAGTACCTTAAATAATTATCTTAATGGTTACTTTAAACATAAAAAGGAGCAAAGGGAAAACTATGTTAATAACAACTCCTCAACAAATATAAAAAGGTACGATTTCATCAAAAGATCATATTCAGCTCTTATTTCTTTCTACATTCTTGCAAAAGTCTACTATAAAAGCATCAACTAAAAAATTTGTCCTATTTTTCCTCATTATATTTTTACTCAATCTTTGCTAATGTCAGTATGTGACATATAACTCTTAACTTCTCTTCTTATCATATCTTGCAAAATCATCGAAAATTCTGGGCTAAATATTTGTTTCTCCATATTTGAAGGATCAACACTGCGATTCTCAATTACCGGAATCCAGGGGATAAAGGCCAGTGGAGCAGGTTCTGGTGTCGGTGCAGGTGTCACTGGCTGGATTTGCGTCACCAGATTTGGATTCTCGCTGGATCCAAATCCGGGTAAAGAGAGAGACAGAGTAGGTGAAACTGTTTCAACCTGTTGGACAGAAAGAGGCAAAATCCCACCACGTCGGGCAACGGATCGATAAATTTTCGACCCAGCTGAAAAACCCGAATCACTCAAGTTGGATCCAGATTGATTACCCGGATTTGTACCCGACCCAGTACTGAAGAATCTCTTCAAGGGTGGTTGAGGAGTTTCTTCAGATGTCAAATCTTCCTCCGACATAGAAAGACGTTTCCGTTTTCTTAGGATACAATTCCACCGGTCCTTAACGGCGCTATCGGTTCGACCCGATAAGAAATGGGCTATGGTAGCCCATTTGTTACCGAATTTTGCATGGGCTTTGGTGATAATATCATCTTCTTCAGGAGTAAATGGGTGATGGTTCACTTGAGGTGAAAGCTGATTAAACCATCGGTGCCTACACGATATATCGGATCTATCTGGAATCGATTGGGCGATAATCGACCATTTCTTTGCCCCGTGTTCCTCCACTAGCTTCTTCAATAGCTCGTCCTCCCCAGCATTCCATCGAACCTTGAACCCACGCGATTCCATTGAAATGGAGGATTCCAGCGACATATATATAGTATGTGTACTCTGGGGTAGTAGTAAAGAGTGGGAAGAAAATGGGATATATATAGTAATGTGTTTGGGGGGTGGGGTTGGTTGTGTAGATAGGCAGTTACTAATACTACGGACACTGGTCAAATGATTTGGGATCAGTAAAGGCAACTGAATCTATCTATCACATTGCTAAAATCTAAGGAATTTAGGATGTTTATTTATTACTCTCTCCATTCGTGTACCATATTAGTTATTCACCTTACTAAAAATAATTATTTCTTATTAATTACTTTCCATGTTCCATATTAGTTGATCATTTTTCTTTTTACACGCATCTTAAGAAATTATAAATAAGAAGGTAGTTTTACAAATTCATCCTTTAAAATTTTTTTTTAAAACTTTACAAACAAGTGTTCACATTATCAAAAAGAATTAATTGTAAAGGTAATGTGGGAAAAAATTAATTAATTCTCTCCTAATTTAGTAAGGTGGACAATTAACATAGGACAACTATTTTTAATAAGAAGGTCAACTAATTAATATGGGACGGAGGGAGTATTCACCTTACTAAATTAAAAAAAAATTAATTAATTTTTTTATATTGTCCTTACAATTGATTTTTTTTGAAAGTGTAAATATTTATTTGTAAAGTTTCAAAAAAAAATCTTAAGGGTGAATTAGTAAAATTATACTTTCTTATTTATGATTTCTTAAGATACGTGTAAAAAGGAATGTGACAACTATATGAGACAGAGGGAGTATCAAAAACCTAAACAGTGTTTATACTTTTTGTTTAACATTGCTAAAATCTCAGGAATTTAGGATGTTTATTTACTACTACTTCCACTTATCATGTCCATCTTACTAAAAATAATTATTTCATATTAATTATTTACCATATTAAATCAAGAAAGATAGTATGTGTTTGAGGGTGGGGTGAGGGGGGGGGGGGCGTTGTGTAGATAAGCAGTTACTAATACACAGCTGGTATGGACACTAGTCAAATGATTTGGGAGCAGTAAAGGCAACTAAATCTAAGGAATTTAGGATGTTTATTTATTACTTCCTCTCTGGGTATTATATGTTGTCCACCTTACTAAAATTAATTATTTTATATTAATTATTTTATATTAATTATTTTATCTGTCTCATATTAGTTGATCACTTTCTATTTTACATTAATTTTAAAAAATCATAAATAAGAAGGTAGTTTTACAAATTCACCCTTTAAGAAACTTTTTTAAAACTTTTCAAGCAGGTGTTCATACATTCGAAAAGAATTAATTGTAAGGGTAATATGAAAAAAAATTAATTGATTCTCTCCTAATTTAGTAAGGTGGACAACTAATATGAACAACTAATTTTAGTAAGGTGACCAACTAATATGGGACGTTGGGAGTATTCACCTTACTAAATCAAGAAAGAATTAATTAATTTTTTTTCATATTGTCCTTACAATTAATTCTTTTTAAAAGTGTAAATACATGTTTGTAAAGTTTCAAAAAAAATTCTTAAGGATGAATTATGAAAATTATACCTTTTTATTTATGATTTCTCAAGATGAGTTGTAAAAAAAAAGACAACTATATGAGACGGAGGGAGTAAGAAAAAACAAAACAGTGTATACATTTTTGTTTCTTTTTATGATCAGGGCCGGCTCAAGCATATTAGTGGCCTAAGGCAAAAATCAAATGGAGGCCTTAAATTTTTAAGAAAAATTAATACATTTTTTTATAAAGTCTATGTTTTACATTTTTTGAGATGGAGTTATTTGTTTTTATAATCGATTCCTTCTAATAATTCTTTTTTAATTAATAATATAACCAATCTATTTAATTTTTCTTGAGATATAATACATATATTTTTTCTACACTACTACTCTACATAAAACATAGATTAAGGACACGATTTTTGCATAATCTTGCTTTATTGTTTATGACTAATTAGTTGGACTAATTATGATTATACGTCTTTCGTCGATTCTTGAATCTGATATAGGAAATAACAAGATTCTTATTATTTATTTAATAATTCAAAAGAAATATCTTCTTAACGGTAACATGTCAGACAATATTCATGGTTTAACATATTTAAGATATTAGAGTTCAAATATACACGAAAAAAAACTAGGTAAATTTCCTCCATATTCACCCAACTCTTGCTTGGCATAGTTATTAGGTACTTTACGGGTCAGACTCAGTCAGAGTAGTAAATATAGAAAATAATTAAGGTGTGCACAAGTTAACTCGAACACAATTATCGTTAAACAAAAATATAAAGTAGAGTACGAGATAGAGCTACTATAAAAAGATAGGGTAAATAATAACATCAAATTAATAAACAATAACTAAACACAAAATGAGAAGGAGGGGAAGAAAATATGGTAACGACGTGATCAACTTCCTTAATTCATCAATTCCCATCTATGAAAGGGATCCAATTCGGTATCTTGGTACGAATTCATGTTGTCAACGAGGATCTTAGCCCCTTTCCACTAAATCGATCGTTAAAAAAAATAGACTTTTCATTATTATCTAACTATGAATTTAATGATACGATACAATAAATTTAAGTAATAACTAAAATAAATATTATATTTAAACTAACAATACAATACAATAAGTAACAACCCTTCAAACAGTGTAAATTAATGAACATATATGAGATTAAAAGCAATTATTACTAGCAGTATTTAATTATAACTAGCAGTTATTATAGGGAAAAACTTAACTGTACAACAGTGTGTTTTCACCAAATGAGGTTTGGGGAGGGTAGAGTGTACACAGTCCGTATCATTATCTCAGAGGTGAGGTAGAGATGTTGTTTCTATAGACCCTCGACTCAAGACAAAAAATAGTATAGAAAAAGATGCAATAGAGGTACAAGAGACAATAGGGAGTAACACAACAACAAATAGCAACTGAATAAAACTACCACAAAATAATACTACAATTGATCTACTCGAAACAATAAATATCAACAAAAAAAATTTAAAAATAAAAAACTACAAGCATAGCACTACGACTATTAATAAGGATAACTTAATTTGTATTCACACAAAACTAATGGATTATATTTTAAATGTTATGGGTTGATGTTAGTTCATAAACGTAAGTTTAATTATAATTGTAATTTGTAATTAATAATTGATTATTGGACCGTGCACTTCATATGTTTGTGCTTAAACTAACAAATAGTAACTGTTTGAAATTCACCAGGAAAAGATGTGAAGCATTTTACTCTATAATAGAAGAGGGAAAGAGAGGAGCTTAGGGTCAGAATGGAAATTAATCAATTTGTCCTCCTTTTTCTGTAGAATCACATTAATTAAAAAGGTCTTTTCAATAATTTATATATTTAAAAATTACGTAATATAATACTATAAATTACAATAATTAACAATTTAAAATATTTTTAAAGTATATAACAAATTCGGTTGACTCTTAAAATTTAACAGTACCACATAAATTGGGACAGTGAAAGTAACATAAAAATAACATAAAAAATACTATAAATCACGATAATTAACAACTTATACATAAATTTATGCTCCACATTAAAAGTATTGAGTTCAGATGAACTCGATATCTATATGTCGCGCATCCGCCACTCAGTGGCGGAGCATGTGATTGAGGGATGTTGATCGACACCCCTTCGTTGAAAAATTACACTATGTAGCTAGGTAAAAATATTTTTTTATGTATATATTTTGCATATTGATACCCCTTGACTTCTTCATGAATTCACTTTTTTTATATTCTGACACTTGTTAGTGAAAATTTTTGCTCCGCTACTGACCATGGATAATCATAATCAAATTCATGATTTAAAATTTACAGGTTTTTGTGATTCCTCACTTGTCACTTATAAACTCTGATATTAGCATGGATGGCATGGATGACACTTATCCTTCAAGGCCTTTCACATATAGTCAAGCTAAAGATCTCCAAGACCTACAAGTGAATGTTCATGAAAAAGGAAGAAATTGGAAAAGCTTAAAGAATATCAAAGGAAAGCATACAATATGTGGGTGGTCCATTGGAGTGAGGTGGAGGGAGGAATTCAAGAATTCCCAAAAGAAGGCAATCAAACAAGGCCCTTACTTCATTAAGGGCAATAGATAGTGTCTTCTTATTTCCAAGTATAAGTAGTAATATTTCATCATTTTGAAGACTAGATTTTGGATGATTGAATTGTCTTGAATAGACTTGATATTTTAGGTTAGGGTATTGATTGGGTTCAATTTCAATTATTAGTTTAGAATGAGTGATTAGGGTGGATTCCCGAATTACTTGTGTTATCTTCTTTGCTTAATTGATCATCGAGTTATCATCTTGTGGATTCAATTTCGTTTCTCATGCATTTGATTGAGTTCTCTTCTCCCTTGGTTGATTGTGGATTCAATTAGCCCTTCATTCTTCTATTCTCATCTCAATTCTTCTATTTCTCATCTTATTTCTCCACTATCTTTATTTTGTATTGTTGAATTTCGTGTTTTTGATATCGATTTTAATCACTCGATTGAGATCGTTATCAAACTCACAATTCATTTTTATATGTTATTGTGTTCTTAGTTTATTATATTCATACATATTAATAATATTTTTTTCCAACATACATATAAAATTGAATCAAAGTTATTGAATTATATCGATCATATACCATATATCAGTACATCTACGTACCTCTTTACATAATGAAGCCTAATTTAAATAGTTATAGGAGCCAAAATGCATGAATTTCGCATGTAAATAAAGGCCATGCATGCATGCAGCTTGTACAACTTTGTTGTAAGAGATTTGTACCTGAATTCACTAGCGGAGTCAAAAATTTATCCAAGGAATTAAAAAATATAGCACTTGAGATTCGAACTTTTGATCTAAATCTAATTTTCAACCTCCATTGGCCATTTTAGTCGAAATTTTCAATCTGTTAAGATCATTCAACATTTTATATGTCACAAAATTGACACATTATATATAAATCTTTCAACGAAGGAGATTCAATTGAACCCTTACCTACCAGCTAGCTCCGCCCGCCCTTGACAGAACTAAAAGAAGAAATATGAGTTCAACTTCTCAATAACTGAAAAACTATATTGACATTTTTCAGCAGGAAAATATATTTCGTAGTAAGTGATATTGATGTGGATGTGTTCACACTAATAAGGGTTTTTTTCCATCTTTTTTTCTTTTTGTGGCAATTTTGTAACACTAAACTTATCAACTTGCCCTTGCATAATTTCAAGAATCAAATTTTAGGATGCAGAGAGATCATTTGTGTGTGATTTTGGTCCGCGAAGAAAGTTAATGGAAAAATATTTGTTTGAGTTCTTTTCGCGCAAAAATTTGATTGATGTGCAGATATATCTCTCTCTTTAAAAAAATTCAAGCTCAATGCGGTATAATTTTTACCGATCCAATAAGATGCATTAATTAAAATAAAAAGAGTATCATGGACCTCTACCAACAAAAAGATATAAATACTTACACCAAACGAACTCAATTTACTATGATCAAGTGATTGAAGATAGGGATTGAAAAATATGCATGAATTAATCACACGAATAAGTGATAAAAGTGTATGAACAAACGCATGTTTGTGTACAGTGTTTTAAAAGGCATTCCTGGGGCGAGCCTCGGAGTGAGGCGTAGTAAAAACGCCCTGAGGCGATTTGTGAGAGTGAAAGTATCGTGAGGCGTAAGCTCTGTCAGTCTGGGCGTATACTTAGGCGTTGGGTGAATTTTTATTTGGGAAAATTAAACAAAATAGTCATTATATTAAATTTCTTACACAAAAAGTAGCCCCCCTTATTTGTTATTTCCCAAAATAGCCAAATCGTGCTAATTACTCATGTTGTTTCTTCAATTTTGTTCCTTTCTTCTTCTTCATTCATCCTTCGCTCATCTTCTTCTTCGTTCCAGCTTCTTTCTTTCTTCTTCTTCTTGTTCTTCCTTTCTTCCACTTCTTCCTTTCTTCTTCTCTTCTTCTTTGTTGCTTTCAGCCATTAAAGTATCTTAAAAGCTTGATTTTTAAAATTTGATGTGCCATAAATATGAATCGTTTTGAGTGAATATTATATCAAAAGACTTGAAATATAGAGAGGAAGTCATATCTAAAATTCGGATTAAAAAAAGGAAGAACGGTGGTTGTTTGTTTGCCCGGAGCTTGGCCAGAAAAAATGGGGAAATGGGGGGAAGTTGAGGCTGCAGTGATGGTGGATAAAGCTCTAGTCTTTTTAATTTTTTTTATTTATATGTATAAATATGGAAGTTCTAAAAAGTTTTTAAACTTTTCTAAAAAACTTGATTTTTAAAACTTTTTTATTTATATGTATAAATATGGAATTTTTAAAAAGTTTCTAAACTTTTTTAAAAAACTTGATTTTTAAAACTTTTTTATAAATATGGATATCAATACATTACATAATTATTTATATTATATCGATATACATTTATACACCATTTATACAATATCAATACACATTTATACTATATCAAAATATTACATAATTTTTATATAATATTGATACACGTTTATACACCATTTATATAATATTGATACACTTTTATACATCATTTATACAATATCGATACATTGTGTAACTATTTATACATCATATATACATGTTCATACACCATTTATACAATATCAAATATTACTTATACACTATATAACTATTTATACACTATCGATATATTACATATACATTGTATATACAACGTTTGAGAAGTTATATATGAATTTTCATTGATGATTAATAAAATTATTAGTTATAAAAAAAGGTCATTTAGCCACGATTTTTATACCATTTAGCCACGGTTTTTATACCATTTAGCCACAGTATGATCGTGGCTAAGACGCGGCATTTTTGACTTTCGGCTAGTTCTTTCATAAATAAAAACATGGCTATATTTTTTGTAAACTAATTACTTTATTGTATATACACGAAATTATCCCTTTTTATTTTGGGGCGTAAGCCCAGAAAAACTCTCCTAATTAAAATCAAAATTGCTAAATAAGTATTTAAATTAATACCAAAAAATATATAATTCAACTTGTTATCAAATTTTAAGAAGTTAGAAGGCTTATATATCTAAATATTTTTATTATTAGCTCTAATTTTTATTCTCTCTCTTCATTTTTCACTGGGTAAAGGGAAAAATGATTAATGTCCAAACTATAAAAATAAAAATGCATCATCCTACATCACTTGCTTTGGTTTGATGTCTCTAATTGTAGGTTCCTTCTTCAGATTTCTTTTTTTACAAGTTAATTTATAAATTTCTACTCAATATTTTTACAAAGTCTAATTAGTCTTTTGAGACGAGGACTTCTGGTTATTATTTGTTTAGTCATTATTGACTGTGATTAACATTTTAAGATGAACAATTTTATGTGCATTTTCACTTTTTTTTAATTTTCTTGAACTTTTTTATAATTTCTATGTAATTTTTTTTTTTAATTATTATAATAATTTATAAAATATTAAAATTAAAGTTCCACGAGTCTTATGAGTTATGCCCCTCACCCCGCATCAGGTAAAATATCTCGTCTTACGCTCTCGCCCTTTAAAACACTGTTCGTATCTAGCTTTTGGTGCAAACATTTGACATCGTAATCTTTTTAACGAAAAGGCAAACACTAATCATATATCTAACAATGATCAACTGTGTCCTTATTTGTCTTTCATGTGACTTAAAATTAAAATGTCAACTTCTCACCAACTGAAATCAGTCAAATTACCAGTCTAATTACAAATTTCATCCTTCTCTAATCATATGATATTTGTCATGACCAACAAATCATATTTATAAAGCACACAAAAATAGCATGTCATTAGACATCATTCCACTGAATCAATTTCTTTTTTTAAAAAAAATAAATAAAAAATTCTGAAACTTGTGATTCAAAATATTTGTGTTTGTAGATCATCTTTTAATTACGTATAATAATATTAATAATTTCAAAAATTAAATTATTTCTAAATATAGAAAAAAAAAACATCATTATGAACATGATTATCACTCTAGAAAACTGAAACTGCACTATTCCAGTTAATTTTTCTTTTTGATACCTCAAATAACAGTAATTTAATCAAATACTTTAAATGATGAGTATATCTTAATGGCTACATTTAGCATAGAAAGCACCGAAGTGAAAGCTATATAAAAATGATTGGATTGTTTTCCCTATATTTTCTCATGAATATAGATATTTTTTTTGTTCAATGTTTTTCCTACATTCCTGCAAACTACAAAAACATCAACTAAAAAGTTGCTAAAATATTTTCTTTTTACTCAATCTTTGCTAACACCAATGTTGTTAACAATAGCATTACTAATTGCTTGTGTGCGCATTGTAACCCTTTCCTCCTCAAACTCTGACATATAATTTTTAACTTCTTTTCGTATCATGTCTTGCAAAATTATCAAAAATTCTGGACTAAATAACAATTTCTCCATACTTGTAGGACCAAAGCTACAATTCTGAGTAATTGGAATCCCGGGCATAAAAATCAGTGGAGCGGGTTCTCGTGCCGGTGCAGCTACTTGCTGGATCTCTTTGGATCCGAACCCGGGTAAAGAGAGACTCAAAGATGTTGATGGATCGGGCATTAATGATGAAACTGCTGAAATAGGCAAAATCTCACCGGGTCGGGAAACGGGTCGATAAATACTCGACCCAGAAAAACCCGAATCACTCAAATCGGATCGAGATTGACTACACGGACTTCTACCCACCCTAGTACTAAACGATCTCTCCAACGGCGGTTCTTCAAACGTCAAATCTTCCACCGACATGGAAGGGCGTTTCCGTTTAAGTGTCGAATTCCAGTGATTTTTTATCGCGTTATCGGCTCGACCCGATAACAAACGGGCTATGGTAGCCCATTTGTTACCGAATTCCATATGGGCTTTAATAATAGTATCATCTTCTTCATGTGTAAAAGGCCGATGCTCCACTTGAGGAGAAAGCTGATTACACCACCGGAGCCTACACGATTTTCCGGATCGACCCGTAATCGATTGACCGATAATGGACCAGTTCTTTGCCTCTACTAGCTTCTGCAATAGCTCGTCCTCTTCGGGATTCCATGTACCCTTGACCCGACCCGTTTCCATTGAAATGGAATTTTCCGGCGATTGAAAGTAGAGCGTTTACTTGGTAAAGACTTGTGGGGAGAGTTGGGTATATATAGTATTGGGGGATGGGGAATGAATTGAGACGGTAATTATCTTTAATATATTAACCATTGGTGGGGTTAATTGGCAGTTACTAATATACAGCTGGAATGGACACGTGTCAATTGTTGTGGGATCGGTGTGGTCAACTGTTGTAACTTATGTATCACATAGCTAAATCTCGGGAAAAAATAACTAAACAGTGTTCACACTAAATTAATGAACATATGAGATTAGAAAGCAGTTATTATATAGGGAAAACAATTTAACTGAGATTAAATGCAGTTATTATAGGAAAAAAAACCTTAACTGTATTCACATTACACTAATGAATTCGTACCAAGATTTTCTAAACTTTTTGTTCTTAAATTAAAAGTATGTTAGATGTATCAAAATGTCCTGGTTTTAAACTAATTCTATTATAAACAGATTAAAAAAATAGGTCAAACAAATTGAAACAAATTGAAACGAATGGAGTAATATTTTTAATTGTGGGTTTGATTTTAGTTCAAAAAATGTAGGTTCAATTATAATTATAATTTTTGGAGCTAATCCGGACTAAATTAATCTAATATTTTAAAAATGTAATATAAATACATAAACTATGCAAAAGGCACTATCATTTACAACTCATCTCATATTAATATGATGATAATATATATATAATATATATATATATATATATATATATATATATATATATATATATATAATATATATATAATATATAGTTTTATATATAAATATAAGAATGTTACTCAAAGTTCATATAGTTTTAATCTTAAGGAAAAACATAAACATATTCACATTAAGCTAATGAAAATAAGAGATATATTTTAACATGAACTTTTATTATTTAATTAAAATTGATCAAATATATTCTAACATTTAATATGACAAATTGAGTTATTTTGGAAAAAAATTCAAATCAACCGCTTAAGAAGTTCGTATAAAATTTGAGAATGGAAGTGAATTTTACGGTTAAGGAAGAGAGAGCATAAAGTATGTGGGAAGTTGGCAGTTGGAATTCCCTTCGTGTGCATTTACAATTTTTTTATTTTTTTTTACCACATGGCATTCGATATTCGTATGGTAAGATTTATTTATGAAGGCGACGCTCCTAATAGAAATTTTATTTTACCTAAGACTTTGAACTATTATAACTAACAGCCACGTGCAACACACACGTGGCCACCTCAAACTTTGAACTATTATAACTAACTCTATTGTTTTACTTGCTTTAATAAGTATTAAGTACACTACTAATCAAAACCAATTTGATTTGAAACAACTAAACTATTTTTTCTTGATTTAGCAAGGAACATGCCACGAATGTTATTTTCACCAAGTGGTTTGTTTCTCCACTTGTGTTAATTAATCAATAAACTATAACATTTCATGGAATTTTAAAAACATTAGTGGCTTTTCTCACTAATGCAACCTTACTTAATGTGTGATTAATTAGTCATCTATTTTGGAGCTTATATTAATTGTCAGTTTATTCAATATTAATGGAAATAGACAGTTCTCCAAAGTCAATTATAATTTCCTTTTCTTACAAATAAAGGCAACTGATCAAACTGCATGCAGCCATGCATGCACCTTTATCTATAAGAAGAATAGTTCAAAGTTGAATTCTATAAGAAGAAAATTGACTAGAGAGTATGTTTGTCTATGTTTATAATAAGTTGATCAAACTGATTTATAAGTATATTTTTTAGATGGTAAATGTTTCGAGTTTGTAAAGTGAATATTGAGTACTTAAATTAGGAATGTGTTATTTGTTTCTGAGCTTGCCGCGTATTCCTCCGTTTAAATCAATGGCACATTGTCAAAGTATAACAAATAAGGTTATAATTGAACGTATACTCAAACAAAGTGTATATTTATTAATTACATGTGAAAAATGCCTTCTAATTATTTCGAATAGTATAGAAGTATATTTGACCATTTTTCGTTATTTAAATGATTCAACAATATCTATTCCAGGTGATGCGTGTTGCAAGTTGGGAATTACAACCCCCCCACCCCCACCCCCCACCCCCAACCCCTATCCTCAAAGTTTGGTAGTTATTTATATAAAATAGATAAAAAAATATATGAGGGCATTTGGTCTAGTGGTATGATTCTCGCTTTGGGTGCGAGAGGTCCCGAGTTCGATTCTCGGAATGCCCCATTTTCTTCTCTTTTTGTCCAATTAGAGTATTTTCCGAGCAATTTCTTTTATTAATTTTTTTTAATACAGTTAGCGATATTTAAAAGATTTTGGAAACTTGTTTTGAAAAAAATATGGCGTGCGTCGTGCTTCCCATGGCAGAGCGAGCTACTATTCTGTTTACGGGTATATACCATATTTGTTGTTAAAAAAGTATCACTTAATATGTACAAATAATTATGCAAAATTCAATAATATATTTTTTTTAAAAAGAAATTCAAAATTCTAACTTTGCCACTAATACTTCTGGTGCGACAACTGTATTTCACATTTTTGGAAAAATATTATAGTAGCTTTTTTAAGTTTCAAATTGGATTGACTATCTACTTTAATATATTGCTTTGCTCTTTTACTTATACTTTTTTTGGAAAATTGGAATAACTCTCATTAGTTTATACACAATACATACATAAGAAATATATACATTTTTGTACAGACAGAAGTCAAATATATAAGTGGGTGGGTTACGTTTCAATTAGCAAAGAGTCCAAGTGGGATTATTTTAAGATAGATTAATTAATTGATAATTAAGAGATTGTAAGAATTTAATTAACAAATGAATAACTACGTACGTCGCAATCTTAGGTTTAATTATTAGGGGGAAGAAGCTTCTATTGTTAGTTGTTCATCTGTTTGTTGTTGGATTTATTTAATAAAAAGGTCACATCCCAAAATAGTCAACTGCATGTGTTTACATCCATTTATAAAAATGATTGATTTGGATTGGTAGGGTTGACCCAAATAACATGACATAGTTCACGTGTTTCATTTATAAATTATTAGCCCGTCTCAATTTATATGACACTTTTTTTTTGTAAATACGTTTCAAAAAGAATATTATTTTTCTTATTTGGCAACTATTTAATGGTGTCATCCCTATTTTACCTTTTTGAGTCTCACCTAACACATTATTGTGAAGAAAAGTCAACTAAAGATAGACACTAAAGTGACTTAAATAAAAAAAAAGGATAAACATAACAAAGTTTTTCTCCGTATCTAATTAAATAATATCACGTAAATTGGGACAAAGAGATTACAATATATACCTGTGTAATTAATCTGGTCAGAGTTTGCTTCTCAATGTGATAGTTGGGGCCATCATGGATAATCAGAGTAGAATTTATGATTTGAAATTTATAAGTTCCTCTGATTTCTCACGTCATCGGTCATCACTAATTAGGGGTCATTTAGTAGTTAGTTAGATTTTTGCAGGTATTAACTATATATAAATTAGTTATGAGTGGATTTATATATTGTTTTATTTTGGAAATAGTTATGCAGAGTTTAGTACATTCATGTATTAGTTATTCAACTTTTTATCATGTATAAAATAATGCACAGATTTCCTCATAACTTATACATGTACTAGTTATGTGTGGATTTTTAAATTACAAGTAAATACCGTATTAATTTTATACATGAATAAGTCAACTCCTAACCAACTATCAAACGTGGTATTACTTATGCAAAAATTTACTACATGTATAACTCACCTCCAAATCAGCTATACCAAACGACCCCTAAGTTAACTCACAATTCATTTATATATGCGATTGGACTATTATGTTGATACATAATTAGTATATTTTCTTCAATATACATATAAAATTTGAACTAAAGCTACTGAATTAGTGGATTCTATCAAACAAATATAGTATATCTGCCTCTTTACATAAACAAGGCCTAAATATTTGTAGGAGCCAAAATGCATGAATATTTTCCCATGTAAATATAGGCCATGCATAATGCAGCTTGAACAGGGGGATTGATGGGATAGATTTGTATCCTCCTCTACCATTTCTCTTACAAATATGCTTGATTAAATTATTCATCTATTGTTCTTTTCCCTCACATTCCCCTTGAAGAAAATTCTAAGTATCTCTGTGGAAAATTGCATATGTGACAAAATATACAACAATAATAACTTATTTAGTGTAATTCCACAATTCAAGCGGGGTATGAGGATGATAATATGTACTGAGACTTTATTCTTATTTGAGAGGTAGAGAGATTGTTTCCGATAGATCCTCGGCTCAAGTAAAAGCATTACAAAGCAAGTCAAAAGGAAAAACAATGAGAGTGAAGAAGTCAAGATAAAATGCTAAAGGATGCATGATAAAGTATATATACTAAAAAAAAGAAGGAACAATCAGTACATCAAAATAATACGACAAACAAAGGGCAAGAAACATTAAATAGTAATTGATACGCTCAAATTACAACTCCAATTACGAAGCTAAGCGGTCGCTGTCAAATATAGAACCCAACTAAGGTTGGGGTCGATCCCACAGGGAATAAGGTGCAAATTAAATCGATAGTGAATTAAATGACTAGTAGTCGATAGTTTCCGGTAAATCGGGGGGTGTTGTGTGAACAATATTTAACCAAAGCAAATAATAATGTGCGATTAATAATCAATATGAGAGTGAACTAGGGAAATGTTCACCATAGCGTCGTAACAATTTCGACTCAAGGTTTAACCGGGTTCGCTCTATATGCATATCACGATGTGATTGAACTTATGGTATCGTCTAAACGTTTCTCAACCAATTAGACAACTTTCCTTTTCAATTCTCTCGAACTTGAAAAGGTGAACTTCCTTATTTCAATCCTAAACATCAAGTAGATTAATCTAGTTACAACATTAATCATGAGACGAGAATTGGTAGTCTCGAATCCTTGTAGTTAATCAAATTTCCCGATTTTAATCTCTTTACTCAAGCAAATTAAACCTAGGCATGTTCTAATGTTTGCAACCACCAGAAAACGTTAGTAATTGAATGATTAACCACGTGACAACATAAAGATAGAACCCTACGCTACCCGGAATCTATATTGCTACTTTAGCCATGGCTCCCACAACCCTAGTTGTGGGAAGTTAGTTACTCATGCTATTAGGAAAAGAGAAGAGATTTATATTCATAATAAAGCGAAAAGAATCTTACAATATAATGAACACAAACTTCAATTTATCCAAGAACAAGAATCCAAGATCCCAAGAACAATGGAAGAACAAGATTGAAGAAGAAGACAAACGTGTTTGTTGTGTTTCTTCCTCTCAAAAGTCGCTCAAAATGATCCTAAAACTAATGGGTAATGAATTTGTAAAATGAATGATGATAAAATAAACCTAACTTAGGTATTTATAGGAGCCCAGGAAATAAACCCAAAAACGTTCGGAATTCGCGTTGCGTGTTCTGCCTTAACTTGACGGTTCGGGTGACGGACCGTCACAAGCTTGACGGACCGTCACAGTGGCCGTCGCCACTAGGCAGTGTGCTGCCTCAACTTGACGGTCTACTTGACGGACCGTCAAGTGTGTGACGGCCCGTCATGGTGGCCGTCACCACTAGGCAGTGTGCTGCTCGACTTGACGGTCTTCTTGACGGACCGTCACATGGGTGACGGCTCGTCATGGTGGCCGTCACTCTTAACCAGTGGCGCTCTTTTGATCGTATTTCCTTCCTTTTCTACGTTTTTCGCTATTTCCTGCAATTCCAACATAAAAGCATCAAAAACGACGACTGTTGCTTGAAAACTCACGATTATTCTTAGTTAAAGGAGTCAAATGTGCCGTAGAATGGCGGCACATCAACACCCTCAACTTAAAACGTTCGCTTGTCCTCAAGCAACATGACAACAAAAACAAAAAGACGACTCAACTAAGACTTGTGTCACTAGCAAATCATGGCCCTTCAACAGTTCATCCGATTTTAAATCAAGCCACCCCCCGCTAGCACACAAATGTATTCAACATTAACTTGCAAGGATCCAAACATGTCATTCAGATATGATAGAACATTATGCATACACACGCGCAGCTATCCTAACAGTCAATAGATAATACGGAGATCTTGGTGCCCTCACCACAAAGAAGTCCCACACACAAGATTTAGGACTAGGTAAGACGCTCACACTCACAAACGAAGTCAAACGATGCACATGCGATGCCATAGGCTTGCCCTTACTATTCTATTTCAGTTTTTCAGAGAGCCGCTCAGGATCACTACAGGACTTGTTTAGGCTTGTAATGAGGCTTCGGGTGCAGGGAGGATACGTTTGGGGAATAGTGACTAAACCTTCCTTGGATTCACCGACCTACTATTTCCACATAACTTTACTTCGTCCATCCTTATTCACCTCTTTATTCCCTTCTTTCTAGCTACAGGTGCGGCCTCTTTATTTTGACAACTCTTTTTTTATTTCTTTTTCTCTCTTTTACATCTCCTTTTCGTTTCTTTTTCTTTCTTTTCTTAGACACACACCCGGAGTTTTCATTCTCTTCACAACCACTCTTATCCATCCAAATTTTCTTATCATTTACCTCTATAATAGCCACCCTCAACTTAGGCTGATTGCCTGAGTTGAGGTGCACGATGTCCAAGGAAGGACCAGGGCCAAAATAGTGATTCAAAGTTTAAACAAGGAACGGTGACTGGTTATTGAAAGAACAAGGTCAATTTTTGGCTCAAACAGGGATCAAAGGGATTATTTACATTTGGACGGTCTTATAGGCTAAGTGGACTGCACACAAAAAGGGCCTGTGATCCTTTCCTAAGCAACCAACTTCAAACTTAACAAAATAGACCGGGCAAGTTCTAGATGCATGCACAGAGTAAGAATTTATAACAATATGCTCACACACACTTGGCACCAAGAACCCATACAACTACCGACTATCAAAACAACCGCTCGGCTTAAGCATACTTATTCTAATCATGACCACACAATGACATTCAAGGATCCCGAACAGTCAATTGTTTCAAACATAAGTACAAAATGAACAATTTTCAGAGGGGGCTCCTTTTAGTTCAATTTTCAAAAAGCCAAGCCATGCTTGCTAGGGGCATCACAACACAATTTTAAAATTTAAACGACAACCTAAACATGTCAGTTCTACTAGATAGCACACCGGAGGAAAAGAAACATGGCAACAAAAACCTCCGGTGGTGGTACTCCTACCCCTAGCAAAAAGCATTGTCCTCAATGCTCAAGTAAACAGATATTCAGAATAAGGGAATAGGGGTACCTGGGAAACCTAGGTTTCCGTACGCGGCTCATCAACATCTGGGGTCTTTTCAGACTCCGGTGCCGCACTGGATGATGCCCCACCTGCTTGGGCACGCACTCTCTCCTGTCGCAGCTGCTCATCTATTACCGACCGCTGCTTCGCGACCTCTAACTCGTCCTCCTCAGCTGATGTCTTTTTGTGCTTCCTCTTCTTTGATTTCTTTACCCCACTTTCACCTACTTGGGGTTCACTAATTTTCAGAGGCCGACCCATCAAATCCACAATCGTGGTTTCTTCGTCCAAGTCCACGAACTCCGAAGTCTCCTCATAAAGCGCTTTTTCTTGCTTGAGGACTGTGATATCATTTTTCACCTTCTTTAGCTCCGCATCAAATCTCGCCAAGTCCGGGATGCTCATTTCGTTTAGCCTTGCATCCATCCGGGTTTCCATCGCATCGACCCTTGCGCGCAGCCCCTCAAATGGCTTCAGAGCCTCCCGTATTGCTTCATCAATGGTGGGCTTGAACAAATCTGTCCAAGCGGCAATTTGTTTATCCAACTGTTTCTGCTTTTGCACCATTTTAGCAAAATTTCGGGGGTTCATGTGATATTCTGGTGGTAGAGGGGGCCTTGCCGCAGTGCCCGAGCCTTCAGCAGTAGCTCTCGTTGTCTGTGAAGTTTTTGGATCAAACACCGCAAGTGGCATTTCTGTACCTGATGGGGTGTCGGTTGCCTCGGAGGTGGATGTGGTTGGCTCTTCGAAGATCTGAGGCTTATGAATTCTTATTTCAAACTTAGTGTCATCCCTGGATTTGTCGATATTTTGCTTTGATGACGCTGCCACTTGCTTATCAATATCATCCCATATCGGCACCTCTGCACGCCTGCATAACTCAGTCACTAGACACGGGAACGGCAAAGAAGAAGTAGTTTTGATGGCCCTGGTCCGCATCTCGTCTGCAATTATCATTCCGAAGTTGATGACGTACCCGGCTATCAAGCTTGCTACAAGGATGGCTCTTCCCTCATCCAAATTATTGTCTCCTCCTGTTGGAAATAACCTGAGCCGCACAACCGCCCACCAAAACTTGGCTACGAAGCTTAGTGATTGCTTCGATATCCGTCCCCTCTGAGTTAGCCAAGAAGGTGAGCCATCAGTCAATATTCGGGCCAACCACGGTCTCTGCGAGTAGGCGTTGGAAATCTTGTCATGGAACTCTGGCATGTCAGGTGGAGGGATGTATTCCGGGCCAAAGAGGACTCTGTTGATCATTTCCCGTGAGATGTCCACTTGTTTACCCCGAACTGGTACCCTGTCCTGCCTTGGTGCTGATTTGACCCCTTTTTCTGGCTCACATTTGCTTTCCAATAGTGCCAAATAGTTGGCATAGAATTCCCGGATTAGTTCTGGATAATAGAATCCCGGGGGCGAGCTCATCCACTCGAGCTGATACCTCTGGTACTGTGTCTGAAGAACTGGGTATTCAGGCAGATCTGTGGTCATGATTTGCACTTCTTCAGCTATCGGTCTTTTGTGGCTTCTCGACATCGTTTTGGTAAGACCGTCAAGATAGTGCTTCTGAGCCTCCTTAAATGCCCACCGGATCGATTCTCTGTCCGTGGGTGCACTCCCTGCAATTTTGGTGGTTTCGGGACCACCTACATCCTCCGGATTGGGGCTGGAGCTACCACTTTCATCCGATCCACTACCGCTCCCCGACTCACTGCTAGATGACCCACTCTCCTCTTCAGACTGGGAGACTTGGGTGGTTCTTCGTTTAACTAGCCTGGTTTGGTAAGTCGGGGCTGCAACTATTTCTTCGTCGCTACTCGGTTCATCAATTAGGGTCCGAGTTGTAGCGATCCTTTCTTTCTTCTTTAGTGCTTGACCGCGACGCGGTTGTTGTTTTGGGGCCATGTACCTGCACGTGAACGAGTTCAAACATGTGAGAACAGAAAAATACTCACTAATACCTACTGTCTCGGAGTGACGGTTTGGTTGACGGGCCGTCACAGGTGTGACGGACCGTCGCACCGACCGTCACTCTAAGACAGTGAAGTGTTTCTTCCTGACGGTTTAGCTGACGGTTCGTCACGTGTGTGACGGGCCGTCATGCCAACCGTCAAGTTGAGACAGCGTATTTCACTCTCGTTGAGGCATTTCCTCGAACACCTTGTACGCGGTTACGGGTTTTCTCATATTTTGTGGGATTTGGTTTCCCAAAGTCACCACCAATCATTGTATTTGATCTCATGGGTTACTCAAGACTTCACCCATGACACACTTTCGATTTCAAGCAATAATACCACTCATACCCACAATAATTACATTATCACAATTTCACAAATATACCAGCCCAACAATTTCCTTCGTATTTCTTCATGCCACTCAAATAATCTCAACGAGGAAGAGTTTAGAATCATACCTTGATTTTGTTAGGTAGAAGAAATCGCTTTTCCCTTTTGATTTATATGACCCGACGGACAACTAGCGGGATTTCGTTGGTTTGGTGCGTTTTGGACGATGGTGGAGAAAGGAGAATAGGGATGTGGGAATTTCTTGGGGAAAGAAACGGATTTTGTTTTTGATTAATGGTGGTTTTGGAGCTTTTTGGACGTAGAAGATGAGTGGGAGAAGAAGATGGAATCAATATGTAACCGGGCGGGTTGGTTTGGTTTTGGGTCGGGTCGCCCGAAATTAAAAACAAAACGTACCTGATGCGCTGCTTGGAGTGACGGTCCGTCACAGGTGTGACGGTCCGTCACTTGGGGCGTCACAATTAGGCAGTGAGCCTTTTGAGGATTATGGGTGACGGGCTGAGATGACGGTCCGTCAATTGTTGACGGTCCGTCACTCACCCCGTCACTACTAACCAGTGGCTATGAATATTTGTCTCCAAGTGACGGTCCGTAGTGACGGTCCGTCATGTTCTTGACGGTCCGTAACTCAAACCGTCACTCTTAGACAGAATACGTTGTTACGTCCACTTTTTGTACCTGCACACTCAACGAACAAATTAACCAATTCTAACAAGTTCAAATTTTTCTAAGACTATACTACAACAACAATTTATGGGTTGCCTCCCATACAGCGCCTGATTTAACGTCGCGGCACGACGCGGGTGTCTTGATTACTCAGACTTCATCAAGATACACCAGAGACAGAACATGTACCTCCTCTGGGAGGCCCAGATATTGCTTTATCCTCTGCCCATTGGCTTTGAACAACTCACCATCTTTATTTTCGAGTTCGACTGCACCGGATGGGAACACTTGGTGCACTTTGAATGGTCCGGACCATTTGGATTTGAGTTTCCCGGGAAATAATTTGAACCTGGAGTTGAACAACAATACCAAGTCCCCTACCTTGAACTCCCTTTTCTCAATCTTACTGTCATGGTACAGCTTCATTCGTTCCTTGTAGAGAGCGGACCTCTCATATGCTCGCAATCGGAACTCGTCCATCTCATTTAATTGTTCCAACCTTAGTTCCGATGCCTCTTTCCAACTGAGATTTAACTTCTTGAGCGCCCAAAGGGCCTTGTGCTCGAGTTCCACGGGCAAGTGACACGCTTTACCAAAAACAAATTGGTAAGGAGACATACCTATTGGCGTCTTAAACGCTGTTCGGTACGCCCAGAGTGCGTCATCCAGCTTCCTCGCCCAATATCGCTGGTTCACATTCACAGACTTAGCCAAGATCTCTTTAATCTCCCGGTTCGACACCTCGACTTGCCCACTGGTTTGGGGGTGATAAGGTGTGGCTACCTTGTGTTGCTTCACTCCATATTTTGCTAGAGCAGCCCGGAACACCTTATTACAAAAATGTAAACCTCCATCACTGATGATTGTGCGAGGGGTGCCAAACCGAGCAAAGATGTTTCTTTTTAAGAACGCCACTACACTTTTCCCTTCGTTATCGGCTAAAGCAACCGCCTCTACCCACTTTGACACATAATCCACCGCTACCAAGATGTAGCGGTTCCCGTAAGAACTTTCAAAAGGGCCCATGAAATCTATTCCCCATACGTCGAACAATTCAACCTCGAAAATAGTGGACATGGGTAGCTCTTGTCGGCGAGAGATTGCTCCTCTTCGTTGACATTGATCACAGAACTTGGCAAATTCATATGAATCTCTCTGGATTGTCGGCCAATAATAACCACACTGTAAAATCTTTCGGGCGGTTCGATTACCCGCATGATGTCCTCCAACTGGGGACGAATGGCAAGCTTGCAAGATGCTTGTTATTTCCGCTTCCGGTACACATCTCCTCATTATGTTGTCAGCACACAACCGGAATAAATACGGCTCATCCCAGAAAAACTTACTTGCATCATGGAGAAACTTCTTTTTCTGGTGGAAGTTCAAACCTTCCGGGATCATGTCACTCACCGCATAATTTGCGAAGTCAGCGTACCAAGGCACCATATCACGTGACGCAGCCATCACCTGCTCATCCGGGAATGCATCATCAATCTCCGGTACTTCCATTACGTTCTCTTCCCTCTCAAGCCTGGACAGATGATCCGCTACCTGGTTCTCACACCCTTTCCGATCTTTGACTTCAAAGTCAAATTCCTGCAACAATAGCACCCATCGGATTAGTCGAGGTTTTGCATCCTTTTTGGTCATCAGATACCTCAAGGCTGCATGATCTGTGTGCACCAGCACTTTTGTACCAAGTAAGTACGCTCTGAATTTCTCAAAAGCGTATACAACCGCCAACAGCTCCTGTTCTGTCACTGTGTAGTTGTTTTACGCCCCATTTAATGCTTTACTAGCATAATAAATGGGATGAAAAAGTTTGTCTCGCTTTTGTCCCAACACAGCTCCAAGTGCAACACCACTTGCATCGCACATTATTTCGAACGGTTTGGACCAATCCGGGGCAATTATGATAGGAGCATCCACTAGCTTTTCTTTCAGGCATTCAAACGCCCTCAAGCACTCAGCATCAAATACAAATTTCGTCTCCTTTTCAAGCAACTTGCACAATGGGGTAGCAACCTTAGAGAAATCTTTGATGAACCTTCGGTAGAAACCGGCATGACCAAGAAAACTCCTCACACCCTTTACTGAAATTGGTGGAGGTAGTTTCTCGATGACTTCAATCTTGGCTCTATCCACCTCTAGACCTCTCATAGATATTTTGTGCCCTAATACAATGCCTTCTTTCACCATGAAATGGCATTTCTCCCAATTCAGCACGAGGTTTGACTCTTCACACCTTTGCAATGCCTGACCCAGATTAGCCAAGCAATCATCAAATGTATCACCTACTACCGAAAAGTCATCCATGAAGACCTCCAATGTGTTCTCCACCATATCAGAAAAGATAGACATCATGCATCTTTGGAAGGTTGCAGGAGCATTGCAAAGACCAAAGGGCATGCGTCTAAAAGCAAACGTACCATAGGGACAGGTGAACGTGGTCTTCTCCTGATCTTCCGGGGCTATAGATATTTGGTTGTACCCCGAATATCCATCTAAAAAGCAATACCAACCTCTTCCAGCTAATCTATCCAGCATCTGATCCATAAAGGGCATGGGGAAATGATCACGGAGAGTACAAGAGTTTAGCTTCCGGTAATCCATACAGACTCGCCAGCCCGTGACAGGTCTTAATGGAATCAGCTCATTTTTGTCATTTGCTACCACAGTCATTCCTCCCTTCTTAGGAACACATTGCACTGGGCTTACCCATTTGCTATCAGAGATTGGGTAAACCACTCCAGCATCGAGCCATTTGATGATCTCTTTCTTCACCACCTCTTGCATTGGCGGATTCAGTCTCCGCTGGTGCTCGGTGGTAGGAGTGCAATTTTCTTCTAGCTGTATCTTATGAGTACAAATACCTGGTGGGATGCCAATAATATCTGCAATGGTCCAGCCGATTGCTCGCTTGTGTCTCCTCAGAGTGGATAATAACGCTTATACTTGATATTGCACAAGGTCTGTCGCGATGATTATCGGTAAGGTATCTTTGTCACCTAGAAATGCATACTTCAGATGGCCTGGCAACTCTTTCAACTCTAATACCGGCGCTTCCTCAATAGAAGGCTTTGCAGGAGGTGTTGGTCTGTTCTTTAAATCGAGATCCAATTTCTTTGGGGCGTAACCATATGACCCCATTCCAACCATAGCATTTGCAATTTCCTCATAATCTTCGACGCCATCATCATCGAAATTCATCATAACTGCTGCCAATGTCTCTACAGCAAGTCTCTCTTCAACAGAAACGATCACATCAGATTCTGCAACAACATCAATAATCGAGACGACATTCATGTCCCTCGGTTGCTTCATTGATCTGCACACATTAAACTTCACTACCTCTTTGTTCAACCTGAAAGTCAACTCGTTGCTCTCCATATCTACCAATACTCTTCCGGTTGCCAAGAAGGGTCGTCCCAAAATAATAGGGACTTCGAAGTCCACCTCGCAGTCCAAAATCACGAAGTCTGCCGGAAATATGAACTTCCCCACCTTCACAAGTACATCATACAAAATACCAACCGGGCGTTTCACCGATCTGTCAGCCATCAATAACCTCATAGTTGTCGGTTTGGGGGCTCCTAAGCCCAACTGCCGGTAGATGGCTAATGGCATCAAGTTTATGCTAGCCCCCAAATCACAAAGAGCTTTGGCAAAGTTAAACTCCCCTATGGTGCAAGGAATAGTGAATGCACCCGGGTCTTCTTTCTTTTGGACCAGCGACCTTGATGAAATGGCGCTACAATGGTGGAGGTTGTCTTCCGGTTCAAAACTTACCGACCTCTTCTTTGTGATCAAGTCCTTCATGAACTTGGCATAACCGGGCATTTGTTCAAGCGCATCCACCAGAGGGATGTTTACTGATAACTGTTTGAGCATGGTTATGAAGTTCAGGAACTTTCTATCTTCCACTTTCTTCTTCAGCCGTTGTGGGAAAGGAGGTGGTGGCCGAGGCATCATAGTTGGAAGTTTTTCAACCTCCTTGCTTTTATCTGTGAGCACTTGAGTAGCATCTTCTTCCGCGTCGGGGTTTTCAGCAGACACTTTCACACCCTCATCGACCATAATTTCAGCATCTATTAACTCATCATCCTCAGCTACAACATCTTTCTGGGTCTGAATTACCGGATGTGTTTCCGATAATGCATTACCGCTTCTGGTGGTGATTGCCATACAATTCGCGTCGTTTCTCGGGTTTTGAATGGTGTCACTCGGCAATGTTCCAGCTTTTCTTTGATTTAGAGACGCCGAGACTTGACTCATTTGCTGCTCTAACTGCTTGATTTCGGTGGAATGAGAATTCACTAACTGACTCATTGATGTTAATTCAGATTTCATTTCCTTGACTCCGGAGTCAGTAGATTCCACCTTCAACAACATCTTTGCCATCATATTCTCTAATTTGGACGTCCCTGTCTCATTACTAGTTCTTTCTCGGTTACCAGGTGGTACGTACAACCCACCTCTATCAGTATTATTTTTCCAGTTCCCCTGATCACGATCTCTGTAGCCAGCTTTCTCATGGTAGTTGTCCCTCTGATAGTTCCGACCTTGGTTTCCCTGGCCATTGGCCTGGAAACCCCCCAAATAATTTGCCTCCTCATCAGACTCGAACTCTGCTGCTCTACTTTGGGAACTCACAACTTTCACTTTCTCCATATCTGCTGACAGCAAATGTTTTGTCAGTAGGTCCATTTGTGTTTTCAAATGGGCCATATCTTGATCCCGCTCTTCCTCTCTCCTGCGCTGTTCTGCAGACATACCGACTGTATGAGTGCTAGCAGCCGTCTCGGTGTCCCGTGTATGCCAGGCCCTGTTGGTTTTAGTGAGCTGGTCCAGAATAGCTGTGGAATCGATGAAAGTGAGACCCATAAACGCTCCACCTGCTGCATTATCTAGTGTCGGCTTGGTAGCCGAATTCAGTGCCCTGTAGAATGTCTGCATCAAAAACTCGTCGTTCAACTGATGGTTAGGGCATTGTGTCAGCTTCTTCTTGAATCGCCGCCAGGTCTCGTGCAATGCTTCGTGAGGTTGCTGCCTAAAATTGCTAATCTCATCCCTCAACTGTATCATCCTAGAGGGAGGAAAGAACCTTTCTAGGAAAGCTCCTTTCAACTCTCCCCAAGTTGCGATAGAGTCGGGGGTCAGCTCTGTCAACCATAGCGCTGCCTCATCAGACAGAGACAACGGAAACAACCTGAGCCTGATCGCTGTCTGACTCACACCAGACAATTCGAATGACTTGCAGATACCCACAAAGTTCATCAGGTGTCTGTTTGGATCATCACCAGCCGTACCTCGGAATAATCCCTTTAAGTTCAACAGCTGGAGCATTGTGCTGGTTATGTTGAACTTAGCCCCGGGCGCTAGTGGAGGGAGAATAATGGCGCCCGTAGCACCAGCTCCGTCTAATGCAGTGTCATCCTCTAAATCTTCAGCATTCAAGTGATGCTGATCCTGTTGAGCCTGCTGTGCTGCAGCGAGCCTTGCTGCCTCCGTCTGTAGTGCGGCCATGGTTTGCCTTAGCGTTCTTGCGAGCTCGGGGTCGTAGGGTAATATTGGTTCACCCGAGCGTCGGGTACTTGGCATGCACTACTCAGTACCCTGTAATAAACAAAAACAACAAATAAAAGTAAAATCAGGAAATATGACTAAGAGTCAAATAAACACACAAGACTTAATTAACAACCGTATTCCCCGGCAACGGCGCCACTTTTTGATAACGCCCAAACTACACCTCAAATTAACGAGGCGTAAGCGGTCGTAGTCAAGTAAAGAACCCAACAAGGTTGGGGTCGAATCCCACAGAGAATATGGTGAAGATTAAGCCTTTAGTGAAGTACGTGACTAGTCGTCAATAGTTTTCGGAAAAAGGGGGTTTTGTGTGAACAAATCGTAAACAAAACAAGTAATAATGTAAGAGTAATAATCAATAGGAGAGAGTGAACTAGGGACGTGTTCACCATGGCATTTGTAACAATGTCGATTCTAGGCTTAACCGGGTTCTTTTTATATGCGTGTCACGATGTGATTGAATTTATGGTATCGTCTAAACGTTTCTCAACCAAATAGACGAATTTCCTTTTATCTTCTCTCGATCTCAAAAAGGTGTGCTTTTTAGCTTTCAATCCTAAACATCAAGTAGATTAATCCAGTTACGGCATTAATCATAAGACGAGAGTTAGTAGTCTCGAATCCTCGTTGTTAATCAAGTTTCCCGATTTTATCTCTTTACTCAAGCAAATTTAAACCTAGGCAAGTTCTAATGCTTGCAACCACTAGAAAACGTGAAAGAATGTATGATAACAACGTGACAACATATATATTTAACCCGACGCTACCCGAAATCTATATTGCTACGTTTGCCATGGCTCCCACAACCCTAGTTGTGAGAGTTTTAGTTAATCATGCTTGAAGAATAAGAGAAGAAAGTCATAATCATAATAAAGAGAAAAGATCCTTACAATGTATTGAAAACAATCCTCAATTAATCCACGAACAAGAAACCAAGAACTCAAGAACGAATCAAGAACACGCTTGCAAGATCAAGAAACCGTGTTGCTTGCGCTCAAAGTCTCGCTCAAACTCCTAAAACTATTGTAAAAACGTGTAAAAACTAATTGAAAAGGTGATAAATAAAATAAACCTAACATAGGGTATTTATAGGAGTCCAGGAAATAAACCCAAAAACGTTCGGAATCCGCATCGCGCGTTCTGCCTCAACCTGACGGTTTGAGTGACGGACCGTCACAAGCTTGACGGGCCGTCACTTGAACCGTCACTGCTAAACAGTGAGTTTTCAGGAGAATTTTCAGGTAAGTCGTCCACCTGGTGACGACTTACAAGTTTATATGCGTTTTATGATGAATTTTCAGGTAAGTCGTCCACCAGGTGACGACTTACATGTATATAGGGTAAAAACTGCATTCGAGGAGTGCGTTTCATCTTGGTGGCTTGGGTGACGGTTTGGGTGACGGACCGTCACCACCTTGACGGCCCGTCACGGTGGCCGTCACCACTAGGCAGTGGTGCTGCCCCATCGTGACGGCTTGGGCTTGACGGTTCGTCACTCGCTTGACGGTCCGTCACTCGGATCGTCACTCTTATCCAGAATGTTCTTTTTCGCGTATTTCCGTCCGTTTCCGTGTTTGTTTCCATTTCCTACAAATACAACATAAAAACATCAAAAACAACATCGGTTGCTTGAAAACGTACGATTGTTCTTAGTAAAAAGGAGTCGAAAGTGCCGTAAATTAGCGGCACATCACATATCCTTCAATTCGTTAGGCCTACCTTTGGCATAAAAAGGTCACATATTCGTATAGGACGCGCTATCAACTGTTATGTGATATAAATTGTCTTACGTGCTTATGTGCATTTCTCAAATCAAAGGTGAATTAATCCACTCCTATTTTAATATTTTTAGAACCCATAGGCAGGATATAAGCCCATCATGCAAGGTCCGACTAAAATCGCTCTCCGAGTTCTTCAAATTTCCCAGAAAGAATCCAAAGACTTCTTGAAATCCCTTCAGAAAATGAACATACCATATCCGAACTATATCCTTTCAGAGCCCGTACCCTATCTTTATGAAAAATTTATTTTCACCACTTTGACAAGGGTAGGGGTGGGCATTCGGTTCTTTGGTTAAGTTTTATCAAAGTTTAGTTTGGTTCTTCAGTTTTACAAAAATGTGCACCAAATACCGAACCAAACTAATTCGGTTCTTCAATTTTTTGAACTTCGGTTCGGTTTAGTTCGGTATTTTTAAATCAATTTTTTCGGTGCAAGTGAGAAACAAAATTATCAAAATAGTTTTAGCAATTGGAAATGGCATGTATGACAAAATTAAAATGCCTAGACTCTAGGAAATGACGAGCACATATAGCTACTGCCTCAATGCAACACTTGCCTTTGCTGAACATCATCCCTTGCTTTTTCGCTACCATTTTCTTCAATAACTCCATTTTAATTATTGGAAAAAAAGTGATGAATACAATAAGAGGAATTAAGAGTGATAATTGATGATGTGAGTTTATAAGTTCAAGTGATGATGAATTAATCAAAACCCCCCTTGAAACTATTTATATACTACTAGTGACTTGTGAAGATTCAATATTTCTATGTTTATAAATTAAATTATAAATTAAATATAATATAAATATATATTTTTTTAAATATAAATAAAAGTTCGGTTCTTCGGTGCATCGAAGAACCGTTACCTTTAAACCGAACACCAAAATGAAGAACCGAAGTACTGGAAAAAAAACACCAAAACCTAATCGAAGAACCGAACTAATTTGGTTAGGTTCGGTTTTTCAGTTTTTATGCCCACCCCTAGACAAGGGTGTCAAAGAGTTCAGAAGGTACAACAAGCAAAAATACTACAAGACTAGTATCGGAAGACGAAGATTCAACAAGTCAACTTTCCTGATGAAATCTACTTATCCGAAATTGATGGGCAAATTCCTGTCCATTGAATCCTCGAGTCAATAATTACCCGTGGATCAATTTGCCTTGACGAAAAGAAACTTTATGTCTTTAAAACAATTCTTATGTGATATATCTTGTGTTGTTTACCACTTATGGAATCTAACATATTCTGCCTTTGAGTTGTTTTTACTTCAACAGGTAATAGAAATTGATCTGTGTTGACAAAAGATGTCAGAATACTCTTACCTCAAAAAATCAAGAGAAAACAAAGTCTCCTCCCCTGATCGTAACTTAGGGAAAAGAGTAATGAATGGGGATACTGAATATCGCTTTAACTAAGTACTATCATAGCCAAGCAAACTGAGTTGATTGCACTACTAGCGCAACAAGTTGATAAGATAGGAAATGAGATGAGAGAGACAAGAAGTCTGATTAATGCAAAATTGCCCATTCCAAGTGAAGGAAGGTCTCTACTTCATGTCCCTCCCCTGAACACGGCGACACCTGAATACTCTTCCAACAATACATTTGCATCTTCTTATAACTGGAGCACAGAAAAGTCTCTCAAATACGGCTCGATAAAGCCTTCACCACCAAAAGTCTACCCTTCAACCTCACGAAACTCCTATCCCATCTTTTATGCCCAAGCTAAATATCAAACTCCGTTCTCAAAGCACCTAGCTCCACCTCAAAATTACCAATTACCTCCACAAACATACCACAAAGTAGCTCCACCAAAATACCAAAATCAAAAATCCCATCCAAATAATAAGGAGAAACCTTCTCGAGTGATTACTCATTTAGCCGAAAGTCAAACATGACTTTTTGAAAGACTAAAAACAGTCGGACTAATTCAACTGGTCAAGCCAAAGGTCATCAACAGCAATGCAAAATTAATCGAATTCGACCGACATTGTGGTTGCCATTCAGGAGGTGTTGGGCACACCACAGAGGACTATATCAATCTAAAGCATGAGATTCGGGACCTAATTGATCAAAGGATCCTTATTCTCTGAACTACCTCCCCTAGTAGCAATCCTTTGCCAAAACATAAAAGTGTGGCCATCAATGTAGATGAAACTGATGATGAATGGTGTGCAAGAAATTGTGATGACCCTTCTAGTCATCTTCGCATTTACGCATTCATTGTACTGTTAGAGCTTTTCTATAGTGGCCCCAAGTTATTTATGGCTTGTAGGGATAGGTAGTTCGGTGCCCTGGTCGTTTGTTTGGTTGTTTTAGTCGGTTGCCTGTTTTAGAGCTTTAACTTAGAATATCGTTGACTTTAGTCAACATTCTTAGCTAACGTGCTCAGAATTGAATTCTGAAAGTTCTGTTAGCTCCATAATATTGAGTTTGGTCTAGCTTTACCTTTAGTTGAGGCCTGTGAACTTCCGGTGTGGGTTTTGTGTTGTTTTCTCTATTTTCAGGCCATTTGGAGTTGAAAGTGTAACTTTGGGTGGCTTTCAATGATCGGAGTGTCGAATTTAAAATCCGACGATTCCATCAGCTTTGGAATGATGAGTTTGGGTTGGTAAGGTGGTTGGTTTGGGCCCCGGGTGTGGCGGGCTCATTTCGAGTCTTTGGGTTCTTATTCGTTAGTGTTGACTTGGATCAACATTTCTCCGAAATGACTTCATATGAAAGTTTCATCAATTATGTTGAGTCCGTAACGTCATTTACACTTTGTTATCATTATTGGTTATTGAATATCGGTTTTTGATTGTGCCCGGGATGCCCCTTATAGTTTTGGGAAAGTTGCAAATTTTTGGCTTTTGCAGATGCAGGCTTCAGGCATTAATCGCGATCGCGAGACTCCTTGTCGCGACCACGATGAAGTACCGGGTTCATTGTGCTTCGCTATCATGACGTCCCTTGTCGCAACCACGATGAAGTTCCTTCCCCTTTGTTCTTTGCGACCGCGTGGCTAGCCTATTGCGATGGTCTAGCCAACGTGGTTTTCGCGACAGCAAGGGGTCCCTTCGCGATCGCGATGAAGGACCCCTAAGCAGTATATAGTTTTTCCAACTTCGTCTCTTTCATTCAAAACTCATTTTCTCCATTGTTGACAGCCCCAAACTCGTACAAACTCGGTAATTGACCAATTCTGGGTGTTGGGTTGCTAATTCCTTTGCCTTGATCGTTCCTCCATCATAATTGGTAAGTTTTATCCGTTTTAATCCGTCAAATTATCCCCTTTGATTCCCAAATTATTTCTTGTATGGGATGGCTGGTTTGAGCCAATTCCTTGGCCATTTTCCCTCTAAACTCTGAGTATGCACACCTTGGAGGGTAGTGATTACCGTGCTCTTTTTTGTTTTTGGTTTTGGGTTGTGGGCCTCATGGGCCCAATTTTGACCCAGATTTTGACCCGACTATAATTGTAGCGATATGGGTATCGTTAGACTCATTTTAACATATTATTTATGTTTGTGATAGTTTGAGTATCATTCGGGATCTCTTGGAGCGATTCGGGATTCGACGTTGTTGTTCGGGCAGCTTGTCATTGGACGACAGGTAGGTTACGGTCTAATCTCCCTAGACTTAGAATAAATCGGATAAAATTGTACTAGCTGGCATCCTTGGGTTGGATTATTAGGTTGGTACCACAGACCTTGACCGCTTTATTCATGTCCTCCTACTTTCCTTCCTCCGATGCTCGTAATACTTGCTTGATACGTTTTATTCACCCTTGTGGTCCGGTGAGGCCTTGTTGACTCTGGAACATAGAAAGTGGGTTATTGAGAATGTTTGCGAGTCCCAGACATAGAAATATCCTTCTAGGCTGGTTATGCTTCCTCAGTAGTTGTGGGCCTGTGCAGGGCCGATAGGTTGATTGTGAGCTGCTGGGCGGCTATTTGTGTTAATCATTCATTTCCATGAATATGTAGAGGATTTATCTATGTTTTACTATGATTTTGGCTTCAGGCCCACTGGAATTGTTTTCTAAACTTTGCATGGCCCCGGGGTCCCATTTTTGATGGAAATGAATTGGAAATTGTTTGACTTAACTTGTGGATCTTCTCGGGGTAAAAGAAAGTTAAATTATTATTTCTATTACTAGTTTTACTAGTAACTCTAGACTAAAAAGGGACGGGGTGCTATTTGAGTTTCTTACTAAATTGGGATGACTTTAGCCTCGGTCGGACCAAGCACTTGAGATGACTTTCTACTATTTTAGACCCGGTTACGCCCCGGGCACCCTTGTAGGGGTTCTTGAGACATTTTCTACTACTGTAGTCCTAGACAGGGTCTGGGCATGTATATTTGAGACTGGGTCTCTATCTTTAACCTAGACTTACTTCCGGATGACACATTTTGATACTGAATTTTAGTATGGGGTCCGGAACCTTCATGGACCTTGTTGTTCCGAACTTGGGGCTTTGGGATGTGTGTGCCGGAGGAAAGGTATATGGAAGAGTAGAGGTATACGACCAGTGTACTTCCATGGAACCTACCTACTGGGCCCTATCAACATCGGAGGGGGTACATACAGAGTTACCATTTCACCCTGAGATCTTCATGCATCATAACTTTCATCGTGTGAGGCTCCACCCTTGTTTGCTATTTGTTTAGTGTACGCTCGAGTTGTATGGGAGGCCGGAGGGTTTGTTTTCACTTGTTTGCATTCCTCGGTTGTATGGGCGATCGAGGGACTGTAGGTAAGCTCTTGTTACTTTATCACAGTGTTATTCCCTGTTACAGTTATGCTTATAAGAATATATACGGCTAAGTTGTTACTTGTTGGATTTGAGATTGGTATGATTAGTTGGGTTATTCATTCCTGTTTGCGAGCATGCCTATCTTTACTCTCCTCTTCCTTTCCTTGTACTTGAGGTTACCGGTATATCGTCAATTTCTAAAACTTATTATGTATATATTGTAATTGGAGAGATCCCAGGTGCATTATTTCTTACATTCACCTGTGCCTGTTGTGTATATATTTTGCTTGCTAGCCTCATATGTTGTTCTTTTGTCTTCCCTCTAGGCTAGATCCTGTGTACTTTTCGTTGATTTTGTAACTACTTGCTTCTATTCTGTCTGTTACTATGCTTTTATCTTATATGTGCCCAGTCGGCCTATGATACCTACTGGGTACCTTATGCTTCACATTTAGTGCTTATACTACACTCTGCATCTTCTGGTGCAGATCCTAGTGTGGGCCGTCGCGGTTAGCTTGTGGAGACTAGTGTGAGGATCTCCTTTTGTGATATTCTAGACTGAGGGTGAGCTCTTGGCAATCAGAGCTTATCTTTAAGTTTATCTTTGATTATGTACTCTATTTCTACTCGGAGATAGCTTTGTATATATTGTTTTGGACCCTTGTACTCCTTAGGTAGATCCGGCTCTTTTACGCTATGATACCAGGTTTTGGGTTTGGTTTAGCTTCCACATTGTATATATTATTCCTGTTATCTATTTTCTTCATCTTGTTCCCTTGCTTCCTCTTATTAAATTGTTCTTCTGTTGAGATTGTTAGATAGTAGCCCATTACTGACCATTCCGGGCTAAAGGGATTGGTTTGCCTAATGGGGGGGTTGTAGGTGACGTCATGACCAAGAAATCGAGTCGTGAAAGCTTGGTATCAGAGCTCTAGGTTCACCGATGTCATCGGTATAGGAGCCAATGTCTAGTAGAGTTCTGCGGATCGGGGCGGAGACGTCTGTACTCAATCTTTGAGAGGCTATGGTAAAATCTTAGGAAAAATTGGACTTTTCTTGTTTCTATCTCTTGGTAGTATCCTTGAAAGTTTATGGAAATCTCACTTACTCTGGTTCACTCTTCCATAGATGGTTCGTTGAGATCTTTAGCTTCTTGCGGAGGAGAACCTCCTGCCCCTGCACCTACGACTCCAGCTATGGGTCGGGGTGGTCGCGAGGGTAGAGGCAGGGGTCGTGGATGCCCTAGAGCAGCGGTACCTCCTATAGCTGCTATAGCTGAGATAGAGCCCGAGTTTGACTACTAGCCAGAGTTTGCTCCAGAGCAGCAACATGTGGACCGGGGGGCAGCCCAGGTGCCACCAGTTCCAGCACCAGTTTCTGTGCCAGCTTCAGCCCCAGCTCAGTCTTCAGATATTAGGGATTTACTTGTTCAGCTATTGGGTATGATTGGAGAGAGACTTTTGTAGGTAGCACAGAAACCTGCTCAGGGGGAAGCCCTGGGTGTTCAGAGTTACAGAGTGCAGCCTGCTACTGCGGCTCCCGGTGTCGATGTTATTATGGTCCCTTCAGTTGCACAGCCTCTTGATCCTCACCTAACTATGACAGATGTGGAGCAGAAGGCGTTGGGTAGGTTCCTGAGATTGGCACCACCAAGATTTGATAGAGCGTCGGGTCAGGCTAAATGATCTTGGGGCGACTATTCTTGGCTACTGGGCGTGCTTTGGTTGACTTGGAAACAAGTCAGATGAAATTCAGGCTAAATGATGAAGAGGTGAACTTCAATGTGTGCTAGTCGATGAAGCACCATGATGATATGAGAGTGGTGTCAGTGATTGATATAGTTGATGAGGACTAGCTGGTTATACCTATTGAGAAGTGACTTGGTGTAGAAGCCCTTGCAACAGTCATCATGAATTTTAAAGGTGACTACATTGATGAATATGACGAGATGGTTGCAGCACTTACAGGTTTGGGATCTTACACTTATGCACCAAAGAAGCTAGATTTGAACTTGAAGAATAGGACGACACCACCGGCTCATCCATCTATTGAGGATCCTCCAGTCTTGGAGCTCAAAGCACTGCCAGCTCATCTTTGATATGTATTTTTGGGAGATAATGAGACTTTGCCGATAATCATTGCTGCAGATTTGGGTAAAGCACAGGTTGAGGCTCTGGCTGCAGTATTGAGAAAGTTTAAGAGAGATATTGGGTGGACCATCACAGACATTATTGAGATTCCACCTAGAATTTGTACTCACAAGATCCAGCTCGAGCCTGATTGTGTTCCATCTATCGAGCATCAGCGTAAGTTGAATCAGCCTATGCAAGAAGTTGTCAAGAAGGAGATCATAAAATGGCTGGATGCAGGTGTGGTTTATCCAATTTTTGACAGCAAGTGGGTGATCCCAGTTCAGTGTGTACCAAAGAAAGGAGGGATTACTATGGTCCCTAATGCTAAGAATGAGTTGATTCTGATGAGTCCAGTGACAGGCTGGCGCATATGCATGGATTACAGAAAGTTGAATGCGTGGACTGAGAAGGACCAGTTTCCAATGCCATTCATGGATCAGATGCTAGACCTTCTTGCAGGTAGAGGTTGGTACTATTTTCTTGATGGTTATTTAGGGTATAATCAGATCTCTATTACCCTCGAAGACCAAGATAAAACAACATTCACATGCCAATATGGGACATTTTCCTTCAAGAGGATGCCGTTTGGTCTTTGTAATGCGCAAGCAACTTTTAAGCGATGTATGATGTCTATCCTTTTTGATATGGTGGAGGACACTATAGAGGTATTTATGAATGAATTTTCTGCGATGGGTGACTCTTTTGAAGATTGTCTAGATCACCTGGTCTATGTGTTGAAATGGTGTGAAGAGTGTAACCTAGTGCTGAATTGGGAAAAGTGTCACTTTATGGTCAAAGAAGGCATCGTACTTGGTCACCGAATTTCGAAGAAGGGCATAGAAGTTGATAGAGCAAAGATTGAGGTAATTGAAAAATTTCCCACACCAGTTTCTGTGAAAGGTATCCGAAGTTTCTTGGGTCATGCAGGGTTTTATTGGCGATTTATCAAGGTTTTCTCCAAAATTTCAAATCCGTTGTGCAAGTTATTGGAGAAAGAGGTAAAATTTGTATTTGATGATATTTGTCTCAAGGAATTCGAGTGCCTCAAAGAGAAGTTGGTTACAACTCCTATCATTATTTCTCCTGATTGGTCGCAACCATTTGAGGTTATGTGTGATGCTATTGGGGTGGCACTAGGAGCAGTCCTAGGCCAAAGGCGCGAGAAGATTCTTCATCCTATTTACTACGCTAGGAAGGCACTTAACTCGGCTCAGAAGAACTATACAGTGACTGAATAAAAACTCCTTGTTGTGGTGTTTGCCTTCAAAAAATTCAGATCTTATTTGCTTGGCACCAAGGTGGTGGTGCATACTGACCATTCAGCTCTTCGCTATCTCATAGGAAAAAAGGATGCTAAACCAAGGTTGATTAGATGGTGTTTTTGCTGCAGGAGTTTGACTTTAAATTTAAGGACCGCAAGGGTACTGAAAATCAGGTGGTAGATCATTTGTCTAGGTTGGAAGAAGAAGCTATGCTGAAGCTGAATGATGAGTTAAAGATTGATTATTGGTTTCCTGACGAACATGTATTGGCTGTTTCTCAGTACTGATCCCATGGTTCGTGGACATTGCCAACTACTTGGCAAGTGATTTAGTGCCTGATGATAAGTCCGTTCACAAAAGGAGAAAGTTCATGTCTGATGTGAAGAAATATTTGTGTGAAGAGCCATTCTTGTTCCGTGTGTGTGCTGACACTATGATCCAAAGATGTGTGCTAGAAGCTGAGATGATGGAGATATTGGAAGCATGCCATTCATCCCCTGTTGGAGGTCATCATAGTGGTATTCGGACTGGCCATAAGATCTTGCAATGCGGCTATTATTGGCCGACTATTCATAAAGATGCCCATGAATTTACGAAAGCTTGCAGCAGATGTCAGAGGGAAGGAGGAATATCAAGGAGGCATGAGCTTCCTATGAATCCCATCCTTGTGATTGAGATATTTGATATTTGGGGCATTGACTTCATGGGTCCGTTAATGTTGTCTGATGGGAACCAGTATATATTGGTGGTTGTTAACTATGTGTCTAAGTGGGTGGAGGCGGTTTTGCTTCCAAGCAATGTAGGTAAATGCGTCACAGCATTCTTGAAAAAGAATATCTTCTCCAAATTTTGTACGCCAAGGGCCATTATTAGTGATGGAGGATCTCACTTTTGCAACAAGTTGTTTCATGCTTTGCTGGATAAATATGGAGTGAAACACAGAGTTGCAACCCCTTATCATCCTCAGACGAGTGGGCAAGTGGAGGTCTCCAATAGAGAAATCAAGTCAATCCTGTCCAAGACTATTAATGCAAATAGAAAGGATTGGTCGCGGAAGCTTGACGATGCATTGTGGGCGTATCGGACAGCGTACAAGACTCCAATAGGCATGTCTCCATATCTACTTGTGTTTGGGAAGGCATGCCATCATCCGGTTGAGTTAGAGAACAAGGCCATGTAGGCTCTGAAGAAGCTAAACTTAGATTGGGGTACAATATCATTGCAAAGGCTAGGGAAGCTGAATGAGTTGGATGAGTTCCGACTGCATGCATACAAAAGTTCAGCTCTGTACAAGGAGATAATGAAGATGTACCATGACCGGAAGATAGAGAAGAGAGATTTTCAGCCAGGTGAATTGGTCCTACTTTTCAATTCTAAACTTTGCTTGTTTCCTGGCAAGTTGAAGTGCAAGTAGATTGGACCCTTCAAGGTTGTGCAAGTTTTCCCTCACGGGGCTATTGAACTTGAAAACCTTGATGGAAAAAGATTCAAAGCAAACGAGCAGCAGATCAAAGCTTATTTTGGTACAGCAGAGGAGATCAAGACTATTGAAGCCTGGAGCATAGATTAGTTCATCCCACCCAAGGAGCTTGACAAAGTCTGAGTAATCAAGCAGTTTGCGTCGTGCCGCGATGTTAAATCAGGCACTGCATGGGAGGCAACCCATGATTTTGTAATTTACTTTATTTTAGTTGTAGTGTAAAGACTGTGGAGTGTTTTGGTGAAGTCTTAGTAACAAAAACACTTGCATCGTGCCACGACGTTAAATCAAGTGATGCTTAGGAGGCAACCCAAGGCTAAAGTTTGTTGTCTGTGCAGATGAGGAGGAAAAGTACAATACTAAACTACGACTTGGTTTATGTACCGTCCTTTTAAAGGACGGACGGTTGATCTAAGTCGTGGTTCTTGGGAAGAAGGAACATGTTTCTGAAGGGGATGATGTGTCATCAAGATGGGCCCGTGGTTTAAACCATGGTCCGTGGTTTAAATCAAGGTGGAGCCATCATCCTTGGCAGTTGGTAAGTTCAAACATCGCAGACCACGAGTCCAACAATGGACCATCTTTAAAATGACGGACCGTCGTTTGGACTCATAGGTCCCAGGTACAGTAACCTAGCCGGGTCGGCCCAATTTTAAAATTTTAGAACCTGACCCGGCTGCCACCTACTTCTCCTCTTCCAAATGGGTAACCGCCATTTTCAAAAGAAAAAAAGATCAAAATACTCCCTCTCCTTCTCCTAATCGACTCAAACTCCCAAAACAAAACCCACAAGAATGTTTTGCTCACCTATCGCACGCACAAGGTCGGTCACACTGCATTCCTAACACATGAACAAGACTAGGATCATCAAAGGGTAAGTGCCTCTTGTGTTATTCTTGTTTTTCAAGAACCACCATCAATGGGGTATGAGGTTTAGATCGAAAATTTCATTTTGAAACCCTAGATAACTGTGTGATGCCTCTGTGTGGTGGGGTGCATTTAATTTGGAATCAATGTGGGAGTTTGATGTTGTTGAAATTAAGTTAACACAGTAAAAATAAATAAAGTAGGAGAGAGTTTTGATCATAAAAGTGGTTGCCCAGGTTTTACGGGTCAATCTACGGACCGTAATTCCTTTTTATGGACCGTAGAATTGACTCGTAGAAACTCCCTTGTGCTTATAATCTCTGAATTCAGAAGATGAGTCCATAGGACGGACCGTAGTTCTGAACTACGGCCCGTCGTTGGACTCGTAATCACTGAAAAGAAAAGGAATAAAATACTCAAGTCTAAAACTGGAGGACGACTCAACCAGATGGACCCGTCATTCCAAATGACAGACCGTCTTTTTGAGCCGGCATCCCCGCAGGTACCATGCCTCCTAAAAATACACCAAAGAAGACCAAAGCCAAGGACTCAGAGGCGCTCATCCGAAAACAAATACAACTCCAAGATGAGGCCACTGAGTCGGAGGAGAGCGGCTCAGAAGAAGTTTATGAGATAAATTCCGACCCGGAGGCCATTCCTAGGACCACGAGGCAGCAAGCTAAAGTCAAATCTAAAACCACTCCTCCCCAGTCTGAAGAGGGAGAGGGTGAGTCTAGTGCAACTCTAGAAGCAAGTAGGTCCGAAGGGTCAAAATCTGGAGATGCTTCAGGATCCGGTAGCAAGCATGAAGAGGGGTCAAGCTCAGACTCTAAAAGTGTGAGCCCGAGACACAATGGGGCCCCTAGAGAGTCCAATAAAGAGGCTCCGACCACCCCATAATAACATGTTGATGAGGCTGTTCCCGTAGAGCCACCCACCTTCAGATGCAAGAATACCAGAGTTCGGGATCAGGTTCGATGGGCCATTGAGGGTTCATCTAGGCTCTACCATGAGGGTCGGGCACTGAATGACAAAGGGTACAATCAGTGGAGCTTTCACGAGGAGGTTGAGATCCGGTCAGCAGGTCTGGATGATATGGCAGACGATAAGGCTTTGTATGATTACTACGACTTACTGTGGATGAGCCGGCCGGGTGGTCCATATAACCCGATCATTGTCCGTGAGTTCTATGCTGTCTACGCAGCTATATTGATGAACCAGTGAGAGAAAGGAAAAAATACGAGGTCAGAGCCAGCTCTTCAGAGAGTATAAATTCGGGGGGTACAGGTCGACATTTCAGAGCGCACCATTCAACGCTTTCTCTATGGCCCAAACTTTGTAGCTCTAGCCTCCTAACCGGACTTCGATGCTCGTATGAAGCAGGTGATACAAAAGAAGATACCTATCCGTGGATTGCCTCACTTATCACAGACAACAATCTGCCTTGGTTGACAGCGAGTATACCAAAGATTTGCAAGGCAACGCTGAATGTAGCCAGAAAATTTTGGTGGGCAGTGGTTAGACATAGGTTGGTACTGACGACCGTAGCTAACACTCTTACTCCTGACCGGGCTATTTTGGTTGCTGAGTTCATGGCCCTCTACGATATTATTATTTCCCCCATTATTGAAGAAGAGATAAGAGAGCGAGCAATGAGGCTGTCCACCACCATGCCTTTTCCATGCCTTATCACTCAGCTTTTCCAGGCTGCAGAGGTGCCTGAGATGCCGGGCATTGACCAGACTATTCATGCTTCCATATTTTCGGATGTAGCTTTGATTCAAGATGCCGCCAACCTGGTGGCATAGACTAGAGCTTATGCCACAGCAACCAACTTTCCAGAGCCTAGTGGTGAGTTGCCACCGGATGCGTTGGTAGTATTTGATGAGCAGACTAGACCAGATTCCGGACCATCATCAGCAGCTGGTCCATCTTCATCGGCTCAGTCCAGGCTATCCAGCAGCCAGGGTCAGCCACATGTCTTCACCAGCGAGGTATTTAGCAAGTTTGCCAAAGTGGCCTTCCATGCAGAAGAGCAGATTAAGAGATTTTCAACCTCGGTGAAACCGCTGATCCGATGTGATATAGAAAATGTCATGGTGCCAGTCCAAAAGTCGATTGACAGTCTGAATGCACGACTGGACACCATTGCGATTTGGGTTAATGATCGGCTGCGGCACTTGACTATTCTAGACCTTATCGCCATCCTCACTGAGCTTGCAAAGGTCCGGGCTGATGTAGATGTTATTCAGAAGAGGTAGGTGCGAGACATATAGTTATCATCGATTGAGACCGTGGAAGAGGAGTTTATTGATTTATTAGCACCAACTCCCCCTCGTGAGACTGTTGCAGACCCTGCACCTGAAAAGAAAAGGAAGAGAAAGGATAAAAATATTACTAGTGATGATGCCCCGCTTAGTCCTAAATCTCAGGAGGAGAAAGCAGAAAGGGCTGCGAAGAAGGCAAAAAATGAGTTGAGGAAAGCAACAAAGGGATCCTTCGTAGAGCACCAGATCGAGGTGGATGGTAGAATCAAAGGTGGTTCCGAGAGTGGTACTGTAACTTCTTTAGACCCCAGTGTGGGAGTAGTTGATGAGGGAGCTGCTCGGGCAGCTGTTACCATTGGTGAGAGGACTGTGGAGGTAGCCTTCAATTGTTGGATAGACTACTACAGGCACAGACCATAAGGGCCCGAAGGATGCGACACCAGACACTGGCGCTTAGGCACCACTGGTATGTTCTCGCCCCCTATGTTTTGTATTCTCATCAGTGCATTGAGGACAATGCACATCTCTTTTGGTGGGGTGGGGGAAGCATAGGGTGTTCACTATTTTTGATTGGTTTCTTGGAAAAGTCTGAGTAGCCGAGAGAACCGTGTCATGCCGCAACGTTAAATCAGGCACTGCATGGGAGGCAACCCACGAGGGTACCCACAAGGTACCAGAACCCTTAGGGTTTTTTTTCATGTGTTCTTTCCTTAAGGATTTTTATTTTCTATTGAACTGGTACGTGTAGTATAGGGTGTATATAGTAAAAGAAGAAAAGGAACTTAGTGCAGTCTGTGATCTGATTTGTGGAACTGAAATTTTGATTGAAAAATGGAGACCCCTCCAATTTTTTGTGTGAAAAGATTGTATCTGTTCTTGATAGATTGACCACTATGGATGCGTGTATGACATTAGGATTTAATCGACTTGATAAATGGCTTAATCTAGAGCATGAACCTGATAGTTAGCATGTAATTGTTTGACTCTGTGCCATGAGTGTGTGAGCTTATTTTGACTTGTTCTTGCATTATGTGCCAATCTAGAACTTGACCGGTTAGTCTTGCTTAGGTTCTAGGATGGTTGGTAAGGAAAGGATCATAGGCCGTTTTTGAATTAGTCCACTTTATCCAAATGACCGACCAAATGAAGTAAATACCCTTTGATCCCTGATTTTGAGCCTAAATTGACCCGTTTTGTTGTTTAGCCTAATCACCTTCCCCGTCTTTTTGCAAAACTTTTAGTTTGGCCTTGGTCCCTCTTTGGATATCGTGTACCTCAACTTAGGCGAATCGCCTAAGTTGAGGGTGGCTACTGTAGAGGTGAGTAAGGAGTAGGGGTATGAAAAGAAAAGGCTAGTAATGAAAAAAAAGGAAAATAATGGGTGCGGTGGCTATGTTGAAAAAGAACGAAAAAAAAGAAAAGAAAGAAAACAAAAAGATAATGTGAAAAGAGAAAACAAAAAAAAAATATAGTTGAATTTGAAATAAAAGCCGCACCCGTCACTTGTTCAAAAAATAAAAGGTAGCAAAAAGGGAGGAAATAAAGAAATTTGGCCTGATAAGTGGAAGAAAGAATAGCGTAGTGCCAAGGAGGGCTAGTCACTAATTCCCATAACTACCATACCCGTCCTCGAGCCTACATTACAAGCTGAATAAAGTCCTATAGTGATCCTAACCTAATTGTTCAAAAACCGAGGCATAAAAAATAAGGGCAAGCCTATAGTATTGTGCACGGATTGCTTGAAAATCTATTGTGAGCGTTAGTGTCTTTGTTCAGTCCCTGAAATCTTGACTATGTTTTTGTGTGATAGGTACTTCTTTGTGGTGAGGGCACTAGAGAAACTTTTACTGCTAACTGTTAGTGTAAGTCTCATATGTGTATTCTACGTCATCTATTGATAGTATAATGTCATTCATGGATCCTCTTGTGTTGTCTTGATAGACGGGATATAGTCATTGGTTTAGTGGTGAAAAGGGAGGGGGATACTTGCTATGAGATAAATTGCCAAATCATGTGACTGCCGTAGTTCCTAGTTTTCTATTTCAATAGCATCGTGGTAGAATAGTTTTTTTGTCGCTTGAGAACAAGCAACAGTCTTAAGTTGAGGGTGTTGATGTGGAGTAAAAATACGCCACTTTCAATGCTTAATACATAGGATCTTTGCAAGTTCTTTAGAATTTAATCTGTGGATTTAATGCTTTTGGTTAAGTGTGCAGGCAAAAAAGTTCCTTGAGAGAAATGTGGAAGTTGAGCTGAAATCTGGTCATTACAGTGACGATGAGTCAAGAGGATGGGCCGTCCTTTCAAACGACGGACCCGTCATTGGCACTCGTAATCCAAAGTCCTGACATTGTACAAGGCTAGAAAGAATACACGACTGGGGTGATGGTCCATACTTTCAAAGGATGGATCTGTCATGTTCACACGTCGTTTGAAGTTCAGAAGATGTGCCCAAGTGTGGAGAAAAGGATGATTCAAAAGACGAGCTGCACTTCTAAAGAACGGTCCATCGTGGTTACTCGTAAACCAAAGTTCTGCAGAGGTGAAAAAGTCTAGAAGGGATTACGGATTAAAGAATGGACCGTGCTTCCAAAAGACGGTCCGTCGTTGTGACTCGTCATCACTGAAGTAAAGAAGGTACCAAAGTGGGCCAAGAAACCACGAGTCCAAGTACGAGTCTTCATTCAGAAAAATGACTCGTGATATCAGCCGTAGTTTTGAAGTTCAGAAGACCTTGACCAGCAAGACCACGGTTGACCTGAGAAGACTACGGACCATCATTCCAAATGATGGACCGTAAATCTGACCTGTGGTCCCTGCCGAGCCAGTTTCCTAGTTATATTAGGAAAGTATTTATTTTTGTCTATAAATACTTTCCCTTAGGTTTTTATTTTCGGTTGTTACATGATATTTTGAGACTACTTTCGCATATTTGTTATTTTATTTTAGTGTTGAATTCGAAGACTAGTTCTTGATAATTCAAAGTATTCTTGAGACTATTCTACAAGATTTCAGTTTTCTTTATTCTTCTTTGTAAGTATCTCTTGATGATTTCTCAAACAAACTTTAATTGCATGCTTATGAACATGAGTAGCTAAATCCACAACTAGGGTTGTGAAAACCATGAAGGATTAATGAATTAGGCAAAGTACTTAGGTAATCTAGGGAGGTGTTTATGCATGTATTGTTCTTCCCTTCGCTTTGATTGCTTTTTAACGGTCTACAACGTTAGAACTCGCCTTATCCTTACTTGCCGGACCAAGGAGGTAACGGATGGGAAAAGGGTTGTAAACAACGAGATTCGAGGATATCAACCCTCGTCTAATAGATTGACTTTGTCCAGGAATAGCTAATCTGGGATCAAGGGTAAGGGTTAGTAAAGCGACGCCAGCGGCCAGACCAAGGTGTGTGGTGAAATTCACCTAGTTTCCGGACCAAGGAATTAGGTGAACCTAACTTACCGATTCTACATGCTAAGCACCAAACTAGTGAACCAAGTACGAAAGCCTTACTAATTTATGATCTCATGGGACCATTGCCCTAGTCATTTCTCTTATTTATAATAAATCTTGAAATTGACACTGGGTACTTGATACGTTCTTGTTACAATAATTACTTGTTACTACAAACCCCCCCTCCCCTTTACGGGATATAATTGACTAAAATCTTGAAGTAAACACTAATTGACCATAGTCCTTCCACATTTCCTGTTGGATTGACCCCAACCTTTAGTTGGGTTCTATATTTGATCAACGACCGCTTTATACTTTCTTTTGGAGGTGTAATTTGGGTGTATTAGTAGCCGATTGAAGAAGGTCAACACAGATCAGTTTCACCGAAAAACTAACCATTTTTCTTTGGATGCAGGTTATCCTAACAAGTGACAAGGAATCGACAAAAACTCCGAATCGTTCAGCATATTCAAAGGAATATGATGAGGCTTAACACCAAAGATTAACAAATAAGAGCCAATACGATTGGAAAAAGCCAAAAAAAATGGCAAAGTCTCCAGAACTGATGATTCTTATTATGTGTTTACAGGGGTCATCAAACAGAGATAGATTATCGACATCCTCCTCAAACCCCCATCAAATCAGAACGAACACACAAAGTTCGAGATTGGTATTTGCAGCTGTCCCCATATATGGTACAACCATTTCATTCACATTTGAAATAACCCATTGCTTGTCTATCTTCCTCGAAGAAAGGATGATGCTTTCAAGTAAAGTTATTTTGATTAGCTTCATGAACGTTGTCTTTAAAGTTTCTTGAATATGACTGTGGTCACTAGTAAAAGCGATGTTATGTCTACTAATCATTTGCCTTGAGCACAGGTACACGCAAAAGAGTCAACATGACAACATAAAAACCAAAGGTGATATTTTATGCAACTTCTACGCATGCCATAGCACGATCATCCACATCATTATCATATTTGTGTGTCGCAAGGACAATGTCACAAGGACCATGTCACAAAGACTATGTCCCAAGGACTATGTCGTAAGGACCATAATCATTAAATACCGTAGACACATTTGCTACGAAGATTATTTCCTTCTACCGGCCGGTTTCAAAGAAGATGACACTCAAAGACGTCCTTAAGTCGCACTTGGTGCACAAAATCGACCTAAAAGCATTTATATCTAAGATCGCGTAAGATGACAGAGTTTGACGTTGAGGATATTCGCACATGCATATTTATGCCACATATATCTTTGCTTCCTTATTATTACGCAAAGACTACGGGGTCTGTCATTCAGCATATTTATATTCGATATTGTGCAAGACGGTAGAGTCTGACATTGAGGATATCTTTGCTTTATTAATATTACACCGAGACAATGGATTCTGGCGCTCAGTATATTTATATCCGATATCGCGTAAGATGGCAGAGTCTGATGTTGAGGATATCTTTGCTTTATTATTATGCCAAGTCTGGCATTCAACATATTTATATCTGATATCGCGATAGGCAGCGGAGTCTGACGTTGAGGATATCTTTGCTTCCTTATTATGCCAAGTCTGGCATTCGGCATACTTATATCCAATATTGCGGAGATGGTGGAGTCTGACGTTGAGAATATCATTGCTTCCCTTATTATGCCACGACGATAGGGTCTGGCGTTGAGCATATTCATATACAATATCGCATAGGACAACAGGGTCTGACGTCGAGGATATTTATGCACCCTTATTTATTATCGCATTGAGACAACAAAGTCTCACACTGAAGGATGTGTATACATTCAAAAGAATCGATCTCCAGAAGATGCAACTATATTTGATCATGTGGCAAAGGCATTGTCACCCCAATAATCAATTAAAACCTGTTGTCAAGGTCAAAAGCATGTAGTCCGAAGAATGCTTGGAAGACACCATCTGAACTCAGACGATGAACTAGATTTCCCAGAAGTTGACAAACCAAAGGTTGTCTATAAGCCACAACTATATCTGAACTGGATAATGTGCAAGACCACCTAAGAATTGGTAGTTCAAGGGTAATTCGTAAGTCGCAACAATATTTGAAGTTGGATAAATGTGCAAGACTACCAAAAATCAATAGTCTGAGGGTTATCTATAGGCCGCATCATACTCAAGTTGATTATGTGCAGGACTACCCAAGGGCTAATGAGTCAAAGGGAAATTTCTAAGCTGCGATACATCCAAAATTGGATAAAAGTGCAGGATTACCCAAAAATTGACAATGTGAAGGACATCTGTAAACTGACTCAATCCAAAGATGGATTACATGCAAGATAACTTGAGGTAGACGATTCAAGGGATATCTATAAGTAGGTTGATACAAAAGATGCGCAAGACTTACCCGAAGTCATATGTAAAGATTATCGTTGATGGTTGAGAGGGATATCATATCAGAGACTACTATAAGTGGTCACGAAACCATCATATTCAGACGGCCAAGAAGGTCATCACATTCAAAGAATCATCAAATTCAGCTACCAATGAAGGAAATCATAACCGACAACTGCGAAGGCTATTACTCTGCTTATCATGAAGAACTTATGAATGGCTACGAGAGTCATGCTTTAGTATTGGGCCGACCACCCTATAAGCGGTCTATATGTTTACGTACCCGATCGATAGTTATGTTGGGTTGTCCACCCCATAAGTGGTCTAGATATTTGCTTGCCCACTCGCGGGCCTATACTTAAACTTATGTTGGGCATCCACCCCATAAGTGACATATTCATGTGGAGACGTCCACCTCTGTTGGTATATTTATATATTCGCCAATATGATGCTTACTTTGCTAGTTTAGGTCATCTGCCCTAAGAAGTGACCATTAGGCTACCTCTGTTGGATTATCTAACACTTCTAAGTCGCAACAACGGGAATGCGCAAAGTGTTCAAGTTGAAGCAATGGGAATATGCAAATCTAACACTTCTAAGTCGCAATAACGGGAATGCGTAAAGTGTTCAAGTCGTAGCAATGGGATCGCACAAATCTAACACTTCTAAGTCACAACAACAGAAATGCGCAAAGTGTTCAAGTCGCAGCAACGGGATTGCACAAATTTAACACTTCTAAGTCTCAACAACGGGAATGAGCAAAGTGTTAAAGTCACAGCAATGGGATCGTGCAAATCTAACACTTCTAAGTTGCAACAACAGGAATGCGCAAAGTGTTCAAGTTGCAGCAATGGGATTGCGCAAATCTAACACTTCTAAGTCACAATAACGAGAATGCGCAAAGTGTTCAAGTCACAGCAATGGGAATGTGGAAATCTAACACTTCTACGATGCAACAATGAGAATGTAAAAAGTGTTCAAGTCACAACAACATGAATGTGCACCAGGTACAACACTGCCTAGTCACTATAAATGGTTACGAGGACCATTACATTGCAAAGTGCTACAAGGTCTTCATCTTCAATGATTGTCACGTCCAATCGCCATAAAGACAATCCTATTTGATAGCTACAAAGGCTGTTATGTCTATATGTAATGGAAGTCCTTATTTCCTAAGACAAGGACAAGAAAGAATGACATCTTCTTCAGAAATCAACATATTAAAAAATGAGGTACAAAACTATCTCTCCTTATTAAGCTACTTTACTACTACCAATCTTGTTTCAAAATATTGCCGAGAACATCTGAGAGAATGAAAATCTCAAATGACAGGTATAAAATGCATCAAAAAGACATCACAACATGTGATTCAAATGTAATTCCAGGATGAGGTGCGGACTACACCAAAAAGGATGCAGCATAACGTGGAACTTTTTCTTAGCAGCAAACTGGGAAATAGTCTAGAAAGGAATATCAAACTTTCTGGACGCAAGTTGAGGATCGACTTTAACTTCAATCAAACCACACCCCTATCAAAAGTCATGTGGGTATTTCTTTACTTTTTCAGCGTCAGTTTCACATCTAGAGTATTTCTAAACTCACTCTGCAAAGCAATATCCCTTTTCTTTAAATCCAGGTGACAATACACCCAAAACTTTGGAAATTATGTCCAGGTAAATTCTTACCTATGGATGTGAAGAGCTCCACATTCATGGTTGAGAGGTTGCAAGATGCTTTTCCGTATCCCAATTATTTGTCACTCATCCCAAACCAAAGGTGGTTTTAACATAAAGATTACCTTTTCCACCGATTGAGTCGAACTTTAAGTAGCCTGATTCCTAATGTCACGCCCCAAGCCTACCCCCTCAATGTAACATGGGATCCGGGATACGAGTGCCCTAGCCAACCCTTGTCCATAACATACTCAGATAACCTAAGGAAATAAAGCGGAAGCATACATAGCGAAGAGATAGAAATCCATAAACTGAAAATAGCCAAAAGTCTACAAGGACTCATCCAGAATACAACTAAATATGTCTGAAGCCTCTAAATCTGAAATAGGAGTTGATGGGATAAGACCCCAACTAACTCGTCAATCCAACAAAAGGACACAAATAGAACCAATCATAACTCTGGTCCTCATAGGAAGAGGACTCACCAATAAGGTCCGAACGACTGACACTGACTAGCCACGTGTATGAGGGAGGAAACCTGAATTTGCATCATCAAAAGGATGCAGCGCAAAATATGCTTCAGTACTATAGGATATACTGAGTATGTGAGATATGCATACATATGATGAAAATATACTTGAAGTTTAATTTGAAACTTGGTTCATGCATAAAGAAGTTATTAACAGTAAATCTCATGATTTGTAAGGAGTAAGCGTAAGATGAGAGTCAAAACTTCAAAGTAGATATCATAAGCTTAAACAAGTCAAAACATTCATACGGGAGTTTCTTATAACTGACAATAGACCATGCGAGCTACATGAAATCTAACTATATAACCCTAGTTAGCAAAGATGACTTGAACCATGCCAAGGAACGAGCCACCATATCCAACTATACAACCCTAGTTGACAAAGCTTCTCTAATGCCCTCTAAAGCACATGGCACCATACGTAAAGATATGGAACTACTCTCATAAGCCCATAGGGCAATTCATAACCTATGCTGCAATGTAGTTTTAAACTTGGGTAATCAAACCCTCATCGCTCGGTACTAAATACCACTACCAAAGCATGTATATATAACTCATAAATTCATAGTGGCACAATCTCATGCCAAATATTGGTGAAAAATATAAAAACACATCGGAAATCATGCAATTCTCATATCATAGGTTCTTGAAGCTTAGCATAGTAATAATTCAAAACATACTTTTCCTTCTTAAATTCATACTTGAAGAATTAGGCATGCAATTTCATAAATACATAATGACATGTTATCTAAACATGTAAAACTTCACTTGAAAACATGCAATTCAATGGAATCATGCTAGAAATCAACTTTAATGCATGGTCTTTTGAAACCAATTAAGGAATCTTAATCAAATCATAACTAAACCATAAGAAACCATGAATTGATGCTTAGAAACTGATTTCATAAGTTTTTCCCCAATTTAGATCAAAACCCTAATTTCACAAGTTCATAATTCAAAATAAGAATTGGGGGCTTTGGGCACAAGGATGAGAGGAACCCATTGTTGAATAACCACATACCTTGATTGAAGCTAACCCACGTGAAATTGAAAAGAAAGAAGACTTGATCTTAGAGCTTGAGACTTGGAGTTTGAAGGAGTTCTTTCCCTTTTTGGGAGAAGAGTGAAGATTTGAGAAGGGACTTAGGCTAATAAGGGTGGAAACCTTTCTAGAAATAGTCAAAACAACATCATTTACGAGTTAAAAGGATGGGTAATGACTAAACTACCCCTGGGATGTAATTAGGAAAAAGATGGAAAAAGTTGACTTTCAGGGACCACAAATGGATTCCATGGGTCGTAGACCAAACCATGGGTCGTGGTTTCCGTCCGTCCTTCCTGGACAAAGGAACAAGCTGCAGAAGGTAAAACACGAGTCAACAGGATGACTCATCAACTGAACGACGGCCCGTAGACCTGAGCCGTAATTTTTGGGAAAGATGCAATCCTATGAATCAAGTTCAACGAGTTACAGGACGGTCCGTGGTTCAAACTACGGTCCTTAGAACCAACTCGTGGTTCTTAGAACAGATTCTAAGACTGGAAGACGTAAACCATGACTCTATTCCACGATCTGTGATTCAGACCATAGTCCGTGGTTTAGACTCGTAAACCCTGAAAAGCTGAAATTTTTCTGAGATTCTGAGTTTAAAAGCTGAATAAGTTTCCGAGGTGTTACAATATCTCCCCCTTGGGATAGTTCGTCCTCGAATGAAGACTAAGAAAGGGAAAACTGAAGAGAAAATAGCCCACCAGTCAACAATACATAAAATATGAAGAGTAAACATGAAAACTGAGTTTTTCAACTTAAAACATGATTGAATCAATTTCGAAAACATCAATGCATGCTAGGATCATGAGAGGAACCGATGGAATAGAATCAGAAGGACATACTAAGAAGGAAACTATTACCTCAAGCTGAAATAGAATTGGAAGGAACGAGATGAGGGTACTTGGCTTTCATGGCTAATTTTGTTTCCTAAGTAGCTCCTTCAACGAGCTGATTTCTCCAATGAACTTTTACCAAAATGACTTCTTTGTTTCTCAACCTCCGAATCTGATAATCCAGTATCTCCACGGGAACCTCCTCATAAGTGAGACTGTCCTTCGCACCTACATCCTCCAAAGGAACAATCAAGGTTAGATCACCAACACACTTCTTCAACAAGGAAACATGGAAAACTGGATGAACCACTTCTAACTCTGTTGGCAAATCCAACTCATAAGCAACGCTACCAACTCTCCTCAGAATCCGATAAGGACCTACAAAATGGGTACTAAGCTTCCCTTTCTTGCAAAATCTCATCACACCCTTCATGGGTGACACCTTCAGAAAAACCCAACCATCAACTTCAAATTCTAACTCTCATATCCTCACATCCGCATATGATTTCTGTCAACTCTGAGCGGTCTTCAATCTTTCCCTAATAAGGTGAACCTTCTCCATGGTCTCGTAAACAAAATTTGGGCCAATCAAAGCTGCCTCACCTACCTCAAACCACCCAATAGGAGATCTACATCTCCGACCATAAAGTGCCTCTTACGGAGCCATCTAAATGATAGAGTGAAAGCTGTTGTTGTAACCAAATTCGATAAGAGGTAAGTGATCATCCAAATTACCTTTGAAATCAATCACATAAGCTCTCAACATATCCTCCAAGGTCTGAATAGTACGCTTGGCCTGGACATCCGTCTGAGAGTGAAAAGTTGTGCTAAGCTTGACTTGAGTACCAAGACCTCTCTGAAATGATCTCCAAAACTGGGAGGTAAACTTAGTACCTCTATCTGAAATGATAGACAAAGGACCACCGTGCAATCGGACTATCTCCCGGATGTAGAGTTTGGCATAGTCATCCGCTGAGTCGGTATTCTTAATAGCCAAGAAGTGGGATGACTTTGTCATCCAATCGACAATCACCCAAATAGAATCATGTTCCCTTCGAGTATGAGGCAACCCAATGATGAAGTCCATATTGATCGCTTTCCACTTACAAGTAGGAAGGTCAATATCCAGAGTGATGCCACCCAGTCGCTGATGCTCTACCTTCACTTGCTGACAGTTGGGACACTTAGGTACAAAACTGGCTATGTCCCTCTTCATACAATTCCACCAATAGACTTCCCATGGATTACGGTACATCTTGGTGGCATCAGGGTGAATGGAGTATCTGGAACTATGAGCCTCAGTCAAAATCTACTATCTCAACCCATCTACATCTGGCACACACAATCAACCCTGATAACGAAGCACACCATCTCCCCCTTGGGAGAAAACCTCAACTCTTTGCTGATGGAGTGCACTCTTTACCTGAAGCAAAATAGGATCACTGTCTTGCTTTGCCTTCTCTTCATCTACCAAAGATGATTTGGAACCATTCTGAACAATAACACCACCTTCTGTCGAGTCTATAAGGCAAACTCCCTACTGAGCAAGCCTATGAACCTCCTTAACCAATTCCTTGTTTTTGTCTTCAACTTAAGACACACTACCCATGGACAATCTACTAAGTGCATCCGCTACAACATTGGCCTTACCCGAATGGTAAAGCACACTCATGTCATAATCCTTAAGAAGCTCAAGCCATCTCCTTTGACGCAGATTCAATTCCTTTTGAGTTAACAACTACTGAAGACTCTTATGATCGGTGAATACATCCATGTGAACACCATACAAGTACTGCCTCCAAATATTTAAGGAGAAAACCACGACTGCTAACTCAAGATCACGAGTAGGGTAGTTCTTCTCATAGATCTTAAGTTGTCTAGAGGCATGAGAAATCACTTTACCACGCTGCATCAAAACACAATCCAAACCAATTCTAGAAGCATCACAATACACAAAAAGTCATCTAAGCCCTCGGGTAGAGCCAACACTGGAGTTGTGGTTAATCTAGTCTTCAATTCTTGAAAGTTCTTCTCACAAAGGTCAGACCACTGAAATTTTATCTTCTTCTGAGTCAATCAAGTCAAAGGGCCAGCAATGGAAGAAAATCCTTCAACAAATCTCCTGTAGTACCCAAGCAAACCCAAAAAGCTCCTAATATCAGACGGGGAAGTGGGTCTAGGCCAGTTCTTTACTACCTCGATCTTTTGGGAATCAACTCGAATACCATCTCTAGTCATAATGTGACCCAGAAAAGCAACAGACTACATCTAGAACTCACACTTGCTAAGCATAGCAAATAACTTCCGGTCCTTGAGAGTTTGCAACACCACTCTCAAATGGTCCGCATGCTCCTCCTCACTCCGAGAATAATTAAGGATATCATCAATGAACACAATCACAAACATATCCAAATATTGCTTGAACACATGGTTTATAAAATCCATAAAAGCTGTAGGAGCATTCGTTAGACCAAAATACATCACAACAAATTCATAATGACCATACCTAGTCTTGAAGGCTATCTTCAGAATATCACACTCTCTAACACGAAGCTAATGATAATCAAATCTAAGGTCGATTTTGGAGAACAAACTAGCGCCCTGAAGCTGATTGAACAAGTCATCGATCCTAGGGATGGGATACTTATTCTTGATTGTGACCTTGTTCAAGTGACAATAGTCGATATACATTCTGAGGGAACCATCTTTCTTTTGCACAAATAAGACTGGAGCACCCCATAGAGAAATGCTAGGCCTGATGAAACCTTTATCAAGAAGATCCTTCAGAGCCATAAAAAGTCTGCGGTAAGCCAACTATGAAGTCCATGGTAATCCACTCACACTTCCACTCGAAAATGGGCAAACTCTAAAGTAAACCACTAGAACTCATATGCTTGAACTTCACCTGCTGACACTTTAAGTACCGAGATATGAACGCCACTATATCCCTCTTCATCCCACTCCACCAGTAATGCTATCTCAAGTCCCTGTACATCTTAGCTACCCTGAGATAAATGGAATATCTGGAAGAATGATCCTCCTAAAATATCAATTGAATTAAGCCACTAACCCTCAAAACACAAATACAACCCTTCAATCTCAAGAAATCCTCTGAATCTAAGGTGGCCCTTCTAGCCCTGCCACTCAACACTGATCTCAGAGCCTGCAGAGCGGACTATCCTCAAACTGCCTTTCTTGAATCTGCTCCAACAACATAGACTGAGCCTCAACTTAGGCAAGCATCCTCCGTGGATTAGAAATGTCAAGTCAAACAAACCTATTGGCTAAGGACTGAATTTCCAAAGCCAAAGAACTTTCAGAAACTGATAGAAAGGCTAAACTACCCATTCTTACCGCCTTCTGACTCAAGGCATCTTCTACCACATTCGCCTTGCCTAGATGATAGAGAATAGAGAGATTATAGTCCTTCAGCAACTCTAGCCATCTCCGCTACCTCAAATTAGGATCCTTTTGGCTCAAAATGTCCTATAAGCTATGATGGTCGGTGAATATCTCACAATGAACACCATATAGGTAATGCCTCTAAATCTTAAGCATGAAAACTACCACCACCAACTCAAAGTCATGGGTGGGGTAGTTGCAGTCATGTACCTTTAACTTTCTAGACGTATATGCTATCACCAGCCCTATTGTATCAGAACACAGCCCAAACCAACACCTGAAGCATCACAATAAACTTTAAAGCCCTAGCCCTTAACTGGAAGAGTCAATATTAGAGATGTTGTCAACAAAGCCTTGAGCTTCAGAAAGCTCACCTCACACTTATTGGACCACTGAAATAGGACATCCTTCCTAGTCAATCAAGTCAATGATGCTGCAATGGAAGAGAAGCCCTCAACAAACCGTCTGTAATAACTAGCTAACCCAAAGAAACTGCAAACCTCAGTAGGAGAAGTAGGCCTAGCCCAATACCAAACTACCTCAATCTTTGGTTGGGTACAGAATCAAGCAAGAACTCACACTTCAAAAACTTGGCATAAAGTTGTTACTCTGTCTGGTCTAGAGCATAATCCTCAAATGTTGCTCGTGCTCATCCCTACTCCTCTAGTATACAATAATGTCATCAATGAATACTATTATGAAAGAGTCTAGATAAGGCCTAAACATGCAGTTCATCAAGTCCATGAATGCAACTGGTGCATTGTTCAACCAAAAAGACATTATCAAGAACTCGTAATGGCCGTAGCGAGTCCTGAAAGATGTCTTAGGGATTTCCACTGCCTGAAACCTCACTTGAAGGTAACTGGATCTCAAGTCAATCTTAGAAAATATAGCTGCACCCTGAAACTGATCAAATAAGTCATTGATACGCAAAATTGGATACTTATTCTTAATAGTCACCTTATTCAACTGTTGATAATTAATACATATACTTATAGTGCCATCCTTCTTCTTCATAAAAAGGATAGGAGCACCGCACGAAGAAACACACGGCCGAATGAAACCCTTACCCAGAAGGTCCTGACGCTGAATACTAAGCTCTCTCAACTCTGTAGGAGCCATACGGTAGGGTGGAATAGAAATGGGCCTGGTGCACCCAGCTCCATATCAATAGCAAAGTCTATACCAAGCTCAGGTGGGAGGCCATGTAAGTTGGCAGGAAATACATCGGCAAACTCCCAAACTATAGGAATGGAATCAAGTGAGGGAACCTCAACACTAACATCATGGACATTAGAAAGGTAAGATAGACACCCCTTCGACACCAAACTCCTAGCCAAAATATATGAAATGATCCCAATCAATGTATGAATAATTGAATCCTGCCATACAACTGGAAGCATACTAGGCACGTCTAAGGTAATGGTCTTGGAAAAGCAATGCAAGACCGCGTGATAAGGAGATAATCTGTCCATAAGAATAACATCAAAATCTAACATATCAAGCACAACAAGATCCACACTAGTGTCACACTCCTGGATAGTCACTAAACAAGATCTAAATACCCAATCCACTATTAAGGAATTACCCACGAGATTAGCTACATGCAACAACACATGCAAAGGCTCACTAGACAATCCTAATCAAGAATCAAAATATACAAACTTATATGAATGAGTAGAGCCTGGATAAAATAAGATAAATGCTAGTTGGTGGCATACTAAAATTGTACATGCGATCACTGAGTCTGACGCCTCCGCCTCTGTCCTACTAGGAATGGCATACAATTGACTGCCCCACCTCTGGGCTGAGTACCTGCATGACCACCGGTCCTACCCGGATGAGCCCCACTATGAGAACCCCTACTACTATGAGATACTCCTCTACCACTCTGAGCACTACCTCTGGCCGGTGGCACCACTATTCTAAGAGGCTGGGCAACTGCTAAAGGTTCGACTATCCTACATCGGGGATAATATCTAGTATAGTGACCAAAATCCCCACACTCATAATAACACTGAGGGCCCTATCCTACTGTGAAGTACCCATTGAACCAGAGCAGCCACCATGACCTAAAGACCTAAAATTTGAACCCCTCAAATACTAACCAGAGCTCTAACCACTGTACCTTGATTGGATGCTACTACCAAAATGCTGAAGTGAGGCCTGAATGGGACTAGTAGGCTGAAAGTACCTCTGCTGCTGACCTCTACCAAAAGAACCCTACCACGGAACTAGGAACCACTATAGCAGCCCTGATACTGGGTCACTTATTATTGCCCCCAAGGTCCTTATGATGAATAGACTCAATGGTACGAACATGATCAACAACCTTTAGAAAAGACTGGCCTAATGATACCATACTCTCTATAGCCAAGCAAAGATGAAAGCTTACCCCTCTGATGAAGCACCACACTCTCTCATGATCGGTAGGCAGAATCATAGTGGCATGTTTGGATAACTCATGGAACCTCAACTCGTACTCTGTCACGCTTATAGAACCCTGCTCTAGCTTTGAGAATGCATCTCGAAGTCTCTCAGGCTCACTGCCACTGACACAAAGTGATTTAGAAAGATTCTTCTTTATCAATGGTGATCGGTCATGGTATCCATAGCCTTGCACCTTTTTTGGCCAAATCATGATTTTATTTTGCTTCTCCCGATCATCAAGCCCGATTGACTCAACTCTTTTCCCTGCCCCCAGCCTCTCACTTTGTTTCGTTCTTCTTCTATACCATCGCAAAAACACCGAATCGACCCAACTTTCCCAAATGCCCCCTATCGGCCTTTCTCCTATACGAGTCTGAATTTTTCATGTCATTTCAGTCGTCGTGGTCGTGGACTAGGAAAAAGTATCAGCTAAAGGAAAGCTAAAAGTTATTGGAAAAGAATTAATGGAGGATTTGATATAGTCAATCCCAAGAAAAGGAAAGAAGGACATGAGAGGCATAGAGAGGACTCAAGGACAAGACACGACTCTTCTTCTCCATCTTCAGTTGTCGAATATGATTTGGTATTGTTTCAAAGTTTTAAGCTGGAGCCTCACGTCATGGACCCTCTGCCATCCATTACAGCAAAGTTGTTTCATTAGGGAGGGTGTGAGATCCAAATCACTATTTTAGTCTGCTTCTTGTTCGGATGTATCACCTACTTTATTGTGCTTCGCCTGTTTATTTTGAATTAAAGAATTCAGAATCAATCAAATCTCCCCAAGTAGGATTCAAACCTATGACCAATCCATTAATAGCCGACCACTCTACAACTTAGATACTGAGGAACAACATGAGATTGAATCTCATAGAGTTCAATTCCCCTACTACGGACCGATGAGAAAAACTCTTGCTCGGGTAGATGGTGTTGGTTTCCACAAGATTGAACTGCACTCATGCCTCTCCCGCATCAAGTTGACTGCACCCACTATGTAGTGATTCTATGAATCATATAGGTATGAGAGTTTAAAATGAGTAATGTTAACCATTCCATTATTCACACAAGCCCTTTGATGACTTATCGGCTGCCTTGCTTGAGGAATAGTTTCACAAAAATGGAGATGAACCGGGATAATGTCCTAAGAAAATAAAGAAGACCTCTACTACTATATACTACATTTATATTTCTTCCATCAGTACCTTTAGGCATGATGATATGGTCTCTTTAGCGAGTGAGAGGGGTAATTCAGCTCGAACGAAGTGAGAGGGCTGAAAAGGAAGCTTGACCTAGAGGGAGAAGGAGGTATGTACTTCACCAAGAAACCCTCGGAGAACTGTGCCTAAGTTATGGAAGGGGACCCATATGGTCTACTCTCTGAATATGCTCTCTACCACTGTCTTACCGGTCTATCAAGCTGAAATACAGTGTAGTCTTCCATGTGAGAATCCACTAGACCAAGATTATACAACCTCTCCTGATAATTAGAAAGAAATGCATGTGTATCCTCCTCTGTCATGCCAGAAAATCTTGGTGGGGCCAATATAAGAAACTGACCTAGCATCTTCTGCTCCTCAAAAGTCATGACTGGCTTAGCTACCATCGGTGAGTCAACTAACAGAACTGGTGGTACCTCAACATGGGGAGCCGCAGCAGCAGGCTTTGCCCCTATACCCTGTACTGCTCCCTGAGCTAAAGCGTCCTGCAATGCTGGTGAAACTGTAAGTCCGAGTGGAGGTTGGGTTGGTTCCTACCCCACTAGCTGCTGCGGTGGCGGATCCTCTAGCACTAACTGTGGAGCAATATCACGCTCATGATCATATATAGGCTCTAGTGACTACTCTCTGGACTGGTCCTTAGCTGGTGCTGCAGCTCATGCCTAACCTCAACCTCGAGGTCGACCTTTAACTCTACCCTCGGTTGGGGCTCTAGCTGCCGGTGCGGGGGCCTCGCCCTCTGATGTTGTGTCTCTCATCCTAACCATTTGAGATAGAATGAAACAAACATTATTTAGAAGTTAATAGAAGTTTGAAATGCACGATGGAGAATCAAAAAGGCAGAGTGTCTCCTAAGAGTGCCCTGCAGCCTCCTGAAGATAGGATAAGGACTTTATCATACCGATCCATGGGACTCTACTGGTCACTTGCACTTGTACCAACGATATTGGCGAACCTAGAGCTCTGATATCAATCTATCACGACCCGATTTCTCACTCCACCAGTAGGTAAGCCGAACCCCTTCGCTCGAAATAGCGAGTATCGGGCTAATACGGGAAACAATATAAAAATAGAACATGTGGATACACGATTGAGATAATAAAAGCAAAAATAGAATAAAGCAAAAACAAGGAGTAAGTCATACAGAAATCCCCCAAAACCATGTATCAGTTGGTACAATAGCTACTATAACATAAGGAGTACTAGATAGATACAAATATACATGATAGTCTATGGGTATACAAAAAGGGGACTAATGCAAAAATAGAGGGAGACAAGTCAGCTCCGGAAGCCAGAAGCTCAGCCTAGATCTCCAAGTCAGCAACTCTGCACCAGGATAATGTCAACAACATTAACTCGTGCTAGGGTCTGCATCAGCGAAAAAGATGCAGAAGTATTGCATGAGTACCAAAACATGCGATACCCAGTAGGCATCATAGGCCGACTGAGCTTAATAAGCTAAAATCATAGAAAGTACGAATAAAATAAAAGGAAAAGTAGAGGGAGTCAATATAAGGACACAAGTCATGGCTAGAAATAATTATAAGGTAGAAAACAATGAGTTGAATGAAACGTAAAACACAAAAAGCAAAGCAATATGAAGCAAAGAAAAGTAGAACAGTTTAGCTATAACCTAATTGAGCACACATAAGCCCGGAAGGTACACAAAATTAGAGAATAACCTAATCGGACCCCCATAAGCCCAAAAGGTATAACCATCAAATAATAGACCCAGCCGGACCCTGCATAAGTGCAGAAGATGCAAATAGTTGACAATAATGACTAACAATCAACCTAATAGGGTAATGCCGGTGGGATCGTGCCATGATATACCATGTGATTTGTGCCAAGGGCCAATAGTATTGTATTCTCCTCCTCCAACCATAGCTTGCAAAGGTAGGACAAATGGGGGACTCGCAAAATCCGTATACCAATTCCGAAGCATATTTCAATAACCGTGCCATGATGATAATCAGTAAAACCACCCAGAACACTTTTCCTTGGACATGAAAGTTTAAAATACTAAGTAAAACCACCCAGAACACTTTTCCTAGGGCATGCAAGTTTGAAATACAAAGTTTTCCATAAGAAATCCAAAGTGCCAAAATTGCTCCTAAAAACCCATTTCTGAAACCGAACAACATGTTTTTTTTTAAACAAAGTTTTTCATATGTCATCAAGAAAACAACTATAATACAAGAACATACAAGAAAAATCAAGTCTAGTTAATTCGCACTAAAGCAAATAAGTCCACAAGTCAAAGGAAAAGGTCATCATTAAAAAAAATTAGCACCTGAAAGTACCAAACTCCTAACAACCTCCTATAGGAAGTTACTCTAAGGAAAAAACTACCCCAAAATCTAACTAACACGGATAATTCATACTATACTGGCTTAAAGAGGAAATGAATCGAAACGAATTAAGGAATAAGTAAACTGACCTAGTGACCAAGAATTCCAAGGCATACGACCTCGAGACCACAAATACATAATTATGAATAAACAATATAAAGATAGAATGATTAAGCGAAAGCGATAAACAAGCTTCTAACCTATCTCGGGAACTACCAGAAATTCCATACGATGGATATCTAAATTAACCACCCCAACACCCCAAGTCCGACTAACTAAGATAAGGCAAGTAAGGATATATATATATATATATATATAGGTGCAATCTAATTAAAGGCACTACACCAGCTACACTAAGACCTATAGGTACAAGCATGGGTATTACTAAGGATCCCAATCGCGAATTCTAAGCTACAACGCTAAATCGACTATGAAAATTGAAATACCTTAAAAATCGCTATTCAATCTATTAATTTCAACCAACAATTCGCATGAACCATACAATCATCTTATACGAGCTAAGTCTAGAAGTAAGTAAGTCGTAGCCTACCTGAAAGCCGATCACGCGCTCTTGCCCCTACTAGACCAGAGCTTTTTCTTTCCAGGAAGCCTTCGACTGATGCCACACTATCATGATGATAATCTACTCATTAAAATATGAACAATGATACTCATATTGCAAATTTAACAATTCAGGTCAAAAATTCGAGTGAAAAATCACCCATGGGGACCGCATGTGAATTTCTAAAATAGAATCGGGGAAAATATCTCTCGTGGGACAAGGATTACATTCTCAATTTATGGAGAAAAAATAGACTCAAGATTGAGCATAAAATAGCCCCTAAACCCAAGAAACAAAACAATAATCAGCTAATGAATTTACCAGAATTACGGGTTAAAAACTTAACATTGATAATAGGTAATCGACCACGGACCATAGATAACCACCCCAAACAGCCTAAAGTGATCACACACTAATATTTATGCTTAGAGAATTATAGAAATGGAGGAAAATAATTTGAAAGAACATTATATATTGCCAAGCGCTGACCTTCGTGCAGGCAATCTGGCCACCACGCACATGGCCTTGTGCACGCTACCAAGGCATACACACGTGAATGGAAAGCAGAGGCGAGGGTCAGCACCCTTCATGCACGCACTCATGCTGGCCACAGTGCATGCAGCCTCACGCATGCGGGAAAGCCACCGCACATGCGAAGGGAAACAAGGTGAGGCCCAGTGCCTCTTCTTCGCGCATGTAGCCCACCCTCCGCATAGGTGAAGGTTTGGGTATTGCGGCCATAACAACTAGAAAAACCAACAGATTTGCAACTTTAAAAAGTTATCCGATGGAACCTCGAGATTTATCTGAGGTCCCATGCACACATATGAACTACGCTACCCAACTAGAAATGACATTTCAAACTCAACAAAATTGATGAAATTCCCAACAGTGATAGATTTAACAAAAAGTGGGCCCTGATAACGCTCAAATAATACTCTCAATTATGGAAGTGACGACGATCGTTAAGCAAAACAAAATTTATGTATTAGCCGATGGGAGTCAGGATCGATCCCACAGGTAATGGTAGCTTAGCCAATGATATTGTAGAAAGGACCACACAACGAGAGTAGATTGTCCAAACAAAAAATAATGTAAAAAGGGGGAATTAGGAATTTGTCACAGTTAAATTCCAAACCAAACAATAAAGTAAATGCGAGGTGCAAACAAGAGAGAGGATGACTAGGGATGTGCTTCTTAAGGGACTCGAACACGGGTCTAGGTACTTGCTCAAATGTGTAAATTCTTACTAAACAACATAAGTAGTATTGGTTTTAGGCATGAATGTTAATTTTTCGATATCACAATCATTTATCCAACAGTCTTTGTTCAAGTACCATTGTTTAGGCATTAAGCAACCAATATAGGCTTGGGGAGGTCACACTATCTCTAGCTTAGACCCTTAAATGGGTGGTTTCGATGAATTGAGCTATTTCTAGCCTCAATCTAAGTGGAATCCCAAGTACCCACTAGCAATTTCACATTCAAAATTATGAACCCCTTTCAAAAGCAAGAAAATAATCAAGTAAATTAAATCAATATTTCCAACCATCAAATTTAGAGTTAAAATATAGTGAAATCACTAGACCCATGTCATATTAGCAATTATAAACACAAATAAGAAAGACCCATACCCTTTTATCAAGTACCCATCATCAACACATCCCTAGACAAGGAGATTTAGATACTCATGCTAAAGGAAGAAGAAAATATACCCATAGGGAAATTCAAATTCCTTATCATTAATTGTAGCAAAAACTCAATATCCAAGCTCAAATTTACAAGTCCAAGGTTGAAGATTGAGAGAATTGAGTGAAACCCTCTATCATGCCTTGGGAGAGAAACTTGCTCAAAAACTCAAAAATGATTCAAAACTATGCCTAAATTGGGTTTTAGAATGTTCCCAATTCATCATACAAAAGTGGACAAAATTGCCCCTCGGGAACTGTGCACCGCAATGTGTGGTTCGCAAGTCACGTTGTGCATGTCACACAACTCTACACAAGTGAACCAGTGACTTGGTTGATCTTCAGTCATCATGCGAAGTGGGGTATGGTTTGCAGTAAGCCTTGTGCGTATCGCACGGGCGTCGCACCCCCTTAACAAATTCTTCTCTTCTTTTTAGCGTTCCTGCGAAGGGAGGTGTGGACCGCACCAAGGGTTGTGCATGTCACAAGAGGTCTACACCTCAATAAAAAATCTTCATCTCACTTGATCACTTCACACTTCAACTCTTTTTAGCTCTTTTAGGTCCAATTCCTTGTTTCTTTCATTGACCAAGAGTACTTGCATTCACATTAATAATGACCATAAGAACCTCTAAATCTCATCAAAACATGGGAATAATTCATGATTAAAGGCTCAATAAGTTGGTAGATTATCGACTTATAAAATCCCCTAACTTAAACTATTGTTTGTCCTCAAGCAAGATACTCATAAGGTAAGAAATGAATTATGCTCTAAAACTCAATCAAGGCACAAAAGATTAATCTATTCTAAAAACTAAGAAAAATAATAAACAAAAAGACTTAACTACAATGTTCATCTCAATTTGAACCGCGACATTATCAAGGCAATTGATTATTTTAAAATCTTTTCAAAAGGACTTCATTTCTCATTCAAAATCAAGGTAATTCGTCATTAAAAACAAGATATAAAGCTTCTAAAGTCATTGGCATGGACCATCAAGGTTTTCCTTGAGATTTTCCATATAACTTGTCTCATTCATTCTTCTCAATTAAAATAGAGACTTCATGTTTCAATTCGAGTGCATGATACCACTCACCACAAGAGAGAATCCCACTCTCAATCATGTAATTCACAATACAAGGGATTAGAAGAGAACCAAAAAGACTCTCACTCACTCAAGGAAGTTCAAGTGCATATATGTCGAACTATATCCTTTTCCTTCATGTATATCGCTACTAATATAGAGTGGCCAAGCTTAGATTCACTAAGGACTTGCGAGTTACGATGTTGGCTAGGGATAAAGTGATGATTGCATTTGGCTCAAGTGACTAAACCTCCCTAACGCTCTTTCTTAACATTTTGAACTTTGACTTCAACTTATTTCTCCCTCACACAACCAAAGCTTTTCCCTTTCAGTCATGATCATTCAACTTCCTTGTAACACCTTCACATGGTAGCACCAATTCTTTTCTTTTCGTTTTTCTCATTGGATTGAACTTTTTGGAGCAATTTTCAATTCAACATAAGGTTCTACCTTGTACTTGAAGTGCAATCCTTTTCTTCTCCACATTAAGCACATACACCCCTAAACTTAAGCTTTTGTCAATGTTTTCATTTCAAATCCCCCCCCAAACTTAGGCTTTTAGCCTATGTTTCACTTTAAAGCCATTAGGTAGGACGAGTTCCAAAATAGAGGTTTCAAAAAGGTCAAGATGACAAACAAGTAGCAAAAGAGCAGTCACAAGCTCAAAAGGGTTCACTAGGATTGATGTCAAGGAAGGTTATTTGGGTAAATTGGATATTCAAAAAGGGCCTAAGATCATCTTCCAAGCTCAGTCACATCTAGAATTTTGCCTTTAATCACATTCGGGCAAGTTCTAAATGACACACATGCACGAGAATCAAGCTATAACCTCAGCACACATGGCATCACCTCAAAAGAACTTTCAACAATAGTCTCAAAATCAATTAGGACAAATGACTTTTGACAAGCTATTCTCAGTTTATTACACACTCGTTTGTGAATCGATCAAGCCAAACCAAGAGTGTACAAGTCATGACAAGAGAATGCTTTCCTCAAAAACTTATTTTCCCTCTTTCCATTCATTTCCAAAAACATCTTGCCAAGATAAATTTTTTGAAGGGTCTATTTCGAGAGAAGCAAAGCACAGAATCAAATTAAAACTAAAACTTGGCATTTTTCCTTAAGAAAGTCACCTCTCAATCCATCATAGGGAAACACCAACCCAGTTTGAAATAAAAATAAAAGAAAAAGAAAATAAAAGAGAAAAATATTTTCTCCTTAGGAAAGAACGGTGGTATTAAGAAAACCCTTGGAGTTTATTGCTAAACTACTATTAACAAGGTGATTACCAATTTAAAGCACCCCCAAACACAAATGGAGAATTATCCTCAATGATATTAGAGTTTAGGAAAAGAGAGTTCTCCCTGGTATCACCGTGCAAGACGCACGCGGTTTGGGGGAAAATGCAGTGTTTTGCCTGCTAATGTACGAAAGACATGCGGGGCGCACTTTGATGTGTGCGAATCGCACCAACGATTGCATGATGGGCTGAATGTTTCAGTGAAATTGCCAGTGTTCTAGTCGATGGTGCTAAACTAACATGCGACGCACATGATCGTTGATTCAGACCGCATGCCAGTCGCATCCCAAGGTTTCAGACTCACAAACTTTGCCAGTGTTCTGTCTCCACCATGCGAAGCCTAGTGAAACGCGCACAGTGCGATGTGCGATCACATAGTGCGATGCATATCCTAATAATGGTAGTATTTCTGTCTGTCACACGGGTGACCCGAGTTCAAACCCCGACAATGTCACAACTCAAATCATCATGAGTGGCACCCACCCAAAATTCCTGGATGAGCGAACCAATATTGACCCAACACTTAGCAATTCAAATAACCCAAAACTAGTTTGCATTAAACTAAACTAACATTCACCATCAAAATACTAGTAAAACAAGATCCTGTGGATATCCCCTAGAAACTGAAAGTCACCGTACCAAAACATCTACCAAAAGTCTAGAATGGGGGTGCAACCCCAATAAAATAAGAGTTTAAGCCCGAAACAAATGGGCTAAAACTAAACGGTATAAAGACAAGGTAGCCTGGAAGAAGCAGCTCACCCTTGCAATCTGGAATCGTTGGGACTAGATCTGAGGTTGCGTAGGAGCCACCGAAAGATGTCATGTACTCATAGAAAGAAAAACAAGTGTAGAATCAGTACACAACTACCGTGTGCTGGTAGGATCATTGTCCAGCTCCAACAAATAATATAAATACAATAAATCAAAACCGAGTAAAGTAGGACAAACACGTATCAACAACCAGTAACATAATGCCAGGTTCTCATCCAGCCCTCTAACTCATCAACCACATGAAACAGGTTCACAGTCACTTAACAATGTACAATAATTAAGACATTTACCCTTAGTACAGTTCCATACCAACTACGGATCCCTAGACCAACACCCAGTGTTAACATGCAATGCCCGATCCACCTCAGGACCAATCCCACATTCAAGTGTAGCTACCCGGCCTCTCAAGGATCAATATAATCAAACACAGATTTAACACTCAACCCGGTCTACTCATGGAACCATTCAACAAACGCAATCAATAATGCAATTTAAACCCGTACCAGGTGTGGTACCCAAGCCAACCAATATAAAACATGTACCAGGCGTGGTACCTGAGCCAACTAATATAGAACCTGTACTAGGCGTGGTGCTCGATCTAACTATTAATATCACATACCAGGTGTGGTACACGAGCCAATCGAATAACACACAAAACAAATAGTTAACATCTAAATGAATAAAAAACACCCTTGTAAACTAACAAGCAATATCAAATTCATTTCACATACATAACACCCCAAATGCTTGGACATTCATAATTCCTTTCCGAAGCACAAAAGCACATACAATACTAACTTATAGTTACATGTGCATACATTGCATTTTACAAGACATTAACCATCACCTACCTCGAATTGCTTTTGGAAACATTATTGGATCGGAGCCTTCCCGTTTTCCATAGCTTTCGCTTGCTCTTTGTCTAAACACAATTAGAAACAACTATAATCAATCCAATGTCCTAAAATTACCCAGATTATATAAAATCCCAAATCCCCAGGCCAAACCATAATTATTCCACCCATTCCCATGCTTTTCCACCACTAATTAGTCCTAAACTACAATTATTACGGTTACATTTAGCGAACAACGGTGTTTCTAACATGCGATAGCGATAATAACCATAACCCATGGATTATACAACCTAGAATCCCCCAAAACTGAGATTGTATTTTCTAAGGTTCGGGAATGAAAACAACGAAGAGGGGTCCTTTCATCCTTTCATCTCTGCCCTTCCCCAAAACGTTATTGAATGTTTCTGAATGTTTTTGGGGAATTTTCAGCATTAAACCTGACTTAGTCTATTATAGCGGTCTGTACACCACTATAGCGGTGCCGTTATAGAGGAACCGATTGCTATGGCAGTGTAGACCGGCATTGACTTCTACTATAGCGGGAATTTCTTTGCTATAGCAGAAACTACTGTAGCAAAGTGTCAACTGCTATAGCAGTTGACACGGGATAGAAACTCAGAAAATCCCACAAAAGTGCCCATTTTATAACAAACCTTAAATCCTGACGTCCCAAAACAACCCTTTCACGTCAACCTTAATATCGAGAGTTCTACTTACCAGAATTTGTTTCCGAAAAGTCCCCCGAACTCCTTAACATCTTAGCTAATAGAAAAACTAGCTCATAAAAAGATACATTACTCAATCCTTGCCCGAATTTTCCTAGACCATACCTCGCTCAAAAATTGTGTGAGACTAGCCTAGCCCAAAATTATCAACTCCCGAACTTGAAAGTTTTATAACCCAAAACTTGGCAAAAAAGGTTTACCTATAATGATGGACCAGGTCATTACAAGAAATAATAGTTTACTCATCTTTCATCTCTGAATGATCAAACCCGAAAAGATGAAATAAAAGAGGGAAAGTGTAGTACCTGAATCCTCAAACAAGTGAGGGTATTGGTACCACATGTCCTTCTCGATTTCCCAAGTGGATTCATCAACCAGACGATGATTCCATTGAACTTTCAACGATTTAATCTCCTTTGTCCTCAATTTCTGGACATCCCAATCAAGAATAGTAACCGATTTCTCTTCATATTGAAGATCCTTGTTTAGAAAAATTTAATCCCACTTAATGATGTATCCCCCATCCCCATGGTATCTCTTTAACATGGATATATGGAAAAGTGGATGGACTACAAATAAACTAGGCGACAGTGCTAACCTGTAAGCCACTAGCCCTACAATCTCGAGAACCTCGAATTGACCAATGTACCGAGGGCTGAGCTTACCCTTTTTGTTGAACTGTATTAACCCCTTCATTGGTGATGCTTTCAATAACACCTGCTCTCCAACTTGAAAATCCATGTCACTTACCTTGCGATCTGCATACTCTTTCGGCCTACTTTGGGATGTTAGCAAGTTGGTCTGAATCCCCCTTACTCTTTCCTAAGCTTCCCTTACCAAGTCCTTGCCTAAAGGTTTCGCATCGCCTGCCTCAAACCACTATATGGGTGATCTACATTCCCTCTCGTACAGTTCCTTAAATGGTGCCATATTGATACTAGAGTAGTAGCTGTTGTTGTACAAGAACTCACAAAATGGTAGAAATTGGTCCCAATGACCCCCAAAGTGGATTACACATGCTCTCAGCATGTCCTCTAAAACATGAATTGTTCTCTCTGACTGAGTGTCTGTCTGAGGATGAAAAGATATGCTGAAAGTGAGTTGAGTGCCCAAATCTTCGTGCAACTTACCCCAGAACTTGGAGGTAAACGGCATACCCCTGTATGAAATGATTGAGAGTGGAACCTCATGCAGTCTCTCAATCTCCCTATCATATAACTTAGCCAACTGCTGCAAATTATAGTCCACTTTGACTGGAATGAAATGAGCAGGCTTGGTCAGCCTGTCCACAATGACCCAGATAGAGTCATACTTTCCCAAGGTCTTTGGAAGGCCCATCACAAAATCCATGGCTATCCTCTCCCACTTCCCTCAGAATGGCCATTCTCTGAAGCAATCATGAAGGCCTTTAGTGCTCATATTTGATCTGCTGACAGTTCTGACACTAAGACACATAATCAGCTATGCCCCATTTCATCCCAAGACACCAATAAAATTGCCTCAAGTCCTGTACATTTTAGTTATGCATGGATGAATGGAATACCGCAAACCATAAGCCTCTGCCAACACCTTCTAAATTAAGTCATCAACCCGAGGAACACAAATCCTTCCCCTGAACCTCATAACCCCATTGGCGTCCAACATAGCATCCTCAGATTCTCCAAATACTACCTTGCTCCGAAGATTGTTCAATTGTGCATCCTAAAACTGTTTGGCCTTTATTTCTTCTATTAATGTGGATTTGACCTCAATAATGGCCAACAACCCACCCTATTCTGATATGCCCAATTGCATGAACTTAGGTTCTAGTGCCCGAATCTCTCTAGCCAATGGTTGTTTGGACACCCCCAAACAAGCCAAACTGCCCATGCTTACTACTTTTTGGCTCAATGCGTCTGCCACCATATTGGCCTTACCCGGATGGTACTGGATGGTCACATCATAATCCTTCAAAAACTTCATTCACCTCTTCTGCCTCAGATTCAAGTCCTTATGAGTAAACACATATTGCAAGCTGCGATGGTCCGTGAACACTTCACACTTGACACCATAGAGGTAGTTCCTTCAAATCTTGAGTGCAAAGACCATCGATACCAACTCCAATGTTAAACATTATAATACACAATGAAATACTCGAATGTTAAACATTATAATACACAATGAAATACTTACCTTCAACCAGCAATGATAGGATGTGAGTTGTGGTAAGAAGTTTCTTGATCTTTTGGAAGCCCTCCTCACACTTGTCGGACCACATAAATGGTAACTCCTTCTGAGTTAACCTCATCTAGTGAGTAGCGATGGATGCAAAGTCCTTGAAAAATCTATGATATTATCCTCTAAGCCATACAAAACTCCTAAACTCAATCATAGAGCTAGGCCGGACCCAACTCTTAACTGCCTCAATCTTTTGAGGATCCACCATCACCCCCTTTTCTTACACCACATGCCCAAAGAGTGCGACTGAAGTGAACCAAAATTCACACTTAGAAAACTTGGCATATTATTTTTGGTGCCTCAAAATATCCAAAATAATGCGGAGATGCTCAACATGCTCCTCCCTACTCTTGGAGTAAATCAGAATGTCATCTATAAACACAATAATGACCGAATGCAAATAAGATTTGAACATCCCATTAATCAAACTCATGAATGCTGCTGGCGCATTGGTCAACCCAAACATCATCACTAGGAACTCGTAATGCCCATATGAGTCCAAAATGTCATCTTAGGGATCTCCTCGAGCCTAATCTTTAGCTTATGGTACCCTGACCATAAGTTAATTTTTGAGAACACGGATTCACCCTGCAACTGGTCAAAGAGGTCATCTATGCGGGGTAAAGGATACTTGTTTTGGATGGTGACCTTATTCAGTTGCCTGTAGTCTATGCACATCCTCATACTACAATCTTTCTTTTTCTCAAATAAAATCAGAGCACACCACGGTGAAGCAATAGGACTAATAAAGCTTTTATCTAGGAGTTTCTGAAGATGAGTCTTAAGTTCCCTTAACTCTGTTGGAGCCATGTTATAAGAAGGAATATAAATTGGGTGAGTGCCCAGCTCCAAGTCTATACAAAAGTCAATGTCTCTATCAGGAGGCATGCTAGGCAATTTTTCTTGAAATACCTCTTAAAACTCTTAAACTACCGGGATTCACTCAATCGATGGAGACTCCACACTATCATCCTGGAGATGACCCAAGAAGGACAAACACCCTCTTCCCACTAACTTCCTTGCTCAAACAAAAGATATAACTTTCACCGGCTTAGGCCTGCATACACCTTCCCACTATAGTCTATCCTTACCCGGAATCTCCAGAGTCATGGTCTTAGTATTATAATTCAACATTGTATGATATGGAGATAGTTAGGACATACCCAAAATAACATCAAAGTATACCATGTCCAGAATAACCAAGTCTACCCAAGTTTGCAACCCCACAAACACCACAATACAAGTACGATAAACATGGGTTACAATCATACACTCTCCAACTAGGGTAGAAACATGAATAGGGGAATCAAGGATATCACAATCCAGATCCAGACCCAAGGAAAATTTCACAAAAACATAAGAGTAAGTAGAACCTGGGTCAAACAATATAGAAGCCATCCTATCATAGACCTGTGATCACTTTATTTGACGCCTCAGCCTCAGACTTTCCTGTAAAATCATAACAACGGGCCCGATCATCAATTCGAGCAAATTCCCTGGCTAGCTATGCCACACCCTTACTCGTGCTTCCATCATTTCTTCTGTCTCCTTGGCCTCCCCGAAAGTTACCTCACCCACCTTGTGGATGACCCCTAGCATAGCTACCTCTACCTGTCAGAACCACAACCTTTGACTACTACTGAGTCTGATTACCTGCGTACCTGTGAGGGCAATCCCTCTTGAAGTGACCCAGATCACCACAATGAAAGCATCCACGGTCAAGTGTAGGCTTTCTAGTAGAAGTATAAGAAGCCCCCTGGCCTCTAGGAGCTGAAAACTGCTGACTGTCTCCCGGACGACCACCTGTAAAAGCTATCAAGGCTGACTGAATAGGAAGAGCATAATACACCTACTGGTTATGAACCCTGGAGTATGAACCACTGTAGTTACCTTTATTTCGGGACTTCTTGGCTAACACCTTAGCCTGCACAACCTGCCTGACCACCTCCAATTTCTTCACATATTCCATCACCTTATTAAAACTCTTACGTGCTAAAGTCATATGCACAAATAACACCTGTAACTCAGTATTTAGGCACTTCATAAATAGACAAATCCTCTCCTCTTCTACACCCAGAAGCTGAGATGAAAAATGGGACAAGGCATGGAATTTGGCCTCATCGGCTGAGACCGATATGTTACCCTACTCAAGAGATAGAAACTCATCCTTTTTATGATCCCTCAAGGTACATGGCACATACTTTTCTAATAAAAGGGCATGAAACTCCACCCAAATCAGTCGAGGCAAAGCTGATGGATTACACTCTACATGAGACCTCCACCGCTGCTTAGCATCACTTTGAAGCTAGAAGGTGATGAACTCTACCCCATGCTGTTGCACAATGCCTAGCTTATGCAACCTCTCATAAAAATCTAGAATAAACTCATAAGCATCCTCTTTCTCAATACCATGAAGCATAGGAGGTTTCAATTTCAAAAACATAGTCAGCATCTCATGGTCATTCCCAGTCATAACCGGACCTAGAATTGGATGGAAGAAGTCATCAATACTCGACGTTGCATCTATCCTAGGAGCTATTGAAAATGTTAGCTGGGTGCCCAGAACCTGATCCGCAGTACTCTTGGGGTTGGCTCCAGCACCAACCAGTCAACTCAGAAAAGTCCACACCTATTGAAATGCCTCATTCAATATAAGGGGAAGGCCTGAACCTCTAGTCGGTGACGCCTCTACCTGTTCTGTGCCCTCCTCAATAACAACTTCAACTTCCTCCTCAATCGGATCCTAGGGTAGGGGAGGGGTCACTGCCCTTGCACCTGCAGCTGCCTGAGCTCCACCCCTGGAGGGTGTTGCCCTGCCTCGACCCCTGCCCCTGCCCCTTCCTCTCCCTCTGACTGCTAGGCCCACTGCTGGGACCGCCGCTCTCGCTCCATTATTTCTCTTGTTAACCATTTATGGACAAAAGAGTAAAAGGAGTTAGATACCGATTTATATCACTAGATGCCAATTGGAATCGAGTAATAGCATGAAGGAAGAAAGAAGTGATAGTTTTCTAAAGTCCTATATAGCGTCCCAAGCACACACGCAAGTGTACATAGTCATTCAAGTTATACAGTGCTTCTTGCGAGCCGAATATCGATCCCACAGTGACTCGATGCATAGCAAATGATCCAACTTAATTATTACTATTGAAATTAAACAAGTGTGATCTGTAACCAAGAGTTTGAGCTTTGTTTTTATAAACTAAATACTAGATATAGCAACGATATGAAAGTGGGATTGTATACAATATATGGAGAGATCCAGGGTTGAGGCATTCATTAATATTCATGCAGAACTATGGTTTATAGTCGGTGTTGGTGTTTATCATGATTGTTGATCTATGGGGTTGATATTATAACCCTTGAATGGTCATCCTCTAAGTCATCTACCTAATTAATCTCATAACTACATCATTGAGTGGGGATGTGAGTCTTTTATTCAGATGCATTCAACTATCTTCCCATTTTACTAATCAAGTGGGGCATTTAGTGTAACAACCTGATCCATCGTTATTTTAGAAATCATGATATCACCAATTTTGGGAGCAATTTAAATACGTGTTGAATTAAGTGGGGTTGATGTGACAGAAAATTTTATATTTTGAAATTCATCCAGGCTAACGTCACTCTGCTATAGCAATATTATTTCTGCTATAGAGCTATCACTGTAGCGGATGGCTGTCCGCTAAAGCAGAATGACAGGAGGTAGTAGTCTGTTATGCAATTTTTAATAAAAGACTTCTCCTCCTTAGATGGGAAAACATACGAGGGTTACTCCAAAAATCCTCCTAGGATTCTCCAAGGCTTGGGAGCCATTGGGAGGAGGAATTCCGGCTAAAAGGACGCGAAAACTCAAGTTTCAGGCTTGTCATTCAGAAGAGAGCGCCTTCATGGAGCTAGAAAATGCATCGGGCAGCTGCTTGGCATCCAGGTAGGCTAGCTTTTCTTTCATTGAGTAGATTGACCTGCTTTTATTTCGTATTATTGTGTAGAAAAAAAGGGTAACCCATGCTTAGGCCTTCGGGCACAGAGTCTGGAGGATTGTTGTGGTTGGATTGGTTTGAACTAGAAAATTTTGAGTTGGGTTCACGTAATTTCATATCCTAGTTGTTTAGGATTACTATGTATGGTATGATGATAGAATTCAGGGACTAGAATATCGAGAGGGTTCAAAAAACCAGAACTGCTTAGGTAATTAAATGACTAAGTAAAAAAGGAATCTTTGACAAGGAGTTGGTATTAACAAGTAGAATAACATAATGGTCGAATTACCAAGGTTAGAGGGTGTCTTCCCCATGTTGTATCTATCTTAGGAGAAGTCTGGGATTGATGTAGATACTTTTTATGAGTCAAAGGGGTGAATGGGGCCTTAGTCTTCGAACGAGACTTAAGATTGAGTCTATGTACCTGGAGTTGGGGGTAGGTGATGGTTGTTGTTTTCCCAATATGTTTTATGTGTTCATGTACTAATGATTTGTATTGTATGAGTTGCATTCTTAGGGAAGAATGTCTAATTGTCTAGTTATCAGTCTGGTGAAATAAACTATGTGTTGTTGCTTGTTGGTTGACAAGTGTGTTTGGTTCATTCTTTTTTGGATGTTGGATTTTTGTGTGACATTTGGTTAGCTCAGGTACCATGCCTCGTACGGGATACTTATTGGTTGGCTCGAGTACCATGCCTTGTACGGGATACATAATGATTGGCTTGGGTACCACACCTGGTACGAGATACATAATGGTTGGCTCAAGTACCACGCCTGGTATGGGATTCAAAATGGTTGGCTCCGGTACCACGCTTGATATGGGTTTGATTTGTTGCATTGATTATATTATGACAATGGTTCCATGAGTGAACAAGGTTGTACTCTTAAATTATAATTATTGCATATGGTCCATGAGAGGTCGAATAATGGTATTTAAATGTGAGTTTGGTCTGGCTGTGGACAGGGGTTGTATGTTTAACACTGAGGTAGTGTTAGGGAGATCCTTGGTGGGTCTAGACTAGGTGAAAAAGATATATGTTATTGTCCTTGAGTGTTGTCAATGGTCGTTAATTGATTTCATATGGTTAATAAACTAAGGAGGAGACTTATAGGCTAGTCATAGTATTGGTCATTGTCATTATTAAAATGAGTGTTAAACCTAATCCATGTGATGAGAGTTAGAAGGTAGACGGAAGGGGGATCCTGAGTATATTGCTGGATGTTAGTTTCATGTTGGGAACTACCCTAGGTATCCTTGAAAGGTCCGTACACTTATTAGTAGTAACACGACTGTAGTTGGTTTTGTTGGGTTATTTCTGGGTGTTTAGTCATGGGAGTTGACTTAAGTCATGTAATAGTAGCCCGAGTATGGACTTAGTGGTTGGGCTAAGGGTTAAGGTGACTGAGGAATTCTAAGGGGTTAGTGTTACTAGGGAAGTCCTAGGAGTCAGGGTGCAGAGTCTCCGAGTGAGGGAGTTGGCAGCAGAAGGGATATGAAGGGTTGAGGTATAAATAGATGGTCAATTTGAGATCTGGTTGGTAAAGGTAGATGTTGGAGGACGGGACTATTCTAGTTAATTACATGATTTCCCTTGATTTTCTTATATGATGGTACGAGCGGATTCAGGTTGACCAACGATGCCTACCAGTATGTGTGTTTGTACTGATTTTACTCTTGCTATACCTTTTTTGGGTATAGTCTTGTTGCAGAGTTGGTGATGTTTCATAGGTACAGGATGACAATGATCTTTAGTAGCTTCTACTCCTGTTTCCATGGTGAGAGTTGTGTCCTTTTACATTTCTGTTTTACTCTTGTAGTAGCTCTTGTACTATCTTAGACTAGATCTTAGGGAGGGTTGTTTTTCCAATTTTAAAAAGGGCTTACTATATTTCTTTGTAAAAGATGTTTTCAAAAACAAGGTTGTAAATGGTTTCACATATTAAAATGAGGTTATTTATTGTTATACTTTGTTTTCCGCAAGTACCTGTTAGATCGGGTGGTAAGGGTTCATCTATCTAGGTAGTTAGAGTAGGCGCCTGCACGGCTCGATAGTTGGTTCATGACAGATGGTATCAGAGCCTAGGTTACCAGTCTCCCAGTACAAAAGCAAAATGTTGAATAGAGTACCACGGATTAGTGTGTTGACGTCCACATCTAATATTTTGAAAGCTATGAAGCATTCTAGGAAACATCTCTCTTTTTTCATTCCTTTTTGTGTTGTTCATTTACTTACTTGAATGAGTTGAATCCAATCGGTATCTCTCGATTCCAATTGGTATCTCAACAAGAAAAAGGATGTCATTTGACTTCGACTGTTGTGAAACCAGCAAGAGAAGTTAGAATCGGGGAGGTTCCAATTGGTATTTGGTCTGAGAGGTTGTGGTAGGACATGGATGATTGACTAACAGTCATCCATGGGATGAATAGAGAGTAGTATATATGGTTTTACTTTGTTGTGGTGTGAAGCTTGAAAACTTGTGTATGAAAATGTTTGTGTGACTAAATCATTGGCGTAGAACTAAATTTCGAACTGTGAATATGGGAGTCTGAATGTAGTTATAATTTGAATGTGGTATGCTCTAGTTGGTGATAAATTGTTGTGTGTGGATTTGAATTTCATATTGTTTTGAAGGTGGGACTCATCATTGGTTAAATGGTGAGGGGAAAAGCATACGATAATAGGGAAGCTTTGGTTTCAGGACAGTCGAGACTTGGTTGGGAACCATGGGAACAATGGAGTAATTTTGCATGGTAGCGGGAAGGAGTTGTTATGGACAACTTTATTGTGTATTTCAGGTTGATTTGATGACATATTGGTGCTACATTTCAACATGTGCATTGCTAAGAATGGTCTGGGGGCGTTGTTCAGGACCATGGCGAGATTTATGGGGTTAAACCATGATAACTAGAAAGGGGGATGAGTGTACCTTGCGGAAATTTCAACTCTCTAGACTGGTAACTTTGTGACCACCATAGTGGAACTATATCGCTATGGTGATCCCGCTATAGGGGTATTTTCTCTGCTATGGTGGTACTACTATAGAAGAGTTACAACTGCTATAGTAGAAAGGGACAGGACAGAATGCCCACCCTTGTTTCCCCTATTTTTCATTTCATTCCGGGGGCTCTTAAAAGCCATAATTAAGCTACGAGTTGCTATGTAAAATGAGGAAATCATCTATAGAACTAATATATTATGCATATAAGGGAAATTTTCAGAAAGCCAGCATCTACATGCTAAAAAATGAGGGAAAAGGGAAAGGGAAACATTGTCTAGTATGTGCCCAAAAGAGGGGCAAAACCCAAAAAGCAGTAAATAGTCTAATAAGGGGGAAGGGGAGATCCTATGCCTCATCATCGCTCGGGAAAGATAACTCTTGCATGTACTCAAGTTCAAGTTTGGGAAGCTCCTGACCTAGGGTGACACATGTGAACATGACCTTGATGGTCTTCCATATCTGGGCTAACATGCGATCCCGGGAGTGCCTCTTTTTTTTATCTTCCTCTAACTCCCTGTGGAGTGCTGCAAATTCTTGAGAAGAAGGGGGAAGGGTTGTACCTCCAGTGGTAGTGTCCTCCATGAACCTCCTGACAGAAGCAAGGTTCTCCTCTAGTTGGGGGCTAGTGATCGGGGGCTAAGGCTGGGAAGGGGTATGAGTGTCATCGTCAGTATCCTCGGCTGGCTGGCTTCTTCCTGATTCATCTACCTTCCTCTTCTTCTTATAAGAAACCACTTTCACCCAGAGAGGGTCGAAGGCATCATCCATCTCTACCACCCTATCAATGTCATCCTCTGGCACATGGAACCGTCTACACAACTCGGACACCAAACCCGGAAGATAGGGGCCCTTTCTATGACCCCGGTAAAAGTCCTTCCACTCTGAGATGATTTGGTCCCCCACATTCATAATGATTCCCTATGGGGCACAAAAAATCACCAGGGTCTGAGCATAAGTCACATCGGTAGTGTTATCCGATGAGTGAATCCTTCGTACCACCAAGTTTAGCCACATCCTAGCATCGGCTGAAAACTAAGTGTTGGTGATGCTTTCAGCACTGGGCTAGTAAACCTGACCCCAGAACTCCTCATCCACCAAAGTATCTCTCATCCAAGCTATATCCCATAATCGGGCCTTGACCTCATAAGCAGCATTTGAAACATGAGGCACTCCTAGCACCTCATTGATGGTCTGAGAGTCCACAGGGTCATCTACCCCTCCGATTAGGATAATGGCGTTAGGCTCAACCCAAAAAATGGTGGGAAGTATGGCATAGAACTCTCGCACCCAACCTGTTCGTATGGGAGGGGGATCCACCATCAGTGATTCCTAGTTAAACTCTCGGAGTCTATGATGGAAGGCGACTGCTTTTCCATCCACCCCTGTCATTTTGTAGCCTCTCTTAAAGCAAAAGCCTAAACTCCGGTAGTCCCGGTACCTTTGTTGGCTAGCATCATCAGGAAACCTCAAATAGGGATACTCTTGCACTAGTTCGTTAGCCATTGGATGTGATAACATGTAATGCAGCAAGAAGGCAGGATTAGAACTTGATAAAGCATAAGGGAATGCGTTTTAAAAAAGGGGAAAAGTTTTTCTAAGTGATAGCCTGAGGAGCTACTATTTTGTGGTCTTCCACTTTAGCGGATGATCGTCTGCCATAACGGAACTGCTATATCATGAATTTCTCTATTATAGAAGGACCGCTATAGCAGAACCCAACCACTTAGCAATATTCATCGTCCCTGAAACACCAAGGGGTGCAATAATGGCGCCCCTTGACCCAACTCCATTTTTAACATTCCAAGATCAGATCTATATGTCCAAAGTGTCCTATCACTGTTTTATGTGACAATTTCGGTATTATAACCCCTAAATTTCATCTAAATCACAAGTTTTATCAAAGAACAACCCTTCATCTCTCCCACCATTCTTGGCCCTTTTTTGGCCAAAAGTTTAATAATCCTTACGCCCAGAACATTGTGGAAGCATTGTGAATGCAAGGGAACCTTCATTCTTCAAAAATTCGACAAAAATCCAACCTATTTTCTAGTTCAAAAAGCAACTACAATGTCTACCCAAAGTCATTATTTTCTACCACAATCCTACCTAAATTCATGCATAAAAGTAAAGAAGTACGTAGAAATGATTATTACCTTGTAATTCTGACATGGGGAGAGGGGTGATCGGGAGAGAAGGGGGAGTTTTTGGAGGAAAATAGAGGAGAATGGGGTGAAAACCATGAAAACCCATTTTCTCCCCTATTTCAACTGATGTGAACTGCTATAGCAGTTGACATTCCACTAAAGTGGCACCGCTAGGGCAGAATAATGTCTTCTATTGAATACGACAGTCTTATTAGGGCAAGGAAAGGTTTCCCCTAATCCTTTTAAATTCTTTTCACCAATATTCCACGAGGCCCCCAATTTCTTAGGTGCTCGAAAAGGGTCACATGAAATTTTCTTTGGGTGACCCAATAATTCCTCATCATAGCGGTATCATATTATTTTTCTACTTGGGTCGAGTGTGATTAAATAAGGGAAAGGTCTAATATTTCACATAGGTTCGTAAATACGTGGTCACACGGGATGGTGAGAGTCCCGGACTAGCTTTGTTTTTCCTCTTTCCTATGGGATCATTTGGGGATGAAAAATGGGTAACTAAGTATCTATTGTAATGACCTGATCTATCATTATTTTAGAAATCACGATATCACCAATTTATAGAGCGATTTAAATACGTGTTGAATTAAGTGGGGTTGACATGACAAAAAATTTTAGATTTTGAATTTTATCCGGGCTGATGTCACTCCGCTATAGTGGTATTTATTCTGCTATAGTGCTTCTGCTGTAGCGGATGGTTGTCCACTATAGCAGAATGACAGGAGGCAGTAGCCTATTACACAATTTTTAATAAGAGACTTCTTCTCCTCAGTTGGAAAAATATAAGAGGGTTACTCCAAAAACCCTCCTAGGATACTCCAAGTCTTGGGAGACATGGGAAGGAGAGATTTTGACTAAAAGGATTCAAAAAATCGGGTTTCAGGCTTGTTATCCAGCAGTGAGCGCCTTCATGGAGCCAGAAAATGCATCGGACAGCTTCTTGGCATCCAGGTTGGCTAGGTTTTCTTTATTGAGTAGATTGACCTTCTTTCATTTCGTAATCATTATGTAGACGAAAAGGGGAACCCATGCTTAGGCCTTCGGGCACGGAGTCTTGAAGATTATTGTGGTTGAATTGGTTTGAACTAAAAAATGTTGAGTTAGGTTAACGTACTGTCATATCCCTAGTTGTTTAGGATTACTATGTGTTATATGATGGTAGAATTCAGGGACAAGAATGTCAGGAGGGTTCGAAAAACTTGAACTACTTAGGTAATTAAATGACTAAGTAAAAAAGGAATCTTTGACAAGGAGTTGGTATAAAATAGTAGAATAACAAAATGGTCAAATTACCAAGGTTAGGGGGTGTCTTCCCCCTGTTGTATCTATCTTATAATAAGTCCGGGAATTATGTAGATACTTTATATGAGTCAAAGGAGTGGGACTTAAGATTGAGTCTATGTACTCGGAGTTGGGGGTAGGTGATTGTTGTTATTTTCCCAATATGAATTATGTGTTCATGTAATAATGATTGGTATTGTATGAGTTACATGCTTAGGGAATGATTATGAATGTCTAATTGTCTGGTGAAATGATCAATGTGTTGTTGCTTGTTGGTTTACAAGTATGTTTGGTTCATTCTTTGTTGGCTGTTGGATTTCTGTGTGACATTCGGTTGGCTCGGGTAACATGCCTCATATGAGATTCTTATTGGTTGTCTCAGGTACCACGCCTAGTACGGGAGATATAATGGTTGGATCGGGTACCACACCTGGTATGGGATACATAATGGTTGTCTCAGGTACCACTCCTGGTTCAGAATTCTAAATGTTGGCTCGAGTATCATGCCTAGTATGAGTTTGATTTGTTTCATTGCTTGTATTCTTATGATGGTTCCATCAGTGGACCATATTGTATTCTTAAATTGTGATTAATTCATATGGTCCATGAGAGGCCGGATAAAGGTATGTAAATGTGAGTTTGGTCTTGGTGTGGACCAGAGTTGCATGTTTAACACCTACGTAGTGTTAGAGGGATCCTTGATGGGTCCATACTAGGTGGAAAGGATATATGTCATTGTCCGTGAGTGTTGTCAATGGTCCTTTATTGATTTCATGTGGTTAATAAACTAAGGAGGAGACTTATAGCCTAGTCATAGTATTGGTCATTGTCATTATTAAAATGAGTATTAAACCTGATCCATGTGATGGGAGTTAGAAGGTAGACCGGGCGGGGTTCTGGAGTATATTTCTGGATGTTAGTATCATGTTGGGAACTACCCTAGGTATCCTTTAGAGGTCTGTACACTTATAAGTAGTAACACACATGTAGTTGGCCTGGTTGGGCCATTTGCTGGGTTATTTCTGGGTTTTTAGTCATGGGAGTTGACTTGAGTCATGGAATAGTAGTCCTGGTCTAGACTTAGTGGTTGGACTAAGGGTTAAGGTGACTTGGGAAGTCTAAGGGGTTAGTGTGACTCGGGAAGTCCTAGGAGTCAGGTTGCAGAGTTTTCGAGTGAGGGAGTTGGCAGCGGAAGGGATAGGAAGGGTTGAGGTATGAGGTATAAGTAGATGGTTGGTTTGAGATTGGGTTGGTAAAGGTGGATGTTGGAGGACGAGACTATTGTAGTTAATTACATGCTTTTCTTTGATTTTCTTATATGATGGTATAAGCAGATTCGGGTCGACTGAGGATGCCTACCAGTGCGTGTGTTTCTACTGATTCTACTCTTGCTATAATTTTTTGGATATAGTCTGGTTGCGGGGTTGGTGATGTTTCATAGGTACAGGATGACAGTGATCTTCAACAGCTTCTACTCCTGTTTTCATGGTGGGAGCTGTGTCCTTTTACATTTCTGTTTTACTCTTGTAGTAACTCTTGTACCGGCATAGACTAGATCCTAGGGATGGTTATTTTCCCAATTTTAAAAAGGGTTTACTGTATTTCTTTGTAAAAGATGTTTTCTGAAACAAGGTTGTAAATGGTTTCACGTATTGAAATGAGGTTATTTATTGTTATACTTTGTTTTCCGCAAGTACCTATTGGATCGGGTGGTAAGGGTTCGTCTATCTAGGTGATTAGAGAAGGTGCCCGCATGGCCCGGTAGTTGGGTTATGAAAGTTAGGTATGTCGCTATCCTAACCGCAAATAATTCTTTACAATTGCTAACTAACAACAAAAGATATGATCCACACTCCCTACGTTTGTCACTTCGTTTTGAGACATAGATGTATCCTAAAGTTCATGACACTTTAGAATAGTTAAAACAAGAACGTAAGAACAATCACATGACATGATAAACAATTAACCAACTATATAACCATAATCAAGTAGCCATGTTGTAGCCTCAACCCTAGAAAGAGTGTATTTCGCCACTCATAATATAATTCGTGATTACAAAATTGATGTAGTTCATACAAGAATTAAGTAAAGAAAAAGTAGAGAATAAGAACCCTAAGGTAGCCTCCTCCTTGTGTTTTTGCAATCCAAAACCGTCTAGAAGTGTTTTCAATTGAAGCTAAGTGTCCTATTTATAGTGTAGAATAAGTTTCAACCATCAAGACCAAGGTCCGTGACACCCTATCCATCCCGGAGGCCAGCCTCCATGTCACGCCCTCTATCTCAGAAGCTCACTGGCGTGACACGCCTTTATCTTGGAAGCTCACTGGAAATTGCAATCCACCTCCCTTTGTGTTCCTTGGTTAGTAGTTGTCTTTCAACACCTCTTTAAGCTTTTCATAGGCTTTATTTATCTCCCATAGATCCTCCAATGATCTCCTACATCAATTCATAACACACATTAGTCCATACAACACAATAGAGCTCATCAAAGTACACTAGAAGACACATCGCTCAAGCTGGCAACACTAGTTTCCTCGTCTAAATTCTATTTGATCACTTTGACTCATGACTTATTCCTAATGAACCTTGAACACTATAAACAAGTACGTTAGATAATGATACTATATACCTCAATAGCACATCAAGTTATCCTTAAAACTAAGCTAAACGTCAATAGATAATGATACTAAGGTGTATAAATACGCCTAAGATCATCCTATAGCCTCTCGAAGAAAAGTATACACGTCTCTGTACCTTTCCCTAAGACTCTACTAAACCCATTTTGGTATGACGACATCAACAAGCGTAGGGGCTCTGATACCATCTTTGTAATGACCCAAACCATCATGAGTGGCACCCACCCAAAACCCCCGAATGAGCAAACTAATATTGACGTAACATTTAGCAATTTTAACAGCCCAAAACAAGTTTGCATTAAAATAAACTAACATTAACCATCAAAATATTAGTAAAACAAGATCCTGTGGATATCCCCTTTAAACTGAAAGTCACCGTACCAAAATATCTACCAAAAGTCTAGAACGGGGATGCAACCCCAATAAAATAATAGTTTAAGCCCAAAATAAATAGGCTACAACTAAATGGGATAAAGACAAGGTAGCCCCAATGAAGAAGCTCACCATTGCAATATGGAATCGCCGGGACTAGATCTGAGGTCGCGTAGGAGCCGTCGGAAGATATCCTCTACTCATAGAAAGAAAAACAAGTGCAGAATCAGTACACAACCACCGTGTGCTAGTAGGATCATCGGTCAGCTCTAAAAAATAATATAAATACAATAAACCAAAACCAAATAAAGTAGCACAAACATGTAGAAATAACTAGTAACATAATTCCAGACTCTCAGCCTACCCTCTAACTCATCAACCACATGAAACAGGTTCACAATCACTTAACAATGTAAAATAATCAAGACATTTACCCTTATTACATTTACGGACAAACTACGGATCCTTAGACCAACACCTAGTGTTAAAATGCAATGCCCGGTCTGCCCCAGAACTAACCCCAGATTCAAGTGTAGCAACCCAGCCTCTCAAGGACCAATATAATCAAACACAGATTTATTACTCAACCCGGTCTATTCATGGAACCATTCAACAAACACAATCAATAATGCAATTTAAACCCGTACCCGGAGTGGTACTTGAGCCAACCGATATAGAATATGTACAAGGCATGGTACCCGAGCCAACCAATATAGAACCTATACCAAGCGTGGTACCAGAGCCAACTGTTAGTATCTCATGCCAGGCATCATACCTGAGCCAACCGAATATCATACAAAACCAACAGTCAACATTTCGATAAACAAAAAACACCCTTGTAAACCAACAAGCAATATCAAATTCATTTCACATACTTAACACCCCAAATGCTTGGACATTCATAATTCCACTCCTAAGCAGAAAAGCACATACAATACTAGGTTATAGTTACATGTACATACATTGCATTTGGAAAGACATTAACCATCACCTACCTCTAATTGCTTTTGGAAACTTTACTGGACCAGAGCCTTCCCATTTTCCATAGCTTTTGCTTTCCCTTGGTCTAAACACAATTACAAACAACTACAATCAATCCAATAGCCTAAAATTATCATGATTATGTAAAATCCCTAATCCCTAGTCCAAACTATAATCATTCCACCCATTCCCAGGATTTCCCACCACTAATTCATCCTAAACTACCATTTTTACGGTTATATTTAGAGAACAATGGTGTTTCTAACATGCAATAGTGATAATAACCATAACCCACGGATTGTACAACCTAGAATCCCTTTTTTTCCTCGAATTCTACCATCCTTAGGTCAATCCAACCCTTCCCCCAAGCATGAGATTGTAGTTTCTAAGGTTCGAGAATCAAAATAACAAAGAGGGGAGCAAAAACCTTACCTTTCTGATGGAGTTTGGTGGAAAATCACTGAAATTCGCCTCCCTTCATCTTTGCCTTTTCCCAAAATGTTCTTGAAAGTTTTTGAACATTTTTAGAGAAGTTTCAGCATTAGTCCTGACTCAGTATGCTGGTCCGTACACCTCTATAGAAGTGTCGTTGTAGCGGAACCGACTGCTATAGCAGTGTTGACCGGTGTTGACTTCTGCTATAGTGAGAATTTCTCTGCTATAGCAGAAACTACTGTAACACAGTATCAACTGCTATAGTGGTTGACATGGGACAAAAACTCATAAAATCCCACAAAACTTCCCATTTTACAACACACCTTAAATCCTGACATCTTAGAACAATCCCTTTACGTCACCCTTAATACCAGGAGTTCTACTTATCCGAATTCATTTTCAAAAAGTCCCCTGGACACTTTAACGTCTTAGCTAATGGAAAAACTATCTCAATACAAGATACATTACCCAATCCTCACCTAGATTTCCCTAGTTCATACCTTGCTCATAAACTTTCTGAGACTAGCCTAGCCCAAATTTCCAACTCTCAAACCCGAAAGTTTTCTAACCCAAAGCTTGGCACGAAAGGTTTACCCATAACAACGGACCCGCTTGTTACAGACAATGGCACTGTTTTTTACAATGCTCAAATGAAACTCTCCATTATAGAGGTGACGGTGATTGTTAAGCAACACAAAATCTATATATTACCCGATGAGGTCGGGGTCAATCCAACAGGGAATGGTAGCTTAGCCAATGGGATTGTAGAAAGGACTTCACAACGAGAGTATATTATCCAAACAATGAATAATGTAAAAGAGGGGAATTAGGAATATGTCAAAGTTCAATTCCAAATCAAACAATAAAGTAAATGCGAGGTGAAAATAAGAGAAAGGACGACTAGGGATGTGCTTCCGATGGGACTCGAACACGAGTCTAGGTACTTGCTCAAATGCGTAAATTCTTAATAAACAACATAGGTAGCATTGGGTTTAGGCATGAATGTTAATCTTTCGATCTCATAATTATTTATCCAACGGTCTTTGTTCAAGCACCATTAATTAGGCATAAACAAACTAATATAGGCTTGGGGAGGTCACACTATCTCTAGCTTAGAATCTTAAATAGTTGGTTAAGGTGAATTAAGTTATTTATAGCCTTAATCTAAGTGGAATCCCAAGTACCCACTAGCAATTTCACATAATAAATTATGAACCCCTTTCTCAAGCAAGAACATAATCAAGTAAATTAAATCAATGTTTGCAACCACCAAGTTTAGAGTTAAAATATGGTGAAATCACTAGATCCATATCATATTAGCAATTATAAACACAAATAAGCAAGACCCATACCCTTTTATAAAGTTTCCATCATCAACACAGGGGGGGGGTCCTAACATATTTTCTTGTAATAATTTTCTCTTAGCGGAATTAATCTGATTATTTCTGTTATATTTTCCAGAATATATGCTAGATATTTTGTATCTTGGGTTCTTTGATACATTTCGATATTTTCTTTTATCAGGTTTCCTAGCAGGGTTATGTCTACTTTAGTTTCGTACCAGTATCGTAAGTATTCATAATTTATCATTAATCTGAATCTGTTATTTCTAGATCTGAGTATATTTCCCAATCGTCATCTATATTTAATCTTTCTAGATCTATCCCGTACCATTGTGATTTTTTATTAAATATCTTTTCCCATATAATTCTTTTTAAATCTTCTATCCTTATGTCTTTTAGTGCATATAAAACTAATGTTTTATAATTATTTCTTATTTTATTATGCGAATAGGTGGTCATGGTAATACCATTCATATTCATTTTTATGCTTTGCTTTTTATTAATTAATTTTCTCATACCATAGCATTCCAATAACATTATATTCGATTATTACAGACTAGATTATTTTAAACCATATTCTCTTGTCACTGTTAACAACGTACTTTCAAAGGTACTTTCCCCTCCTAAATAGTGCCACTCTATCTACTCCCCTCACGGCTTCCTCGCCTTGGTTTCGACCTCTGGACATTATTTTCGGATTGTTTCCCCTTTTTCCTCATGTTAACAAACTTGACAATATGATTCAAATAATTCTAGTAGATAATAACGAATATAAACTTATTTAATCATGCTATGATACTTAGGAATTAACAAATTTAGCTATGCATAATTGTAAATGGGTATACCTTACTAGTATGTTCTTGCTCCATATTGCTAGAAAATTTTTATCTTATTGAGAGAATTTTTTTTTTTTTTGTTTACAAAGAAGGTTTGCTTTCCGTGTAGAAAGTCTTGCCTTCATTTTCCATAATGGCTAGCTATTTATAAGAGGATTTCTATACACGTCCTTTTCCTCTTCCACTTCTCCTAACTCTATTTTACACATGTTTTTATACTATTCCTACTTTACAACTCTACAAGTTTCCAAAAATAATTACTATTCCTACTTTACAACTCTACAAAATTCCAAACTACTTACTATTCCTACTTTACAACTCTACAAAATTCCAAACTACTTACTATTCCTACTTTACAACTCTACAAAATTCCAAACTACTTTTTCTTTACATAATTTACAGATGTTCAAAATTGCTTTACATATCTGTCGGTTTTATTTTTTCGGAATCTGCATGCTATCTTCTTTATTCCAGCTGTACGTCTGGGATTATATTATCTTCGCCTTGGCATCTGGAGCATTGATGATCTGGATATTTGAGACTAATTGTTTTGCAGTATCTAGTCATCATTTCTGCTGATATAAAATCTTTTCTAATAGCTCTCGTTATAGGTTGTTGTTCCGGCTTTAACAGGCTTAGTGCCCATTGCCTTATCTTTTCCATATCTGCTATCTTTTCTTCTCTGCAGTTGGAGTAGATCATAGTTTGTTCACGTGCATAGTAACTCCAAACTGGATTTTTGTTTAGATAATTTGACGTTAATTCATTTAAAATTGTAGCTAGTCCAATAACTCTCTTTCCTGCATAAAACTCCGGTATTGATACCTTTGGTATCTCTTCTTGTTCTTCTATCTTTTCTGGGATAATCATCTCCCTAGTTAGTCCTATCTTTATAACTTGGATGACTGGTTTAATCTCGTCATATAGTATCTCGGCTGGTGCTGAGTAAGCTTTTATATAAAACAATGTTCCTTTAGTTATTCTTTTGTATTGCATAAAAGATTTATATAATTCTGGTAATGTAGCTATTTCTTCTCCCGTTTGTGTATATACTGTATTTAATAATCCATAATTGGAGCAGGTTGCTACTAGATTTGCATTTGTCTTTGGCAGGGCAATTAGCTTATTATATCCTTGTAAGCTCTGGGTAATATAATCTTCTGTTGGATTGGTAGTAGTTTTGGATCTCGGGTTTTTATTTAGAAAGGTTTGTAGTTTGTGAATATTTTCTATGTATGCTCTGGTTATGTGGTTGTATGTCTTTTTATCTTGGTTCAGGCTGTCTCTATATGTGTTTACTTGTGGTGGTGTAAATGGGGTTTTTTGGGATTTTGGTATATATGGTGTTTCAAATAGTTTATTCAAGTTTGTATTGACATATCTTTTTTCTTCTTTTGTAGATGATGTGCTACCTGAGGTGCTACCTGCAGCTGCACGAAGTAAATAATTGTTATGGGTTTTTCGGTGTTTCCCATCGTCACCTTGTATCTCTGGAAGTTTTGTGTCTTCCGATTGACATGGCTCCGCATTTTTACAGCCATGCTGCTGACTAGCTTTAATTAGTTGTATCTCTTTATTTATGTTATCGACTTCTCTACAAAGAGTAGTCATAACATTGAGTAAATCTTCCATAGTAGTTTTCTCAGTTTGAATAGCTTTGTCTTGATATGTAATCTGCAATTGTATTTTTGTCAGTACATATCACCTCGATTGTAAATGTGAAGTTTAATATATTTAATACGAGTCTCCGTATTTCTTTGGTTGTAACTGAGTCTTGTACTTTCCTCGTTAGCCACCATTTCACCTGCGTATTATCTGTTCTAATAATAAACTTATCATATACAATATATGGTTCAAAAGCTAATAAACATTTTTATATTGAGTATAATTCTTTTCTATTTATTTCCCATTTTATTTCGAGATTTGTAAATGTAGCTGAATAATACCTGCAATGATGTTCTATTTTTCCTTTGTCATACCTGTATTTTAGTACTCCTCCATAGCTTATTTCACTAGCATCGGATTCTTACTATATAGGTGAATTTTCTATTTTCGTCTGGGAAGCATAATTTTGGTAAATTCTCACATAGTGATTTTATTTTTCTTATTTGTTCTTGGTCTTTGTCATTAAAATGATATTCTAAATCTTTCTTTAATTTGTTATGTAATGGTTTTAGACTTTCTGCCAATTTTGGTATATATTCTCTTACTTGATTTACTAAGCCTAAAAACGACTGTAATTTCTTTTTTGTATCTATCAGTTCATCAGAATTTATTACTTTTTCCTCTTTTTTGTAATCAATAACCATCCTACTTTTTCCTCTTTTTTGTTCGCTATGTTTATTTACTATAAATGTTGGGCTTGTATGTTTGCTATTACTTTCTTGTATATATTTATTTTCTAATAATTCTTCTATGTGCATTTTGAATTCTTTTAGATCATCAAAATTGTATTTGAGAGGTTTTTGGGTAATTATACTATTTTCATCAATTAATTCTATTTTTACTTTGGTTTTATGTTTTTCCCATCCTTTTAAGGGATTTTCACTATATAATGGTTCTAATCGATCTTGAATGATTTTTAGTTTATCTATAGCAAATATAATTAGTTCTATTTTGTGCTCATTTGTTTTTATATTTTCTAGTTTCTGGGTGATTTTCTCACTTCCTTTTATCCATGGGGTAGGTTTTCTATTTTTATTATATACTCTTTTAGCTCCTACTTTGTGTTTACATGGTGTAGTAAACCACCAGTGCGTTCTTGTTATTATATGTGGATATAGTTTTTCTAGAAACGGCATTCCTAAAAGTATATCTTTGTTTGTGAATTCATAGCTATATATTTCTTCTATGGTTAATATCTTATCCCATATTTGTAATTTTATGTTTCTTGCTTTATGATTTATCATGCTCCCTTCATTATTAAATTTTGTTACTACTATTGGTGTAGTTAATTTTTCCCATTTTTCATCTGGTAGACAATTATGTTTACACATATTAGCTTCTGCTCCTGTATCTATCATCGGGGTATAGTATCTATTGTAGTAATTTTCTACTATTATTTTGGCAAGTATATAAATTTTCATTTCTATTTCATATTGTTCATTTTATTATGACTTTTTTATTTTTATGTGTAACAGTTAACTGGGTGTTTTCTAAATTATACGGTTTCATGCCTTCTAACCATTTTATTCCTACTATGATATTTTTATCTCCATGATATATTTTAAAATTTATTACCATTGGTATCCCGCCAATGATTAATTCTTTTTCTACTGTTTCTTTTAATGTTGTAAATTCTTTTGGTAATTCTAGCTGTTCTGTAGAATTTATTTCTTCTTCTGTTACCAATTCTCTTGTTATATAATTTTCTTCCTGACCTGTATTTATTGTTATAATAAATTTTCTTTGTTCTAATATTCCAGTTATATAATAGTGATATAGCTCTATTTCTTTTATTTTTACTGAATTTCCTGATGATTGAGGTATTTCACCATGACTTTTTCTCTTAGATGTACTTATCCTGTCGCTTACTATTTCTAGATCTTCTTCTATGTCCATTTCCTTATAGCTATAATCATTATTATCTATTACTGTGACAATCTGTTCAAATTGATTCTCTATTTTTACCCTATTAATTTTGTTTTTTGCTGTTATTTTATGTTTTGTTGTTAAGACATATAAATTTTTACATCTTGCTGTGAATACTTCACTGCCTGGGGCTAGTTCTATTCCTGTCATTTTCCAATATAGTACTAATGATTTATCTATATTCCTGTCATTTATTGCTACTGAATAATTGGCACTTATTATGAATTTAAATTTTTGATATATTAAATTTCCTTTTACTGCACTTATTATACTTTTTCCTATAGGTTCAATTATTCTGTCATCTGCTAAATATATCTCTATAGGTGTATCTATACCTTCTCTAAAACATGCTTTTATTAATATTTCTGTTCCTCCTAGATGTACATATTTTATTGGTTCTTTAGCCTGTATTGCTTGTATTTCTTTATTTATTATTCTCTTATTTATTATAGGTATTTTTGCTTTTCTTTTAGTATATTTACAATCTATTATATGTTCTTTCTGACTTACCACATAATATTCTTCTTTCTGTCATTTAAATATATTTTTTAGCATTGGTATTTTGAATATTTTTTCTACACTTAAATCTAATTCTTTTCCTTTTATCTGTTCAAATATATTTCTATCAAATATAACGTTCTGTTCTGCGGATTCTTCATTTATATGTTCTTCTTTATCTATTATCTGTATGTCTTTTTCAGACTTTATCGTCTAATTCTTCTTTTTCTAATTCTTCATTTAATTCATTTTCAGATAATTCATATATGCTATCGTCACTGTCTAGTTCATAATCTAAATATTCTAATTGCATATATTCTTCATTATTTATTATTATTTCTGCTATTTGCTTTTTCTTAGGATTTTTAGGTAGTTTACAATTTCTAGCTAAATGTCCTAGTTTCCCACAATTATAGCATGTACATTCATTTATTTTCTTTTTTGGTTTAAATGGTCTTTTATTGTTAAATTTTTTTCCATAATATCTTCGTCTAGGCCTTTTGTATTTATATTGGGATTTATATCTTATGAATTTTCCTCGTTTTCTATTCTTTTTACGGTAATTATCTTTACATCCAAATTGGGGTGCTACTTTATCCTTACAGCATGATAGATTTTTTATTATGGATTTTTCCATTTTCATTTCTTCCCTATATTTCTCACATATATCTGAATACCATTTTTGTAAAAATCTTATTCTTGCTCCTAGAGTATCTTGTAAGCCTGCTTCATTCCAATCTTTTATTATTTTTGAACTAAATGGTTTTGGTAATTTTGTAAAATATAATCTCCTCACCTCTTTTGCTTCTTCTGGCGTATATGTTCCTTTATAATAATATTCTCTAAATACACATGTATATTCATCTATGTAACACATATTACATATTGCTAATTTTAACATTAAATTTATGTTTAATTATTTATCTTTATTTTGTTCTTCTGTTTCTGTGGTTGTGCTACTAAATTCATTTCGTATTGCCATTTCATATTTATTTAGAATGTCCATAGCTGTGGTTGCTGTTTTACCGTCTATAGTTTTACTACTTCTTAATGCGTTTATGCTTTCTTCTGATAAGTTGTGTAACCATAATTTTACTGTTCCTAAGAATGTTCGTTCTATGTATCCTGGTACTTCTGTTAGACTTATTTTATTGTCTATTAGCTGTTTTGCTATATATCCTATCCATAGTTGAATTTCTTTATTTATGTCCGTTACACAATCTAAATCTAAGAAATTATTATTCTGGTTAGTCGGTTTTGGAGTCCATTTTTTATTTAATCTTTTATCCCATATACTGTCTTGCCTATCAGATTGCTCATAATTAACTGTATAGTATGTCGGATTTAATATTTTTGGGTTTTTAACTCCTGATGTACTAGCTTCTTGTTCTTTTTCTTTTTCAACATCTCCTGCATTTATTTCAATATTTTTGTCTATGCTTGCTACATTTGCTATCATTTCTGTATAGGTTTCACTTATTTCCGAACTCTGTTCTGTCTGATTATCGTTTACCTCATTTATACCTAATTCTTCTTCTTCGGTTGGTTCTTCTATTTGTAGTTTTTCTTTGAATTTTTCTATTTCAGTTTTAAATTTTGCTTCAATTTCTTTTTCTTTTTGTTTTGCCGTATATAATTCTTTTAACTTAGCTAATTCTTTTTCTAGGGCTATTATTCTGTCATTTTTTACTTCTTCAATTTGTTGTATTTCTTGTTTTGCCTGTTGTTTAATGATAGTTATCTCATTTTTTCGGTCTATTTCTTCATTTTCTCTAGCAAGTCTTACCATTGCCGTTAAGCTCTATTCTAATCTTAAGGATTCTTTTTCTAACATTAGGCTTAAATTATCTCCTATTTTCTTATACCGTCTTCCTAGATTTGAAAATATGATCTTTATTTTTAATCCTTCGTGATTTTCATATATTTTTTCGTCTATAGCAAATTCTTCTTTGTTCATTTATAGGTTATGTTGTAATTTATATTCTAAGCTGTCTATTTGTAGTTGTAGGTAAAATATAGTTTTTCTTTGTGCTACGATAGATTCTTTACAAGTTCCTGCAACTATATTACTGGCAAGTTTATGTTGCCTATGTCTCAATTCTTGTCTTTTTACTATAATTATTTTATTAAGCTTTTGTCTGTGTTCGTTATCGTTATCAGTCATTATTTCTTTAAGTATTTAATATATTTATATTCTATTTTAGATATAGTATTTATTAACTTATTTAATTTATCGTTATCAGTTTTTGTAATACTAAGTTGTTTATATTCCGGATATAAATTCTTTAATTTTCTTTTTAATTTTCTTATCTTCTTTCTAGTATGTTTCAAATTATCCATAGCTCAAGGTTGGGGGGGGGGGTCCTAACATATTTTCTTGTAATAATTTTCTCTTAGCGGAATTAATCTGATTATTTCTGTTATATTTTCCAGAATATATGCTAGATATTTTGTATCTTGGGTTCTTTGATACATTTCGATATTTTCTTTTATCAGGTTTCCTAGCAGGGTTATGTCTACTTTAGTTTCGTACCAGTATCGTAAGTATTCATAATTTATCATTAATCTGAATCTGTTATTTCTAGATCTGAGTATATTTCCCAATCGTCATCTATATTTAATCTTTCTAGATCTATCCCGTACCATTGTGATTTTTTATTAAATATCTTTTCCCATATAATTCTTTTTAAATCTTCTATCCTTATGTCTTTTAGTGCATATAAAACTAATGTTTTATAATTATTTCTTATTTTATTATGCAAATAGGTGGTCATGGTAATACCATTCATATTCATTTTTATGCTTTGCTTTTTATTAATTAATTCCCTCATACCATAGCATGCCAATAACATTATATTCGATTATTACAGACTAGATTATTTTAAACCATATTCTCTTGTCACTGTTAACACCGTACTTTCAAAAGTACTTTCCCCTCCTAAATAGTGCCACTCTGTCTACTCCCCTCACGGCTTCCTCGCCTTGGTTTCGACCTCTGGACATTATTTTCGGATTGTTTCCCCTTTTCCCTCATGTTAACAAACTTGAAAATATGATTCAAATAATTCTAGTAGATAATAACGAATATAAACTTATTTAATCATGCTATGATACTTAGGAATTAACAAATTTAGCTATGCATAATTGTAAATGGGTATACCTTACTAGTATCTTCTTGCTCCATATTGCTAGAAATTTTTTATCTTATTGAGAGAATATATTTTTTTTTGTTTACAAAGAAGGTTTGCTTTCCGTGTAGAAAGTCTTGCCTTCATTTGCCATAATGGCTAGCTATTTATAAGAGGATTTCTATACACGTCCTTTTCCTCTTCCACTTCTCCTAACTCTATTTTACACATGTTTTTATACTATTCCTACTTTACAACTCTACAAGTTTCCAAAAATAATTACTATTCCTACTTTACAACTCTACAAAATTCCAAACTACTTACTATTCCTACTTTACAACTCTACAAAATTCCAAACTACTTACTATTCCTACTTTACAACTCTACAAAATTCCAAACTACTTTTTCTTTACATAATTTACAGATGTTCAAAATTGCTTTACATATCTGTCGGTTTTATTTTTTCGGAATCTGCATGCTATCTTCTTTATTCCAGCTGTACGTCTGGGATTATATTATCTTCGCCTTGGCATCTGGAGCATTGATGATCTGGATATTTGAGACTAATTGTTTTGGAGTATCTAGTCATCATTTCTGCTGATATAAAATATTTTCTAATAGCTCTCGTTATAGGTTGCTGTTCCGGCTTTAACAGGCTTAGTGCCCATTGCCTTATCTTTTCCATATCTACTATCTTTTCTTCTCTGCAGTTGGAGTAGATCATAGTTTGTTCGCGTGCATAGTAACTCCAAACTGGATTTTTGTTTAGATAATTTGACGTTAATTCGTTTAAAATTGTAGCTAGTCCAATAACTCTCTTTCCTGCATAAAACTCCGGTATTGATACCTTTGGTATCTCTTCTTGTTCTTCTATCTTTTCTGGGATAATCATCTCCCTAGTTAGTCCTATCTTTATAACTTGGATGACTGGTTTAATCTCGTCATATAGTATCTCGGCTGGTGCTGAGTAAGCTTTTATATAAAACAATGTTCCTTTAGTTATTCTTTTGTATTGCATAAAAGCTTTATATAATTCTGGTAATGTAGCTATTTCTTCTCCCGTTTGTGTATATACTGTATTTAATAATCCATAATTGTAGCAGGTTGCTACTAGATTTGCATTTGTCTTTGGCAGGGCAATTAGCTTATTATATCCTTGTAAGCTCTGGGTAATATAATCTTCTGTTGGATTGGTAGTAGTTTTGGATCTCGGGTTTTTATTTAGAAAGGTTTGTAGTTTGTGAATATTTTCTATGTATGCTCTGGTTATGTGGTTGTATGTCTTTTTATCTTGGTTCAGGCTGTCTCTATATGTGTTTACTTGTGGTGGTGTAAATGGGGTTTTTTGGGATTTTGGTAAATATGGTGTTTCAAATAGTTTATTCAAGTTTGTATTGACATATCTTTTTTCTTCTTTTGTAGATGATGTGCTACCTGAGGTGCTACATGCAGCTGCACGAAGTAAATAATTGTTATGGGTTTTTCGGTGTTTCCCATTGTCACCTTGTATCTCTGGAAGTTTTGTGTCTTCCGATTGACATAGCTCCGCATTTTTACAGCCATGCTGCTGACTAGCTTTAATTAGTTGTATCTCTTTATTTATGTTATCGACTTCTCTACAAAGAGTAGTGATAACTTTGAGTAAATCTTCCATAGTAGTTTCCTCTGTTTGAGTAGCTTTGTCTTGATATGTAATCTGCAATTGTATTTTGTCAGTACATATATGGAGTGCAAGACTTAATATATGGAGTGCAAGTTTAGTGAGGCGACTCAGGATGATGACGTAGAAGTGAAGCTGGATACACAGGTCATCCAAAAGAAAGGGAGTTTCAAGTATCTTGGGTCTATTATCCAGGAAAATGGAGAGATCGATGAGGATGTCACTCACCGTATTGGTGTTGGTGGATGAAATGGAGGCTCGCATCTGGAGTCTTGTGTGATAAGAAGGTGCCTACTAAACTTAAAGGCAAATTCTACATAGTGGTGGTTCGACCAGCCTTGTTGTATGGAGTAGAGTGTTGGCCAGTAAAGAACTCCCATATTCAAAAGATGAAGGTGGCGGAGATGAGGATATTGCGATGGATGTGCGGGGTTACTAGGAGAGATAGGATTAGGAATGAGGATATCCGAGATAAGGTGGGTGTGGCATCGGTGGAAGATAAGATGCGGGAAGCGAGGTTGAGATGGTTCGGACATGTGAGGAGGAGAGGCACGGATGCTCCAGTGCGGAGGTGTGAGAGGTTGGCTATGGATGGATACCGGAGAGGACGAGGGAGACCGAAAAAGTATTGGGGAGAGGTGATTCGACAGGACATGGCGCAGTTGCAGCTTACCGAGGACATGACCCTAGATAGGAAGGTGTGGAGGACGCGGATTAGGGTAGAGGAGTAGTAGGTAGAAGTGTGTGTAGGCTAGTAGGTAGGAGTGTTTTTCCTTGTTGTCCCGACTAGTAATCGTAGTGCTCGCTTATAGTTTTTTGTTCTTGGATTCCTCGTAGTAGTATTTTGTGGCAGTGTTCTGCTTCTGTCTGTTGTTTGTTACTACATATTACTTCCTATCGTCTCTTGTAGTTTTATCATGTTTTTTTGTATCCTGTATCTTTGTTACGTCCTTTTTAGCCTATTCTTAGACTGTTTTTGTCTTGAGCCGGGGGTCTATCGGAAACAGCCTCTCTACCTCACCTCTGAGGTAGTGGTACGGACTGCGTACACTCTACCCTCCCCAGACCCCACGTTGTGGGAATACACTGGGTATGTTGTTGTTGTTGTACATATCACCTCTATTGTAAATGTGAAGTTTAATATATTTAATACGAGTCTCCGTATTTCTTTGGTTGTAACTGAGTCTTGTACTTTCCTCGTTAGCCACCATTTCACCTGCGTATTATCTGTTCTAATAATAAACATATCATATACAATATATGGTTCAAAATCTAATAAACATTTATATATTGAGTATAATTCTTTTCTATTTATTTTCCATTTTATTTCGGGATTTGTAAATGTAGCTGAATAATACCTGCAATGATGTTCTATTTTTCCTTTGTCATACCTGTATTTTAGTATTCCTCCATAGCTTATTTCACTAGCATCGGATTCTACTATATAGGTGAATTTTCTATTTTCGTCTGGGAAGCATAATTTTGGTAAATTCTCACATAGTGATTTTATTTTTCTTATTTGTTCTTGGTCTTTGTCATTAAAATGATATTTTAAATCTTTCTTTAATTTGTTATGTAATGGTTTTAGACTTTCTGCCAATTTTGGTATATATTCTCTTACTTGATTTACTAAGCCTAAAAACGACTGTAATTTCTTTTTTGTATCTATCAGTTCATCAGAATTTATTATTTTTTGTACTATGTGTGGTTGCATTTTTATACCATTTTTATCTATTTCTATTCCTAAGAATTCTATTTGATTTTTCATTATTTCAGCTTTTTTCTTACTCAAACTAATTCCTGAATACGTAACAATATTTATGAATTTTTCTAATAATTTTATATGTTCATCTTGTGTTCTTGAATACAAGAGTATATCATCTATATATACTATTAATTTTCTAATTGGTTGAAGTAATTATCCATGAAATGCTGGTATCTTCCTGGTGCATTTTTATATCCAAAAGGTAATACGTTCCATTCATAAAATCCTTGGGGTACTGTAAATGCTGTTAGTTTTTTAGATTCTTCTTCTAGCTTAAGGTGGTAAAAGCCTGATTTACAATCAAATTTACTAAAATAATTATATCTTGGACTTGTCTTATTTTTAATATCTTATTTGGTATTGGATAATTATATGTTTTAGTTTTGGCATTTAAATTTCTGTAATCAATAACCATCCTACTTTTTCCTCTTTTTTGTTCGCTATGTTTATTTACTATAAATGCTGGGCTTGTATGTTTGCTATTACTTTCTTGTATATATTTATTTTCTAATAATTCTTCTATGTGCATTTTGAATTCTTTTAGGTCGTCAAAATTATATTTGAGAGGTTTTTGGGTAATTATACTATTTTCATCAATTAATTCTATTTTTACTTTGGTTTTATGTTTTTCCCATCCTTTTAAGGGATTTTCACTATATAATGGTTCTAATCGATCTTGAATGATTTTTAGTTTATCTATAGCAAATATAATTAGTTCTATTTTGTGCTCATTTGTTTTTATATTTTCTAGTTTCTGGGTGATTTTCTCACTTCCTTTTATCCATGGGGTAGGTTTTCTATTTTTATTATATACTCTTTTAGCTCCTACTTTGTGTTTGCATGGTGTAGTAAACCACCAGTGCGTTTTTGTTATTATATGTGGATATAGTTTTTCTAGAAACGGCATTCCTAAAAATATATCTTTGTTTGTGAATTCATAGCTATATATTTCTTCTATGGTTAATATCTTATTCCATATTTGTAATTTTATGTTTCTTGCTTTATGATTTATCATGCTCCCTTCATTATTAAATCCTGTTACTACTATTGGTGTAGTTAATTTTTCCCATTTTTCATCTGGTAGACAATTATGTTTACACATATTAGCTTCTGCTCCTGTATCTATCATCCGGGTATAGTATCTATTGTAGTAATTTTCTACTATTATTTTGGCAAGTATATAAATTTTTATTTCTATTTCATATTGTTCGTTTTATTATGACTTTTTTATTTTTATATGTAACAGTTAACTGGGTGTTTTCTAAATTATACGGTTTCATGCCTTCTAACCATTTTATTCCTAGTATGATATTTTTATCTCCATGATATATTTTGAAATTTATTACCATTGGTATCCCGCCAATGATTAATTCTTTTTCTACTGTTTCTCTTAATGTTGTAAATTCTTTTGGTAATTCTGGCTGTTCTGTAGAATTTATTTCTTCTTCTGTTACCAATTCTCTTGTTATATAATTTTCTTCCTGACCTGTATTTATTGTTATAATAAATTTTCTTTGTTCTAATATTCCAGTTATATAATAGTGATATAGCTCTATTTCTTTTATTTTTACTGAATTTCCTGATGATTGAGGTATTTCACCATGACTTTTTCTCTTAGATGTACTTATCCTGTCGCTTACTATTTCTAGATCTTCTTCTATGTCCATTTCCTTATAGCTATAATCATTATTATCTATTACTGTGACAATCTGTTCAAATTGATTCTCTATTTTTATCCTATTAATTTTGTTTTTTGCTGTTATTTTATGTTTTGTTGTTAAGACATATAAATTTTTACATCTTGCTGTGAATACTTCACTGCATGGGGCTAGTTCTATTCCTGTCATTTTCCAATATAGTACTAATGATTTATCTATATTCCTGTCATTTATTGCTACTGAATAATTGACACTTATTATGAATTTAAATTTTTGATATATTAAATTTCCTTTTACTGCACTTATTATACTTTTTCCTATAGGTTCAATTATTCTGTCATCTGCTAAATATATCTCTATAGGTGTATCTATACCTTCTCTAAAATATGCTTTTATTAATATTTCTGTTCCTCCTAGATGTACATATTTTATTGGTTCTTTAGCCTGTATTGCTTGTATTTCTTTATTTATTATTCTCTTATTTATTATAGGTATTTTTGCTTTTCCTTTAGTATATTTACAATCTATTATATGTTCTTTCTGACTTACCACATAATATTCTTCTTTTTGTCGTTTAAATATATTTTTTAGCATTGGTATTTCGAATATTTTTTCTACACTTAAATCTAATTCTTTTTCTTTTATCTGTTCAAATATATTTCTATCAAATATAACTTTCTGTTCTGCGGATTCTTCATTTATATGTTCTTCTTTATCTATTATCTGTATGTCTTTTTCAGACATTATCGTCTAATTCTTCTTTTTCTAATTCTTCATTTAATTCATTTTCAGATAATTCATATATGCTATCGTCACTGTCTAGTTCATAATCTAGATATTCTAATTGCATATATTCTTCATTATTTATTATTATTTCTGCTATTTGCTTTTTCTTAGGATTTTTAGGTAGTTTACAATTTCTAGCTAAATGTCCTAGTTTCCCACAATTATAGCATGTACATTCAGTTATTTTCTTTTTTGGTTTAAATGGTCTTTTATTGTTAATTTTTTTTACATAATATCTTCGTCTAGGCCTTTTGTATTTATATTGGGATTTATATCTTATGAATTTTCCTCGTTTTCTATTCTTTTTATAGTAATTATCTTTACATCCAAATTGGGGTGCTACTTTATCCTTACAGCATGATAGATTTTTTATTATGGATTTTTCCATTTTCATTTCTTCCCTATATTTCTCACATATATCTGAATACCATTTTTGTAAAAATCTTATTCTTGCTCCTAGAGTATCTTGTAAGCCTGCTTCATTCCAATCTTTTATTATTTTTGAACTAAATGGTTCTGGTAATTTTGTAAAATATAATCTCCTTACCTCTTTTGCTTCTTCTGGCGTATATGTTCCTTTATAATAATATTCTCTAAATACACATGTATATTCATCTATGTAATACATATTACATATTGCTAATTTTAACATTAAATTTCTGTTTAATTGTTTATCTTTATTTTGTTCTTCTGTTTCTGTGGTTGTGCTACTAAATTCATTTCGTATTGCCATTTCATATTTATTTAGAATGTCCATAGATGTGGTTGCTATTTTACCGTCTATAGTTTTACTACTTCTTAATGCGTTTATGCTTTCTTCTGATAAGTTGTGTAACCATAATTTTACTGTTCCTAAGAATGTTCGTTCTATGTATCCTGGTACTTCTGTTAGACTTATTTTATTGTCTATTAGCTGTTTTGCTATATATCCTATCCATAGTTGAATTGCTTTATTTATGTCCGTTACACAATCTAAATCTAAGAAATTATTATTCTGGTTAGTCGGTTTTGGAGTCCATTTTTTATTTAATCTTTTATCCCATATACTGTCTTGCCTATCAGATTGCTCATAATTAACTGTATAGTATGTCGGATTTAATATTTTTGGGTCTTTAACTCCTGATGTACTAGCTTCTTGTTCTTTTTCTTTTTCAACATCTCCTGCATTTATTTCAATATTTTCGTCTATGCTTGCTACATTTGCTATCATTTCTGTATAGGTTTCACTTATTTCCGAACTCTGTTCTGTCTGATTATCGTTTACCTCATTTATACCTAATTCTTCTTCTTCGGTTGGTTCTTCTATTTGTAGTTTTTCTTTGAATTTTTCTATTTCAGTTTTTAATTTTGCTTCAATTTCTTTTTCTTTTTGTTTTGCCGTATATAATTCTTTTAACTTAGCTAATTCTTTTTCTAGGCCTATTATTCTGTCATTTTTTACTTCTTCAATTTGTTGTATTTCTTGTTTTGCCTGTTGTTTAATGATATTTATCTCATTTTTTCAGTCTATTTCTTCATTTTCTCTAGCAAGTCTTACCATTGCCGTTAAGCTATCTTCTAATCTTAAGGATTCTTTTTCTAACATTAGGCTTAAATTATCTCCTATTTTCTTATATCGTCTTCCTAGATTTGAAAATATGATCTTTATTTTTAATCCTTCGTGATTTTCATATGTTTTTTCGTCTATAGCAAATTCTTCTTTGTTCATTTATAGGTTATGTTGTAATTTATATTCTAAGCTGTCTATTTGTAGTTGTAGGTAAAATATAGTTTTTCTTTGTGCTACGATAGATTCTTTACAAGTTCCTGCAACTATATTACTGGCAAGTCTATGTTGCCTATGTCTCAATTCTTGTCTTTTTACTATAATTATTTTATTAAGTTTTTGTCTGTGTTCGTTATCGTTATCAGTCATTATTTCTTTAAGTATTTAATATATTTATATTCTATTTTAGATATAGTATTTATTAACTTATTTAATTTATCGTTATCAGTTTTTGTAATACTAAGTTGTTTATATTCCGGATATAAATTCTTTAATTTTCTTTTTAATTTTCTTATCTTCTTTCTAGTATGTTTTAAATTATCCATAGCTCTTATGACATTAACCAATATATAATGGAGGAAGTTATGGAGGTGTAAGGTTACAAGATTAACGGAGATTAATGGTGGAGGTTATCTTCTTCATTATGGAGGAAAGTAATGGGGATGAGTAGTGGGAGTTACATTTGTGTAGTGGACATCTAAGTAAATATATCTACAACACTCTCCCTGATGTCCAATAACAAATAATGTGCCTCATTAAAACCATACTAAGAAAAATCCTGTAGGAAAAAATCCTAGTGAAAGAAAAAGAGTACACATATTTTGTAATACGCGTTATTTATTGTTTCGTTAAAAACCTTGGTAGGAAAACCCACTGGGACGAAACCTAGGCCAAGAAAAAAAGTGCAACGCATATTTACTCCCCTTGACAAAGACATCACTTAATCTTGTAGATGATACATTCCAATCCAGCTTCTAAAAGTGTTGGAATCGATAATGTCTCCGTCAAATATTCCATTAAAATTGAGCAAAATAGTTCTTTGCTGAAATATACTTTGTTTTGTCTTCTTCGATATATTCTTCTTTCAATTGAGCTATGGAAGAAGCATCATCTTCATATAATATAGCAACCTCCATCACAATGAAAATATCACATTTTCTTATGCGTAGAGTCACTTTCTTTATAAGTTGCTAGTAGCTTGATTTGACTTGAATAAGTGTCAATCATGAATTGTCTTGTGAAATATAATAATATAACAATGGCCTCACATGAAAATAGAGAACTTCATATGATCAAACGCTTTGTAGATCAAATAATCTCCAGCATTTGTATATCCAACAAACTTTTGACAATATTGGTTAGAAATAATCATCTATACCAATATCTAATTTTACTCAAATATTTTCACATAAAAGTCAAATTATGTCTTTCCTTCATATTAACAAAAATATTATTTCATGTATAAATAGCAGGATATATAAGTGCACCAATTCCACTAAGACATGGTAATTTCTAACCATTTTTCATTAGATCAAATTGATATTTCTTTATGTTAAGCGATCTGACAATCATTTGGGTACTATTCAATGGAATCACTTTAACCTTTTTATGTCTTTCATGGATTTTCATATAATCTTTACTGCCTAGCTAGACATAGCAACAATTCTTTATACGCATTCAAGTTTTTCATCTATTGCTAGATTGCAAGAAACATCATTGCATCCACCAATAGGAGAATACATCTCCAAACAATAATGCCAGGACATTTGCAAAAAAAAATTATGCCTCAAGGCACAAGACGTACTTTATATCTTACGATTTTACATTTCGCATAATAATCCATTTGTAGCCCACTGACATTATACTTTAGTCTATAAACTAAGTTCAGACCATAACTTATCAGGTGAAATAAAATATACTTGAATTGCGCATTTTATCTGGCCAATAATTTATCTGTCCATATTATTTGGCAGATTTAAATTCAAGATCCTCGTTACCATTTATAATGGTGAGCGCTATATTATATTAAAGATACCGTCAACGGTTATTTGATATCGATTTCAATACGACATAACTTATCGAGATCACTTCATTTTTCATCATTTTCAGGTACCTAAACCTATGCCAAGATTTTATGAAGTGTTATATCACAGTGCTCTTTGAAAGAACTTGCCTCATTATCATGACCATCTTGATCATTTGCTCCTCTCCTTCTTCAAGGAGTTTTACGTTTGGAATCAATTGGTCTATCACGCTTCAAGTGTGCCATAGATTCTGTCCTTCAAGAACTTCTCATTGGAACATTTATAACTGAATTATATCATAGGGTTAGCGAATACATCTAATAATGAATTTGCAATATTTTACAACTGAATTATCTCTTGAACCAAGTTCACATTTTTTTACGAGGATCTCGTTAATTCATTCCATCCATTTCAGCTGTTAATCATATCTCCCCCTAAAGTTAGGAAATTTAACATTCACCCTAACCATATTTGAGAATCCATCTTTGTGCGTAGTGGAGCAATTAAAACAATATAAGGGAACCTTATTCGCTTGATGCATACAAGTGTTGCTGTATTAAAATAACATCTCATACCAAATTTCTTCTGGGAGATTTGTTCTCATAACCAACGAGTTTAGCTATAATTGGAGGCATATAATTTCTGCTAAACCAACCAGCATTATTAATATAATTTTATAGTTTGGAACCATGCTCTTAATTTAACAATTTGAGCAAACAATCTTGCAAAAATCAAATTTCAAGTTGATACAAAGCATATGTGATCAACCATAGATGCATTTATTAAATCATATAATATTAAATGGTCCACATGGCAGGTGAACGGACCCATATTCACCTTTTTATACGTTTTAAAAAATTATGGGATACAATCTCAACCTTAACTGGTATGTGATTAATTTATCACGAGAACAAGCAGCACAAGAGAATTAGTGAAGAACTTTCTATTTCTTCAATATATAATTACATGAATTCTCAATTATTATTGCATCATATATGAATCGAGATGGTCAACCGATCATACCAACTTATATATTTTCTGTAAACTATTAGTTTACTATCACATGTGATTCCATCACCATGACCATATGTATCTCAACAAATAGGAGAAAAAAAATGGGTAACCATTCACATAAATATTTAAACCCGTTTCGATTGTAGTTATATGAAGATATGAAATCTTTTCATAATTTATAGTCTCAATATATTTTTTTTTTATTAATACCTTTGAAACTCAATAAGTTTCTTTTGAGACTTACTACAATCACAATTTCATATATGAAAACTTTTATTCCTCCAAGTAGTAACACATTAGCTTTTCTTTTTGGAGCTATCAAATATTTATGTTCTACCTCATATTCAAAAATATCACACTTGTGGTGAACATATCCTTTAAGGAGTAAATTATATGTGTTCAACTAATTACAAATTTGTGTAGCCACACAATAACATTCATTTTTGGTCATGATCACAACCTTTAAATGAAAGAATTATTTCTTTGTTTTGTCCTTTGGTAGTTCAAAATAAAACATACCACAATATTTGTGTAAGACTTATTTCTTACTTTTACCCATTGATAATTTATGATATATAAGACATACCATAATATATGTGATGTACTAAAAGTACTTGACCAATGACCGTTAATATCAAAATATTTTCTTTTCATTTCTCTCAAACCGTTCGTAGAGGTGAGTTTTGATATTTGTCCAACCATATATAAGTAAGTCTTTACACACAATAATTTTTACCACATTCGATAAATTCACTTTCAAGAATGGATTGACATTTCCAATGCTTATCACAAGTCACATTCTCTTCAAGTAATGGACTATCGTCATGTCTATTTACATGACCACCTCAACATCACTTTGAAAAGTCAAGTGTACCACCACTTTATTTTTCCTTTTGATGGAGGATTTATACAAAATTTACCAAATTAGATCACACAAAAATCATGTTCCCAATATATACTTTTCATACCAAATTGATGGTAAAAATTACCTTCACTTCTGAAGGACCATTTGGAGAACCCATAGCGTTTTTCCTTTATTATTATCAAGATGATAATATTTTATCCTTTTTCACGTCCACAATCATTTGTACAATCATAATAGTGATTCGGTTATCTTTCAAACTTATCATATATCGCTACCATATTCACTTCATGGAATGCAACATATTCAATGTGACAGGCTTCATAATTTTATCAAGATTGCATTGGTACTTTAACCGAATATTTTATTCCATATGTTTGGCCATATTTGATGAGATTGGAACCGAACTACCATAATAATGACTACTTTTTATTTTTCTCTTCACGCCCATATTTATATATTCAACCATTTGTCTTCTTTCAGACATATTATGCATTGCTACCACATTCACATAAGAGAATGGAGCAAATCAATTGGGCGAATTTCATGACTTTTAATCATAAGTATATTACTTTGCTTTAGTCATCATCAAATAATTAATATAGTGCATTGGAACTTAAACCCAATGTCTTACCCATATAAAAACGTCCTAGGTCAAAAATAGGCATCTTACGCCATAAATCAATGGGACTTGAACCCAAAATCTTATCATCATGGTGCATCGAGACGTTAACCCGATGTCTTACCCTCTTGATACGATAGGACTTGAATCTACCGTCTTACCCACAACCAATGGTATAATAGACGAAAAAGCACTTGAGACTCACCCTCAAGCCGTTGGTGAATTAAAGGAACCCAACACTTTTCGTAAAACAATGAAAAATTAGTCCCAAAATCAAAATTACATTTAAGATTTATAAGGATATTACCATCAATTGAGTGATAATCTGATCATGACACAGCTTTGCGTATATTATATATAGAACACAAGAATGAATTTATAGTAGATCTAAGAAAAGATAATCAATCTGTTGATTTATTTTTCAAAAGAAAAATCAGCCTGCTATATACCTTACCAATTCAATCTAACAATATTTGCATAAAAGCAATTTACAATATGTGTTATTATTAACTAATTTGTCAAACCACAATATATTATCTTTCATAAATATTGGATAGTCATGAATCCACTTATACAGTCTAATCAGAAATCATTAACTCTAAAAACAATTTGCACAGTATGTCAAAGAACACATGAAACTAAAACTAATAAAATAATTAACTTATATGTTAGGACATATAAGGATTGTATCCTGTTAATACTGTATTTCGATGAAATAAAAACAATAATTGAGATTTTGTGGTATAGTGACAGTAACGTGAAAATATAAGAATCAAGATCATTTCAAATCATTTTTCCTTCCCAGTGTGCAAACCAATAAATGATAAAGATAATACTATATGAAGCATGGGAAAATCAATCGTACCTAATAACTTTAAAACACGAATAAAAATTTAATTAGAATATTACCACTTCGTTGATGAGTAGTAGAGACTCGTATTGATAACGTGTTGTAAAATCAAGAACAAAAGAATAATAATATAAAAAAGAAATATAGAAAAGATATTAGAGATCAAGAGAGGAGAGCTTTTCTTATTCTTTCAAGTATCAAGTGTATACAATATGAAATCATATGCCTCTATTTATAATGTTCATAGAGGCATACTAAAGGTTGTCAATAACATTAACCAAGATATAATGGAGGAGGTTATGGAGGTGTAAGGTTACAAAAATAATGGAGATAAATGATGGAGGTTATCTTCTTTATAATGGAGGAAAGTAATGGGGATGAGTAGTGGGAGTTACATTTGTGTAGTGGACATCTAAGTAAATATATTTTACAACATAATCGTTGTTCTTCCAATATAGGGGTACGGGGTTGGGGACTTTGGATGGAATCAAAAACCCCAGATATGTTACATGGGAAATTTTAAAGTCGCAGGTCTATAACGATCGGGGCCATTGTTATGGGTAAGCCTTTCGTGCAAAGTTTTCGGATTTGGGAGTTAGAAATTTTGGGCTAGGCTAGTCTCAGATGGTTTCTGTGCGAGGTATGGTCTAGGACAATCCTGGTGAGGATTGGGTAATGTATCTTGTGATGAGATAATTTTTCTATTAGCTAAGACGTTAAGGAGTCCGTGAAATTTTTTGGAAATAAATTCGGGCGAGTAGAACTCACGGTACTAAGGTTGACGTGAAGTGGTTATTCCAGAACGTCATAATTTAAAGTGTGTTGTAAAATGGGCACCTTTGGGGGATTTTTTGTGGTTCTGTCTCGTTCCAAACTCTATAGCGGTTGATACTATGTTACAACGACTACCGCTATAGTGGAGAAATTTCTACTATAGCGGAAGTCAACGTTAGTCAGCACCGTCATAGCGGTTGATTCTGCTACGGCGGCACCGCTATAGTAGTGTACTGACCGTAATAGCATACTGAGTCAAGTTTAATGCTAAAACTTCTCCAAAAACGTTCAAAAACTTTCAAGAATGTTTTGGGTAAGGGTGGAGATGAAGGGAGACAAATTTTAGTGATTTTCCACCAAACTCCACTGAAAAGGTAAGGTTTTCGCTCCCCACTTTGTTATTTCGATTCCCGAACTATAGAAACTATAATCTCAGGCTTGGGGGAAGGTTTGGATTGACTTAAGGATGATAGAATCTGGGGAAGATGGGGATTCTAGGGTGTTGAGATCGTGGGTTATATTGTTTATGGGTCATTCATGTCTTAATCACCTTTATTCGGCAAATGTGATTGTAAAAATGATAGTTTAGGGCGAATTAAAGGTGGGAAGGCCCATAAATGGGTGGAATAGTTATAATTTGGCCTTGGGATTGAGATTTTACATAATCTGAGTAATTTTAGGCCATTGAATTGATTGTAAATGTTTGTAATTATGTTTTGACCAAGAGCAAGCGAAAGCTACGAAAAATGGGAAGGCTCCGGTCCAGTAAAGTTTCCAAAAGCAATTTGAGGTAGGTGATGGTTAATGTCTTTACAAATACAATGTATATACATGTAACTATAGGTTAGTACTGTATGTGCTTTCATGCTTAGGAAAGAAGGTTATGAATTTCCAAGTATTTGGAGTGTCAATTATGTGAAATAAACTTTATTATTGCTTGTTGATTTACAAGGGTGTTTTCTGTTCATTTAATTATTGACTGTTGCTTTTGTGTGATATTCGGTTGGCTTGGGTACCACACCTAGTATGGGATAATAACGGTTGTATCGGGTACCATGCCTGGTACAGGTTCTATATTAGTTGGCTCGGGTACCACGCCTAGTATAGGTTTGATTATTCATTATTGACTGTATTTGTTGAAGGTTTCATGAGTAGACCGGGTTGATTGCTAAAATTGTGATATTGCATGTTGGTTCTTGATAGGCCGGGTTGTTACACTTAAATATGGGGTGGGTCCTTGGGTCGACCGGGCACTACATGTTAACACTAGGTGTTGGTCTAGAGATCCGTAGTTGGTCTGGATAATGTAAAAGAGTAAATGTCTTGATTATTATTCCTTGTTAAATGATTGTTGAATCTGTTTCATGTGATTGATAAGTTATAAGGTAGGCTGAGAGCTTGAAATTTTTGTACTGGTTGTTGCTTCATGTTTGTGCTACTTTACTCAATTTTGGTTTATTGTATATATATTATTTATTGGAGCTGACTGATGATCTTACCAGTACACGGTGGTTGTGTACTAGTTCTGCACTTGTTTTCTTTTTATGAGTACATGACATCTTCTGGCGGATCCTATGCAACCTCAGATCTAGTCCTAGTGATTACAGACTTCAAGGGTGAGCTACTTCTGTCGGGCTACCTTGTTTTCTTCGAGTTAGTTATAGTCCAATTATTTTTGAACATAAACTCTTGTTTTCTTTTGGGGTTGCATTCTTGTTCTAGACTTTTGGTAGATTATTTTGGTATGATGATTTTCAGTTTCTAGGGGGATTTCTGCAGGATCTTATCTTAGTAATATTTTGATGGTGAACATTAGTTTATTTTTATGCTATTGGTTTTGAGTTGTTAGATTCTCTAAGCATTGATTTGGGGTTATTGGTTCGCTCATCCTGGGGTTAAGGGTGAGTGTCACTCCCGACAGTTTGGGTTGTAACAAAGATGGTATCAGAGCCCTAGGTTCGTTAACTTTGTTGTACCAAAATAGGTGTGGTAGAATCTTGCGAATCGGTACGGAGATGTCTATATTTTTCTTCGAGAGGCTATAGGACTTTAGGAAACTATCTCTTCTTTCTTCCTTCGTGCTATAACTCAATTCCAATTGGTATCTGGTGATACAAATTAGTATCTAACTTCTTTCACTCTTTTGTCTGCAGATGCTTAACACCAGAAATAACAGAGTGAGAGAAGCGGTCCTAGCAGTGGGCCTAGTTGTAAGAGGGAGAAGAAGGGTCATGAGCAGGGGAAGAGGTAGGGTAACACCCGCCAGGGGTGGAGCTCAGGCAGCTACAAGTGCAAGGGAGGCGACCCCTCCCCCATTCCAGGATTTAGTTGAGGAGGAAGTTGAGGTTGTTATTGAGGATGGCGCAAAATAGGCAGAGGCATCACCAAATGGAGGTGCAGGCCTTCCCTCTATGACGATCGAGGCATTTCAACAAGTGTGGAATTTTTTTAGTAGGCTAGTAGGTACTGGAGCCCCCCTCCCCCCCACGGGTATGACCGATCATGTTCTGAGCACCCAACGAGCAGTTACAACAGCTCCTAGGATAGATGCGACATTGGGTACTGATGACTTCTTCCATCCGATGCTAGGTCCGGTTATAATTGGGAATGAGCATGAGATGCTGACTAAGTTTTTGAAGCTGAAACCTCCTACGTTTCAGGGTACTGAGAAAGAGGATGCTTATGAGTTTATTCTAGATTGTAATTGAGAGGCTACATAAGCTGGGCATTGTGCAGTAGCATGGGGTAGTGTTCATCATCTTCCAGCTTTAGGGTGATGCTTAGTATCTGTGGGGGTCTCATGTAGAGTGTCGGCCATCATCTTAGCCTCTACTAACATGGACGGAGTTTCAGGCTCTTTTCTTAGAGAAGTATATGCCTCGCCACTTAAGTGATCATAAAAAGGATGAGTTCCTGGCTCTTGAGCTGGGTAACATGTTGGTTTTAGCCTATGAGGCAAAATTTCATGCTTTGTCCTATTTTGCTACTCAACTTCTTGGTACAGAAGAGAAGAGGATTTTTCTATTTGTGAAGGGCCTTAATAATAAGTTGCAGGTGTTTTCTGTGCATATGACCTTAGCGGGGAAGATTTTCAATGAGGTAATGGATTGTGTGAAGAAATTGAAAGAGGTCAAGCAGGTTGTGCAGGCTAAAGTGTTAGCCAAGAAGTATCAAAATAAAGGAAATTATAGTGGTTCATACTCCAGGGGTTACATTAAGTAGGAGTATTCGGCCCGTCCTATTCAGTCAGCCCTGCCAGCTGCTATAGGTGGTCGTCCAGGAGCCAGTCAGCAGTTTTCAGCTCCTAGAGGCCAGAGGGCTTCATAAACTTCTACTAGCAGGCCTACTCTTTATCGAGGGTATTTTCATTGTGGTGATCCGGGTCACATCAAGAGGGAGTGCCCTCACAGGCAGGCAGGTAATCAGACTCAACAACAATCTAAGGTTATGGTTCCAGCAAGTAGAGGTGGCTACTCTAAGGGTCGTCCACAGAGTGCGCGAGGTATCTTATAGGGAGTCCAGAAAGATAGAGGAAATAGTGGCGTGGGCAAGGGAATGGCACAGCCAGCCAGGAAAGTTTCTCGGATTAATGACCGGGTCAAGTGTTATGCTTTTCAAGGAAAGTTTGAGGCTGAGGCATCCGACGTGGTTATCACATGTATTATTCTAGTATGTGACATGACTATTTGGCCCAGGTTCTAATTATTCATGTATTTCTGTGAAATTTGCTTTTGGTCTAGATTTTGTTTGTGATGTCCTTAATTCCCCTATTCATGTTTCTACCCTGGTTGGAGAGTCTGTGATAGTAACCCATGTTTATCGTACTTGTCCTGTGGTGTTTGTAGGGTTGCAGACTTGGGTAGATTTTGTTATTCTGGACATGTTAGATTTTGATGTTATTTTGGGTATGACCTGGTTGTCTACATATCATTCAGTGTTGAAATGTAATACTAAGACCGTAACTCTAGAAATTTCGAGTAAGGATAGGATAGAGTGGGAAGCTATGTACAGGCTTAAGCCGGCTAAGATCATATAATTTGTTTGGGCTAGGAAGTTAGTAGGAAGAGGGTGTTTGGCCTTCTTGGCTCATCTACGTGATGATAGTGTGGAGTCCCCATTGATTGAGTCAGTTCTGGTAGTTTCAGAGTTTCAGGAGGTGTTTCTGGAAGATTTGCCTGGCATTCCTCCAGACAGAGACATTGACTTTTGTATAGACTTGGAGTCGGGCACTCACCTAATTTCTATTCCTCCTTATCACATGGCTCTGACAGAGTTGAAGGAACGTAAGACTCAGCTTTAGAAACTCTTAGATAAAGGTTTTATCCATCCCAGTGCTTCACCTTGGGGTGCTCCGGTGTTATTCGTGAAAAAGAAAGATAGTAGTATGAGGATGTGTATAGACTACAGGAAATTGAACAAGGTCACCATCCAAAACAAGTATCCTTTACCTCATATATATGACCTCTTTGACAGTGTTGCAGGGTGCATTTGTATTTTAAAATATTGACTTAAGGTCAGGGTACCATCAGTTAAAGATTAGGCCTGAGGACATCCCTAAGACGGCATTTCGAACTCGATATGGGCATTATGAGTTCCTAGTGATGTCATTTGGGTTGAGCAATGCGCTGATGGCATTTATGAGTTTCATGAATGAGGTATTCAAATTATATCTGGATTCGTTCATCATCTTGCTTATAGATGACATTTTGATTTACTTCAAGAGTAGGGAGGAACATGCGGAGCATCTTCGTAATGTTTTGGATATTTTGAGGCACCAGAAACTATATGCCAAGTTTTCCAAGTGTGAATTTTGGTTGACTTCTGACGCCTTCTTAGGGCATCTGGTGTCGGAAAAAGGGGTGATGGTGGATCCCCAGAAGATTTAGGTAGTTAAGAGTTGGGTTCGGCCTAGCTCTGTGACTGGGGTTTAGGAGTTTTGTGGGGCTTGCAGGCTACTATCATGGATTTGTCAAGGACTTTGAGTCCATTACTACTCACTTGAGAAGGTTGACTCAGAAAGAGGTACCGTTTGTATGGTCCAACAAGTGTGAGGAGAGCTTTCAAAAGCTCAAGACACTTCTTACTACAACTCTCATTTTATCATTGCCAGTTGAAGGTAAGAATTGCATTGTGTATTATGATGCTTCACATTCGGCTTTGGGTGTTGTGTTAATGCAGGACAGGAATGTTATAGTTTATGCTTCACGATAGTTGAATCCTCATGAGAAGAATTACCCAACCCACGACTTGGAGTTGGCAGCGGTGGTCTTTGCACTCAAGATTTTGAGGCACTACCTCTATGGTGTGAAGTGTGAAGTGTTCACGGACTATCACTGCCTGCAACATGTGTTTACTCAGAAGGACTTAAATCTAAGGCAGAGGAGATGGATGGAGTTGTTGAATGAATATGATGTGACCATCCAGTATCATCTAGTCAAGGCTAATGTGGTGACAGACGCATTAAGCCGAAAGGCAATTAGCATGGGCAAGTTGTCTTGTTTGGGGTTGTCTAAATGACTATTGGCTAAGGAGATTCGGGATCTAGAGTATAAGTTCATGCAATTGGGCATCTCAGAATAGGGTGTGGTATTGGCCAGTGTTGATTTCAAATCCACATTTATAGAAGAAATAAAGTCCAAACAGTTTTAGGATGAACAATTTAACAAACTTCAAAGCAAGGTGGTATCCGGAGAGTCCAAGGATGTCGTGTTGGACGCCGGCAGGGTGATAAGTTTTAGGGGGAGGATTTGTGTTCCTTGGGTTAATGACATGATTAAGAAGGTGTTGGCAGAGGCTCATGGTTCGCGCTATTCAAGTCATCCGGTCATAACTAAATTGTACCAGGACTTGAGGCAACCTTTTTGGTCGCCTGGGATGAAAAGGGACATAGCTGATTATGTGTTCAAGTGTCGGAACTGTCAGCAGGTCAAGTATAAGCACCAAAGCCTACAGGATTACTTCAGAGGATGCCCATTCTCAAGTGTAAGTTGGAAAGGATAGCAATGGATTTCATTGTGGGTCTTCCTAATAATTTGGGAAAGTATGACTCTATTTGGGTCATTGTAGACAGCCTAACCAAGTCAACTCCTTTATTTTCAGTCAGGATGGACTATAATTCGCAACAGTTGGCTACGATCTATGTTAAGAAGATTGTGAGGCTGCATGGGATACCACTCTCCATCATTTAAGACAGGGGTACACAGTTTACCTCTAAGTTCTGGGGTAAGTTGCACGAAGAGTTGGGCACTCAACTTACTTTCAGCACGAAATTTCATCCTCAGACAGACGGTCAGTCAGAGAGGACAATTCAGGTATTGGAAAACATGCTGAGAGCACGTGTGAACAACTTTGAGTGTCATTGTGACCAGTTTCTACCATTGTGTGAGTTCTCATCCAACAACAGCTAGCACTCCAGTATTGATAAACGCTGAAATGTACTCTCCAGTATGGAGGTATCGGCGATCGTCAAGCAAAATACATTTATAAGTACCCAACGGATGTCGGGATCGTACCACAGAGACTTATAGATAGCACTATGATAATTGTAATGAAACCACTTCACTAAGAGAGTAAGTGTTTGAAAGAAAGAAAGTAAAGGGTTGGGGGAATTGGGATTTTGTCACAACAATCTCAATTCAAGCAAGAAAATAAAGTAAAACAGGTATACAAATGAGAGTAGACGACTAGGATGTGCATCTAATGAAGCTCTAGTTTGGGGTAGGGTGATTGCCTATTCACACAAATTCCCGCTTATTGACATAGGTAGCCTTGGTTATAGGTATAGTTGTTCATATCTTGATCAACAACCATATATCCGAAATTCTAGATTAAAGCACTATCAGTTTACTAATAAGAAACCAAACTAAAGCTTAGGGAGGTGATAAACGCTCAAATTGTGATCTCCAATTAAGGAGGTCACGACAATCGCGTAGTCAAAACAAATTTCATAATCCCCAGCGGGTGTTGGGGTCGAACCCAAGGAATGTAGTCGCGATCGAGCTAGTAAATAATAAAAGCAACTTATTGAAGTTCAACTAACAAAAAGGGAAAAATATATCTAAAGGGGGGATTTAACTACAACTAAAAGATAAAAGAAAAATCAAATAAAAGATAAAGTGATCAATGGCTTTACTTGCTTTCGTCAAGCAAGGATAACAAGGGAGAATTGGGAGTGGGAATTCAACTCACAAGACTTGCACCCGATTGACACCTAGGTAGTCTTGGTCATAAGTGTGGAATGCTACTCTTGGTCAAAAACCACATTTTCGAATGATTTTTGTTAGAACATCATTCGGTGCAATAAACAAGCAACCAATTAACTTGGGCAGGTCATCCTATTTCTAGCTCGGACCCTTAAATGGGAGATTCCACGAATAGGAGCTATGTCTAGCCTCCGATCTAAATGGATTCCCAAGTTTCCACTATTGAATCTTCCCAAATTTAGGGAAATTCTCTCCCGAGGAATAACCCAAATCAGTAAGCTAAGTCAATGTTTGCAACCATTGACTATAAATCCAAGCAATGCGAGATTCAAGAGACCCAAATAATCAAACAAGAACAAATCTAGATTTAGAATAAAAAACCCATAAAGTATTATCTCTAATACAAACCCAAAATCTCAAGTCAACAAACACACCAAATAAATAGCAATTAAGAACAACAGTTGAGAATGGAATCTAAAACTTTTACAATACAAAGCATCCAAATCTTCACTCCTATGGTGTTGGTTGATGAACCTTTCTCCCAAGCTTGCTCAAAGTTTGTGAAAATAGCCAAAGATAGGATTCAAGATGGCTTGGAAGTGTTTTATGTGCATTGGGGTTTCCAAAAGGTGAAATTTCCAAATCTTCCCCCGCAGCTGCTTCCCTTATTCGCGTTCGCGTGGTGTCTACCACATTCACGAAGAGTCTATGTCTGGTTGACCTTCACATTCACGGGCGGCCCACCGTATACGCGGAGCTTTGACTCAGCTTGACTTCGCGTTCACGGCCAGTCCTACGCGTTCGCGAAGGCATGTGCAGCTTCCAGCTACTTGTTTCTCCGAATAACTTCCTTTTGACTTGTTTTCATCAAAATTCTTCTCGAACACTTCTAAAATGCAAAAACCTGCAAAATAGAAGTAATCCGTATCAATTACACTATTTTCCATTTATTCTTAGCAAAAGCATAAGTTTAAAGGCTAAATAAGTAGGTAATATACCGACTTATCAAACCCCCAAACTTGAATTATTGCTTGTCCTCAAGCAACTTAAATTTTTTAACTCAAGAGGCATACAACACAAGTTCAAATGACAATACCACAAGCCAAGGAATCCCATTTCAAGCACTAAGCATGGCTTCAGTTGTTACCAATGATTAGTCAATCACATGATAATTTACTCTAAGCATTTCCCTCGTTTCAAAACACAATCCAATGACTCAATGGAACACTAAGAACAATCAAGTGACAATAACCAATCCTCGAGATGTGACTAAAACTACTAGCTTACCAAAACATGCTCATTTGACCCATTTTCAGAGTTTATCAATGTCACCAACTATCCTAATTCGCATGCCCTCACAAGAACGAAAGTCCCAAAAACACATTATGTACAAAGAACAATAACAAGGGACAAATACAAACACTCATGCTCACAAAGAAGTTCAAGTACACACACGTCGAACCATAGGCTTGCCCTTCATGTAAATCGCCACTAATGTAGATTAGCCAAGCTCGGAATCACAAAAGACTTGCAGGTTACGATGTTGGCTAGGGTTAGGTGAGGATCTCATTTGGTTCAAGTGACTAGACCTCCCTAATACTCTTTGCTCTCATTTCTAACACTGCTCACATTTTCTATTTCAACTTCATCTTATCTCTCCCTAACACAACCCACGATACTCATTTTTAACTCATGATCATTCACTCCTTATATCACCTTCACTTGGTAGCACCTATTTTTGCTTTTCATTTTGCTCATTGGATTGATCTTTTAAAGAAATTTTCAATTGGGAATCAAGGTGCTACCTTGCACTTGAAGTGCACTTCTTTTCTTCTCCTCATTTGATCACATGCACCCCCTTGCTTAGGCATTTGCCTATGTTATCTTTTGTTTCCCCCAAACTTAGGCTTTTAGCCTACATTTCATTTTTAAGCAATTAGGGAGGATGAGTGCCAAGATGGAGGTTCTAAAAAGGTCAAGGTGTTGACAAGGTGCCAAAGAACGGTCACAAGTTCAAAGGGGTTCACTAGGATTTGATGTCATTGGGAAGTCATTTGGGTGAAGTGGCTATCAAAAATGGCCTAAGGTCATCTTTCAAGATATGTTACACCTAGAATTTTGCCTTGAATCATATTCGGGGCAAGTTCTAGACAACACATATGCACAAGAATTATTCAACTAAACCTCACCACACATGGCATGCAAATCATTCAAGAAGGATCAATTTTTAACTTCCTAAACAAGAACAAAGATGAGATATTCTACATTATCACCACTAATGAGTCAAGTGTCGCAAAAAGATTAAAAGAGTTATCACAAAATCACTCTTCGCCATGCAATTTTTTTTTTTACAATATTTTTTGGAAGGGTATGCCTATTTCACTTAGCATGCAAGACTACTTCATTGGTACCAAACAAGTCAATTTGCAACCAAAACCTCAAAAGATGACGATTTACCCTTAAGAATGTCTTCACTCAGTCTATCATTGGGCCAATTCATCTATCTAAATCGGCATGGCTACACAAGATGGATCAAAACAAGTATCACACTTTATGGACACATGCAATTTGCACATGACAAAGTACGTGTCGCACGTGCAACACACATGCTATCGATAAGCATGTGTGAAGCTCGTGCGGTTCGCACAATGACCTGTGCAGCCCACATATATCTTAGCAAGATCCATCTAGCCTAACGGGTACTCAGACTTTCCCTGGCCCACAACAACTAACATCTCAATTACAAAATAACAAAAGAAGCTACAATGTAAAGAAAACTAAAAATAACTAAACCATCAACTTCTGCCACAACAACACCAAAGCCCAACAGGGGCATAAAACCAAAAAAAACAAGCCTGGCAAAGGCACCATAATGAGAAGGGTTGATGTTTATACCTGATGAGTTGCAATTAGATATGCAATGGAAGAACTTAATGGAATTTATTGTGTGCCAAAAGGAGAGGGAGCACCTTTGTTTTGAGAAGAAAACGTTTGGATCCTTCTAATTTTTTGAACATTTTAAACTTTACCTAAACTACCTAGAAGCTTCGCATTCGCGGTGGCCCAGTGCATTCACAAAGGTTTAAAGTTTAACTGGTCTTCACGTTCACGGCTGGTGCACACATTCACGAAGGTCTATCATGACTTGGTCTTCGCATTCGCGACCTGTCCTCCGCATTCGCAAAGAAGGCTGGTTGGACCAGATTTTCACTTTTTCTTCAGCCTACTGCCCGCGATGTGTGATATGACATGCGATGGGCAGTATTTAAGGTGCGATACACACCATGTTCGCATATGCCAGTGTTTTTGATCTGTCCACTGGTATCTTGTGCGATGGCATGTGTGACGGGCACTCTTCCAGGTGCGAAAAGCACGTGTTTCAGAGGTATTTTTGGTGCTTCTCAACACTTGGTTCCTCTTCTCATTCCCTTGGGCACCTAAAAACATACCAAAAAGAAACAAAAAGTGAAGTAAAGCATAAAAATAATGGGTTGCCTCCCATTAAGCGCACAATTTAATGTCACGGCGCGATGCCAACTACCTCACCCTCGAGATTTCCACTTGGAAGATTTGAACCTTCGACCCAAACATGAATCAAATTTCCGGTGGCACTCCCGGGGTGATTGTTTTAGCATGAGAAGGCCATTCTATTGATTTTGCATGTCACACTTTTTAGCCTTCAAGTGAGGGAGGACACTTTGCCTTCTTTCCACGACAAACTCAAAATCGGATAGACCTTCATCCACCCTCCTTCCAATGTCTTCCAAAAGCTTGATTACTTTGACTCTCATCCATTGAATCAAACTTAAGGTCGAACAAAGTTTGAAGTGGGATGTGGGCGTCTCCACTTTCAAGTTCGCCTCATTTGTAACATCCTCACTATGAGATGCCATAGCATCTTTCAACAAAATGAAAATAAACAAAACAAAAATAACTATTCACAAAAATTGAACTAGAGTAAGTAAACTTAAATCCTAAACTAACTCAATACGCCAAATTATTCCCCGGCAACGGTGCCATTTTTGATAAACTCTCAAATCGTGCTCTCCAATTAAGGAGGTCACGACGATAGCGTAGTCAAAACAAAATTTATAATTCCCAGCGGGTGTTGGGGTCGAACCCAAGGGAACAATGTAGTCGCGATCGAGCTAGTAAATAATAAAAGCAACTTATTGAAGTTCAACTAACAAAAAGGGAAAAATATATCTAAAGGGGGGATTTAACTACAACTAAAAGATAAAAGAAAAATCAAATAAAAGATAAAGTGATCAATGGCTTTACTTGCTTTCGTCAAGCAAGGATAACAAGGGAGAATTGGGAGTGGGAATTCAACTCACAAGACTTGCACCCGATTGACACCTAGGTAGTCTTGGTCATAAGTGTGGAATGCTACTCTTGGTCAAAAACCACATTTTCGAATGATTTTTGTTAGAACATCATTCGGTGCAATAAACAAGCAACCAATTAACTTGGGCAGGTCATCCTATTTCTAGCTCGGACCCTTAAATGGGAGATTCCGTGAATAGGAGCTATGTCTAGCCTCCGATATAAATGGATTCCCAAGTTACCACTATTGAATCTTCCTGAATTTAGGTAAATTCTCTTTCGAGCAATAACCCAAATTAGTAAGCTAAGTCAATGTTTGCAACCATTGACTATAAATTCAAGCAATGCAAGATTTTAAGAGACCCAAATAATCAAACAAGAACAAATCTAGATTTAGAATCAAAAACCCACAAAGTATTATCTCTAATACAAACCCAAAATCTCAAGTCAACAAACACACAAAATAAATAGCAATTAAGAATAAAAGTTGAAGAATGGAATCTAAATTTCTTACAATACAAAGCATCCAAATCATCACTGCTATGGTGTTGGTTGATGAACCTTGCTCCCAAGCTTTCTCAAATGTTGTGAAAATAGCCAAAGATATGATTCAATATGGCTTGGAAGTGTTTTATGTGGATTGGGTTTTCCAAAAGGTGAAATTTCCAAATCTGCCCCTGCAACTATTTCCCTTCTTCGCGTTCGCGTGGTGTCCACAGTGTTCGCGAAGAGTCTCTGTCTGGTTGACCTTCGTGTTTGCGGGTGGCCCACCATATTCGTGGATCTTTGACTCAACTTGCCTTCGCATTCGCAGCCAGTTCTCCGTATTCGCGAAGGCATGTGTAGCGCCAGCTACTTGTTTCTCCGAATAGCTTCTTTTTGACTTGTTTTCATCCAAATTCTTCTCGAACTCTTCTAAAATGCAAAAACCTTCAAAAATAGAAGTAATCCGTGTCAATTGTACTATTTTCCCATTTATTCTTACCAAAAGCATAAGCTTAAAGGCTAAATAAGTAGGTAAAATATCGACTTATCAGGAGGTCATACTATATCTAGCTTAGACGCTTAAATGGGTGATTCCGTTGATATGAGCTCTTTATAGCCTCAATCTAAATAGAATCCCAAGTTCCCACTAGTAATTTCACATTCGAAGCTATGAAATTCTCTTTCAAGCAACACCATAACAAAGTAAGGAAAATCAATTTTTGTGACCACCAATTTTAGGATTAAAACTTGGTAAAACTACTAGACCCAAGTCAAATAAGCAATTATAACAAGAATTAGCAACACCCATACCCATTTGTCAAGCACCCATTATCAACACATCCCTAGACAATGAAATTAGCTGCTCATACTAAAGGAAAAAGATATACCAAGTGGGTAATTCAAATTCCTCTTCATTCAAGTGTAATTCAATATATAAGCTCAGTTTTTTACACAAATGGTGAACTAAGAATTGGAAGAGAGAAGATTAAAACCCTCTTCTTCTTCTTAGAGAGGAAACTTGTTCAAAAAGATAAAATTTCTCAAGAGTATTCAAAACTAAAGAATTCTCTTTATAATTGTGCCTAAAATGAGTTTAAATACTTTCCCAAAACGTTACTAAATTTCTGGACAAAAATTCCCTTCGGTTGGTGTGCGATGGGATGTGCGGTTCACACGTTGTGATGTGCGCATCGCACACCCTCTGCAGTTGAACCAGTGACTCAGTTAACTTGGGAGATCTCCGGGGAAGGAGGTGCAGTTTTCACTATGAGTTGTGCATATCACACAACGACCACACCTCATAACAGATCCTTCAGTCGATTCAAAGCTCCATGCGGCGAGAGCTACGGAATGCACCAAGTCTTGTGTGTGTCACACAAGAGCCGCATCTCAAGGCAGAATGTCCATTCTTTTTGATCACTTCACACTTCACTCCTTTTAAGCTCCTTTTGGGTACATTTCCTTGTTTTCCATCTCTGATCACAAGTACCTGCATATACATCAATAAAGGCCATAAGAACCTCTAAATATATTCAAAACATAGAAATAATTCATGGATAAAGGCTTAATAAGTTGGAAGATTACCGACTTAACAAACCCCCAAACTTGAACTATTGCTTGTCCTCAAGCAAGATACTCGCAAGACAAGGAATGAAATATTCTCTAGACTCAATCAAAGAACAAAAGACTAATTTATGCTAAAAATCAAGAAAAATAATAAACAAAAAGACTCAAACAAAAAGACTCCACTACAATGCTCATCTCAATTTGAACCACCACAATATCAAGACAATTGGTCATTTCAAAACCTTTTCCAAAAGGACTTCATTTCTTATTCAAAATCAAGGGAATTTAATCATTCAAAACAAGACATTTAAGCTTCTCAAATCATTGGAAGGAGTCAGAGGGAAGGAGCCTGAATCTGCATCATCAAGAGGATGCAGCAAAAATTATGCGTCAGTACTATAGGATGTACTAAATATGTGAGATATGTATGAATATAGTAAAAACATAATTAAAACATGATTGAAACTGAGTTTATGCATAATCAAAGAAATCATAAGTAAATACCATAGTTTGAGTAATAAGCATGAGATAGAAGTCAAACTTTAAGTAAGATATCATAAAGCTTAGAAAACTTGAAAACATTCATATGAGAGTTTCTTATAACCGACAATAGACCATGTGAGCTACATGGAATCTAACTATATAACCCTAGTTACCAAATCAGTCCCAAACCCTGCCAAGGTACGGGACACCATAATCCAACTATATAATCCTAGTTGGCAAAGTTGCCCTAATGTCTGCTAAAGCATAGGACACCATGATCAAATGTGAAAACACTTTCATAAGCCCATAGGGCTATTCATAACCTACGCTGGCAACGTAGTTTTGGACTTGGATTATCGACCCTCATCGCTTGGTGCTAAATACTACTCCCAAAACATGCATATAGCTCATAACATACTTGTGGCATATCTGATGCTAAATTTATTAAAAAACCACAAAGACATATCTGATGTCATATAATTCTAATAGCATAAGTCCTTAAAGCTTAGCATAGGCATAATTCAAAATATACTTTTCTTTCTAAATTCATAACTTGAAGAATTAGGCGTGCAATTTCATAAATACATTAAGGCTATGTTATCTAAACATGCCAATTTTCACTTCAAATCATGCATTTCAATGGAAGCATGCTAGAATTCATCTTTAACGCACGGACTTTTGAAATCAATTAAGAAATCTCAAAAAAAACATAGAAATGAGAAACCATGAATTGAAGCTTTAAAATTGAGCCCATAAGTTTTCCCCAATTTGGGTAAGAACCCTAATTTTATAAATTCATAAATCAAAGTAAAACATGGGGTTTTGGGCATAACAGTGAAAGAATTCCCTTATTGAATACCTACATACCTTATTGAAGCTAGCTTGATCAAGGATGAAAAGAAATGGAGGTTTGAACATGGAGCTTGAGACTTGGAGAAGAGAAACTCTTTCTTCTTTTGGAATAGAATGACTTAGAATGAGAAGAGCTTAGGCCATTTGGGGTAAAACCCTATTAGAAATGGCCAAAAAGACCTCACTAAGGAGTAAAGATAATAGGGGAAAAGACCAATAAGCTGGTAGATTACTGACTTATCAAGTATCGACATGGCACCATTTGAGGCACTATACGAGAGGGAATGTAGATATCCTATAGGGTGGTTTGAGGCAGACAATGTGAAACCTTTGGGCGTGGACTTGGTAAGGGAAGCTCAGGAAAAAGTAAGGGGAATTCAGACAAAGTTTCTAGCAGCCAAAACAGGTAGAAAGAGTATGCATATCACAAGGTAAGAGACATGCATTTCAAGGTTGATGAACATGTGTTAGTAAATGTGTCACCAATAAAGGGGTTAAGCGGTTCGGCAAGAAGGGTAAGCTCAACCCTTGGTACATCAGTTCCTTTGAGGTTCTCGAGATTATAAGGTCAGTGGCTTATAGGCTAGCACTATCGCCTAGTTTATTCGGAGTCCATCCTGTCTTTTATGTATCCATATTAAAGTGATGACAAAGGGATGGGGAATACATCATTAAGTGAGATTCGATTTTGCTAGACAGATATCTTCAATATGAAAAGGAACCGGTTGCAATTCTTGATCGGGATGTCCAAAAGTTAAGGACAAAGGAGAAAAAATTGGTAAAAGCTTAATGGAAGCATCATTCGGTTAAGAAATCCACTTGGTAAATAGAGAAGAGAAGGACATGCAGGACAAGTACCCTCACTTTTTTGAGGATTCACGTACTACGCTTTCCCTCTTTTATTTTATCTTTTTGGGTTTGATCATTTGGGATGAACGATGGGTAAATTAGTATCTGTTATAATGACCAGATCTATCATTATGGGTAAACCATTCGTGCCAAGTTTCGAGTTAGAAAGCCTCTGGGTTTGGGAGTTGGAAAATTTGGGCTAGGGTAGTCTCGAATGGTTTCTGAGCAAGGTATGGTCTAGGAAAATTTGGGTGAGGATTGGGTAATGTATCTTGTGATGAGATAGTTTTTCTGTTAGCTAAGACATTAAGGAGTCCAAGGGACTTTTTAAAAATGAATTCGGGTAAGTAGAACTCCCGGTATTAAGGTTGATGTGACGGGGTTGTTCTGAAATGTCAAGATTTAAGGTGTGTTGTAAAATAGATACTTTTGAGGGATTTTCCTAGGTTCTGTCCTGTGTCAACTACTATAGTTGTTGATATTTTGCTACAGTGACTACCACTATAGTAGAGAAATTTCCCCTATAGCGGAAGTCAATGTCGGTCAGCACCACCATAACGCTCGATTCTGCTATGGCGGTGCTACTATAGCAGTGTATGGACTGCTATAACAGACTTAGTAGGGTTTAATGCTGAAACCTCCCCAAAAACATTTAGAAACTTTCAATAATGTTATGGGGAAGGGCAGATATAAAAGGAGGCAAATTTCAGTGATTTTCCACCAAACTCCATCTAAAAGGTAAGGTTTTCACTCCCCACTTTGTTATTTCGATTGCAGAACCTTAAAAACTATAATCTCAGGCTTGGGGAAAGGTTTGGATTGACCTAAGGATGATAAAGTCTGGAGAAAAATGGGATTCAAGGGTGGTGAGTTCTTGGGTTATGTTATTTATGGGTTATTCATGCCTTAATCACCTTTATTCGCTATATGTGACCATAAAAATGATAGTTTAGGGCGGATTATCGGTGGGAAGACCCGGGAATAGGTGGAATGGTTAAGGTTTGGCCTGGGGATTTTGATTTTACATAATCCAGGTAATTTTAGGCCATTGGATTGATTGCAGTTATTTGTAATTACGTTTTGACCAAGAGCAAGCGAAAGCTACGGAAAATGGGAAGGCTCCTGTCCAATAAAGTTTCCAAAAGCAATTTAAGGTAGGTGATGGTTATTGTCTTGCCAAATGCAATGGATATACATGTCACTATAGCTTAGTACTTTATGTGCTTTCATGCTTAGGGAAGGAAGTTATGAATGTCCAAGTATTTGGAGGGTTAATTATGTGAAATGAACTTGATCATTGCTTGTTGGTTTACAAGGGTGTTTTCTCTTCATTTAATTATTGACTGTTTCTTTTGTATGATATTTGGTTGGCTCGGGTACTATGCCTTATATGGGATGATAATGGTTGGCTCGAGTACTATGCTTGGTACAAGTTTAATATTGGTTGGCTCGGGTACCACACCTGGTACGGGTTTGATTATGCATTATTGACTGTGTTTTTTGAAGGTTCCATGAGTGGACTGGGTTGATTGCTGAAACTGTGATGTTGCATGTTCGTCCTTGAGAGGTCAGTTGTTACACTTAAATATGGGGTGGGTCCTGGGGTGGACCGGGCACTACATGTTAATACTAAGTGTTGATCTAAGGATCCGTAGTTGGTCCAGGTAATGTAAAAGGGTAAATGTCTTGATTATTATTCGTTGTTAAATAATTGTTGAATCAGTTTCATGTGGTTGATAAGTTAGAAGGTAGGTTGAGATCCTGAAATTATGGCACTAGTTGTTGCTTCATGTCTGTGCTACTTTAGTTAGTTTTGGTTTATTATATTTATATTATTTGTTGGAGCTGGCCAATGATCCTACCAGTACACGGTGATTGTGTAATAATTCTGCATTTATTTTCTTTTTATGAGTTCAGGACATCTTTCGGTGGCTCCTACACAACCTCAGATCTAGTCCCAGTGATTCCAGACTTTAAGGGTGAAGTTTCTGTCAGTCTACCTTGTTTTCTTCTAGTTAGTTATAGTCCAATTATTTCTGGACTTAAACACTTGTTTTCTTTTGGGGTTGCATCCCCGTTCTAGACTTTTGGTAGATTGTTTTAGTAAGATGACTTTCAGTTTCTAGGGGGATTTTCGTAGGATCTTGTCTTACTAGTATTTTGATGGTGAACATTAGTTTATTTTAATGCTTTTGGTTTTGAGCTGTTAGATTCTCTGAGCATTGCTTTGGGGTTACTGGTTCGCTCATCCGGGGGTTAAGGGTGGGTGCCACTCACGGTGATTTGGGTCGTGACAAGGTCATAATTATCCACGAGTTTTTTTTGATTTTTTTTATTTTCAGGAGAATTCACAAGAAACTTCGTTACCTGCGAAATTTGCTTCAATATTATTAAGAAAATGCAATGTAGATCAATTTTTTTTTTGTACAGTTTACTGCCACCATACAAGGGTTCTACACATGCTATAAAAGATAAAATTGTTCTACATATTCAAAGGGGAAATATTTTCACTTTGATAACCTCTAATGCAAACATCTACAACCCCAATCTTGGCCTGTAGAAGAACTCAAGAAAGTGAGTAAGTGGCCACTAAGTCAAAACAAACACACACAAGTTTTTTTAGCCTATTGATTTTGATGATGAGGATCTAATTAAGTTAACTTACCAACTGTGCATGACAAAAATAAAATGAGTTTAAGCCACCAAAGGCAAGAAACACAAATAAGGAAACTTAATTGTAGATTGAAGGAAATCAAGATTGATCCAGATTCCACAAAGATCAAGGACATCAATGGAATCAAGTCAGAGTGCAAAAAATTAAGAAAAATCAACACAATATTGATCTACAAGGAAACATCGATATCGATACCTCACCAATGAAGGAAAGAATAAAGCAAGCTACATGGAAGAGACGAGAGTGGTATGTCACTTCAAAAGGAAGAATAAGATCAGAAGAAGCACGATACATCTTTCTAAAAGGAAAGAAGTGTCACACCCAAAACTTGGGGGTGTAACAAGTAGTTGATGCAAAAACATAGGTCAAAGTCGACCTTGCTAAATTATTTGCCAATGACGCATAGCAGCCACACAAAATCAAAAAAGCAAACAAGTATATCTTAGCTTAAAAATCATCCCTCTTTCGACAAGGCCCCTGTCAAAAGCTCTACAAAGAAAACAACTACTCCCAATAGTACATGTAAAGCAATAAGATGGTAGCACAAAAGTCCTGTTTGGGCCGTTCAGGCTGTCATGATATCTAGGAAGCATAAATGATATATAGGCCTTCAAGGCCATCATGATTTTTATGAAGAAGCTGACAACAAGTATATTCAATGTAAACTAGGCCAACAAGACACTAAACTGCCAACAACAACAACAACAAGTCCTAATTGGCTAATAAACAATAGCTAATCAGCATACAAGGCCAATATTATCACTATCGTAGCTATGCAACCCAAACGACTAGTACGCAAGCCTATATGAATACAAAACATGGTGGGACAGGGCCCTAATCTAGCCTATATGAATACAAAACATGGTGGGACAGGGCTCTAATCTAGCCTATATGAATACAAAACATGGTGGGACAGGGCCCTAATCTACCCAAAAGCTATAAACAGCAAAAGGCAAACCTCTGAGACTCTGGCAACCCCTACAAGGAAAAGACCCAACCAACCCGCTAAAAGCTCGGCTATGCTACCCTGTAGGTCTGTCTGGTCATTCCTTAGATCTTGCAGTCATGAATACAGTAACCCCAGACAATGGGGCATCAGTACAAAATAATGTACCGAGCATGTAAGGCAAACTAAAAATTAAAACTCAAGTTTATGGACTGAACAAAAAGGGTTGGAGTAAAATAAAAGTACAATACCTTACCTTCCTTCAATAATGTAGCATTTAAATATGTAGAAAATAATAACCTTACCTGGCCCCCATAAGCCCAGTAGGTACAAACAACACATAATCACTATAAGTCCTAAGGAGTACAAAAAAATGCTAAATACCCATACTGGCCCCCTTACTTGGACCCTAGTGGTGATCTGATCTGAACTGTCTGAATATACAGGTGTTGCAAATCAACACAACTTTTAGGCTTAGTGGTACATTATAAGTGCTTCCTCGTAGGTACAGCATGCCTGTCACTTAAGAATGGTCTGCCCAGCCCGAAGGCACGATAATATAATGTAATTACTGCCCTATAGGTATAGCAAATCCGCTCTATAGGTACGGTCTACCCGACCCATAGGCATAGTCTTCATGCCCTGAAGGCACGATATATTAATTAGAATATAGACTCCAAAACCCTACAGTGTCAGTGTCTGCTAAGGACAAAACAAGCTCATAGGCAGCAAATAGAAAATAAAAACAACACAACTAAACTAAGTGAGTATAGACGACCTCAATACAATCGTAACATGCTTTTCTAGGCTGCTATGTAAGGAATAAAATGTTGCTGCTAGACACTATATCATGCTGTGATAGCAAACTCAATGGTATAAGGCTACTGTCGAATAACGATGTTATAAAAGCTATAACAAGCTTAAGCCTTCAAATCATTCCATAAAGTGAAAAGGAAGCCTTCACATATCTTTTAACTGAAGCCCTAAAGGTGTCTTTATGAATCGTAACCAACAAAAGGTAATGCAATAAATTTGAGAATCAACAAGGCTACAAGAAGGAGCCAAAGCTAATCGATAAGGCATTAATTTCACACCCATGAACAGCCAAGTCCAAAGCATAAAATGAGGCTAATAACAACAACAAACAAAAGCTATATCCAATGAGTATATTACAACAATATCTTAAAGGAGCGATGAGCTCCCGAGGCAATATAACAAGGCGTACTTTATGTTGTTAAATTCAACAACCATCGTATGTGAATCTAATAATAATTTCACCAACTCCCCAGTCCCTGCAATAACTTAACACCATCAGTACACAACAATAATACCCAAAATTAATAAGGAAAAGGGATTGACTAGGTCCACGACATCCAAAACACCACTTCATGGCTTGGGAATCTATAAAAATAACACTAGACATGAAATTACAAAGAAGGGTCGTAGGAAGTAGATTAACTTGTTAAAAAGAACTGAATTACAAAGCAAAACAATCAGCCTCTATGCAGTAAAAAAAATGGAGCCTAAATCAACGATAAAACTATACCATAATGATGAGCTCGCGATGTAGAGTAACTTCCGTTAAACTTCTGAGTTGAGAATCCTAACACCCAAAGAGTATTTGTGGGATTATTCTCTGATTTTAGATGGTTTTCAAGCGAAATATAGTGAATTATAATAAAGGTGGTGGTGTTTGATAAAGAACCACTGACCTTGGGGTTAAGGGACCCGCCTAGACGTGTCTGTAGTGAAGTTTCACAAAAATATGAATATCTTTCCATTCTGAGATCATATGAATGAATGATTTAGTGTGTCACAATATAGACTCCTAGACCTTTAATTTTGTAGGTTTGGGTCTCACATAATTATTTATTGACTAGGAGAAAAGCTCTGAGACATTTGACGGAAAATATTTCAGAGAATTCCTTAAAGAAATTTACAATAACTTTTTTCGATTTTTATTTTGCAACTTGCTTGACTTCAAAACATAACATACAACTATTATGCAATTAAAATACCTCATAAAAAATTCTTGTTGACATATTCATCACTATTAGTCTTATCCCATAAGTACGAGTTAATCTAACGTTCAAACGGGCGGGGTGTTACATCCTCCCCCTTTAGGGACTTTCATCCTCGAATGAAGATAATGTACATGACATCACAGGAAACAACAAAAAAACTCATAGAATAGACAAGTATCGCACCTTATGTACTCCAATGTGGGTCTACTATCTGTCTATTCCAAACATCATCTAAATGAGTGAACAGGTGGGGATATTTAGATTTCATGTCCTTTTCAGTTTCCCACGTCATCTCCTCGATATTACGATTCTGCCACAACACATTAACTAAAGCTATATCCATATTTTTCAGTCTCCTAATCTGGTGGTCTACTATGGCAATAGGGACTTCTTCATAAGATCATTCCCCTAAAATATGAATATAAGTTATTGGTACTATATATGCTGGATCTCCGATAAACTTTCATAACATAGAAACATGAAAGATTGGGTGCACTTTCTCTAATTCTAGAGGTAACTCTAGTTGGTAAGCAACTCTGCCTATCCGTTGCACAATATGACAAGGTCAAATATATCAAGGTCTAAGATTTCCCTTTCTGCCCAATTGCATAACGCCCTTCATCGGTGAAACCTTTAGAAAGACCCAATCGTCAATATTAAACTCAAAGTTCCATTTCTTAACATTTGAATATGATTTTTGGCAGCTCTGAGCCATCAACAAACACTCTCTGATTAGCTTAATATTTTTCATGACCTGCTGCACTACGTCAAGTCCAAGCAATCCTAACTCTCCAACCTCAAACCAACCAAAAGAGGATCAACATTTTTGCCTATATAATGCCTCATATGATGTCATACCAATACTGGAATGATAGTTGTTATTATTAGCAAACTCAATAAGTAGCAAGTGATCATCCAAGTTCCCCCCAGAAATCTAGCACATATGCTCATAATATGACCTAGAGCATCTGGATTGTACATTTGGCTTGGCCATCAGTATGAAGATGCAAAGTTGTAATAACATTAATCTAAGTCCCCAAACCCTTCAGGAAAGATCTCCAGAAATATATTGTAAATTATTCCCCTTTGTTTGAAATAATCGATATTGGGACACCATGAAGTCTGATTATCTCTCAAATATATAGCCCAACATAATGTTTAGTTGAGAATGTGGCCCTGACTTGCAAGAAATGAGTTGATTTTATCAGCCTATCAATAAGCAACATAGTAGAATCAACTTTTGTCACAAACAAGGAAAACCTGTGACAAAATCCATATTTACTACCTCCCACATCCATAGTGGAATAGCTATATCCTGAGTTAGTCCACTGGGCTTCTGATGCTGTACCTTTACATATTGACAATTTGGGAATTTTGCAATGAACTCACCTATACCCTCTTTATTCCTGGCCACCAATAAATATTCTTAATATTGTGATACATTTTTATGGATCCTAGATGAATAAAATAGCGAGAATGGTGTGCCTTTTCCATAATATGTTGTCAAAGCCTTGCAACATCTGAAACACACAACCGACCACTATATCTACAAACTATATCTCCTGCTATATAAAAAACTAAAGTCTCTCATTGTTCATCCTTGCCTCTGAGCTGCTCTAAGCTAGGATCCTCCTGCTCTCGTGCCTTCGCCTTCAAAACTAAAGATGATACGGTTGTATCCTGAACTGTGACCCAGTATCACCCGAGTCTAATAATCTAACCCTTAAATTAGCTAGTTGATAGATCTCCCAGGCCATATCCCGCTTCTCAGCTACCAAATATAATAGACTACCCATGGAATTACGACTGAGGGCATCTAATACTATATTATCCTTCCATGGATGATATAACGTCTTCTACTATATTAGACTTTCCAAGATGATATAAGATATCCACATCATAATCTTTCAACAATTGAAGTCATTCGCACTATCGCAGGTTCAACTCTTTTTGTCTAAAAATATATTAGAGACTCTTAAGATCTGTAAAAATATCAAAATGAATTCCATACAAGTAATGCCTCTAAATTTTCTAGGCATGAATAACTGCTGCCAACTCTAAATCATCAGTCGGGTAGTTCTTTCCATATTTCTTTAACTATCTAGAAGAATGAGCAATTAACTTTTTGTGTTGCATTAGAACATAACCAAGTCTAACACTTGAAGCATCATAATACACCGTGTAACCCTCTAGACCCCCTAATAAGGTCAGAATTGGTGCTGAAGTCAATCTATTTTTTAGCTCCTGAAAACTCTACTCGCATGCTATGGTCCAGTGAAACGTAGCTGCTTTCTGAGTTAGCTTCGGCAAGAGTGCTGAAGGTGAAGAGAATAGTTCCATGAACCTTCTATAATTCCCTTCTTACCCCTAAAAGCTACAAACTTCTATCAGGGTTGTGGTCTAGGCCAAGTCTTCACGCCCTTAATCCTCGGTAAATCAACTTGAATACCAGCATTTGATACAATATGTCCTAAAAAGGCCATGTAATGCAACCAAAATTCGTACTTTGAGAGCTTAGCATACAACCTCTAATCTCGAAGTACCTGAAGCACTACTAAAAAATGGTTTGTATGCTCGACCTTTGATTGTGAATATAAAAAATTTCATCAATAAACACAATGAAAACAAGTCTAAAATAGACTGAATATACTATTTATCAGGTCCATAAATACTGCATTGACATTTGTGAACCCAAAAGACATCACAAAAACTCAAAATGGATATATCTGGTCCTGAAAGCTATCTTTGAATTATCACTCTCTCAAACTCATACTTGTTGGTACCCTAAATGTAAATCAATATTCGAGAAACATCAGGCACCCTACAGTTAGTCAAACAAGTCATCAATCCTTGTTATCAAATATTTGTTCTTTATAGACACCATATTTAACTATCGATAGTCTATTCACTTTTGCAATAAGTCACCTTTCTTTCATACAAACAACACTATTTCACTTTAAGGTGACACACAAGGCCTAATAAAGACTTTACCAAGGTATCCCTTTAATTGATCCTTTAACTCCTCCAACTAAGCTAGACCCATCCTATAAGGGGGAATCAAAATCGACTAAATACCTGGTGGCATATCAGTAGCAAGTTTGATCTTACGCTCTAGGAGAATACGAAAAAGATTATTTAGAAACACATCCGGAAACTCATTAACCACTGGATTAGAAGGAATAGTAGGTGACTTAGCATCAAATATCTTGAACTTGGACAATATGGTAAATGCAGCCTTTAGTGATCATTTTCATTTCCTAAAGATAGGAAATAAACATGCCTTTTAGCATTGCTGCATTAGCCTTCTACTCCCGAATTACTTCCTCTAGTAAGTGGAATCTAATAGTCTTTTCTCGGTAATCGACATTGGCATAACAAGAAGCCAGCCAATCCATGCCCATAATAATATTAAAGTCAAGCATCTCTAACTCTATCAGGTATGCAAAGGTCTGACGGCCAATAATCTCTACCTTACAACCTTGATAAACCATCCTGGAAATAATAGAGTCGCCAACTAGGGTAGACATAGTAAAAGGTCACTATATTAACTCTGGTACTATATATAATTTTCAAGCAATAATTGGGGTAACATATAATAATTTGGAGCCTAGATCTATCAAAGCACAAACATAGTGGGAGAAAACACTCAATGCACATGTCAAAACATATGCTGATGACTTTTAATCATGATAAACTATTAGTGCATAAGTGAAATTTTTTCCACTTCAAGAATAAAATGCTCCCCCACGGTATCAAAATCTACCTGCTGATGTTTGGGACCTATACTCTATAGGATGTACTAAGGAAGATGACTCTCTTGTCAATTTTACCCTTTGTACTAAACCCTACTTATTCCTAAATAGACAATATCTCACTATATGACCCTCATGGACTGGCCACCAAAATATCATATTGTAGAGCCCTTACAACATCTCCCATCATGCGCTTTACCGCAAGTATCACAATGTGGCACAACTGATCTAAACTACTCTGGGACCCTGTACTACTGTGAGACTGATGCTCGTAAGCTCTCACCCAGACTTGACTTCCCCTAGTGATCCAACCTCCTACTCTAGGACTATGTGGTGAGGGTCTAGGTGGTCTCCCTGAATACTAAGTTCTGGAGCCACCCTAAGCCTCTGTCTGAAACCTAATGGGCCTAGCCCTATTCTGCTTCTCTCTCTCGACCCTCTCAACTGTATACTGCTGATGTTGGAGCCCCTCTATGTTCTGTGCCACAACCTTAATCCATGATATGTCTATATCATTATTAATTATGGCTTTAATACTAGCCAAATAACAATCGTAAGCTAAAGAACTCAACCCTTATGACTCAGTTCTATAGCATGATTTGAGAAAAAAAGGGGTAAATTTTCTGAATAATGTATGTAACTTATTTCTTATATAATATGGTGCAAAACATATTTATAAACAAGAATTTACTACACACAACTTGAAGACTCCCTAGTATACGATGTTTCTCTGATACCAAGTTTTTCACACGGCAAACTTGGGGGGGCACAACTGGCAGCTGATGCCAAAACTTAGGCCAAAGATGACCTTGCTGAACCATTTGCTAATGGAGTATAACAGCCACACACAATTGAGAAAACAAACAAGCATATCACAAATTAATAATCATCCCCCACCAGTAAGGCTCCTATAAATAGCTCTACAAAGAAAACAACTACTCTCAATAGTACATATAGAGAAATAAGCAGGTAGCACATAAGTCCTTTTTGGGGCCATCGAGGCTGCCATAATATCTAGGAAAGCATATATGCTATACAGTCCATCAAGGACACCATGATTTATATACAGAAGCTGACAAAAGATATATAGAATGTAAACTAGTCCAACACACTGCTAAATTTTCAACAAAAACAACAAGGCCCAATTGGCTAACAAACTATATCTAATCAACATACAAGGACAAAATTATCACCATCATAGCTATGTAACCCAACCAACTAGTATGAAAGCCTTTATGAATACAAAACATGGTGGGACAGGGGCAAAAGCTATAAACAGAGAAAAAGGAAACCTCTAAAATTTTTGCGATCCCTATAAGAAAATGAGCCAACCAACTCGCTAAAAGCTTGGCTATGCTTCCCCATAGGTCTGTCTAGTTATTTCTCAGATCCTGCAGGAATGCGTTTAGTGCCCCAAGAAAATAGGGAATCAGTATGAAAAAAATACCAAGCATGTTAGGCAAACCTAAAACTAAAATTAAAGTGTAAGGATTGAACAAGAAGGGAAAGAGTAAAACAAAAGTACAATATCTTACCTTCTTGCAATAATGTAACATTTAAACATGTAGAAAATAATAAACTGACCTAGCCTTCAAGCCCAGAAGGTACAAATAGAACATAATCATTATAAGTTCTAAGGAGTATAAATAGTCCCTAAATACCCGTACTGACCCCTTTACCTGGACCCTAGTGATGATCTAATCTAAACTATATGAATGTACATGTGTCATGAATTAATACAACTCTTAGGCTCTGTGGTATAATATTAGTGCTACCAGTACGTTTGGCCTGCCCATACCGTAGGTACGGTCTGCCAAGCCCATTAGCACTGCTTTCCCGGCTCAAAGGCACGGTAATATAATATAACTACTGCCTTGTAGGTATAGCATGCGTGCGTAGTAGGTATGATATGCTCCACCTAAAGGCACAATTCAGTAGTCAGAATGTAGGCTCCAAAATCCTACAGTGTCAGTATATCCCGAGGCCAAAACAAGCTCATCGGTGGCAGCTAGACACATGCATATATTCATACATGCATTTACATGGACATTGGTAAGGTTCAAAAGGAAAATATGATATTTTTTGTTTAAAAAAGGAAACTTCCACTTTTACTATGGTTTTAAATTTAAGAAAGGAATTGCATTATTTTATTACTATTTTAGAAAGGAAAGGAAAGTATCACTTTTTATGCTCGGTTTGAGGGACGTTTCTGGATCTTTTCTCTATTTGTTTTATGTTGATGAATTTGAGGTACAATTCTTGGCAGCTTGAGGAGCACATATCCGAGTTTATCTTTTATTGCATATGTTGATGAGCCTAAAGGGTAGCTTGCGAGATGGTTCAGGGAGCCTATGGGCCAGCCCACAAATTGTATTTTGGGGTTTTTACTTTCCTACATTGGCCACATATTGCACCATATCATCCCATGATGCACTTCATCTTCTTGTGTGCATATTTTGAGTGTTTTATCACCATTATTATTAATATCTTCACCTTGTATTCGGCGTATGCCTTATGGTTATCTCTGTTATGACTAGGTTTATGTGGAACCCAATTGTTAGCTTACCTTTTTATCTCTTATACTATATATTATCTTCTCGGCTCGGCCAACCTATGATGCCTATTGAGTACCTTGTGTTTTGGTAGTCATTCTACATCTCTGCATATTTTTCGAATGCAACTCCTAGTTTGAGCTACCCTCGTTGACCATATACACATTCGAGGTCGGCTGTTGTTTGGATCAGGGTGAGCTCTTGGCATTCTAAGATTTATTGCTTTATCTCTACTCTTACTGTCTTTATTTTATATTTTTGATAGATAGTAGTATCTTGTATAGCTTTATTCTTGTACGATAGATGCTATTGTACTGGTGATACTAGGTCTGGGCTTTGGTTCTCATGTATATATTTCATCTTTCTTGGTCTTTTTAGGGCTAATATGTATATTTTATACCATTTTGTATATATCTATAATAGTGGCCCTTTCTTATTTAGTATCTTACTTCTGCTTATTCTGTTATAGCCTTATTTGGAATATAGTATCTGGGGTTTTGGCTTCCCTACTAAGGGTTTTAGTAGGCCCCATTATGGCTCAATTTTGGATTTATATAGCATGGTATCAGAGCTTACGGTTCACTAGTCTTACTAGTACAGGAGTGAGTGTCTTGTAGAGTCTCGCAAATTGATATTATGATATTTGTGTCCTATCTGGGGAGGCTATAGGGCATTCTTAGGAAAATTTCCATCTTGATTGATTCCTTATTATGCATCCTTGATTCTATAAAATTTTAAATATCATTTTCTTCACTCTATCTCAAGTGGTTCGAACGAGATTAGCAACAGGTTAGGACAATGCTCTGTGCCTGTAGTCAGAGCCCCAGCTAAGTGATGGGGCAGAGATTGACCCAGACATCGAAGTAGGGCACGAGCTGCGGCACCAGCTTGAGCCCAGGATAGGGTACCGTTAATAGAGCTAGCGATTGAGGTAGATGATATTTAGTATGAGCAAGAGGGCATGGGGCCATCCTAACATCTAGGAGGTTTTGCAGCTACACCAGTTCTACAAGATACTTTGGTTTGAATCCTTGGTTCCTTGGCGGGTATGTCCCAGGCCGGTACATTGCCAAGTACTCTAAGTGGTTCATAGGTTAGTTGTGAGGCTCAGACTTCAGCTCAGGCAGCAGCACAAGGTTTAACAGCATAGCATGCTGCTACAGCTCGCCGCTTAAAGGTATTACCAATTCCAATAGTTGTTTAGCCTATAGCATCAAGTTCATTTATGTCTTCTGAGGAGAAGAAGATGCTAGATATGTTCATTTGATTGGGTCCTCCGAGGTTTTCTGGTGCTCTTACAGAGGAAGCTCACGAGTTTTTGATGAACTACTAGGAGAGGTTGCATAACCTCAGATTAGTAGAGTCATATTGAGCTGATAACACCATGTTTTAGTTGGATGGTCCAACAAAGCAGTAGTTGGGATCTTACATTCCTTACAGACCAGGCAAGTCACCTCTGGTGACTTGAGCTCAATTTTGTGAGGCTTTATTGGAGAAGTATATTTCGTGCAGTATAAGAGAGCGGCTGAGAGATGAGTTCACCAGGTTAGAGCAGGCTCTATGTTTGTTTTTCTGAGTGCGAGGCTTGTTTCCATGAGTTGGATAGGCATGCCACTATGATTATTCCTACCGAGCATGAGAGAGTGTGTTGCTTTGTCAGAGGGTTAACCTTATAGCTTCGTCTAGCTACTGAGAGCATAGTATATTTTGACCAGTCTTTCTTAGATGTTATTAACCATGCCTGCACCATCGAGAGTATACATTGCGAGGCTCGTAGGGGCAGCAATAAGAAGCCCTATCACCAAGGTAGTTACAGTGGTCTACAATTTTAAAGTATAGGCTTCTTTGGAAGAGGTCTGCAGCCCCAACACTTTAGCCTAATAGTCCCGTTCAGGCAGCATTACAAATTTCTGAGGGTGGTCATTTGGGTGAGAGTTATTAGGGCAGCCTGAGTTTTGTTTAAACTTATAAGGTGTTCGCTCCAGGTATACAGGTTGTAGTGGCCAGTCTGGTTCAGCCAGGTCATCTCAGCGGGGTACAGCTGGTCGAGCTTGTTATGAGTGTGGTGAGTTGGGCTATTATTATAGGGATTGTCCTTTAGTTTTGTGTCATGAGCAACAAATTCAGCATGATCAGCAGGTTCAGGCTTCTAGGGCTCCAGTGCTACTGACTAGGGGTGATGTGTCGAGTAGTAGGGGTAGTCCTAAGGGTGCTCGATGTGGTCCTCAGTTAGGTATATCAGGGGTTATGGTGGACGGAGCCACATGTACATAATTCTGCGCTGACTAGAGGCTGAGGCTTTAGATGATGTCATCATAGGTACGATCTCCATATGTCATCAGTCAGCTTCTATATTGTTTGATCCAGGGTCTACATTCTTATATGTGTCTACTTATTATGCTACTCATTTGTGGTCTATTTGTGAGGTTTTTCTTGTGCCTATGCCTGTATCTACCCAGTTGGAGATTCTTTAGTAGTGAATCATGTGTATCAAGCTTGTGTAGTAACTATCCTGGGGTATGACACATGGGTAGACCTAGTTGTGTTGTATATTATTGATTTCAATGTTATCGTAGGCATGGATTGGTTGTCTCCTTATCATGCAGTCTTGGATTACTTCGCCAAGACTATTACTTTGCATATGCCTTGTATCCCTGCTATTGTATGGAAAGGTACCAATAGCCATGTGTTGAAGGGAGTTATATCATTTTCAAGAGCCTAGCGATCAGTTAGGAAGGGGTGCTTGGCTTATCTTGCTTATATTCTTGATATTAGTGCCACCACACCTTCCATTAAGTAAGTTCATGTGGTTTGTGAGTATTTAGATATGTTTCTACTGATCTACTAGGTCTTCCTCCTGATCACGATATCAACTTTGGTATTGATGTTGATCCTAGCACTCAACCCATTTCTATTTTCCCATATAGATGGCACCAGCCGAGTTGAGGGAGCATACGGAACAACTTCAGTGTTTCCGATTAAGGGGTTCATTAGGCCGAGTGTATCTTCATTAGGTTCTTCTATTTTATCTGTGAAAAAGAAGGATGGTTCCTTGCATATGTGTATTTACTACATGCAGCTGAATAAGATGACCATTAAGAATAGGTATCTAATGTCGCATATTGATGATCTATTTGACCAACTACAGGGTGCAACAGTGTTCTCTAAGATAGACTTGAGATCAAGTTATCATGGTTGAGGATTAGGGTAGAGGACATCCTAAATAATGTATTTAGGACTCGATATGTCCATTATTAGTTCCTAGTTATGGCTTTTGGGTGACCAATGCCCCAGTAGCATTTATGGAGTTTATGAACCATGGTTTTAGATCCTACCTGGATTCCTTTGTTATAGTGTTCATCGATGACATTCTGGTTTATTCAAGGAGTAGGGAGGAGCATGAGCAGTATTTGCGAGTTGTAATTCAGACCTTGCCAGATCAGAAGTTATATGCCCAATTCACTAAGTGTGAGTTTTGGCTTGAGTCCATGGCATTATTTGGGCACGTGTTGTCCAAGTATGAGATTGTGGTAGATCCGGTGAAAATTGCACTAGTTTGTGATTGGACTAGGACTACTTCTCCTACAAAAGTTTGTAGTTTAATTGGGTTGGAAGGGTACTATAGACAGTTTACAGAGGGGTTTTATTCTATAAAAGTGCAATTAACTAGATTGACTTAGAAGAATGCTCCTTCCTAGTGGTATGACTAGTGTGACACGAGCTTTCAGAAGCTTAAGGTCTTATTTACTTCATCTCTTATTCTTACTTACTCGGTTAAGGTCCAGTGGTTTACTGTGTAATGTGATGCTTATGGAGTTGATTTTGGTTGTGTATTAATGCAGCAGGGCCAAGTTATTGCTTATGCTTCCAGAAATCCGAAGGTTCATGAGAGAAACTACCCCACCCATGTTTTTGAGTTAGCGGCGGTAGCCTTCGAGTTGAAGATTTGGAGGCACTATCTGTATCGGGTACATTGTGAGATCTTCACTGACCATCGTAGTCGTTAGTACTTCTTCATCCAGAAGGACCTAAATATAAGACAATGCAGGTGGTTGGAGTTACTGAAGGACTAGGACATCTCGATTTTCTATCACCCGGGCAAGGCAAACGTGGTAGCGGATGCCTTAAGCCAGAAGGCAGTGAGTATAGGCAGTTTGGCATTCTTGGTAGCAGAGGAGCAACCTTTATGTTCGTACATCCAGTCCTTGCAAGAAACTCCAACCACTTAAAGCAAGAAAAATTGTAATAATTTAGCAATTTCATCTGCCACCTTTACACATACCATCATAATGGTTAGCATTCAAGCATCAATTTTCATTTAATCACTTACCATACAAGTTCTCAATCAATGACACATAGTCCACCTACCACCACCTCACTTATCACAGATTTCCAATCATCAAATTAGCAGCACTCACATAAATATCAGTTCAGATAGTTTCATTGACTAATTGATTTAGCCATCATTATTGCTTCTCTAACCATATCATTCAACTCAGGTTCTCATTAACCACTAATTGATCATCTAACAATTAAACACAGCCCTTAAGGTCAAATACCAATTAGAACCTTCTATGTTCCAATTCCATTTCTTGAGTCATCCCAAATGGAGCCAGGTGACCTCCACTAGTTTTTGTTTGAGATATCAATTAGAATCAAGAATACAAATTGGGCTCAATCCATACAAATAATCATTTAGGACAGCATGGGAGGAATGAAATAAGGGGATAATTCGTAAAATGCCTCATAACTTCTAGAGGATTCGATGTTAACGTTTACACACAAATTCACAGGATCCTACTCGATATTTGCTCGTGTACTTGTGAGACCAATAACCAAGTCTCTAATACCAACTGTCATAACTCAACTAATCGGATGGTGAGGGCACCTACTCTAATTTACCTAGATAGGAGAACCCTTATCACCCAATTAGAAATATGCAGAAGTCATAAAAGAAAATCATTAAACTTTTTAAAATATGGATAAACTTATTACATTTCTTTAATGCATCAAAGAAATCCTCTACCCCGAAGATCTAGTCTAGACTAGTACAAGAGCCACTAATGGACAAGGAAAATAATCAAGACTCAGCTTCCACCATAGGAATAGGAAGACGGAAGCAGTTGATGATCCTTATCTGCATCAAGCAATGAAACCTTAACTGATCCTGCAAACAGACTATACCCCAAAAGGGTATAGTAAGAATAGGATCAGTACAACCACACGTACAAGAAAGCATCATCGGTCGACCTAGGTCAAAACCACGTAGACACAACATAAATATCCAAAATTAATTAGGCACTTATAAAATAACAATTCAACTTATATCCCTTAACCACTATTTTGATCACCAATCTCCTCATTACTCTTCACTCTCTAACTCGTAAGAGCACTTAAGCACGTCACTTATTATCAACATTCAACCAACATATTGGAAACAAGCACCACCATGCAACACTTAGCAATATACCTTCACTCAGTCTTTCCTTAACTATTAATCAAGTAAAATAGAAAAGTATAGTTCAAGTACAAATATTCAACCAAGTCAATACCGTGATTCATAAACAGTTAGCAAAACTTGTCACATTTACCTCTTTTAATACATTCTAACAATGTCAGATCAATTTCAAGTATATCAACAGCCCGAGTGACTCATGGATCCAAATAACAACATCAATATAATCTGGTCCACTCATTGAATCATCAAACTCACTAAAAGAATTTGTGGACTCTAAAAGAATGGACTCTAAAAGAATTTGATTATGTACAGAGTCGCCACATAAATTTTACGGAAAATAAGGAAACCTATTTCACGTATTGACATGTATGACTCGTATTTTAATCTACAAAAACCAATTTAGATTCTAGATAAGGGTTCAAGTTATTTTGAAGTGAAGGGGTTAGGCATCCTTCAGAATCCACAAAATATGGTACCCAGCTAGACTTAATTTTTCAAATACGAAGAAGGTGAGAATTATTTTTTGAAAAGTATATATATATATATATATATATATATATATATATATATATATATATATATATAGAATAAATGTATAAAAATAGTTCAAAATATGTGTGTATTGTTTGGCGAGAGGATATGTATGATGTGCAGGTGCAAGATGATTTGACACTGGCAGTTAATTGCCAAGTCAGATACATACCCTTGAAAATAAGCTTCAATGTTACTTTTGTGTATGTTTACAACCTGAAAGATGAGAGGAAAGAGCTCTGGGATTTCCTACAACAGAATAGTAGAGGGGTGCATATGCCATGGTTAGTCCTTGGCGACTTCAATGTTGTTTTGCAAAAGAAAAATAGAATTGGAGGGAACCAGGTCACTCTAGCAGAAGTTATTGATTTCTAAGATTGCCTAGAGTGTTTTGGTTTAGATTAAATACATTATGCTGGTTGTCCCTACACTTGGAATGATAAGCAGGAACAAAATAGGGTGTTTTCAACAATTGATTGGATGTTTTGGAATAGAGAATGGTTTGATAGTATTCCAGATTTCCAGTGACGTACCTGCCAGAAGGGGTGACTGATCATTGCCCTGGGTTGATATATTTAGCATAGGGAGGTAAACCCAGGTGGAAAGCATTTAAATATTGTAATATGTGGAGCTCTCACTTCTAGTTCCAGGAGATTATGGGGGGAATATGGAGCATATATATATATGGATAAAAGATGTATGAAGTTGTTTGCCAGTTAAAAATGCTTAAGTCTAGTTTTATATCCCTACACGATACTTATTTCAGCAATATTCTACAAGAAGTATAAAGGGATAGAACTGAGATACAACGAGTACAACAACTGCTACATTTAAATCCTTTAGATATAAGAAAGCAAAAAATAGAATATGAAGCAAGGGGGATATTTAGGCACTCAAACTATCTGGAAGAATCCTTTTTACTACACAAAAGTAAGGCTATATGGATTAAGAAAGGAGATGATAACAATAGATATTTCTTCTCTGTTATCAATCAGAGAAAGCTGAGACTTTCTGTAACCCCTATCCAAGATGAGGGATTTCAGAGTCACTAGTATAGCTGGGGTATTTGTATGATTTTATCAGAAGCTGTTGGGGTCTACTAGAGGGGTGAGGCATAGAGCACAGGCTGGGATTTTGTGCCATAGTCATAAACTAACAGTGAATCAGCAAATGAGGTTGATAAAAGATTACTCTGAGGCGGATGTAAAAGAGGCTATGTTCAAAATCAATTTTAATAAGAGCCGCGGTTCGGATGGATTTGGTAGTAGTTTTTTCAGAGACACTTGGGATACTACTGGTTAAGATGTGAGTGCAGCACTCCTGGAGTTTTTTAGGAGTGGGAAAATGCTAGGATAATTGAATGCAACACAAATCACCTTGACCCCAAAGGTAACTGCTCCTACACAGGTAAGCTAGTTAAGGCCCATTTCATGTTGCATTGTATTATACAAGTGCATCTCTAAAATGTTTTGTAAAAGATTGAAAGAGGTATTGCCTTCCCTTGTGTGTGACACTCAGTCAGCTTTTGTGCAAGAATGATCCTTAGTGCATAATGTACTGATATGCCATGATCTCTTAAGATATTATAATAGGAAGGCCACATACCCTAGGTGTCTAATGAAAATAGACCTTATGAAGGCTTATGATATTGTTCGATGGGAATTTATGGAAGAAATATTGGTCGAATTTGGGTTTCCTGTGAAGTTCATCCAATTGGTGATGGTGTGTCTGATTACTACTAAAATAGCTGTCAAGATTAATAGGGACAGTCATGGTTATTTTGAAGGGAAAAGGGGACTTAGGCTAGGGTATCCTATTTCCCAACTGTTATTTGTCTTGGTGATGGAATATATGTCAAGAACAATGAATAAGATGAGCTTACTTCCGGACTTTAGATATCACCCCATGTGCAAGAAAGTGCAATTAACACACCTTATGTTTGCAGATGATCTTAAGATCTTTTGTAAAGGGAATGTATGCTCAGTAAGGAGGGTGATGGAGTCTTTGAACCATTTTTTCAGCTGTTATGGGTTTGAAGTAAAATACTGACAAATCAAATATGTTTTTGGCCAGGGTAGATGAAGTCACACAAGGAAAACTATTTGAACTCACTGGGATTTCAGTTGGCTATTTTCCAATGAGGTACTTGGGTTTGCCCCTTTCCCCAAAGAAATGGACCAAAATGGATTGTCATTACTTATGCTAAAAAATCACAAAGTGGATTAGAGACACTGCTACAAGACACCTCTCTTATGCAAGAAGACTACAGGTATTAAACTCTGTCCTTTTTGCTATGCATAACTTCTGGGGAACTTTTTTCATACTGCCCAAGAGTGTGATAACTAAGGTGGATAGAAAGTGTAGAACATTCCTATGGGGTTGATGAGGAAAAGAAGAAAGTGTCATTGGTAGTGTCACACCCCGAGCCTACACCCTGGATGTAACATGGTTCTTAGAGTTACTAGTGACCCCAAGCTAACCCATGTCCTGGCATACTACTGAGGTACAGACTGAAAGATAATGCGGAAGCTGAAATGTGCTGAGCTCTTGAAAGAAATATTAAAAGAAAATAAACTTTCGTAAAGCTAAAATACAATAGCATTTGAAAACTGATACAACTAACTGACTGACTGTCTATGAAGCCTCTATTAACACTGACTACAATTAGCCGGGACATGACCCCTAACTATCTTTAATCAATGTACAAAAACTAAAAATAAAGTGCTATGACTACTACTGACCGGAGTTCCTGAATAAGTAGTACTCATCCCTTGCTGACTGGGAGCTGTGATCTATCTGACCATGATCCTGGGAGCTAGCACTAAAAACTACATCATAAAACTATGCAGCACAAGGAAGGTATGCGATCAGTACTTTGAATGTACTGAGCATGTGAGTTATGCACTAACTTAAAAATCATGAGAAACATGTATGTACTGAAAAAACATGGCTGAAAACTAGTCTAAGTATAATATCTGAGGTGTATAAGTCAAAACTAGAGAATATAAGTTCTTTTTCTGAAAAAGGTGTAGATCATGTTTCTGAACTATAACTGTGAGATCATGATATTTTAAGATAAGTAAAACTGTTAATTGGGAATCAATAGACTAAAAGCTGAAGTATATCTGTAAATCATGAAATAGTTCAACTGAGCTGAAAGGCATGAGTCATGCAAAAATTCATATTTAAAGTAAATCCTTAGGTGACTTCCTTCTGCTTAACATGCTGAAAATACTGATATAGTGTACTAAATGCAAGTTGAAAGGTATAACCTGATGTACTGACAAAGTATATAAACATGCAACTGTATAATACTGAACTGAATAACTAAATACAAGGTCTTACAATAATGAATATGGACTGTGGGAGCTACTACAAACCGACATACCACAAGCTGAGCTAAATATGGGGCTAACCTGTAACCCTGGATGGAAGGGTGTTCATACCTTAATAAGGGTATGAACAAATCTGACGTGGATCCACTAAACTGATGTCCACAAGAGACAAGGATGTCCAGCTTAATCTGACAGCTGACCCCTTTCATACCTATGGTGGCGCCATAGTTCTGAGACTTAGGGACTACTACTAAAGGTCTCAGCCTAATCTGACAGTTGAGGTTTCATCCCTTCGTTCGATCGGTGCTAAGCCTACTCCCAACTGAATATAAAGCAATGAATGCAATTGAAACACTGGATAGTTCATATATACTGATGTTCTGAGTATGACAGACAAAACTAAATCTAAAAGCATTATTTTTTTTTTCTAAAAAGTTATAGGTTGATAACTGGGTAATTTCATGCTTTAAAACTGAGTACTAGTAGACTAGGCTGAATTCTTAAGAAAAGTTAGTTCATGTGGAAATACTACAATTGCATGTTAAGTTCTTGAAAAGAAAGCTAATTCATCCAGAAGATGCTGTAAATCCAGGCTAAGTCTGTTTCATAAAAAAACCAGGGATTTAAGAAAATATCTGTAAAACTTCTTGCAATATCACTTAAACATATACGGGGAACATATAGTATCATATGTAATTCAGTTCTATAAAGATATGCATAGTTGGGTAAAATCAGGCAATAATTCACTTCTTCTAAAATCTAGGGTTTTGAAATCTAATTGTAGGAATTCATGTAGAAATCGTTCTAACAAGAATAGTAGTCATGTAGGATCCGAAAGAGATCGAATTCATAGTAAAACACTTGTTTAGGTAAGAACCCTAGAGTCATAAACTGTAAAAATCATAACTAAAAACTGAACTTTGGGCATGAGGGTGAAAGGAGATCCTCATTGAATACCCACTTACCTGGTGGAAGATAAACCTTGAAGAGAACCAAAAGTTTGAAGCTTGATGGAGAAAGCCCTAGGTCTGAAATTTGGAGAAGAACACTCTTTTCTTCTTTGAAATTGACTTGAGAGAAAAAGTGAGGAAATCTGATAGTTTGGAGGTATCTAACTTAATAAAATAAGTCTAAAACTATTTATAGTCAGAGCTAAGATAAGAAGGAATAGTCTAAAATACCCATGGAAAACTAAATTAAAAACTGCTGAAATTTCTCAGAATATCGAACCATCGGATTGGTTGATGGACTGTGTTTCTGAATGATGGACCGTCAAATGACCCGTGGTTCTATCCCTGAGTTATGGGGTTCTCTGAAGGTGATTCCACGAGTTTACATGAAAGACTATCATTTGAGAGATGACCCGTGAAGTCACCCGTGGAAATCTTGAAGAAAGGTTGAAAATTGACAAACCACGGGTCATACAATGGACCGTGGTTTTGGTCTATGGGTCTTGAACCAACTCGCCATTTGAAGGTGAAAATTTTAAGTTGCAGGTCTATTTTCACGAGTCATAGTACGGACCGTGGTTCAGAACCACGGTTTGTCATCCCGTCCGTAGTCACTGATAGTACTGCAGTAAAATGCACATAACATCTCACTCCAAACTCGAATTATTGCATGGTCGGTTGCGTTGGGAAGAAGACTCAAAAACTGTTAATTTTATAGGTAATACGTCATATTTTAGGAGGTGTTATCATTTGAATATGACACTATTTTTGTCTTAAATGAAAAATTCTTTGGTTGGGGAGCTTCAAACTTAACTTGCTTCTAGGAGTTTCTTGTGAACATGATTCACATCCAAAGTACTCACCACACTAAGGAAATGATAATTACACTCATGGAAATAGATCGGGTCTTAGCTTAGAATTTTTGGGGTGTTACAATATCTCTCCCTTGCGATCATTCGTCATCGAATGAAGACTAACTAGGCTGAGGTTATGGGGAAAGAGCGATAATCCCACTAACTGAGTTCTAAAAGCTGGAGTACTTGACATGGTAACTTATTTCTGACGTAAATATGAACTAAGATGGGTTCGTGAGGCATGTATGCATATTGAGATCATAAGAACACAGATAGGACATGAAACTGAATGTCCAACATAATAACTGGTTTGGGGTGAGAGTAGGTACTTAGCTGAAACTCATAAAGAATGAACGCATTCTTAGGAATCATAGTTAGCTGAAAGGAACATAAAACTGAGAGGAGCAACTGTATGAATAATTTATTCCCTCCTATACTGAGCTTACTAGCATGGACTGAACTGAGCTTAGGGCCTTCTGGCCTTAGGAATGACTACTGGCAGGTCTGAACTGTTCTGATATGAGGAGTCTACTATCTTGCTATCTGAAGCTACTGGACATACAGTATGAGCACCCTGGGTAGGGAGTAAGAACAAGACTATTTCCCCCTTAAACAATACGGTTGATAACTTTTAAGCTTAGGAACACCCTTTTTAACTACACCAACTTCTCTGAATACCACACTTACCATTTGCAACTAAAGTTATCATCAACACACATATAGATGCTAAGGTTTGAGTCTAACTACATTCTTTCACCATGTTCAAGGATGTATCGACTAAATGTCTTGCATCTGGAGTTATCTCTCAAGGATGATATTCTTTCTTATCACGAAAATCAACTAACCTTGAACTCTAATCAATGGGTCACTAGTCGTAGAAAGAAAATACCCACATGTATTTCATCATGACATTCAAGCCTACTACTATGATCTTATGGATTCCTTGTACCTGACACTACATGAGACTCATCTACCCTTCCCTAGCATATCTTGAAACTGTAAATGCAAGCACCAAGAAGAGGAAAATCTAGTTCTTCCCATCTAGGATACTACTTAGCTTCCTCTACTAACTACTGTGAAAACATAACACAAGATCATTGAAGGAATGGAGTGGGAGCATGATCATCACAAATGAAGGAATACTGATCGATATTGACTTATACTTAGCGTGATCTAGCCACTCAAGGTGAGGTTTGAGAAGTCAAGTGCAAAGGCCTGAGTCTCTCAAATTCTGGACATATGAAGCATGGTTAGAGTAGGGAAATCATAAGCACGAACTGCTCAAGAAATCTGGTCTGAGCATATACATGACCTAACATGATTTCACTAGCCATTAAGGCATATCTTGAGGACTAAACTGAGTACGTAGAACTGAGCATACCGTGAGATATGAGTTTAACTGTATAACGAGTCTCATGGCATAAAGCTAAAATTCATAGAATCATAGAGTAAGACTGGAATCGCTGTCTGGAGCAATTTTTGTTTGTTCTAGGACCTAAGTATGGACATGAATATGTATAGGGTGCATGAACTTATCCATGAGTATGACACAAATACGTCTGAGTATAGTGTAATCTTGACTGAAGTGCTAGGAAATTTGCTGGAATAAAAAATAGAACGATATCCCATTATATCCCTTTCTAAAATTCTGTATTAGCTGAGTCACAAGACTCGACTTGGTTTTTCATTGTATCATCTCCCTCTTAGCTTGAAAGTCACCACTCTAAGTCTACGGATCTCTCTCCCAAACTAGTCTATAATAAACTAAGTCTTGTAAGGTTGGGGTATCACTGTATTCCTGGACACTGAAACTCTCTCTGATAGGTTATAACTGAAGATGCTAAAACCCTTGCTAGGTCTTCTTCTAAGGCATCTCTTAGCTTCCTCTTTACCCTTAAGGCTATCACTAGAGGACTCATTCTCTTACTGGGGTATATAACCACTTCTTTTAACACTTAGCAATCTGACCTTTGCTTATTCATCTACTAGCATCACATCTCTAAGTTCCCATCCACTAAAACAACTGAATTAAAACCACGCTAAGAAACTCAACATCATCCATCTGTAATCTCCTAAGTTCACCAATAAGAACACAATATAATATGCACCTAGCCACCTTCATAATTAGAAACCTGAGAATTCTAAACTAGTTCACACATAGCACCATAGAATATATGAATACCATGCCACAACATACTACTCTAGATACACATATACCCGTCTACTATTCAAGGATCTTCTTCACTTAGTTCTGGGATCATTCTGCTACTTATGGCCCATAACAGCTCAATTCGTACTAACTCTTGAGTGACTATACTACCCAAGCACTTAAAGAACTGTACCCTTTGGCTAAGGCACCATTCATGGTAAAGTTTCTAGAAGAGGGTCTGAAAGTACATTCTACTACTGGCTCAACTGCATGAATGGAAAATTGTACATCCTTTTGGATCGGTAGACTTTAACGCACTAGTGGATCCTCTCAAGCCCTTGTGTAGTCTATTAACTTTATGATGGCTCTATCTTAGAGCATCTCACTGAAAGGAATCTGAACTTTATTGTTCCCACCATCTCAAAGATAAGGAATGATTGGAGGGGTTGGATAAACCCATGAATCTGCATAATTTTCTGAAGGAATAATTTTATTGCACGATCTGGAATATGAAAGAAGAGAAACATTTACTGAATGCCCTTGTCACGCCCTAAGGTTACCCCCTAGACGTAATACGGGACTTATCACCACAACGATCTCAAGCTAACCCTTGGTCATAGCATTCTCAAGCATAACAAAAGATAAGCGGAAGTATAATAGATAAAGTCAGAATAGCATATATGTAGAATCAAGTCAAATAGGAATACAAGATCCATAAGAGGACTCCAATACTGTCTATACCTAAAATGCCTCTACTCATGACATAAAGAGTTGCTAGGACAAGATCCTAGCTAACTCGAAGTACGGAAATAAAAAGCTAACACAAGCAAAAAACATAACTACTCCTCGACCTAAGAGGACTCACCAATAGCTGTCTAGGAGTGGCTGGGAAACTCTAGCCACGAATCTGAGGAGGTACACCTGAATCTGTATCATCAAAGGATGTAGCAAAAGATATACGTCAGTACTATAGGATGTACCGAGTATGTGAGTGATGCATGAAAATGATAAACAGTTTAAAACATGTTGAGTATGCTTTAGCAATCAAAATCATACTTTTAAACGTAAAACTGGATGCAAATGACTCTATGAACACCATAAGCTGAAAAAATGATCATAAACAAGAGTTTGAAATCTGAATAAGAGACAAGTACACTTTTAAAGCATAAACTGTTTCGTTGGAAGGTTCTCTAACTAACATAGGTCATGTGAGCTACATGGAATCCGATGTGTACGCCCTATCGAGAGGACCCAATATACCTTACCTGGGTATAAAGGCATAACTCTGGCGTGATCACTAAAAACTGATGTCCAATAGAGGGGACTTGCAAATCTATGGGGGCACGTAGTTCTGGGACTAAGGGTACTCTCACCCGGTCCAACTCGGTGCTAAATACTACTCCCAAAACATATTCATATAGATCATATAACACATCGGAATATCTGATGCAAAAACTGATCATAATTGGTGACATATCTGATGTCAAAACTATTCATAACTAGTGACATATTTGACGTCAAAATTGTTCATAACTGGTGACATATATGATGTCAAAACTGTTTATAAACTGGTGACATATCTGGTGTCAAAACTGTTTGAAAATCAATAGGACGTATCTGATGTCATGAAATTCAAATTCATACATCTAAAGAATGTGCATAGCCATAACTCAAAATATACTTTTCATTTGTAAATTCATAGTTGGATAGGTGGGCATGCAATTTCATAAAATACATAAGGACATGTTATCTAAATATGTAAACTTTCACTTAAAATCATGCAATTTAATGGAATCATGCTAGAATTCAACTTTAATACATGGGTTTTTAAAACCAATTAAGGAATCTTAATAAAATCATAGATGAACCATAAGAAACCATGAATTGATGCATAGAAACTGATTCCATAAGTTTTCCGCAATTTTAATCAAAACCCTAATTTCACAAGTTCATAACTCAAAGTAAGAATTGGGGGTTTTGGACACAGGGGTGAAAGGAACCCATTATTGAATACCCACATACCTTGATTGAAGCTAACCCACTTGAATTGGAAAGACTTAGGAGACTTGAAGTTGATGCTTGAGACCTTGAGCTTGGGAGAATTCTCTTCCTTTTTGGGAGGTGAATGAAGGATTTAGAAGAGACTTAGGATGATAAGGGTGAAAACCCTTCTTGAAATAGTAAAAATGACCTCACTTAGGAGTTAAAAGGGTGGGTAATGACTAAAATACCCCTGGGATTTAATTTAGAACAATCTGGAAATATGGGTCGGCTTCAGGTTCTACGGGTTGGTTCCACGGGTTGTCATTTGAACCACAGCTCGTGGTTCCAACACATGGAACCTGGTCGACTAGACAGTCTATAGAAGGTGGTCTACAACTCGACAGGATAGATTTGTCATTTGAATGATGGGTCGTCAACTAGATTTGTCGTTCTTGGGGAGTCAGTTGACCTCCAGTCAAACCATGACTAATGACGACGGGTCATCGTTCAAATGATGGGTCATCGAACCCAGTCGTAGAATCTGGGGGACTTGCCATCCCTCTAATCTATGTTCTACGAGTGGACAGGATGGACCCGTGGCTTGAACCATGGTCCGTAGAACCCACTCATGGTTCTAGACCAGAGGATGAACCAAATAGACAGGAACCACGATTCCATTCCACGACCGATGGTTTTGACCTGTCATTCCTGAAACATGGGATTTTCTGAGGTTTTTAACTTAGATAGTTGGTTTGATTTTTGGGGTGTTACAATATCTCCCCCTTGGGATTATTCATCCTCAAATGAATACTAAACAAGGTAAAACTGAAGAGAAAACAGCCCAACCAGTAACAGAACATGGAAACCAAAGAGTAAACATAAAAAATGAACTTTTCAACTTGACAACATAATAAACTGACTTCGTGAAACATGGATGCATGCTAGGATCATGAGAGGAACTGATGGAATAGAATAAGAGGGACATACTAAGGAGGAAACTAGTACCTCAAGCTGAAACTGAACTGGAAGGAAAGAGATGAGGGTATTTGGCCTTCATGGCCTCTTCCGCTTCCCAAGTAGCACCCTCTACAAGCTAATTCCTCCAAAGGACTTTCACCGAAGTGACTTCTTTGTTCCTCAACCTCCAAATCTGATGATCAAGGATCTCCACAGGAACCTCCTCATAAGTGAGACTATCCTTCATACCCACATCCTCGAAAGGGACAATCAAGCTCGGATCACCAACACACTTCTTCAACAAGGAAACGTAAAAAATTGGATGAACCACTTCCAACTCTATTGGCAACTCCAACTCATATGCAATGTTACCAACTCTTCTCAAAATCCTATAAGGACCTACAAAACGGGGACTAAGCTTTCCTTTATTGACAAACCTCATCACACCCTTCATGGGTGACACCTTTAGGAAAACCCAATCATCAACTTCAAATTTCAATTCCCTTCTCCTCACATCCGCATAAGATTTATGTTGACTCCGAGCGGTCTTAAACCTTTCCCTAATAAGCTGAACCTTCTCCATAGTCTCATGAACCAAATCCGTACCGATCAAGGCTGCCTCACCTACCTCAAGCCAAACAATAGGAGATCTGCACCTCCGGGCATAAAGTGCCTCATATTGAGCCATCTGGATGCTAGAGTGAAAGTTGTTGTTGTAGGCAAACTCGATAAGATGTAAGTGATCATCCCAATTACCCTTGAAGTCAATCACATACACTCTCAACATATCCTCCAAAGTCTGAATAGTGCGTTGTGCCTGACCATCTGTCTGAGGGTGAAAAGTTGTGCTAAGCTTCACCTGAGTACCAAGACCTTTTTGAAACGATCTTCAAAATTGAGATGTAAATTGAGGACCTTTTTCAGAAATGATGGACAAGGGAACACCATGCAATCAAACTATCTCCCAGATATAGAGTCTGGCATAGTCGTCTGCTGAATCTGTAGTCTTAACAGCCAAGAAGTGGGATGACTTGGTCATACGATCGACAATCACCCAAATGGAATCATGTTGCCTTCGAGTACGAGGCAAACAAGTAATAAAATCCATATTGATGGCTTCCTATTTCCAAGTGGGAAGGTCAATATCTTGAATCATGCCACCCGGCCTTTGATGCTCCATCTTTACTTATTGACAGCTGGGACACTTAGCCACAAACCCGGCTATGTCCCTCTTCATACCATTCCACCAAAAGACTTCTCATAAATCACGGTACATCTTAGTAGCACCCGGATGGATGGAGTATCTAGAACCGTGAGCCTCAATCAAAATCTATTATCTCAATCCATTTACATCTGGCACACATAAACGACCTTGATAACGAAGCACACCATCTCCTCCTTGGGATAAAACTTCCACCCGCTGCTAATGAACTGCACCCTTAACCTGAAGTAAAATGGGATCTTTGTCTTGCTTTGCCTTCACCTCTGCTACCAAATATGATTCAGCACCATTTTGTACAATCACACTACCTTCTGTCGATTGCATAAGGTGAAATCCCCACTGAGCTAGCCTATGAACCTCTTTAACCAATTCCTTTTTCCCATCATCAATGGAAGACACACTTCCCATGGACAGTCTACTCAAAGCATCCTCTATGACATTGGCCTTACCCGGATGGTAAAGCCCACTCATATCATAATCTTTAAGAAGCTCAAGCCATTTCCTTTGCCACAAATTCAATTCCTTCTAAGTTAACACATACTTAAGACTCTTATGATCGGTGAATACATCCACATGTACACCATACAAGTAATGTCTCCAAATCTTCAAAGCAAAGACCACGGCTGCCAACTCAAGATCATGAGTAGGATAGTTCTTCTCATGAGTCTTAAGCTATCTCGAAGCATAAGCAATCACCTTACCACGCTACATTAAAACACAACCCAAACAATTCCTAGAAGTATCACAATACACAACAAAGTCATCTAGGCCCTCGGGTAGAGCTAACACTGGAGTTGTTGTCAATCTAGTCTTTAATTCCTGAAAGTTCTTCTCACACAAGTTGGACCACTAAAATTTTATCTTCTTCTGAGTCAATCGGGTCAAAGGGGAAGAAATGGAAGAAAATCCTTCCACAAACATTCTGTAGTAACCAGCCAAACCCAAAAAGCTCCTAATATCAGATGGGGAAGTAGGTCTAGGACAGTTCTTTACTGCCTCTATCTTTTGAGAATCCACCCGAATACAATCTTTAGTCACAATATGACCCAGAAATGCAATAGACTGCATTCAAAACTCACACTTGCTAAACTTAGCAAACAACTGTATATCCTTGAGAGTTTCAACACAACCCTCAAGTGGTATGCATGCTCCTCCTTACTCCGAGAGTAGATGAGGATATCATCAATGAAAACAATCACAAACATATCCAAATACTGCTTGAACATATGGTTCATCAAGTCCATAAAAGTTGCAGGAGAATTTGTTAGACCAAAAGACATCACAACAAATTCATAATGAGTTCTGAAGGATGTCTTTGGGATATCACACTCTCTAACATGGAGCTGATGATAACCGGATCTAAGGTTGATTTTGGAGAAGAATCTAGCACCCTAAAGCTGATCGAACAAGTCATCAATCTTAGGAATGGGATACTTATTCTTGATTGTGACCTTGTTCAACTGATGGTAATCAATACACATTCTAAGGGAACCATCTTTCTTTTGAACAAACAAAATTAGGGCACCCCATAGAGAAATGTTGGGCCTGATGAAACCTTTATCAAGAAGATCCTTCAACTGATCTTTCAACTATTTAAGTTCCACGGGAGCCATTAATAGAGATAGATTCGTATCTGGGAGAAAATCTATCCCAAAGTCTATCTCCCGCTCGGGAGGGACTCCAGGCAAATCATCGAGAATTACTTTTGGGAATTCATTCACAACAGGAACAAACTAAGGGGATGGGGTTCCGGACACCATGTCCATAACCTATACTATGTGATAAACATACCCCTTTGAAATAATCTTCCTAGCCTTCAGATAAGATATGAAATGACCTTTTGTGGAAGGGGGACTACCTTGCCATTCTAAAATGCGTTCATTAGGAAACATGAAACTGACAACCCGAGTACGACAATCAACAAAAGCATAACATGCATACAACTAATCCATACCAAGAATGACATCAAAATCAGTTATCTCTAACTCTACTAGATCCGATGAAGTGACTCTATGAAGGACTGAGATAGGGCAATTTTGATAGATTCTTTTGGCTAAGACTGACTCACCAACAGGAGTAGAAACACAAAAGGGTTCTAAAAGCAATTCAGGAAATACTTCAAATTTGCATGCTATATAAGGGGTTACAAAAGATAAGGAAGCACCGGGATCCAACAAAGCATATACATCGAAAGAGAAGACTTTCAACATACAAGTGACCTCAACTGGGGAACTCTCCTGATCCTGACAGGAGGATATAGCATAGAGACGGTTCTGGCGTTAACCACCAGAACTAGAAGTTGCGCCCTGCTGGGCTGGTCTACCCCCTGAAGATGATGGGGCATGCTGAGTCCTACCTCCCTGTCCCTTCCTAACGGGAGGGCAATCTCTGATATGGTGCCCATTCTGACCACACCCAAAACAACCCTCTTTACCAGCCAAACACTCACCGGGGTGATTCTTCCCACATATAACACAAGTTGGGTAGAAAGATCCCTTAGCAACACTACCTTGAGACTAGGAATAGGAACCAGATCCTTTACCACCCTGATAGTGATGAGGCCTCTGGGCCTTGTTAGGAGCACTAGCAGAAGAATGAATAGGGTCTGATGACTTCTTCTGGAACGAGGAGCGATGTCCACCTTCGGACCTCTGATGGCTAAATCCCAAACCCTCAGATCTAGCTCTTTTCTTCTCCCTTTCCACCTCTCTAAACTTGTAACCCACGATCTGATGGGCATGATTCATGAGTCGGGTAATATTTATGTCACTCAACAATAAGGAAGACATACACTCCTTCTTCACCACATCAGAAACTTCATATATAAACTTTCTCATTTGATCATGCAGGTCTGCTACCATGGAGGAAGCATATCTAGACAATTGAGTGAACTTCAGACTATACTCTTGAACGGACATCGAACCCTATCTCAAGTTCACAAATTCCTCCATCTTTGCTTTCCTCAACTCGCGGGGGAAGAACCTATCAAATAAAGATATTTCAAAACACTACCAAGCCATGGGGACTGCGTCCCTCACACTAGCCTCCTTCCATTGCATGAACCAAATATGACCTACATCTTTGAGTTGATATGATGCAATCTTAACACAATCAACCCCAACCAACTGCATAATTTTGAAGATCTTCTTCCCTTCATCAATAAAGTTGACCGGGTCCTCACTCACTTTCGAACCCCAAAATTCAGGTGGGTTCATTTGGATGAATTCCCAAACTCGAGCCGCTACCCTACCTTGAGGAAGAACGGGGGTAGGAGCATTCTGATTGGCTTGAGTGGCAAAAGTTTGGTCTAGAAAATGGATGGCGTTTTTGAATTCCTCAATTGTGACATCGGGGAACAGAACGACAAGAAGAACATTTCAAGCGGCTTGGGAAGGCATAAAACATCAAGGAGGCATAATCTGAAATGTACAAGATGAGGATTAGAGGAATATAAGAGTTAAGTTCTATCGCATGACATGATCATGAATGAAGTGAAGTTTTCTAAAATATCTCATAGCTTCCCTCTCTTATGTGTGGCGCGCTTCACACACATGAAAAAGACTACTCAATGCGACTTTTAGACATCCTAGGACTCTTGAACCTGAGGCTCTGATACCAAGTTTGTCACGCCCTGAGGTTACCCCCTAGATGTAAGATGGGACTTAGGACCACAAGGATCCCAAGCTAACCCTTGGTCATAGCATTCTCAAGCATAACAAAAGATAAGCAGAAGTATAATAGATAAAGTCATAATAGAATACATGTACAATTAAGTCATATAGGAATACAAGATCCGTAAGAGGACTCAAATACTGTCTATGTCCAAAATTCCTCTACTCATGAAATAAAGAGTTTCTAGGACAATACCCTAGCTAACTCAAAGTACGGAAATGAAAAGCTAACATAAGCTAAAAACATAACTAGTCCTCGACCTAAAGGACTCACCAACAGCTAATTGAGAGTGGCTGGGAAACTCTAGCCACGAATCTGAGGAGGTACACCTAAATCTGCATCATCAAAGGATGCAACGCAAGATATACATTAGTTCGATAGGATGTACCGAGTATGTGAGTGATGCATGAACATGATAAATAGTTTAAAATATGTTGAGCATGCTTTAGCAATTGAAATCATACTTTTTAAAGTAAAACTAGATGCAAATGACTCTATGAACACCATAAGCTAAAAACATGATCATAAACAAGAGTCTGAAATCTTAATAAGAGTCAAGTACACTTTTAAAGCATAAATTATTTTGGTGGGAGGTTCTCTAACCGACATAGACCATGTGAGCTATATGGAATCTGATGTATACGTTCCATCAAGAGGACCCAATATACCTTGCCAGGGTATAAAGGCATGACTGTGGCGTGATCCCTAAAAACTGATGCCTAACAGAGGGGACTTGCAAACCTACGGGGGCACGTAGTTTTGGGACTAAGGGTACTCTAACCTGGTCCAACTCGGTGCTAAATACTACTCCCAAAATATATACATATAGCTCATATAATACTGGGGCATATCTATGCCAAAACTAATCATAATTGGTGACATATCTGATGTCAAAATTGTTCATAACTGGTGACATATCTGATGTCAAAATTGTTCATAACTAGTGACATATCTGATGTCAAAACTGTTTATAAACTGGTGACATATCTGATGTCAAAACTATTTGAAAAGTGATAGGACGTATCCGATGTCATGCAATTGAAAATCATACATCTAAAAATGTGCATAGCCATAACTCAAAATATACCTTTTCTTTTTAAATTCATACTTGGATAGGTGGGCATGCAATTTCATAAAATACATAAGAACATGTTATCTAAATATGTAAACTTTCACTTAAAATCATGCAATTTAATGGAATCGTGCTAGAATTCAACTTTAATACATGGGCTTTTGAAACCAATTAAGGAATCTTAATAAAATCATAGATGAACCATAAGAAATCATGAATTGATGCATAGAAACTGATTCCATAAGTTTTTCGTAATTTTAATCAAAACTCTAATTTCACAAGTTCATAATTCAAAGTAAGAATTGGGGGTTTTGGGCACAAGGGTGAAAGGAAACTATTGTTGAATACACACATACCTTGATTGGATCTAACCCACTTGAATTGGAATGACTTAGGAGACTTGAACTTGAAGCTTAAGACCTTGAGCTTAGGGGAATTCTTTTCCTTTTTGGGAGGTGAATGAAGTATTTAGAAGAGACTTAGGATGTTAGGGTGAAAATCCTTCTTGAAATAGTCAAAACGACCTAACTTAGAAGTTAAAAAGGTGGGTAATGACTAAAATACCCCTGGGATTTAATTTAGAACAATCAGGAAAAATGGGTCGCCTTCAGGTTCTTCGAGTTAGTTCCATGGTTCGTCGTTTGAACCACGGCTCGTGGTTCCAACTCGTGGAACCTAGTCGACTAGATAGTCTGCAGAAGGTGGTCTACGACTCGACAGGCTGGATACGTCATTTGAATAATGGGTCATGAACTGGGCTCGTCGTTCCTGGGGAGCCAGTTGACCTTCGGTCAAACCACGACACATAAAGACGAGTCGTCGTTCAAATGATGGGTTGTCAAACCCAGTCGTAGAATCTAGGGGACTTGCCATCCCTTTGATATGTGTTCTACGAGTGGACAGGACAAAACTGTGGTTTGAACCACGATTCGTAGAACCCACTTGTGGTTCCAGACCAGAGGCTTAACCAAACACACAGGAACCACGGTTCTATTCTACGATCCGTAGTTTGAATCAAGATTCGTGGTTTGGACCCGTCATTCCTGAAACATGGAATTTTTTGAGGTTTTTAACTTAGATAGCTGGTTTGATAACTGGGGTGTTACAACCCTGTAGCCTCTTGATTATAAGTGTGGTGCACAACACACCCACAAGCAAGACTCTACTAGACAAAGCTTCATAGATACCCTAGGACACTTGAACTCTGTTCTCTGATACCAAGTTTGTCACGCCTCGATCCTACACCCTGGATGTAACATGGTGCTTAGATTCACAAGTGACCCCTAGCTAACCCATGTCCTGGCATACTACTGAGGTACAGACTGAAAGATAATGCAGAAGCTGAAAAGTGCTGAGCTTTTGAAAGAAATATTAAAAGAAAATAAACTTTCATAAGCTAAAATACAATAGTAGTTGAAAACTGATACAACTAACTGACTGAATGTCTGACTGTCTATGAAGCCTCTATTAACACTGACTACAATTAGCCGGGACATGACCCCTAAATATCTTTAATCAGTGTACAAAAACTAAAAATAAACTGCTACAACTACTACTGACTGGAGTTCCTTAATAAGGAGTACTCGTCCCTTGCTGACTGGGAGTTGCGATCTATCTGACCATGATCCTGGGAGCTAGCTCTAAAACCTACATCATAAAACTATGCAGCATAAGGAAGGTATGCAGTCAGTACTTTGAATGTACTGAGCATGTGAGTTATGCCCTAACTTAAAAATCATGAGAAACATGTATGTACTGAAAACATGGCTGAAAACTGGTCTAAGTATAACATCTGAGGTGCATAAGTCAAAACTAGAGAATATAAGTTCTTTTTATAAAAAAGGTGTAGATCATATTTCTAAACTATAACTTTGAGATAATGATATTTTAAGATAAGTAAAACTGTTATTTGGGGATCCATAGACTGAAAGGATGAAGTATATCTATAAATCATAAAATAGTGCAACTGAGCTGAAAGTCATGAGTCATGCTAAAAGTCATGATTAAAGTAAATCTTTAGGTGAGTTCCTTTTGCTTAACATGCTGAAAATACTGATATAGTGTACTAATTACAAGCTAAAAGGTATAAGTTGATGCAATGACCGAGTATATAAATATGCAACTGTATAATACTGAACTGAATAACTGAATACAAGGTCTTGCAATAATGAATATGGACTGTGGGAGCTACTACTAACCGATATACCACAAGCTGAGCTAACTATGGGGCTAACCTGTAACCCTAGATGGAAGGGTGTTCATACCTTTCCAAGGGTATGAACAAATCTGACGTGGATGCACTAAACTGATGTCCACAAGGGACAAGGGTGTCCAGCCTAATCTGACAGCTGACCCTTTTGATACCTATGGTGGCGCCGTAGTTCTAAGACTTAGGGACTTCTACTAAAGGTCTCAGCCTATTCTGACAGCTGAGCCTTCATCCCTTCATCTTCTTGGTGCTAAGCCTACTCCCAACTGAATATAAAGCAATGAAAGCAACTGAAACACTCTATAGCTCAGATATACTTATGTTCTGAGAATGACAGATAATACTAAATCTGAAAGCATTTGGTTTTTTTTCCAGAAAATGTTATAGGCTGATAACTGGGTAATTTCATGCATTAAAACTGAGTACTAGTAGAATAGGCTGAATTCTGAAGAAAAGATAGTTCATATGAAAATACTACAATTTCATGTTAAGTTCTTGAAAAGAAATCTAATTAATGCAGAAGATGCTGTAAATCCAGGCTAAGTCAATTTCATCAAAATTCCAGGGATTTAAGAAAATATCCGTAAAATTTCTTGCAATATCACTTAAACATATACGGGGAACATATAGTATAATGAGGAATTTAGTTCTGTAAAGATATGCATAGTTGGGTAAAATCAGGCTATAATTCACTTCTTCTAAAATCTAGGGTTTTGAAATTTAATTGCAGGAATTCATGTAGAAATCGTTCTAACAAGAATAGTAGTCATGTAGGATCCTCAAGAGATCGAATTCATAGTAAACCACTTGTTTAGGTAAGAACCCTAGAGTCATAATTTGTAAAAATCATAATTAAAAACTGAACTTTGGGCATGAGGGTGAAAGGAGATCCTTATTAAATACCCACATACCCTGTGGAAGATAATCCTTGAAGAGAACCTGAAGTTTGAAGCTTGATGGAGAAAGCCCTAGGTCTGGAATTTGGAGAAGAACGCTATTTTCTTTTTACAAAATGACTTGAGAGAAAAAGTGAGGAAATCTGATAGTTTGAAGGTATTTGACTTAATAAAATAAGCCTAAAACTATTTATAATCAGAGGTAAGTGAAGAAGGAATGGTCTGAAATACCCCTGGGAAACTAAATTAAAAACTGCTAAAATTTCTCGGAATATTGAACCACAGGTTCATTAACGGACCGTGGTTCTGAACAACCTACCGTCAACTGACCCGTGATTCTATCTCTGAGTGCTAGGGTTCTCTGAAGGTGATTCCACGAGTTTACAGGATGGACCGTCATTTGAAATGATGACCCGTGAAGTCACCCATGAAAATCTCGAAGAAAGGCTGAAAATTGACAAACCACGGGTCATACTATGGACCGTGGTTTTGGTCTACGAGTCGTGAATCAACTTGTCATTTTGAAGGTGAAAATTTTAAGTAGCAGGTCTATTTTTACGAGTCACAGTATGGACCGTGGTTCAGAACCACAGTTCGTCATGCCATCCGTAGTTATTGACAGTGCTGCAGTAAAATGCACATAACTTTTTACTTTGGACTTGGATTAATACTTGGTAAGTGGAGTTGAAAAGAAAACTCAAAAACCTTTAATTTGGTAGGTACTAGGCCACCTAACACTTCATATCTTAGGATATGTGATCATTTGAAGATGACACTAGTTTAGTCTTACATGAAAACTTCTTTGGTTGGGGAGCTTCCAACTTAACTTTCTTCTAGGAGTTTCTTATGAACATGATTCACATCCAAAGCACTCGCCACAGTAGATAAATGATCATTACACTCATAAAAATAGTTTGGGTCTTAGCTTAAAATTTTTGGGGTGTTACAGGTAGTAGGGGAAAAGGTGTGCAAACCAAAGAAACAAGGGGGGATAAAATATAAAGGGTGCAAATGGTGGAACCAAGCCTCAGTGCGGAATATGATTTGGTTCTTGATGGAGAAGAAAAATATTATATGGCTGAAGGGGGTAAATAAGTTGTATATGAAGGATAAAGATTTTCGGCAAAGTATTCCTCCGACATACTGCAGTTGGTATTGTAAAAGGATACATAAAATTAAGCTTAGCATGATTGATTAGTATTCTGAAGGGAGGTACTGTTCGATGACTAATGAGGAATATTTAGTCACTACTGGTTATATGAAACTAATTGGAGTGGACCCAAAGTTTGAGGTTTATGAGCTCATTTGGAGTAGAGCCATGTTGCCAAAGCACAAATTTATTCTATGGTTAGCATCTCAGGGTTGACTACTCACCAAAGATAGGATGGAAGGTATGAGGATCAATGGGGAGGACCCAATGTGTGGGCTTTGCACTACGGATGATTCAGAGACTGCTGGTCACTTATTTTTTGAGGGTCCATGGACAACTAAACTATGAAGGGATCAACAGACATTGCTGGGAACTAAGTTGCAGCATAATCGGATTCTCATTAATCTGTTGATGATCAAGAGGAAGCATTGGTGTAACTATAGGAAAGAGGTACTGAATGCAGTATATGGGGCTATAGTATATAGTATTTGGACTACCAGAAATCAGAAGATATTCAGAGGAGTTAGTGCACATACAAATCTTGTCTTTAAGCAATTGCAAGGGATTATAAAAGTTAGAGTGGAATCGTACAGGGGGACAAAGAGAACGAGTACTTGCAATAGGTTAATACAGAGTATATGTGATAAGGATGGATCCATTTATATTGCTTTGTGAGGCTCACTATAACAGTCAAGGTGGGGGTCCTCTTTATGTGTATTTGAATGATTTTTTGGTGATATGGTAATATTTCATAGCTATTACCAAAAAATATATATATATATATAAAGAACCGTAAAAGAATATATATTGTTGATATAAAAAATATCTAAATATATTAATATAAAAGAATGAATACTACTACAAAAATATATATAAGAAAATGAGGAAGATATATATATATATATATATATATATATTGAAATATAAATAATGTAAGAAAAAGTATATTGAATAATGAATGTAAAAGATGTGTATAATATAAAAAATATAGTTAATAAAAAAGATTTTATAATGGTTATGTCAATTGACTTATATTTTTCATTATGTAAAAAATATTTTAATTTTGTAAAAAAGAATGAATTTAGGAATGAGAAAAGATTATTAATTTTTAAAAGAGTATTTTAAAAAAAAATGTAAAATATCATTTGTAAAAGTTAAATAAAAATAACTAAAATAAAGATTTATTTTAACAGAAATGGCGTCCTAATATTTGCATAATGTAATAAATATGAATTAATTAAGTAAATACCTAAGTGAAATTAATTTATTTGTTAAGTGTTTACGATCTAAGTTTTGCCTAAGTTCATAGTAATGAATAAATAAATAAATAAAAAGACACTCCCACCCGACGCTTCGAAAGAAAATTTTTCACTATAATTTATCTTTTGTACAATTATAAAAAAAATATAAAAAAGTGAGTTCAAGGGAATCTTCAAACTCTTTAAAAGTGTCTCCAGATAACTGTAGAAATACTTTGTAAAAATATCAATAATAAATAAATATCTATCAATAAATTAAAAAAATATATGTGTGTATGTATATCTAAAAAATAGAATTTTATTATTGTGTGGACTCGGATATGTAATTATACTAGTTTTAGATACGCCATGGCTGCGAAACATCAGTTGCTCGAATTATCGGCCGTCCGAGATCACCCCTCCAAGATACGAATCGTAAAACTTTTATCTTATCCTGATAATATTAAAATTTCATCATCTCCCTAAAAAAAATTTTCCGCTACGTATGTATATATGTATCCATTTTTTAATTGTAGAGGCTTCAAAAATTGACGGGAGTTTTTCATTGGCTAATTTATTTTAGTATCTTGTTCGTGTCAGTGTAAACTCTGGAAAAGAATGCAGTAAAAGGACAAAAAAATGCCAGAAACAGCAGCAAAGTAGAATCAAGGTTGCCGGAGTAGTCTTTTTTGGGTACCAAATCGACTTGAAATAATGGAAGAATAATCCAAAGATGTTGTCATCACCGTGTAATGATCCTTCTGGTCACACCTGTGTTTTTTCTTTCTTTGTACTATTAGAGCTTGCATGTAGTAGCTCCAAGTCATTTATGACTTGCTAGAATCAGTGGTTCCTGCCCGGGTCGTTCGTTAGGTCGCTATGATCATTTCTCTATTTTAGAGCTTTAACTTAGGAAATCATTGACTTTGGTCAATATTCTTGGTAAATATGCTCAGAGTCAAATTCTGATATTTTTGTTAGCTCCTGAGCATGGAATTTGGTCTAGTTGGACCCTTGGTCAGAGTCTGGGAGCTTTCGGTTTAGTTTTATCTCTTTTTCTATGATTTCAAGCCAATTAAACTTGGAAGTTTGACTTTGGTCAACATTCGGAGAAGACAGTCTCGAATAGAAATTCTGTTAGCATTATTAGCTCCGAAATGTCGACTTGGGGCTAGAGGGAACTTTGGTCCGGGTTCGAAGGCTTCCGAACTCATTATGGACCATTGGGTTCTATTTTGGAAAAGTTGTCTTAAGGTTGGTTCTGGGCGTGGGGTCCATCTTTTTATTATATCAACCTCCATTGAGAATTTCATCAATTTCACTGAGTCAGAAATACCATTTTTGGTTGTATAGCATAGTTTGTTTGTGATCGTGGGACCCCAGATGAATCTCGAGGGTCCATCTAGTGACTTTTTGGCCTAAAAAATTCTGTTGGTTTTGCTGTTTCTGGTGGGTCTGCATTTGTGAACTTTTCTCTGCATTTGTGATGGCCACTTTTGCAGTCATTCTCCGCTTTTGTAGCAAAGGTGCACTTTTGCAAAAATGGTCCTCTTTTGCGGACACCGCTTTTGAAATGAAACCTCTACTTTTGCAGAGGCATGGGTAATAGTGACCTCCACTTTTGCGGTTGGTTTGTCACTTTTGCAGAAAAATCTCTGCTTTTGCGGAGATCGCTAGCAGTTTATAAACTCCTTCTCCTTTATTTTAATTTCAAACTACAAACAAATTTCCTCCATTGGTCTTGAGCTCTAAACCTCTAAGTTTGTGTGAGCTGATCACAAGGTGTTGGTGTGATCAATTCTTATCCGTGGTTGATATTCCATCCTCTATTGTAGGTTTTCTATCCTCTTTTCTATTAATTTCTTCATTCGATTTCCTATTTTATTCTTGATGTTCTAATGACTATTTTGGGCTCTTCTGTTGCTCGATTTTTGCTCAATTCTTGAGCATATTTTCCTAGCAAGGTTAGGAACATCGTGGCATTTTTTGTTTCCAGTTTTAGGTTGTGGGGCCTACGGGTCCACTTTTGACCCAGATTTCAACTCGGCTAAATTTTTAGTAATATGGGTGTTGTTAGCTTTGTTTTAATGCATAGATTATGTTCGTTTTAGTGTGATGCTATTTGGGGCTTCTCAGAGTAGTTCAGGCTCGGGCTTTGGCCTCCCAATAGCTTATCATCGGACGCAAGGTAGGTTACGGCTTCCCTACCTTAGACTTTGCATATATAGGCTATAATTGTACTATTTAGCATCCTTGGGTTGGGTTTACTAGGTCAGCACCCCAGACCTTAACTTTCTTTCTATCCATATTATTTCATACGTTTGTTTTAGTATTCGATCTCATTTTGTAGTATTATCCTTGTGGCCATGTGTGGCCTTTATTAATGCCTTTGGACAATAAATGGTAGGATATTTGGGAATGTCCGTGAGCCCCGTACATCGATTTACTACTGGAACTGGTTATCTATGTTGTAGAGAGAAGTGAGCCTGTGCAGGGCGGATAGGTTAATTGTAAGTTGTTGAGCTATTAATTGTCTTTGGGTATATCATTATCATGCAAAGAGTTTTTCTGCATTATTTACTAGTATTATGGCTACGGGCCTAACTACCACCAGTTTTCTAAACCTTGCAGGGCCCGAGGGCCCATTTTCAGTATAAATGTTATAAAAAGGATTTGAAACTAGTTTTTTGGATCTTCTTGGAGTAAAAGGGATTATATGATGATTTTACCATTGGTTTTTCACACTGATACTAGACTCGGCCGAGCCGAGAGCTAGACTTATTTTTACTACGGATTCGGATACACTTTGGGAACCTTAATTGGGATTATGAGATTTATGGATTTAGACCCCAATACACTCTGGGTACCCTTATTGTGATTCTGAGACTTACTGATTTTAGACCCGGTTAAAGTTCGAGCACTTACTTTAGGATTTTGATTTTTTTTTTGTGGTCGCGGAGACTGATCAGTGGTGAAATTACAACTTATTTGCATCTCTTTTCTTAGGATTTTTCATCCTCTAATGATGATATGAGACCACTTATAGCTTTTTGATATATTTCAGATGATTCTCATTCATGTAGAGACTTTGAAGCAACTTGGACAAAAGAAGCTAAAAGTGAGCTAAAGGGAAAAACAAGCCTCAGATACTGCAAATGCGGTCAAAAGACCACAAATGTGGAAGTCAACTGATCGGTCAACAACCACAAATACGGCCAAAGGATCACAAATGTGGAGGTCAGATGACCAGTCAACAACCGCAAATGCGGCCAAAGTACCGCAAATGAAGAGGTCAATTGACCAGTCAACCACCGCAAATACGGCCAAAGTATCGCAATCACGGACGTCAAAAGTAAGTCAACATGGCGCAATTGCGACCATTTCTCTGCAAATGCGGATGACGGACTCAGCTAGGACCAAACCAGTCTTTTCACACTTTTGGAAACCCCAATCCATATAAAATACCTCCAAGCCATCTTGAAACACATCTTTGGCTATTTTCACAACTTTTGACTAGCTTGGAGAGCAAGTTCATCAACCAACACCATAGGAGTGAAGATTTGGATGCTTGTTATTGTAAAATCTTTAGTTTCCATTCTTCAACTCTTGTTCCTAATTGCTATTTTTTTGGTGTAATTGTTGAATTGAGATTTGGGTTTGTATTAGAGATAATACTTGTTTGGGTATTGAATTCATAAATAGCTTTTGCTCTTGTTTGATTATTTGGGTCTATTGAATCCTCCATGCTTTAATTTATAGTCAATGGTTGCAAACATTGACTTAGCTTTTTACTTTGGGTTTTTGCTAGCTTTTTAATTTGGGTTTTTGCTTGAGAAAGGATTACCCTAAATTTGGGAAGGTTCAATAGTGGGGATTCAGGGTTTCCACTCTAGACCAAGGCTAAAGATAGTTTGGTTGCCGGAACCTCCCATCTAAGAGTTGGTTAGAGATAATCCAACTTACCCAAGGTAAATTGGTTGGTTATTGCTTACTTGTGGTGGTTCGAGAGAACACACGAGATATATGCTCGATTGGTCAAAAGACGGTTAGGCATACCTTTAGCCAAGACTACCTAGGTGTTAATCGGGTGCAAGTCTTGTGAATTGAATTCCCATTCCAAATTCTCCCTTGTTGTTCTTGGTTAGCGAAAGCAAGGAAAGCCATTGATCAATCTATCTTTTATTTGATTTTCTTTTATCTTTAGTTGTAGTTCGTAAAGCCCCCCCTTTTAGATATCTTTTACCCTTTTTGTTAATTGAATTTTAGTAAGTTTCTTTGATTCTTTATTAGCTCGATCGTGACTAAATTGTTCCCTTGGGTACGACCCTGACACTCGTTGGGAATTATAAATTTGTTTTGCTCTGACGATCGCCATGACCTCCAACTCGGGGAGCATGATTTGAGCGTTATCAGAGACCTCCATGGACCTTCCCAATATGGACCAGGGGTTATGAGCTGTGAGTTCCAGATGAGGGGTATACTATATAGTAGGGGCATACAAGGGAATCCTTCCATGACTCCTACCTACTGGGCCTGCAGGCACCGGAGGAGGTACATACGGTACTATAGGCACACCTGGTTTCATCATATCACATCATATCATTCATTTTGTGTATGGTTCCACCTCTGTTTGTTGTTTGTTGCGTGTACACTCTGGTAGTATAGGATGCTAGAGGGTTTGTTTTCACTTGTATGTGTTCCTCGGGTGCATGGGCGCCCATTAGGACTATAGGTAGATTAGTTTTCTCAATCCTATTGTAGCACATGTTTGTATTATAATTACTTGTGAGTTATTCTCTGATCATCCTTGCCTTGTGACATTTATTGCTAGCACGACTATGTTTAGTTGTTTTCCCTTCTTTCCCTTTAATTTGAGGTTACCAATATACCACCATTTTTCTTAAACTCTCTTTATATATTATTGTTGCAAGTATCCAGGTGCATTCCCTACTTTTTCACCTGTGTTTTATGATATATATCGTCTGTGGCTAGCATAGCATACTTGTTTTCCTTGCCTTCTATATGTGGCTAGCTTCTGTGTGTTTTTCTCTATTTTCTTCCATGAACACTTTATTCATTATCTGCTATTTACTCCTTTTATATCTTATATGCGCTCCGTTAGCCTATGACGCCTACTGGGTACCCGTTTCTTTGCAATTAATGCTCATATTACACTTCTGCATCTTCTTGTGCAGATCCTAGTGTGAGCTATCATTGCTGAACACACAGACTCGTGCAACTTTTTGAACATCCAAGACTAGGGTGAGCTCCTCAAGATCGGGGATTAGATTTTATCTCATTTTTCATACTATATACTCTATTGTTATTTAGAGACAGTTGTATGTTCGTGTTTTGTACCCTCTTGTTCTATGTATTTTTTAGTAGTGACTTCTATAGAATGACACCTGGTCATGGGATGGTTTAGCTTCCGTGTATATATATATATATATATTAGGTTGTCTTCTCTTTTATATCTTCTCTTCAATCTTCTGCTTATTAGTCTATCTTGTACGTTCTTCGCTTTATTAGTGGCCCATTACTAACCATTCTGGGCTACGGGGATAGGTTTGCCTACAGAGGGGTTGTAGGTGCCATTATGACCTGAGAAATTGGGTCGTTACAGCTTGGTATCAGACCCTAGGTTTATCAGTATCATTGGTATAGGAGACAATGTCTAGTAGAGTCATGTGGATCAGGGTGGAGACCTCCAACCCTATCTTTAGGAGGATACAGTGGAATTTTAGGAAACATGGTTCTTCTTTTACTTCTATATCGTGTGTCTTATCCTAGATAGTTTCCTGGAAATCTCGTTTATTCTAGTTCACTCTTTCGCAGATGTCTCATATGAGATCTTCAGGAGCGGGCGAGGGCGAGCCTTTGAAACTAGCACACCCGACTCTACTTAGGAGCCGCGGTGGTCATAAAGATAAAAGTCCACACCTTCAGGGAATTTACAGTTGTTCCCATTTTGGTGGTAGGGGTTTAGGCCAGTAGGGCCAAGGGTATTAGCCACAATAGCATCAGGGTCAGCTTAGCTGGCCAATTCAAGCATCACTTTATACTTCTGTGGGACCTCAGCTTGATCAAAGTTAAGGTGGTCAGCTTGGTTGTAGTGGTCAGTCATTCAGGGGTACATCATCTAGGGCATCAGGCCGTGGTGGCCATAACAGTTCAGCGAGTTCATCTTGATAGGGTGGGCCATCAGGGTCGTGCTATGAGTATGGTATTATTGGTCACTATGCCAGAGAGTTCCCCAGGGGGTCAAATTCTGCCAGTCGCTTAGCTGGCTCTGCCACTCAAGACAGTGCAACCACTATTCAGATGAGGTGGTGCCCAGGGTAGAGGTGGTGCCCAGCGTAGCAGGATAGGTGTTTAAGATGGTGGTTGGTCAGGTGGTGGTCAGCTTCAGGTCTATATGGTCCTTGGTAGATTGGAGAGAGAGGCCTCAGATACTGTTATCACTGGTACAATTTTTGTTTCTCGCCAGTCAACTTCAGCATTATTTGATCTTGGTTCTACATGCTCATATGTATTTGCCTACTTTGTTCCTTGTTTGGGGTTTGCTAGTGAGCCATTATTTGTTCTTGTGTCTGTTGCTACACCTAGTAGGCAATTCTTTTAGTAGTGGATCATATTATTAGATCCTACTTTATAGATGTTGGTGATCTTGAGACTTTGGCTGACTTGATAATTTTACAAATGTTATATTTTGATGTGATTCTGGGCATGGATTAGTTATCCCCTCACCTAGAAGTTTTAAATTATTATGCCAAGACCGTTACCATAGTCATTCCCGACGTATCCTTGGTTGTGTGGCAGATTTCTGTTAGACGCCCACCATCTGGGATCATTTATTGCCTTGGGGCTAGGAAGTTTATTTCGCGTGGGTGTTTAGCTTATCTAGCATATGTCTGAGATGCTAGTGCCAACACTTCTTCTCCCGAGTCAGTTCCTATGGTTAGAGACTTCTTACATGTGTTTCCAACTGACCTGCTAGGCCTTCCACCTGAGCGTGATATTGACTTTTCCATTGAGTTAGAGCCGAGTACTAGGCCCATTTCTATTACTCCGTATTATATGGCTTCAGCTGAGTTGAGGGGGCTTAAGGATCAGATTCAGGACTTGTTAGCTAAGGGTTTTATTATGCTGATGTGTCACCTTTGGGTGCTCCAGTTCTATTTGTGAATAAGAAAGATGGTTTGATGCAGATGTGTATTGAATATTAGCAGCAAAATAAGGTGACTGTGAAGAATAGGGATTCGATGCTACGTATAGATGACTTGTTTGATTAGCTCCACAGTTAGGCTGTGTTTTCTAAGATAGATCTGAGGTCAGGCTACCACCAGTTGAGGATTTGGGTGAAGGACATCCCTAAGACAGTATTCAGGACACGTTATGGCCATTATGAGTTCCTGGTGATGTCTTTTGGGTTGACTAATGCCCTCGCAACTTTCATGGACATGATGTACCAGGTGCTCAAGCCATACTTGGATTTGTTCGTGATAGTCTTTATTGATGACATACTAATATACTCGCAGAGTGGATATGAGCATGAGCAGTACTTGAGAATTGTACTCCAGACTTTGAGAGATCATCAACTTTATGCCAGGTCCTCAAAGTGCGAGTTTTGGCTTGAGTCGGTAGCTTTTCGAGGACACATGGTGTCTAAGGATGGGATTATAGTAGACCTAGGAAAGATTACAGCCATTTGTTACTAACCAAGACCTACTACTCCTACCCAAGTTTGCAGCTTTGTTGGGTTGATAGGGTACTATAGATGGTTCATTGAGGGCTTTTCTTCCATACCAAGACCTTTGACTAGGTTGACTAGGAAAGATGTCCCATTTTAGTGGTTGGATCAATGCGAGCATAGTTTTCAGAGGCTTGAGGCCTTATTGACTTCAGCTCTGGTGTTGACATTGCTAGTAGAGGGCCAGGGTTTCTCAGTGTATTGTGATACTTCATCAGTTGGTCTTGGTTGTGTATTGATGCAGTAGGATCACATGATAGCATATGCATCGAGGAAGCTGAAGGTTCACGAGCGCAGCTACCCCACTTATGACTTGGAGTTTGTGGCGGTAGTCTTTGCGCTCAAGATCTGGAGGCACTAGTTATATGGAGTTCACTATGAGATTTTCACTGATCACCATAGTCTTTAGTACATCACGAGTAAGTGAGAGTTGAACTCTAGGTAGAGGAGATCGGTTGAGTTACTCAAGGACTATGACTTCACTATTATGTAACACCCGGGCATGGAAAATATAGTATAGATGCCTTGAGCCTGAAGGCAGTGAGTATGGGCAGTTTGGCTTCTCTTTCAAATTGGGAGCGACCGTTGGCCTTGGAGATATAGTCCTTGGCTAACCATTTTGTTAGACTTGACTTGTCTGACCCTAGTAGAGTTCTTGCCAGTATTGAGGTCCATTCTACTTTGGTTGATCAGAATAAACAGCGTCAGTTTGAGGATCAATAGTTGTGTAACATTTGGGATCATCATTTTCGGGGTGAGGCCAATAGGGCTACTTTAGATTATGATAGTGTCTTAAGGTTTGATAGTCACCTTTGTGTTCCAAGAGTTGGTATTTGATTCAGTTGATTCTCCATGAGGCCCATTGCTCTAAGTAATCCATCCATTTGGGTGCAGCTAAGATGTAAAGCTTTACTGGTGGAGTAGTATGAAGCATGACATAGCGGAGTTTGTATCTCAGTGCTTGAACTATCAGCAGTTTAAGTTTGAGCATATGCGACCTGTTGTATTGATGCATAGACTTCCCATTATTGAGTTGAAGTTGGAAGGGATCACTATGGAATTCATAGAGTAGTTTCCATATACTTCTCGAGGGTTTGACTACATTTGGATCAGTGTTGATAGGCTAACTAACTATGCACACTTCTTGCCAGTTCATTCTTCCTATAGTGCAAAAGGGTCGGCCTATATTTATCACCGTGAGGTGGATCATTTGCTTAGGGTTCCATCTTCTATTATTTCAGAGAGTGTCACTCAGTTTACCTTATAGTTCTGGAGGTCTATTCAGCGAGAGATGGGTACAACAGTTTAGCTTAGCACTGTATTCAATCCTCAAACAGATTGCCAATCGGAGAATACTATCCAGGTCTTGGAGGACATGTTACATGCCTGTATTCTTGACTTTGGAGGTTCATGGGATCAGTTTGTACCTTTGGCAGAGTTTGCATATAATAATAGTTTTCACTCGAGCATTGGCATGGCACCGCTTGAGGAATTGTATGGTAGGCATTATAGATCACCAGTGGGTTGGTTTGATGGTTTGGAGTCCAAGCCACAGAGCACATACTTGCTTCATGATTCCTTATATAGAGTCTAGGTGATTTAGGACAAACTTTGAGCACCCTAGAGTACGCAAACAAACTACACAGACTGTAGGCTTTGTACCTTGGAGTTCATTGTAGGTGATCTGGAATTCCTTGGAGTGTCGCCCATGAAGGGCGTGATGAGATTTGGTAGGCAGGGCAAGCTTAGACCGAGGTATATTGGGCCATTTAAGATTCTTCAAAGGGTTGGTAGCATTGCTTATGTATTAGCTTTGCCTCTGATGTTTTCAGCTATACATCCAGTCTTCCATGTGTCGATGTTGTGGTGGTATGTTCTGGATGACTCACATGTGTTGCAGTGAGATACAATGCAGTTGGACGAGTGTTTGACCTTTGTTAAGGATACGGTAGCCATTCTAGCCAAAAATGTCAGGAGATTGAGGTCTAGAGACATTTATGTGGTTAAGGTTCAGTGAAGGCATATTCCGGTTGCGGAGGTTACCTAGGAGATCAAGAGAGAGATGCGGACATAATATCTGCAGTTGATTTAGCCTTTATGTACTCCCTTTTCTTGACTTTCATATATGAAAGTCCTTTTTAGTAGTGGATGATGTAATCAACCTTCCGGTCACTCCCTGATTTTTGCTTTCTTTGTACTATTAAACCTTGCTTGTAGTGTTCCCAAGTCATTTATGACGTTTTAGGACCTGTGGTTTGGTCCCCTTATCGTTCGTTAGGTCGTTATGACCATTTTCCTATTTTCGAGCTTTAACTTAGAAAATCATTGACTTTGGTCAACATTTATAGTAAACATGCTCGAAATCAAATTTTGATAGTTCCATTAGCTTTGGAGCATAGATTTTGGTCTATTTGGACCCTTGTACGGGGTATGGGAGATTTTGGTTTAGTTTTATCTCCTTTTCTGTGATTTCTTGCCAGTTGAACTTGGAAGTTTGACTTTGGTCAACATTCTGAGAAGATGGCCTCGAATGAAAATTCAGTCAGTGCTATTAATTTTGGAATATCGACTTTGGGCTAGAGGGACCTTTAGTTCAGGTCCCAAGGCTTCGAGACTCATTTTGGGCCATTAGGTTTCATTTTGGAAAAGTTGGCTTAGGGTTGGTTTTGAGCATGGAGCCCACTTTTTCATTAAATCGGCCTTCATTGGGAATTTCATCAATTCCGTTGAGTCCAGAATAATGTTTTTTGTTCAGTAGCATAGATCGTTCGTGATCATGGGACCCCGGATGAATCCCAAAGGTCCATCCGGTGACTTTTTATTCTCAAAAATTCTTATGGTTTTGTTGTTGATGGTGGGTCAGCATTTGCAAACTTTTCTCTGCATTTGTGATGGCCGCTTTTGCTGTCTTTCTCTTCTTTTGCAGCAAAGTTCTGCTTTTATGAAAATGGTCCGCTTTTACAAATAGTGCTTTTGCGATGGATTTGTCACCTTTGCGGACATCGCTGGGAGTTTATAAACTCCTTCACCTTCATTTTAATTTCAAACTCCAAATGAATTTCCTCCATTGATCTTGAGCTCTAAACATCTAAGTGTGTGTGAGTTGATCATAAAGTGTTGGCATGATCAATTCTTGTCTGTTTAATATTCTGTCCTCTATTGTAATTTTCTATCCTCTTTTCTGTTAATTTCTTCATCCGATTTCTTATTTTATTCTTGATGTACCAAGGGCTGTTTTGGGCTCTTCCATTGCTCGATTTTCGCTCAATTCTTGAGCATGTGTTGCTTGCAAGGTTAGGAACATCGTGGCAATTTTTGTTTCCAAGTTTGGGTTATGGGGCCCACAGGCCCTTTTTTGACCCGGCTAATCTTTTAGCAAAATGGGTGTCGTTAGCTTTGTTTCAATGCGTAGATTATGTTCTTGATAGTATGAGTGCTATTTGGAGCTTCGTAGAGTAGTTCGTGCTCGGTCATTGGCTTTCCAACAGCTTATCGTTGGATGCCAGGTAGGTTACGGCTTTTCTACCTTAGACTTTGGGTAAATGGGCTATAATTGTACTATTTAGCATCCTTGGGTTGGGTTTACTAGATTGGAACCCCATACCTTGTCCGCTTTATTTCTGTCCATCTTGTTTCATATGTTTATTTTATTATTTGATCTCATTTTATAGTATTACCCTTGTGGCCCTGTGTGGCCTTCGTTTATGCCTTTGGACCATAGATGGTGGGATATTTGGGAATGTTCGTGTGTCCTGGACATCGATTTACTATTGGAACCGGTTATCTATGATGTAGAGCGGATTGAGCCTGTGCAGGGCCGGTAGGTTTATTGTGAGTTGTTGAGCTATTGATTATGTTTGGGCATATCATTATCATGCAAAGAGTTTTTCCGCATAATTTACTATTTTTATGTTTACGGGCCTAACTAACACCAGTTTTCTATACCTTGCATGGCCCGAGGTCCCATTTTCAGTATAAATGGTTATAAAAAGGATTTGAAACTAGTTTTATGGATTTTCTTGGAGTAAAAGGGATTATATGATGATCTTACCACTTGTTTTTCACACCGATAGTACACTCGACCGAGCTGAGAACTAGAGTTGTTTTTACTATGGATTTAGATTCGGATACACTCTAGGCACCCTTATTAAGATTTTGAGATTTATGGATTTAGACCCGGGTAAACACCGGGCACCCTTATTGCTATTCTGAGACTTACTAATTTTAGACCCGATTCGAGTCTGGGCACTTGCTTTGGGATTTTGAGATTTTGTATATGGTCGTGGAGACCTCCATGAACCTTGTCGATCCGGATCAAGGGCTACGAGCTGTGAGTGTTGGAGGAGGGGTATACAATCTAGTAGTGGTATACGATTGAATCCTTCCATTGATCATGCCAACTGGGCTTGTAGGCAACGAAGGAGGTACATACGGTACTATGGCACACCTGGTTTCATCATATCAAATCATATCATTCATGATGTGTACGATTCCACCCTTGTTTGTTATTTCTTGAGTGAATGCTCCAATAGTATGGGATGCCGGAGAGTTTTTTTTCATTTGTATATGTTCCTCGGGTGTATGGGCGCCCGTTTGTACTGTAGGTAGATTAGTTTTCTCAATCCTATTGTAGTACTTGTTCTTATTATAGCTACTTGTGAGTTATTATCTGATCATCCTTGCATTGCACTCAGTCGGCCTATGATGCCTACTGGGTACCCGTTGCTTTGCCATTGGTGCTCATACTACACTTCTGCATCTTCAGGTCCAGATCCTAGTGTGAGATATCATCGTTGACCATGGAGACTCGTGTAACTTTTTGGACATCCGAGACTAGGGTGAGCTCTTGATGATCGAGGCTTAACTTTTATCTCTTTTTTCGTACTATGTAGTCTTTTGTTATTCAGAAATAGTTGTATATTATTATTTTGTACCCTTTTGAACTTTGTATATTTTAGTAGCGGCTTTTATACTGATACAAGTTTGTGGGATGGTTTAGCTTCTCTATTTATATATATATATATATATATATATATTTTAGGTTGTCTTCTCTTTTATATCTTCTCTTCAGTCACCCGCTTATTACTCTATCTTGTACATCCTTTACTTTATTAGTGGCTCATTACGAACCGTTACGGGCTACATGGATTGATTCGCCTACAGAGGGGTTGTAGGGTCCATCATGACCTAAGAAATTGGGTCGTGACACACCACAAAAGCACAAATCCAACAAGAACAGTCCAAGAACAGCGCCAAAACCGAATAAGTTTGCCCAAAAACATAAATCGTTGGTAGATAATATACACTATCACTTAAAGCAATAGAAATGAATCCAAGTAAAGCGATGGTAGTGATAGAACAGGGAAACAATGAGAACACCTAAAAAGTATGAGCAATAATTAAAGCATCCACAAATAAAAATTGTAACAAAGCTGCCAGAAAACCCAACTTGTTGCCTAAATAGTTAATCAAGAATTATATAGAAAATTGAGTTACAACGGCAACTAAAATGTGTTCATTGAGATGTTTCTTTCATGGCAACGCCAGAGCAATGCTTGAAAGAGACAAAATCCATCCAGATCTGGGTATCAATGGTATTGATCACCATTTTTTTGATCTAACAAACAAAAACAGAGGGGAAAGGGGAGGGGATGAGCGACAACATCACGTTGGTGGTGGCTCACCAGTAGTCACCTCCGGTGGGCTGTGATGGGAGGGAGAGAGGAACAAGAAGAGTAAGGAGAAAGAGATAGAGAAAAAGACTCTATGTTTAGAAGACCGAAAACTAAAAAAAATTTGTGGGTGTTGATACGCCCAAATTACGACTCCAAATACGAAGCATAAGCGGTCGCTGTCAAATATAGAACCCAACTAAGGTTGGGGTCGATCCCACAGGGAATATGATGCAAATTAAATGACTAGTAGTCGATAGTTTCCGGTAAATTGGGGGGGTTTTGTGTGAACAATATTTAACCAAAGCAAATAATGTGCGATTAATAATCAATATGAGAGTGAACTAGGGAAGTGTTTACCATGGCGTCGTAACAATTTTGACTCAAGGCTTAATCGGGTTCTCTCTATATGCATATCACGATGTGATTGAATTCATGGTGTCGTCTAAACGTTTCTCAAGAAATTAGACAAATTTCCTTTTCAATTCTCTCAAACTTGAAAAGGTGACTTTTCTTATTTCAATCCTAAACATCAAGTAGATTAATCTAGTTACAGCATTAATCATGAGACGAGAGTTGGTAGTCTCGAATCCTTGTAGTTAATCAAATTTCTCGGTTTTAATCTCTTTACTCAAGCAAATTAAACCTAGGCATGTTCTAATGTTTGCAACCACTAGAAACATTAGTAAGTGAATGATTAACCACGTGACAACATAAAGATTGAACCCTACGCTACCCGAAATCTATATTGCTACTTTTTGCCATGGCTTCCACAACCCTAGTTGTGGGAAGTTAGTTACTCATGTTTGCAAAACGAAAGAATGAAGAAATAGTATTCATAATAATAAGAAAGAGTTCTTACAAAATAGATGAACACAAGCTTCAAGCTTTTCAAGAACAAGAGTCTAAAATCCCAAGAACGATCAAGAACAAGATGATAAAGAAGAAAACATGATTGTGTAGTGTTTTCCTCTCGAATTCTCGCTCAAAAATAATCCTAAAACTATTGGGTAATGAATTTGTATTTAATGCATAAAATAAACCTAACTTAGGGTATTTATAGGAGTCCAGGAAATAAACCCAAAAACGTTCAGAATTCGCGTCGCGCGTACTGCCTCAACTTGACGGTCTGGGTGACGGACCGTCACAGTGGCCGTCGCCACTAGGCAGTGTGCTGCCTCAACTTGACGGTCTGGGTGACGGACCGTCACATGCTTGACAGACCGTCACAGTGGCCATCGCCACTAGGCAGTGTGCTGCCTCAACTTGACGGTCTACTTGACGGACCGTCACATGTGTGACGGCCCGTCATGGTGGCCGTCACTCTTAACCAGTGGCGCTCTTTTGATCGTATTTCCTTCCTTTTCTACGTTTGTCGCTATTTCCTGCAATTCCAACGCAAAAACATCAAAAACGACAACGGTTGCTTGAAAACTCACGATTATTCTTAGTTAAAGGAGTCAAATATGCCGTAGAATGGCGGCACATCAACACCCTCAACTTAAAACGTTCGCTTGTCCTCAAGCAACATGACAACAAAAACAAAAAGACGACTCAACTAAGACTCGTGTCACTAGCAAATCATGGCCCTTCAACAGTTCATCCGATTTTAAATCAAGCCACCCCCCGGTAGCACACAAATGTATGCAACATTAACTTGCAAGGATCCAGACATGTCATTCTGATACGATAGAACATTATGCATACACACGCGCAGCTACCCTAACAGTCAATAGATAATACAGAGATCTTGGTGCCCTCACCACAAAGAAGTCCCACACACAAAATTTAGGACTAGGTAAGACGCTCGCACTCACAAACGATTTCAAACAATGCACATGCGATGCCATAGGCTTGCCCTTACTATTCTATTTCAGTTCTTTAGAAAGCCGCTCGGGATCACTACAGGACTTGTTTTGGCTTGTAATGAGGCTTCGGGTGTAGGTAGGATATGTTTGGGGAATAGTGACTAAACCCTCCTTGGAATCACCGACCTACTATTTCCACATAACTTTACTTTGTCCATCCTTATTCACCTCTTTATTCCCTTCTTTCTAGCTACAGGTGCGGCCTCTTTATTTTGACAACTCTTTTTTATTTCTTTTTCTCTCTTTTACATCTCCTTTTCGTTTCTTTTTCTTTCTTTTCTTAGACACACACCCGGAGTTTTCATTCTATTCACAACCAATCTTATCCATCCTAATTTTCTTATCATTTACCTCTATAGTAGCCACCCTCAACTTAGGCTGATTGCCTGAGTTGAGGTGCACGATGTCCAAGGAAGGACCAGGGCCAAAATAGTGATTCAAAGTTTAAACAAGGAATGGTGACTGGTTATTGAAAGAACAGGGTCAATTATGGCTCGAATAGGGATCAAAGGGATTATTTACATTTGGACGGTCTTATAGGCTAGGTGGACTGCACACAAAAAGGGCCTGTGATCCTTTCCTAAGCAACCAACTTCAAACTTAACAAAATAGACCGGGCAAGTTCTAGATGCATGCACAGAGTAAGAATTTATAACAATATGCTCACACACACTTGGCACCAAGAACCATACCACTACCCACTATCAAGACAACAACTCGGCTTAAGCATACTTATTCCAATCATAACCACACAATGACATCCAAGGATCCAGACAGTCAATCATTTCAAACATAAGTACAAAATCTTTTTCAGAGGGGGCTCCTTTTAGTTAAATTTTCAAAAAGCCATGCTTGCTACGGACATCACAATTTTTAAAATTTAAACGACAACCTAAACATGCCGGTTCTACTAGATAGCACACCGGAGGAAAAGAAACACGACAAGAAAAACCTCCGGTGGTAGTACTCCTACCCCTAACAAAAGAATTTAGCATTGTCCTCAATGCTCAAGGAAACAGATATTCAGAATAAAGGAATAAGGGTACCTGGGAAACCTAGGTTTCCGTATGCGGCTCATCAACATCTGGGGTCTTTTCAGACTCCGGTACTGCACTGGAGGATGCCCCACCTGCTTGGGCACGCACTCTTTTCTGTCGCAGCTGCTCATCTATTACCAACCGTTGTTTCGCGACCTCTAACTCGTCCTCCTCAGCTGATATCTTTTTGTGCTTCCTCTTCTTTGATTTCTTTACCCCACTTTCACCTGCTTAGGGTTCACTAATTTTCAGTGGCCGACCCATCAAATCAACTATCGTGGTTTCTTCGTCCAAGTCCACGAACTCCGACGTCTCCTCATAAAACACTTTTTCTCGCTTGAGGACTGTGATATCATTTTTCACCTTCTTTAGCTCCGCATCAAATCTCGCCAGGTCCGGGATGCTCATTTCGTTTAGCCTTGCATCCATCCGGGTTTCCATTGCATCTACCCTTGCGCACAGCCCCTCAAATGGCTTCTGAGCTTCCCGTATTGCTTCATCAATGGTGGGTTTAAACAAGTCCGTCCATGCAGCAATTTGTTTATCCAACTGTTTCTTCTTTTGCACCATCTTAGCAAAATTTCGGGGGTTCATGTGATATTCTGGTGGTAGAAGAGGCCTTGCCGCAGTGCCAGAGCTTTCAACAGTAGCTCTCGTTGTCTGTGACGTTTTCGGATCAAACACCTCAAGTGGCATTTCTGTGCCTGATGGGGTGTCGGCTGCCTCGGAGGTGGTTGTGGTTGGCTCTTCGAAGATCTGAGGCTTGTGAACCCTCAATTCAAACTTAGTGTCATCCCTTGATTTGTCAATATTCTGCTTTGATGACGCTGTCACTTGCTTATCAATACCATCCCATATTGGCACCTCTGCACGCCTGCATAACTCAGTCACTAGACACGGGAACGACAGCGAAGAAGTAGTTTTTATGGCCCGGGTCTGCATCTCATCTGCAATTATCATTCCGAAGTTGATGACGTACCCGACTATCAATCATGCCACAAGGATGACTCTTCCCTCATCCAAATTATTGTCTCCTCCTGTTGGAAATAACCTGAGCCGCACAACCGCCCACCAAAACTTGGCTACGAAGCTTAGTGATTGCTTCGATATCCGTCCCCTCTGAGTTAGCCAAGATGGTGAGCCATCAGTCAATGTTCGGGCTAACCATGGTCTCTGTGACTAGGCGTTGGAAATCTTGTCATGAAACTTTGGCATATCAGGTGGAGGGATGTATTCATGGCCAAAGAGGACTCTGTTGATCATTTCCCGTGAGATGTCCACTTGTTTACCCCGAACTGGCACCCTGTCCTGCCTTGCTGCTGATTTAACCCCCTTTTCTGGCTCACATTTGCTTTCCAGCAGTGCCAAATAGTTGGCATAGAATTCCCGGACTAATTCTGGAAAATAGAATCCCGGGGGCGAACTCATCCACTCGAGCTGATATCTTTGGAACTGTGTCTGAAGAACTGGGTATTCGGGCAGATCTGTTGTCATGATTTGCACTTCTTCAGCTATCGGTCTTTTGTGGCTTCTCGACATCGTTTTGGAAAGACCGTCAAGATAGTGCTTCTGAGCATCCTTAAGTGCCCACCGGATCGACTCTCTGTCCATGGGTGCACTCCCTGCAATGTTTTCAGGACCACCTACATCCTCCGGATTGGGGCTGGAACTACCACTTTCATCCGATCCACTACCGCTCCCTGACTCACTGCTAGATGACCCACTCTCCTCTTCAAACTGGGAGACTTGGGTGGTTCTTCATTTAACTAGCCTAGTTTGGTAAGTCGGGGCTGCAACTATTTCTTCGTCGCTACTCAATTCATCAATTAGGGTCCGAGTGGTAGCGGTCTTTTCCTTCCTCTTTTGAGCTTGACCGCGAGGTGGTTGTTGTTTGGGGTCCATGTACCTGCACGTGCACAAGTTTAGCATATGAGAACTGGGAAAACACTCATGTATTGCCACTGTCTCGGAGTGACGGTTTGGGTGACGGTCAGTCACATTGGTGACGGGCCGTCGCACCGACCGTCACTTCGAGATAGTGAATTGTCTATTATTGACGGCTTGGCTGACGGACCATCGCGTGTGCGACGGACCGTCACGCTAACCGTCGCTGCTAGACAGTTAGTTTTAGCCTTCTTTGAGGTATTTCATCGAACACCTTGTGCTCAATTCGGGGTATTGCTATTTTTTTGTGGGATTTGGTTTCTTAAGGTCACCACCCATCAAATAATTAATCTCATGGGTTACTCAAGACTTCACCCATGTCAAACTTACGATTTCAAACAACAATGATACCCCATTTCTACCCAACAACATTTTACATTATCTCAATTTCATAAATATACAAACCCAACAATTTTTTTCGTATTTCTTCATGCTACTCAAATAATCTCAACGAGGAAGAGTTTAGAATCATACCTTGATCTTGTTAGGTAGAAGAAATAGCTATTCCCTTTTGATTTATATGAACCGATGGACAACTAGCGGGAATTTGTTGGTTTGGTGCGTTTTGAACGATGGTGAAGAAAGGAAAATGGGGGTGTGGAACTTGGGAGCAAATTGTAGACTTGCTTGGGGAGGAGACGGGTTGTGATTTTTAATGGAGGTTTGGAGTTTGAGATTAGAAGATAAGTGGTAAAATGATGAAGATGAAATTAATATACTCGGATGGGTCGCATTGGTTTTGGGTCGGGTTGCTTATAAAATAAGAACTTACCTGATGCGGCTGCCTGGAGTGACGGTCCGTCAATGACTCGATGGTCCGTCACTTGGGGCGTCACAATTAGGCAGTGAGCCCTTGTGAGGATTATGGGTGACGGCCAGAGATGACGGTCCATCAAGTCTTTGACGCTCCGTCGAAAACACCGTCACTTTAAAGCAGTGGGCATGAATATTTGTCAATTATATGACGGTCCGTGTGACGGTCCGTCGTACAGTTGACGGCCCGTCAACAGTCACCGTCACTCTTAGACAGAACCCGCTGTTACGTCAACTCTTTGTACCTGCACACTCAATGCACACATTAACCAATTCTAACAAATCAAATTTTTCTACGACTATAATACAACAACAATTTATGGGTTGCCTCCCATACAGCGCCTGATTTAACGTCGCGGCACGACGCGGGTGTCTTGATTACTCAGACTTCATCAAGATACACCAGAGACAGAACATGTACCTCCTTCGGGAGGCCCAGATAGTGCTTTACCCACTGCCCATTTGCTTTGAACAACTGACCATCTTTGTTTTCGAGTTCGACCACACCGGATGGAAACACTTGGTGTACTTTGAATGGTCCGGACCATTTGGATTTGAGCTTCCCGGGAAATAATTTGAACCTGGAGTTGAACAACAATACCAAGTCCCCTACTTTGAACTCCCTTTTCTCAATCTTCTTGTCATGGTACAGCTTCATTCATTTATTGTAGAGAGCGGATCTCTCATATGCTCGCAATCGGAACTCGTCCATCTCATTCAATTGTTCCAACCTTAGTTCCGATGCCTCTTTCCAACTGAGATTTAACTTTTTGAGTGCCCAAAAGGCCTTGTGCTCAAGTTCCACGGGCAAGTGACAAGCTTTACCAAAAACAAATTGGTAAGGAGACATACCTATTGGCGTCTTAAACGCTGTTCGGTACGCCCAGAGTGCGTCATCCAGCTTTCTCGCCCAATCTCGCTGCATCACATTCACAGACTTAGCCAAGATCTCTTTAATTTCTCGGTTCGACACCTCGACTTGCCCACTGGTTTGGGGGTGATAAGGTGTGGCTACCTTGTGTTGCTTCACTCCATATTTTGCTAGAGCAGCCCGGAACACCTTATTACAAAAATTTGAACCTCCATCACTGATGATTGTGCGAGGGGTGCCAAACCGAGCAAAGATGTTTCTCTTTAAGAACGCCACCACACTTCTCCCTTCATTATCGGCCAAAGCAACTGCCTCTACCCACTTTGAAACATAATCCACCGCTACCAAGATGTAACAGTTCCCGTATGAGCTTTCAAAAGGGCCCATGAAATCAATTCCCCATACATCGAACAACTCAACTTCCAAAATAGTGGACATGGGCAATTCTTGTCGGCGAGAGATTGCTCCTCTTCGTTGGCATTGATCACAACACTTGGCAAATTCATAGGAATCTTTCTGGATTGTCGGCCAATAGTACCCACACTGTAAGATTTTTTGGGCAGTTCGATTACCCGCATGATATCCTCCAACTGGGGACGAATGACAAGCTTGCAAGATGCTTGTCATTTCCACTTCCGGTACACATCTTCTTACTATGTTGTCGGCACACAACCAGAATAAATACGGCTCATCCCAGAAAACTTACTTGCATCATGGAGAAACTTCTTTTTTTGGTGGAAGTTCAAATCTTCCGGGATCATGTCACTCACCGCATAATTTTCGAAGTCAGCATACCAAGGCACCATATCACGTGACGCAGCCATCACTTGCTCATCCGGGAATGCATCATCAATCTCCGGTTCATCTATTACGTTCTCTTCCCTCTCAAGCCTGGACAGATGATCCGCTACCTGGTTCTCACACCCTTTCCGATCTTTGACTTCAAAGTCAAATTCCTGCAACAATAGCACCCATCGGATTAGTCGAGGTTTTGCATCCTTTTTGGTCATCAGATACCTCAAAGCTGCATGATCTGTGTGCACCACCACTTTTGTACCAAGTAAGTACGCTCTGAATTTCTCAAAGGCGTATACAACAGCCAACAGCTCCTATTCTGTCACTGTGTAGTTCTTTTGCTCCCCATTCAATGCTTTACTAGCATAATAAATGGGGTGAAATAGTTTGTCTCGCTTCTGTCCCAGAACAGCTCCAAGCGCCACACCACTCGCATCGCACATTACTTCGAACGGTTTGGACAAATCCGGGGCAATTATAATAGGAGCATCCACTAGCTTTTCTTTCAGGCATTCAAACGCCCTCAAGCACTCAGCATCAAATACAAACTTCGTCTCCTTTTCAAGCAACTTGCACAATGGGGCAGCAACCTTAGAGAAATCTTTGATGAATCTTTTGTAGAAACCCGCATGACCAAGAAAGCTCCTCACACCCTTCACTGAAATGGGTGGAGGTAGTTTCTCGATGACTTCTATCTTGGCTCTATCCACCTCTAGACCTCTCATCGATATTTTGTGCCCTAATACAATGCCCTCTTTCACCATGAAATGGCATTTCTCCCAATTCAGCACGAAGTTTGACTCTTCACAGCTTTGCAACGCCTGGCCCAGATTAGCCAAGCAATCATCAAATGCATCACCCACTACCGAAAAGTCATCCATGAAGACTTCCAATGTGTTCTCCACCATATCAGAAAAGATAGACATCATGCATCTTTGGAATGTTGCAGGAGCATTGCAAAGACCAAAGGGCATGCGTCTAAAAGCAAACGTACCATAGGGACAGGTGAACGTGGTCTTCTCCTGATCTTCCGGGGCGATAGATATTTGGTTATACCTAGAATATCCATCTAAAAAGCAATACCAACCTCTTCCAGCTAATCTATCTAGCATCTTATCCATAAAGGGCATGGGGAAATGATCACGGAGAGTACAGGAGTTTAGCTTTCGGTAATCCATACAGACTCGCTAGCCCGTGACATGTCTTAATGGAATCAGCTCATTTTTGTCATTTGCTACCACAGTCATTCCTCCCTTCTTAGGAACACATTGCACTGGGCTTACCCATTTTCTATCAGAGATTGGGTAAACCACTCCAGCATCGAGCCATTTGATGATCTCTTTCTTCACCACCTCTTGCATTGGCGGATTCAGTCTCCGCTGGTGTTCGGTGGTGGGAGTGCAATTTTCTTCTAGCTGTATCTTATGAGCATAAATACCTAGTGGGATGCCAATAATATCTGCAATGGTCCAGCCGATTGCTCTCTTGTGTCTCCTCAGAGTGGATAATAACGCTTCAACTTGATATTGCACAAGGTCTGTCGCGATGATTACCAGTAAGGTATCTTTGTCACCCAGAAATGCATACTTCAGATGGCCTGGCAACTCTTTCAACTCTAATACCGGTGCTTCCTCAATAGAAGGCTTTGCAGGAGGTGTTGGTATGTTCTTTAAATCGAGATCCAATTTCTTTGGGGCGTAACCATATGACCCCATTCCAACCATAGCATTTACAATTTCCTCATAATCTTCGACGCCATCATCATCAAAATTCATCATAACTGCTGCCAATGTCTCTACAGCAAGTCTCTCTTCAACAGAAATGATCACATCAGATTCTGCAACAACATCAATAACCGAGACGACATTCATGTCCCTCGGTTGCTTCATTGATCTGCACACATTAAACTTCACTACCTCTTTGTTCAACCTGAAAGTCAACTCGTTGCTCTCCATATCTACCAATACTCTTCCGGTTGCCAAGAAGGGTCGTCCCAAAATAATAGGGAAGTCCACTTCGCAGTCCAAAATCACGAAGTCTGCCAGAAATATGAACTTCCCCACCTTCACAAGTACATCATACAAAATACCAACCGGGCATTTCACCGATCTGTCAGCCATCAATAACCTCATAGTCGTCGGTTTGGGGGCTCCTAAGCCCAACTGCCGGTAGATGGCTAACGGCATCAAGTTTATGCTAGCCCCCAAGTCACAAAGAGCCTTGGCAAAGTTAAACTCCCCTATGGTGCAAGGAATAGTGAACGCACCAGGGTCTTCTTTCTTTTGGACTAGCGACCTTGATGAAATGGCGCTACAATGGTGGAGGTTGTCTTCCGGCTCAAAACTTACCGACCTCTTCTTTGTGATCAGGTCCTTCATGAACTTGGAATAACCGGGCATTTGTTCAAGCGCATCCACCAGAGGGATGTTTACTGATATCTGTTTGAGCATGGTCATGAAGTTCAGGAACTTCCTATCTTCCACTTTCTTCTTCAACCATTGTGGGAATGGAGGTGGTGGCCTAGGCATCATAGTTGGAAGTTTTTCAACTTCCTTGCTTTTATCCGTGAGCACTTGAGTAGCATCTTCTTCCGTGCCGGGTTTTTCAACAGACACTTCCTCACCCTCATCAACCATATTTTCAGCATCTACTAACTCTTCTTTCTCAGCAACGCTACCTTTCTGGGTCTGAATTACCGGATGTGATTCTGATAAGGTCTTACTGCTTCTGGTGGTGATTGCCATACAATTTCCGTCATTTCTCGGATTTTGAATGGTGTCACTCGGCAATGTTCCAGCTTTCCTTTGATTTAGAGACGCCGAGACTTGACTCATTTGTTGCTCTAACTGCTTGATTGAGGTGGAATGAGAATTAACCAACTGACTCAATGATGATAATTCAGATTTCATTTCCTTGACTCTGGAGTCAGTAGATTCCACCTTCAACAACATCTTTGCCATCATATTCTCTAACTTGGACGTCCCTGTATCATTGCTACTTCTTTCTCGGTTACCAGGTGGTACGTAAAACCCACCTCTATCAGTTTTATTCATCCAGTTCCCTTGATCACGGTCTCTATAGCCAGCTTTTTCATAATAGTTGTCTTTCTGGTAGTTCCGACCTTGGTTTCCCTGGCCATTGGCCTGGAAACCCCCCAAATAATTCGCCTCCTCTTCAGACTCGAACTCTGCTGCTCTACTTTTGGAACCCACAACTTTCACTTTCTCCATGTCTCCTGACAGCAAATGTTTTGTCAGAAGGTCCATTTGCGTTTTCAGATGGGCCATATCTTGATCCCGCTCTTCCTCTCTCCTACGTTGTTCTGCTGACATACCAATTGCATGAGTGCTAGCAGCCATCTCGGTGTCCCGTGTATGCCATGCCCTATTGGTTTTAGTTAGCCAGTCCAGAATAGCTGTAGAATCGATAAAAGTGAGGCCCATAAATGCTCCACCTGCTGCGTTATCCAGTGTCGGCTTGGTAGCCGAATTTAGTGCCCTGCAAAATGTCTGCATCAGGAAATTGTCGGTCAACTGATGGTTAGGGCATTGTGTCAGCTTCTTCTTGAACCGCAACCACGTCTCATGTAACGCCTCGTGAGGTTGTTGTCTGAAATTGCTAATTTCATCCCTCAACTGTATCATCCTAGAGGGAGGAAAGAACCTTTCTAGGAACTCTCCTTTCAACTCTCCCCAAGTTGCGATAGAGTTGGGGGTTAGCTCTGTCAACCATAACGCTGCCTCATCAGATAGAGACAATGGAAACAACCTGAGTCTGATCGCGGTCTGACTTACTCCAGGCAATTCAAACGACTTGCAAATACCCACGAAATTCATCAGGTGCCGGTTTGGATCATCACCAGCCATACCACGGAACAGTCCCTTTAAGTTCAACAGCTGGAGCATTGTGCTAGTTATGTTGAACTTGGCCCCGGGCGCTAGTGGAGGAAGAATAATGGCGCCCGTAGCACCAACTCCGTCTAATTTAGTGTCATCCTCTATATCTTCAGCATTCAAATGATGCTGATCCTGTTGAGCCTGCTGTTCTGCAGCGAGCCTTGCTGCCTCCGTTTGTTATGCAGCCATGGTTTGCCTTAGTGTTCTTGCGAGCTCGGGGTCGTAGGGTAATATTGGTTCACCCGAGCATTGGGTACTTGGCATGCACAACTCAGTACCCTGTAATAAACAAAAACAACAAATAAAAGTAAAATCAGGAAATATGACTAAGAGTCAAATAAACACACAAGACTTAATAAACAACCGTATTCCCCGGCAACGGCGCCAAAATTTGATACGCCCAAATTACGACTCCAAATACGAAGCGTAAGCGGTCTCTGTCAAATATAGAACCCAACTAAGGTTGGGGTCGATCCCACAGGGAATAAGGTGCAAATTAAATCGATAGTGAATTAAATAACTAGTAGTCGATAGTTTCCGGTAAATTGGAGGGGTTTTGTGTGAACAATATTTAACCAAAGCAAATAATAATGTGCGATTAATAATCAATATGAGAGTGAACTAGGGAAGTGTTTACCATGGCTTCGTAACAATTTCGACTCAAGGCTTAACCGGGTTCTCTCTATATGCATATCACGATGTGATTGAATTCATGGTGTCGTCTAAACGTTTCTCAACCAATTAGACAAATTTCCTTTTCAATTCTCTCGAACTTGAAAAGGTGACTTTTCTTATTTCAATCCTAAACATCAAGTAGATTAATCTAGTTACAGCATTAATCATGAGACGAGAGTTGGTAGTCTCGAATCCTTGTAGTTAATCAAATTTCCCGGTTTTAATCTCTTTACTCAAGCAAATTAAACCTAGGCATGTTCTAATGTTTGCAACCACTAGAAAACGTTAGTAAGTGAATGATTAACCACGTGATAACATAAAGATTGAACCCTACGCTACCCGAAATCTATATTGCTACTTTTTGCCATGGCTCCCACAACCCTAGTTGTGGGAAGTTAGTTACTCATGTTTGCAAAACGAAAGAATGAAGAAATAGTATTCATAATAATAAGAAAGAGTTCTTACAAAATAGATGAACACAAGCTTCAAGCTTTTCAAGAACAAGAGTCTAAACTCCCAAAAACGATCAAGAACAAGATGATCAAGAAGAAAACATGATTGTGTAGTGTTTTCCTCTCGAATTCTCGCTCAAAAATAATCCTAAAACTATTGGGTAATGAATTTGTAATGAATGCATAAAATAAACCTAACTTAGGGTATTTATAGGAGTCCAGGAAATAAACCCAAAAACGTTCAGAATCTGCGTCGCGCGTACTGCCTCAACTTGACAGTCTGGGTAACGGACCGTCACAGTGGCCGTCGCCACTAGGCAGTGTGCTGCCTCAACTTGACGGTCTGGGTGACGGACCGTCACATGCTTGACGGACCGTCACAGTGGCCGTCGCCACTAGGCAGTGTGCTGCCTCAACTTGATGGTCTACTTGACGGACCGTCACATGTGTGACGGCCCATCATGGTGGCCGTCACTCTTAACCAGTGGTGCTCTTTTGATCGTATTTCCTTCCTTTTCTACGTTTGTCGCTATTTCCTGCAATTCCAACATAAAAACATCAAAAACGACAACGGTTGCTTGAAAACTCACGATTATTCTTAGTTAAAGAAGTCAAATGTGCCGTAGAATGGCGGCACATCAGGTGTATATGTATTTTTGTGTGTGGTCGGAGCTCCGACTAGTTCTTCATTAGAGAAGAGAGAGCGAGAGCGAGAGCTCTAGGAACAATGAAAAACTTGAGAAGAAAAGCTAAAAAAATATGAAAAGATGTAGAGAAAAGATGAAATCTTGGAATGAATAATTAATGATAACCCCTCCCACTCTTTTATAGAATAATAAGGTCCCTCTTTTTACCCAATAAATAATAGATTTCCCTTTCTTGTCTCCTCAAAACCACCTTTAGTCCATAGGTCTCTTACTAATGGATTTTTCGTCATATTATTCAAAGCTCAAAGTTTATTAACCAAAAGATGATAGCCGCACCTAGTCATGTCAATTGTCACCTTTTAAGACCTTGACTTGATCAATATTTTACTTTGTATTTGTAATTAATTGCTCTGACGTCTTGTATTTGCGGACTATTTTAAAAAATATAAATAATGTATAAAAACATGAGCGTTGATATGTAATTATAGAAAAAGTAAAAATAAAATGTAATTAACTAAAAATGTATTGTTTTGAAAAAATTTAATGTATTGTAAATAATTTAAAATTATAGTATTTATATGACATGTATGTATGCAGATGATTCTGAAAATATTGTGATTAGTAAAATTTTATAGCAAAAATAAATGATAAAACTCCTAATATTCACAAAAATGAGGATAATTATCTATAAATTATAAAAAGCAAAAATATGATAATAAATTGATAAAAAAATGTAATATTTATGAAATTAAGAATAATTATCAATAAATTATAAAAAAATGTGAATACGACAATAAATTGATAATTATCAATAAATTATTTTAAAACTAAGAAAATTTGTAAAAATCATGTTTTGTGCTTTTTAACGATCAGGAGGTCTAAAGACGTTAATTTTAAGTAGAAAGAGCCAAAATTGAGTGTCAACAGTTTGTCTCTTTTCGACTGAAGATGATGTAGAAGTCTTTGGGTGAAAAATGTTGAGATGAAACCAATTTGGCTCGATAAAAAATTATTTTTTGACCAAATTATGGTCGAAGTCTAGTTTGAAGTTGCCTACATACATCGAGTTGCACAAGAATCAGACCAAGTGTAGTTCAAAAGTTAAGGTAAATTACCTCTTGTTCTATTGTTCGGGGTGGACGATCATGTAAAAATGATTAAAAGAAAGGATTATTCAGGAATGAAAGCATTCACATAATTTCAAATGTCTCTTTCAAAAATTTTCCAGTGTCAAGTTATGAGACGCTAGGGATTGCATGATTGTATACTTGCTGGGGGGAAAATGATTATGTTGTGAAGATAACTTAACCCGTTATAGAGCTTCATAAATATCTCGTATTAACAAGAAGCAGGTCAATATAGTTTGAAAATGTGAGAATTTTGAAGAAGGAATAATTTTGTGTCCATTTCGAAATTATCCACATGTCAAATTCATGACACTGAATATGCGAGAGGGATTTTTGGTGATTGTAGACCTAATCACCTACACGTCTCATGTTGGTGTGATGTAGGTAGAACGATGCTTTAAAATGTAAGTCACAATAGGTCGAATGATTCTTTAGGACCTGACATGCAAAATGTAAAAGCACATGTTATTAAGATAACAAAAAGGCAAAGAAATTAATAGTATGACCAAAATTCTTCTGGATGTTATCATGTAGTCTCCGATTATCTTTGGAGTTGGATGAAATGTGGCCTCTAATTTTTCTTTTGGGGCTTGAGGATGATGTCTTTGGGTCATATGCCGGGACTCAATGCAATCTCTGATTATGAATAGAGTGTTAATGAGACATAGTGGAGTATCAACCTATTTTTCGAGACTTGATGCAAACTCTGATTTATTTATCAAAGCATTGTAACTAAAATAATATCCTGACTTATGTATCAAAAAACTGATGCAAACTTCAGGATGTGTACCAAAGCCTTGAAATGAAATAGAATATTGGGTTGTGTGCCAAGATCCTAATACATATTTTGGTTTGTGTGCCAGAGCATTGATTGAAATAAATTCTTTGGTTGTGTACCAAGATCTTAATGCATACTCTGGTTTGTGTTTCAAAGCCTTAAAATGAAATGAAATCTTGGATTAAGTGCCAAGATCCTAATGCATACTTCGGATTATATGCCGGAGTATTGAATGAAATGAAATAGAATCTTGGGTTGTGTGCTAAGATTCTGATGTATACTTCAATGTATGTGTTGTAGCATTGAATAAATACCCGCATTTGAAGATGGGTGCCTATAAAACAAAACTGAAAATACTCGTATTTGAAGGTGACTGCTTGTAAAATGTACTGAAATATAAATAACCGCATTAGAAGGTGGGCGCCTGTAAAATGTACTAAAAATATAAATTCCCATTTTTGGAGGTGGGTTCCTTAACAAAAAAGAAAAATGCCCGTATTTGGAGGTGGGCACCTTGACAAAAAAGTAAAATGCTCGTATTTGGAGGTGGCAGCTGTGACAGAAAAGTAAAATGTCCATATTTAGAGTTGTGCACCTTGAAAATAGAAACTCTTTTTTGTTGTTGTTGTTGTTGTTGTTGTTATTGTAAGACTATTGAAAAGAGTATCATCTCTTGAATTCAGTTGGTACCAACAATTAGTTTTGTATATATTAATTCCACCATCTTTTCCAGCTGATCGATATCAATTTCAGGATAATTCCTATAATATCAAGTGGTACCTCAGACATACCAAAGTATCGATAAGATTTGCTCATCTTGCCTCAAACAATGGTTTTAAACTATACATGTTCTCATTTTTCACGTGCCTCACCACAAAGAAAGTCCTAATTCACACATTTGAGTATTTTAATTTTAGGACATTTGGGAAGTACACTCACACTCAAAAGGATGTTCAATGCATGAAATTGTGATACCATAAGCTTGACCTTCATGCAAGTATCCACAAATGTGGGAACACTTGAAATAGGATCATGTAGGGCTTGTTATTAGCTTGTAATATAGGCTTGGAGATGGGTAGGTTACTATTTAGGATAGAAGTGACTAATCCCTTCTTGAGCATGCACTGTATATGTGCTTTGATATTTGTTGCGTCTGGACGCTTGATCTTCTTTATTTTGTAGTTCATTTCTTTTGAATTTGTATTGACTTCTTTTTCATTGTTGGAGTCTCTTTTCCCCTTTTTGGAGTTTTCACTTTTTTTTTATTCTCCAATTTTGTTGGAGTGTTTTTTTTATTTCATTTTTTTGGACTTCTCTTTATCTTGATTTGTAGGGGGGACATTGCTCCTTCTTCTTTGAATTCTTCTTTTGCTTTTTCTTTTCTGGAGACTTTTGTATCTTTTCCTTTAGCATTTTTTTTCTTTGATATTTGCCCGCAATTTGCATACTTTTAATGTGCTCATAGAGATTGGGCTAAGAGAGAGACAGTGCATGTAAGCACTAAGAAAGGTATAGGCTAAGATGTGGTTGTCTAAAGAAAAGTCTTTAAGCTCAAAGGGAAAATTCTAGGAATAATGTCATTTGGTAGGTTTTTTGGAAGGAACAATCGGGTCAAAGAAGGCCTACGATCCTTTCCCAAACCATGTGTAACTCGGGATTTTTCCTCAAAAATTATTTTGGCCAAGTTCTAGATGTCACGACACGAAAACTCATGTCGTGATGGCACCTATTATAACCCACCAGTTGGTAAGCAACCCTTAGCTCGGAACTGCAAGTAACGGGCTAACACAAGCAAGAACCCAAAAGCGGAAGAAATATCAATATACAGCGGGAGATAAGGTAAACCAACATAAGTAAAAGGGAAGAGAAGAGAATAAAATACACAAGAATCCCCCATGACCTAGTGTCAATTGGTACAAGTGCTACTACAACTTAGATGTTCTAGATAGGTACAACAAAGTACAGATAATCTCTGAAGGTACAATAGAAGACTAGTCCAAAAGTAGATGGAGGTGGATAAGCTTCGATTGGCAAGAGCTCACCCAATGTCTCCTGTCATCAACTCTGCACAAGGACAACAATTAAAGGTGATAACTCGTACTAGGATCTATATCAGTAAAAAGATGCAAAAGTGTAGTATGAGTACCAAAATATGTGGTACTCAGTAGGCGTCATGGACCGACTGAGCTTACATAAGATATAAACATAACAAAAATCTAGATAAAAAGAAGAATACCGCAATAACTCAAAAGGCATTAGAAAAAATCCATCAATAACCAAAACAAACTTCCCTGAGTCCAGAAAGTGTACCCAATTAAAGAAAACCAACTCTACACGGAATACCATAATATGTGATATGAAATGAAATGTGACAAATGCAATAATGAATGAAACCCTGAGTCACCTTACGGGCCGCCAGAGCTTACCAACCAATACCTTACCATAATACATGTAATATCCATATAAGCCGTCGGAGCTTATCAATATCACCCATATAACATAATCAACGTATAATTGAAAAACAGAGAGTATTCTCATGGGCCACTGGAGCTTACCAATATAACAGAACACCATAAGGTAAAACCCCGTATGTACACAAAGGGGGCTGGGGCAGATCTTATCAATATAGTCCCACAAATCAATGAAAAGTAAGGTTCAGAACCGCCTCTTAAAGCAAGTGCATAAAATAGAAGTATTTTCCCATTCAGAAGTTAGTAAGGCAGTGATGTACCATTTCTCTTTAGTAGCACAAGTTTATAGTAAAAGAAACCGTTTCTTCCCTTTTTATTAACCAAAAATAGTGATAAAAGTGGGACTCTATCCCTGGAGCTCCATTAATTTAAATGGGTAGTAATTTTAGTCTTAAACATTAGCAATCAACTTAAACCAGTAAAATCTTTCCTTAATTTGAAAATCCTTTGTTAAAAAAAAGAGTTCCTTATTAAACCACCGAGTCATTCAATTCTCGTCAATTCGTACCATTCAATTCCTGTCAATTCGTACCATAACCCATTCATATGTGGAAAGGGATGAAAATGAATCAATTCAAAAGTATATATGAATACATATAAATGCACGCATATACACCAAGATAGGGCATTTTACCCTTCATAACAAGATCGTACTAACCTGGACTCTATACAGCTCAACCATGGCCTCAAGCAAAGAATTACTCATATCATATCCAACTAGAGGAAAATAAGACGATAAGAATAGCTCTGTACCATGAACTATAACCCCAACGAGTGCTAAAGCCGCCTATTCTAGCCCAAATACTAATAGGGAAAAACTACACTAATTACCAACCCCCAAGGGACCCGCCTAAGGTAATCAACTAACTGGAACTAAGCATAAAGCGTACAAAAAAATATAAACTTTAAGCAAAGCACAAACATAGAGACCTGGGCTCCTGCTAGTCCCATCTCCACGACCTCGGGCCCATAATTATATGATAAATAGAACACCATACGAGAAATAATAATAATAATAATAATAAAGCAATGATAACATTTACTCTATCACCAACCCTAAGCTAATTCTAGGATAAGGCTCATTATTCTAAGAATCTCAACCACAAGCAGCCTAAACTAAGATAAGGCATCTGACCCTAATCCCAATGTATTACACCGCCTATGCCAAGTCTTACGGAAGAGCTATAGCCTATACTAAGTTTTTGCTAGCCGAAATCTACTCTAAAACCCCTAAATCACCTATAAGGATCAATATGCTTACTAAGAAGAATATCCCAACCACAAGATCCCACTAACCATTAGCAATTTATTATTATGATACCTCATACGAGCAAAGTCTAGAAAAAGTAAACCACAACCTACCAAAAAGCTGAGCACACATGCATAATCCACAAGACCAGAGCTTATCTCCCCCAAGAAGCATCCGCAAGAAGCCACACTATCATAATAATATTCTACACATTAATATGAAGATAAGAGTACCCATATTGCTAACAATTTAGTCGGGTGAAAATTTAGGTCACAAGTGGGCCAGTGGGCCTCGTAACCTAAAATCGGGAACAAAAATCATCACGAGGTTCCCAACCTCATCAAAAGTGCATGCTCAAAATTTGAGCGGAAATGGACAACCTCCGAACAGCCCGTACTCCAAGATAATCTAACAGGGACAATTTATGAAAATATCGGAAATCAACAAGGAACTTACCACTTTTTAAGAAGCCAAGAACGAGCACGGACCAGGAATATATAATCCTCCAAAGTTAAGGAATGATCAAGTGAAATATGGAGGTTTTTAAAGCATAAAATGATGGACAAATATTTTTGGAAGGAGGTGAAGTGAGCTGGAAAATGAAAAGGAAGAAACTATACAGGTTGCCACGCCCTGGTGCAGGAGCGCCTAGGCAGCACACTGGCGTGCAGGCGCCAAGAAGGGCGCTGAGGCACAGCAGCGCTGGTGCCAGGGCGGGCGCTGAGGCACATAGGCACTTGTGCCAGGGCGTCTAGATGCGCAGAAGTGGCGCCTAGACGTAGGCGCATCCCAGGCAACACCCTAGTGCCACACCAGCAACCAGCTGCCAAGTTTAGGAAACTTTCAAGTAATCGACCCTCGGGAATGCATCCGGGGTCCCGTGAACACAAAATGAGCTGAGCTATTCAACTAGAAATGATATTTTGAATTAAACAAAATTGAAAAAAATCCCATGAGAAGTCAATTTAATGAAAAGTGGTCCCCGCACCAAAATAAACCTTTAGGCAAACTATTCAAAAATAGAACCTAAGGGTCGAAATCAAGTCTGGAAGCCACGGGACTCAAACAAAAGGTCCCTCTACCCCAAAGTTGACATTCTGGAGCTAATTGGGCTGGCAGAATTTTTATTCGAGGTTGTCTTCTCCAAATGTTGACCAAAGTCAACCTTTCAAGCTCAACTAGCCTGAAAACACAATATGAGAGAAAATTCCAAGATAAAAATCTCCCAGATCCCGACCAAGGTCCAACTTGACCAAAGTCCATGCTTCAGAGCTAAAGAAACTATTGGAATTTGATTATAACACCCAGAAACGTATCCAACTTTTAAACTTAGACTTGCAGAAAAATTTGGACTTCCAGGGACCATGGGTCAAGTCCACGAGTCGTGGAAGGTTCCACGAGTTGTGAAAGTGAATCGTGATTCCAGTCCTGCAGACCCTCCTCAGGTCTAACAACCATGAGTCACTCCCATGACTCATAGAAGTTTCTAAGGGTCGTGTTGTTGACTCGTGGAACCTGATCAGAGGCATCCTTAATTCCCTGACTTCCACGACTAGGTTCTACAACTCATGGAAACTTCTACGAGTCATCCTGTTGAACCATAGAAGACCTCCTGCAGGTTGAAATATCTGACAGTTTCTACAATTAGGGATCCACGAGTCGAGGACAGGTCTACGAGTCGTGGACTCCACTCGTGATCCCTGAAGTTGACCAAATTTCCAGCTTTTCTTAATTAAATCCTAGGGGAATTTTGGTCATTGCCCACCCTTTTAACTACTAAATGAAGTCGTTTTGACTATTTTCTAGAAGGTTTTTCACCCATATTATCCTAAGTCTCTTCTAAGCTCCTCATTCACCTCCCAAAAAGGAAAGGTTTCTCTCAAGCTTCAAATCTCCAAGCTTTAAGTCAAGCCTTCTAAGTCTTTTCAAATCAAGTGGGTAATCTTCCACCAAGGTATGTGGGTCTTCAACAATGGGTTCTTTCACCCTTGTGTCCAAAAAAAATACCCAATCCTTTTGTTAAATTATGAACTTATGAAATTAGGGTTTTGATCTAAAATTGGGGAAAGTTTATGAAATCAATTTCTATGTTTAAATTCATGATTTTATTATGATTCTCTTATTGATTTTAAAAGCCCAAGCATGAAAGTTGATTTCTAGCATGAATCCATAAATTTGCATGTTTTCAAGGAAAACTTGGCATGATTAGATATCATGGCCTTTATGTATTTAAGAAATTACATGTCAAACTCTTCAAGTATGAATTTAGACAGAAAAACATATTTTGAATTATGGCTTTGCTAAGCACTATCAATTATGTTATGAAAGTTGCATGATACCCGATGTGTTTTCATGCATTATGAATAAGATTTGGCATGAGAGTATGCCCTTATGAAATTATGAGCTATATGTGCATGTTTTGGTAGTAGTATTTAGCATCGAGTGGACGGAGTGAGAGTACCCTTACTCCCATAAACTACGTTGCTAGCATAGGTTATGATATGATATGATATGTGCCTTAAAGGCTCATGAGAGTGGATCAACGTCTTTATGTATGGTGTCCTTGCCTTAGCGGGGCATAGGATAGCTTTGCCAACTAGGGTTATATAGTTAGGTATGGTGGCTTTTTCCTTGGTAGGGTTCAAAGTCATCTTTGCTTACTAGGGTTATATAGTTAGATTCCATATAGCTCACATGTCTCATGTCGTTTATCAGAAACTCCCGTGTGTATGTTTTCAAGTTTTCTAAGCTTTATGAATTCTCTTATGAACTATTATTTTGAAGTTGGCTTTTGCCTTATTATTTAGTTTTCCATTATGATACCTTTTCATGATAGTCTATCAATTATGGATTATGTCTAAGTACTTTTAAGAGCATGTTTTACCTTACTTATGCATTGATCATATACTTAGTACATTCCATAGTACTAACACATATTGTGTTCCATCCTTTTATGATGCAGATTCAGGTATCCCTTCCCAGCTGCGTGGCTAGAGATCCCGACCACTCCCAATCAGCTTTGGTGAGTCCTCATAGTTCGAGGACCAGACTTATTCTAGTTTTTTTTATGTTTCCCTTTTTCTTCAGATTGTTGTTGAGGAAGTTGGGGTATTGTCCCATCAACTCTTTATGCTAGTCCTAGAGGCTTTTCGGACATAGATGTTTCTAGATTATCTTTTCAATTGTATTTCCTATTCGACTCTCTATCTATGATTATGCTTTTTCTTTTGGATTCTCTATGATGCTTCCGCTATGTTTTCCTTTATGTTACGTGAGAATGCTATGACCAAGGGTTAGCTTGGGATCCTTTTGGTCTCGTGTTACGTCTAGGGGGTAACCTCGGGGCGTGACAAACTTGATATCAAGGCCTCAGGTTCAAGTGTCCTAGGATGTCTAAAAGCCGTATCGAGTAGAGTCTCTTTCATGTGTGTGAAGCGTGCCACACATATGAGTGGGAAGCTATGAGATGTTTTAGGAAAAAACTTCACTTCTTTCATAATCACGTCGTGCGATAGATCTTAACTTTAATGTTCCTCTAATCCTTATCTTATGCGTTTTAGAATATGCCTCCTCGATGTGCTATGCCTCCCTGAGCCACTCAGAATGTTGTTCCTCCCATCCTGGTTCCCAGTGTCACGAATGATGAGTTCAAGAATGCCATCCATTTGCTAGCCCACACTTTGGCCACTCAAGATAATCAGCAGGCTCCTTCCCCCGCCCATCATCAAGGTGGGGTAGCTTCCCGTGTTCGTGACTTTTTCCAAAGGAACCCACATGATTTTTGGGGTTCCAAAGTGAGTGAGGACCCGCTCAACTTTATTGATGAAGTGAAGAAGATCTTTGAGGTTATGCAAGTAGTGGGGATTGATTGTGTGGATCTTGCATCCTATCAACTCAACGATGTAACTCACATTTGGTTCACTCAATGGAAGAAGACTAGGGTGAGGGACGCGGTCCCCATGACTTGGGAGTGTTTTGAGAGGGCCTTCCTTGATAGGTTCTTTCCCCGAGAGTTGAGGCAAGCGAATGTGGAGCAATTTGTGAACTTGAGACAAGGCTCGATGTCTGTGCAAGAGTATAGTCTGAAGTTCACTCAATTTTCTAGGTATGCCCTCCATGTTAGCGGACCCGCATGATCTAATGAGCAAGTTTATATATGGGATTTCTGATGTGATGAAGAATGAGTATAGGTTTGATTTGTTGTTGAGTGATATGAACATTTCCTGACTCATGAATCATGCCCATCAGATTGAGGGTGAAAAGCTTAGGGAGATGGCAAGGGAGAATAAGAGGGCTAGATCCAAGGGGTCAGGTTTTGGTCATCACAGGTCCGGAGGTGGACATCACTCTTCTTTCCAGAAGAAGTCATCAGGATCCATTCATTTTTCTACTAGTTCTCCTACCCATGCTCAGAAGCCTCATCATGATCAGGGTGGTAAAGGATCTAGTTCCTATTCCCAGTCTCAGAGTAGCGTTTCTAAAGGACATTCCTACCCAGCTTGTGTTAAGTGTGGAAAGAATTATGTTGGTGAGTGTTTGTCCAGTTCGGGTGGTTGCTTCGGATGTGGTCAGGTTGGACATTGCATAAGGGATTTCCCTTTAGCTAGGAAGGGGCAGGGAGGCAGGACCCAGCCCACCCCAACAGTTTAAAGAGGTAGACCAGCATCGTATGGTGCAGCTTCTAGTTCTTGTGGTCAGTGCCAGAATCGCCTTTATGATATGTCCTCCTGTCAGGATTAGAAGAGTTTCCCAGATGTGGTTACTGGTATGTTGAAAATCTTCTCTCTTGATGTGTATGCTTTGTTAGACCCCAATGCTTTTTTATCTTTTATAACCCCTTATGTTGCTTTCAAGTTCGAGATTCATCCTGAATTGCTGTTAGAACCTTTTCATGTTTCTACTCATGTTGGTGAGTCAGTCCTAGCCGAAAGAATATACCAAAATTGCTCGATCTCAGTCCTTTATAAGTCGCTTCAGCGGATCTAGTAGAGTTGGAGATGACTAATTTTGATGTTATTCTTGGTATGGACTAGTTGTATGCATGTTATGCTTCTGTTGATTGCCGTACTCGGGTTGTCAGTTTCAAGTTCCCTAATAAACCCATTTTAGAATGGTAAGGTAGTCCCCCTTCATCGAAAGGTCGCTTCATATCCTAACTTGATGCTAGGAAGATGATTTCTAAAGGTTATGTCTATCATATAGTTTGGGTTATGGATACGGAGTCTGAGAACCCACCTATTCAGTCTGTCCTTATTGTGAATAAATTCCCAGAAGTGTTTCCCGAGGATTTGCCTAGAGTCCCTCCCGAGTGGGAGGTAGACTTTGGGATAGATCTTCTTCCGGATACAAATCCTATCTCTATTCCTCCTTATAGAATCGCCCCCGCAAAACTTAAAGAGTTGAAGGATCAGTTGAAAGACTTGCTTGATAAGGGTTTCATCAGGCCTAGTATTTCTCCTTAGGGTGCCCCAGTTTTGTTTGTTCGAAAGAAGGATGGTTCTCTAAGGATGTGCATTGATTACCGCCAATTGAACAAGGTCACAATAAGGAATAAGTATCCAATACATAGGATTGATGACTTGTTTGATCAGCTTCAGGGTGCTAGTTTCTTCTACGAGATTGACCTTAGGTCCGGTTATCATCAGCTTCGAGTTTGAGAGTGTGATATCCCGAAGATAGCCTTCAGGACTCGGTATGGTCATTATGAGTGTGTTGTTACGTCCTTTTGTCTAACTAATGCTCCTGCAACTTTTATGGATTTCATGAACCGTGTGTTCAAGCAATATTTGGATTCGTTTGTGATTGTGTTCATGGATGATATCCTTATCTACTCTCGGAGTGAGGAGGAGCATGCGGACCACTTGAGGGTTATGTTACAAACTCTCAAGGAGAGGCAGTTGTTTGATAAGCTTAGAAAGTGTGAATTCTAGATGCAGTCTATTGCTTTTCTGGGTCATATTGTGACTAGTGATGGTATTCGGGTTGACTCTCAAAAGATTGAGGTAGTAAAGAACTGGCCTAAACCCACTTCGTTACTAGGGTCGGCATATGTATGCCAGATGTTGATGGGTTGAGATAGTAGATTTTGGTTGAGGCTCACAGTTCTAGATATTTCATTCATCCGGGTGCCACCAAGATGTATCGTGATCTACGGGAAGTCTTTTGGCAGACTGGTATGAAGAAGGACATAGCCAGGTTTGTGGCTAAGTGACCCAACTATCAACAAGTCAAGGTGGAGCATCAAAGTCCAGGTGGTGTGCTTCAAGATATTGACCTTCCCACTTGGAAATGGGAATCAATCAATATGTAATTTATTACTGGGTTGCCTCGTACTCGAAGGCAACATGATTCCATTTGGGTGATCATTGACCGGATGACCAAGTCATCCTATTTCTTGGTTGTTAATACTACATATACAACAAATGATTATGCCAGACACAACATTCGGGATATAGTCCGATTGCATGGTGTCCGTTTGTCTATCATTTATGATAGGAGTCCTCAGTTTACATCTCAGTTTTGGAAGTCGTTTCAAAAGTTCTTGGCACTAAGGTGAAGCTTAGCACAACTTTTCACCCTTAGACGGATGTCCAGGTCGAGCGTACTATTTAGACTTTGGAGGATATGTTGAGGGCTTGTGTTATTGACTTCAAGGGAAATTTGGATAATCACTTACCTCTTATCAAATTTGCCTACAACAACAGCTTTCACTCTAGCATCCAGATGGCTCCTTATGAGGCTCTTTATGGTCAGAGATTTAGGTCTCCTGTTGGTTGGTTTGAGGTAGGTGAGGCAGCCTTGATTGGTCCAGATTTGGTTCATGATACTATGGAGAAGGTTCAGGTTATTATGGAAAGGTTGAAGACCGCTCAAAGTTGACAAAAATCTTATGCGGGTGTTAGGAGAAGGGAGTTAGAATTGGAAGTTGATGATTGAGTTTTCCTAAAGGTGTCACCAATGAAAGGCGTGATGATATTTGGCAAGAAAGGAAAGCTTAGTCCCTGTTTTGTAGGTCCTTATCGGATTTTGAGAAGATTTGGTAGTGTTGCTTATTAGTTAGAGCTGCCAACAGAGTTGTAAACAGTTCATCCAGTTTTCCATATTTCCTTATTGAAGAAGTGTGTTGGTGATCTGACCTTGATTGATCCTTTAGAAGATGTGGGTGTGAAGGATAGTCTCACTTATGAGGAGGTTCCCATGAAGATCCTTGATCGTCAGGTTCGGAGGTTGAGAAACAAAGAAGTCGCTTCGGTGAAAGTCCTTTGGAGGAATCAACTTGTAGAAGGTTCCACTTGGGAAGCGGAGGAGGCCATGAAGGCCAAATATCCTCATCTCTTTCCTTCCGACTCAGTTCCAGCTTGAGGTAATAGTTTCCTTCTTAGTATGTCCCTCCGATTCTATTCCACCGGTTTCTCTTATGATCCTAGCATGCATCCATGTTTTATGAAGTTAGTTTAACATTTTTTCAAGTTGAGAAGTTCATTTTTCATGATGTTCCCTTAATTTCTATGTTTTGATGTTTGGTTAGGCTATTTTCTCCTCAGTTTTCCTTGTTTAGTCTTTATTCGAGGACGAATGATCCCAAGGAGGAGATATTGTAACACCCCAGAAACGCATCCAACTTTTAAACTCAGACTTGCAGAAAATTTTGGACTTCCAGGGACCACAGGTCAAGTCCACGAGTCGTGGAAGTTTTCACGAGTCGTGGAAGTGACTCGTGATTCCAGTCCTGCAGACCCTCCTCAGGTCTGACAACCACGAGTCACTCCCAAAACTCATAGAAGTTTCTACGGGTCATGCTGTTGACTCGTGGAACCTGATCAGAGGCAGCCTTAATTCCCTGACTTCCACGACTAGGTTCAATGACTCATGGATGTCCTGTTGAACCGTAGAATACCTCCTGCAGATTGAAATTTCTAACAGTTTCTATGATTAGGGATCCATGAGTCATGGAAAGGTCTACGAGTCGTAGACTCCACTCGTGATCCCTGAAGCCGACCAAATTTCCAGATTTTCTTAATTAAATCCTAGGGTCATTTTGGTCATTGCCCACCCTTTTAACTACTAAATGAAGTCTTTTTGACTATTTTCTAGAAGGGTTTTCAACCATATTATCCTAAGTCTCTTCTAAGCTCCTCATTCACCTCCCAAAAAGGAAACGTTTCTCTCAAACTTCAAATCTCCAAGCTTCAAGTCAAGCCTCCTAAGTCTTTTCAAATCAAGTGGGTAATCTTCCACCAAGGTATGTGGGTCTTCAACAATGGGTTCTTTCACCCTTGTGCCCAAAAAAAATCCCCAATCCTTTTGTTGAATTATGAACTTATGAAATTAGTGTTTTGATCTAAAATTGTGGAAAATTTATGAAATCAGTTTCTATGTTTAAATTCATGGTTTCTTATTTATTATTCATGATTTGATTATGATTCTCTTATTTGGTTTTAAAATCCCAAGCATGAAAGTTGGTTTCTAACATGAATCCATAAATTTGCATGTTTTCAAGGGAAACTTGGCATGATTAGATATCATGGCCTTTATGTATTTAAGAAATTGCATGCCAAATTCTTCAAGTATGAATTTAGAAAGAAAAGCATGTTCTAAATTATGGCTTTTATAAGCATTATGAACTATGTTATGAAAGTTGCATGATACCCGATGTGTTTTCATGTATTATGAATAAGATTTGGCATGAGAGTATGCCCTTATGAAATTATGAGCTATATGTGCATATTTTGGGAGTAGTATTTAGCACCGAGTGGACGGGGTGAGAGTACCCTTAGTCCCAGAAACTACGTTGCCAGCGTAGGTTATGATATGATATGATATGTGCCTTAAAGGCTTATGAGAGTGGATCCACGTCTTTATGTATGGTGTCCTTGCCTTAGTGGGGCATAGGACAGCTTTGCCAACTAGGGTTATATAGTTGGGTATGGTGGCTTTTTCCTTGGCAGGGTTCAAAGTCAGCTTTGCTAACTAGGGTTATATAGTTAGATTCCATGTAGCTCACATAGTCTCATGTCGGTTATAAGAAACTCCCGTATGTATGTTTTCAAGTTTTCTAAGCTTTATGAATTCTCTTATGAACTATTATTTTGAAGTTGGCTTCTGCCTTATGATTTAGTTTTCCATTATGATACCTTCTCATGATACTCTAGCATGTATGGATTATGCCTAAGTACGTTTTAAGAGCATGTTTTACCTTACTTATGCATTGCTCATATACTTAGTACATTCCATAGTACTAACGCATATTGCGCTGCATCCTTTTATGATATAGATTCAGGTATCCCTTTCCAGCTACCTGGCTAGAGATCCCGGCCACTCCCAGTCAGCTTTGGTGAGTCGTCATAGTTCGAGGACCAGACTTATTCTAGTTTTTTTCTATTTTTCCCTTTTTCTTCAGATTGTTGTTGAGTGAGTTGGGGTATTGTCCCATCAACTCTTTATGCTAGTCCTAGAGGCTTTTCGAATATAGATGTTTCTAGATGATATTTTGAATTGTATTTCCTATTCGACTCTCTATCTATGATTATGCTTCTTCTTTTGGATTCATAGTTCTCTATGATGCTTCCGCTATGTTTTCCTTTATGTTACTTGAGAATGCTATGACCAAGGGTTAGCTTGGGATCCTTGTGGTCCCGAGTCTCGTGTTACATCTAGAGGTAATCCCGGGGCGTGTCATTGATTCAGAGTGCATTTGCTAAGAAAGTTGACCGAAGTCAAGGATGTCCCAAGTTAAAGTTTTTAAAAAGGAAAATGGTCATCACGACCTAAATAATGGCCCGAGCACCAAACCGTCAGTCCCGGTAAGTTATAAATGACCTGCAACCACTGTAGGAAAACTCAAAACACAAAAAATACAAGGACACAGAGAAATGACCTGGAGTGTTATTACACTAGATCAATAATACAATACAATAAACTAATCTAATGCTCGCCACACAATGCACATGAAATGATGAGATTGGTTTTGTTCTTGTCTTAGATGCATGCAAGATAATTTTTTCGCATATCACTTAGGTGCGATTAAGAGGTACCAAAAGAATCTATGGTTTACAACCAAGTTTGTCCCCTCCATCATACCACTTGTTTCTTTCTCATGAACACTCCTAACAATGTTTGTATAAACCAAGTCAAGACTTTGATGTTTTTTTTTTTAAAATTGGACCGAACCCTTATGAGGGTTGCCTACGCATCTTTTGTAAACAAGAATTAGGTCTGCGTAATTGAGGAAGTTTAAAATGTGTAATAAGTTTTTTTTTATATTTTGTAAAAGAAAATACCAAACCCAAGAAAGGCTGCCTACGTATCTCATCAAGATGAGAATCAGGTTCGCGTAGTTCATAAAGATATGGACTAAAATGTATGTATGCAAATATTTTTTTTCTTTTTTCAATAAAGAAATACCAAATCCAAGAAGGCTTGCCTATGTATGTCATTGAGATGAGAATTAAGTTCGCATAGTTCCTGATGATACAAAATACAATGTATGTACAAACTCTTTTTTTCTCATTTTCTAAAAAGGAACACCGAACCCAAAAAGGGCGACCTGCGTATTTTATCGAGATGAGAATTAGGTTCGCATATTTAATGAAGATATGGTAGAAAATGTATGTATAGAAAAGAATTTATTTCTTTAAAGAATGTAAGACAGAAAGTCAAATATTTACTAAATACAGAAATTAATGTAAGAATATAGACAAACTCAGAGTGATGCCTCGTATGTTCGGTGTTGGCTGACATCCTCAGTGATAGAGTATCTCCTAACGATTTGTGGGATGATTATTGTTACAATCTCCCAATTATTTGTGGGGACCATTCATTATTGTGATTGTATTCCAATTATTGTTGGAGATGATATGTTGTGGCCTCTCAGTTGTTTGTGAGGGCACTTATTGGTGTGTTGCTTCTTAGAATATCAGGACTGTTTTTTGATGTGATTACCTAATTGTCTATAAAATTATATATCATGGTGACCCTACTGGATTAGGCATGGATGGTTCACCTATAAAGAAATAAGAAATTAGTGTAAGTAGGAATGTCATGGAAAATAATAATAATGTAATTACATGGCCAAAAACTCCCCTAATTTATCTGTCCCATCAAATATTGATGCTTCAAAAAGTCCAAGGACAAATATTATCTCATGTGAAGTCCAAGGTTCGTTTAATCTGCAAGAATTAGATAAGAAGGTGTTAGAGTCACTCTCAAATCATAAGACTAAGAGAGATTCGAGTTAAGCTATTCGGCCAAGTGATGTATCCAATTTGAAATAGGAAATTAGTGTGATTCTTCTGTGAGTTTCAAGGATGATGTTGTTCCTCCTGCATTCAAAGAAAACATCTTAGTTTAAGGAATGGGTTGTTCACTTCTATGGACTTGAGACTGGACTCTTTGTCTTTTATTGCTTGATGGCCCTTAATAAGTGCTCATGTAAGGAAAAAGGATCGACTTGTGTTGAATCCTTAGATTTGGAGATTGAAAGTGATTCACCATAGTTTCATGGCCTACGGCATTTTGGAGGTGTAAAGAGAGACTTAGGTCTTCAGATCTTAAGAGTAAAGTCGGATGGACATTATGGTAAGAGTGACATTGATCCTTGAACTTTGGACTTGAGAGAATTAGTTGACGCTTTTGACAAATTTTGAGGAGTTGAAACCATCATTGGACTGTTCACAAAGATTGCCCCAGTTTGTAGTCCTAGAAAATTATTTTGGAACAGCAGAAAGATCAAACCCTTATGTAAGGTTGCCTATGTATCTCACCAAGATGAATCAAGATGAGAATTAAGTAAGGACGTAGTTTGAGATGAACTTATGGATGTGATATGTATGATTTTTATGAACTGCTAGTTGTTCTTAAAAAATTGTGTGATAGGCGGTTGACAGGAGACCGATTGCAGGAAAGGAGCTTTGAAATTACTCCGATCAAGAAATCGAGAAGATGGATATGAAAACATAGATGAAGTTTTATCACTACTCTAGTATGCTGACAAGATTACTAAGGAAGTGAAGATCGGCAAAGATTTGACATAACTTCGCCATTGTCTGGAGGATTGAATGACTGGGAAGTTTTGAACTCTTTATTTTGAAAGTGATGGACAAAATGCCATATTTCATTATCTACGATGTTTTGGAGAAGAAAACTTATGTCCTATGTTCTAGGATCAAAGTCGAGTGAAAGTTTAAACGTAAGGTCAATGTTGGTACTGATTTTAGTGAGATTTGGATTTAAGGAAATTATTGATTTGCGCTCTTAGCAGAACTTTGGAGAGCGTCCTTGAACTGTTCCAAAATATTTGTTGCAGTTTTTATATTTTGGAGAAATTATATTAAAATAGTTGAAGATCGAACCCTTATTTCGAGTTGCCTATGTATCTTGATAGGACAAGAATCATATCAAAATATAGTTCAGACAGATATGTAATTGTATCTGGTTTGTATAATTTCTTTGAGTGATTGTATTGAAAAGAAGTAAAGCTATGAGTGAGAGTTTGGACAAGAAAAAGTATGTTATAGAGATAAGAAGAATGTACAAGCCTGTATTGATAGTTTCTTGAACAAAATGATGAAGTCCAGAAGATTAATCGTAAAGATAGATACGGGGTGTTGATAAAAATGATAAACTGTGAAGGATAACCGTAGAGACTGAGAATGAATGTGAGGGATTGGAAAGGGTCAGGCTCAATACAAGTCAACCAAAATCATCAGACAAAATGGACGAGGTTAAAGATGACGTGTATCGTATATATATGTACAACTAAAAATGTGTAGTGAATGTAAAAAAAATGTAGAATATGTAATAAACATAGAGAAGGTATCAAAATAAAAAATATATAACAAATAAAGAATAGAAATTTTGTCATGACCTAAAACCGCCGTGAGTGCCACCCACACTAAACCCCTCTCCCCCGGTGGGAGATCCAACTAACCTCATAAATCATCTAACACTTCATCAAAATTAGGCAACTAAATCAATCTCATTAAATAAGCCAATAATTAATATCTTAATTAAGAGTAAGAAAAAGTATGCAGAAATAAACAATCCCTAGAACCTGAAAGTAATCCTACCAAAACTCTAATAATTGTTAAAGAAGGGAATGCAACCCCAAAAACCAAAGTAATATCTAAGTCTAAAACAATGGACCAGAAAACAAGTGCAGAACTCATTGTAGCCCAGAAGATGCAGCACACCCTTGAGTTTGAATACAGTCTGAATAAAAAATGAGGTCTCAAAGCAGTCACTAAAAATGTCATGTACTAAAAAAAAAAGAGTACGTCCAATATCAGTACACAAGAAACAACAGTGTACAGGTAGGGTCATCGGCCAACCCAAAATGAGAAATATGACCACATAACCATAACGTAGTACAACAAGACAACAATGATACCCTATACTCCAAGTTCATAATGCTTAACCTTGTAACAAGTACAACATGAAGTTCAGCCAATATGAGTCAACAACAATAACAAGTAATGTCACACTATGACCACCAGCAAGACTCCAAGTCAACAATCCTAACTCAATAATCATATAAATAAAGTCCTAACTACACAAGAAATGGACAACACAAAATTATATCACATCTTACAAATAACCCGTACAACCCAAGGATCCCTAAGACAACAACTATTTCAATTATCATGCATCCCGATTAACACAAGAAATCACCTTAACAATTAAGCACATAAACTCGGTCAGCTCAATGAATCAACATGTATATCGAGTAAACAGATAAGCTCAGTTCAACTCAAGAAACCAACATATGTATCAAGTAAACAGTTAAGCCCGATTCAACTGAAGGAACCAACATGTATATCAAGTAAAATAGTTAAGCCTGGTAACTCAAGGAACTAACATGTATATCAAGTAAATAGTTAAGCCCGGTTTAACTCAAGGAACCAATTAGTATATCAAGTAAACAGTTAATTCGGGTTCAACTAAAGGAACCAGTATGTATATCAAGTAAATAGTTAAGCCTCGTTCAACTCAAGGAACCAACATAATTAAGAAAACACCTAATCCCCGATTCACTCAAGGAAACATTACATTAATCCAATACCTATACACATATGCTAAGGGTCTTATGGTCGCCCACTAGCCATGACCTGCAGGGGAAGGGCTCTAGTCCATGTACCAAATTCGAGACATCAAGTGTCTGCCAACCTTATATCAACCAATATTGTGGATATGTCCAAATACTGGTACATTTCATAATAATGACAGATACCAATACAATCAGAACCACAATGATAACAGAAACAACACTTCTAAAATCAACAAGCTTTCAATTAAAATCATTACATGTGATTAACACTTAGGATATCAAACATTCATTCACTTTTCCTTGAACATGCATTGTACAAGCAATACTAAGGAATAGTTATCATGTACACATAACACAAATTCGTATTTACCTACATTTAAGCTATCACCTTCCATAATCCAACCCTGAAATGCTCTACTGAACCTGAGCTATCCCTTTTCTTGTAACCCTGGCTTGATTGTGGTCTAAAAATAGGAACATAAACACATAATCAACTAAATGACCTATAATATCGAGGATTCTAGCCTAATCTTGAACCCCAATACCAATTTCATGATCATCCAACTTATTCTAGGGCTTTCCCACCATAAATTCAGCTAGAACTACAAATTTCATAATCACATTAGTGAATTATAGTCATGCAAGAGTAAATAATCAATCTTTAACTAAAACCCAAAGGTTTTACACCCTAATTACCCCCTTTAACCAAAATTTAAAACTAGGTCAAGTTAAACCCTCCCCAAAACTCATAAACTAGATATTTTAGGGTTAAGGAATTGAAAAACCAGTTAATAGGGATAATTAACTAACCTTTATGAAGAAATCTGGTGGAAAATAGGTGAAAATTTCCCTAAATCTCCTAAGCCCTCCCCAAAATATATTTAGAAATAATAAACCATTTTAGGGAGTTTTCTGCATATACATTGATTTACCTTGCTATAGCAGCCCGATCCCACTATAACGACATCGCTATAGTCAAATATGCCCACCATAGCGGGATTGACCGTCTTTGACTCCCACTCTAGCGGAAATTTCTCTAGTATTACGGGTGTGGGGAGGCATCAACTTGAGATTGCTCCCAGTTTTGCATTTTTCACAACACACTCTAAAACCATGATATTCTAGACTAACCCCTTCATATTAAGTTTGATATCGGGAATTCTACCTACCCGAATTCACTTCCAGAAGGTGCTATGAATTCCTTATTATCTAAGCTAATAGAAAGTCAAACCAAACTTTATTATATTTACCCAATCCATTTATGGATTTACCTGAATCAAACCTCGCTTGGATTTCATCCAACATAAGCCGAGCCTGAAACTTTTAACTTCCAATTTAGAAAAATTCTAACCCTGATTTTTGCATGATTGGCTCACCCATAACTACGAAAAAGGTTGTTATAACATATATCAATTTACCCATCGTTCATCCCCAACCAATCAAATAAGAAAAAATAAGTCAAGTCAAGAAAATGAAAGAGTACCTAAATCCTCAAACAAGTGAGGGTACTTGTCCAGCATGTCCTTCTCGGTTTCCAAAGTGGCATATTCAACTGGATGATGCTTTAACTAGACCTTTACCAATCAAATCTCCTTTGTCCTCAACATTCGGACATCCCGATCAAGAATGGCAACCGGCTCCTCCTCATAAGTTAAGATCCCAATCTAATAAAAGTGAATCCCACTTGATTATTTAATCCCCATCTCCATGGTATCTCTTAAGCCTGGATACATGGAACACTAAATGGACCCCCGACAAGCTTGGCGGCAATGCTAACCTATACGCTAACGGCCCTAGATCACCCTAAACCTCGAATGACCGATACACCAAGGGTTAAGATTACCCTTCTTGCCAAACCTCATGACTCCCTTCATAGGTGATACTTTAAAAAACACTTGTTCACCAACCTTGAATGACATGTCCCTCACCTTTCAGTATGAGGATGAAAGGTTGTGCTAAAAGTGAGTTGGGTACCTTACTCTTCGTGCAACCTGACCCAAAATTTAGAAGTGAATTGCGTACCTCTATCAGAAAGGATAGAAAGTGGAACCTCGTGTAGCCTCACTATCTCCCTGAAATTGATCTTGTCCAACTATTTAGAAATGTAGTCCAATCTATCAGGAATAAAATGGGCTGATTTAGTCAGCCTATCCACTATAACCCTAATCGAGTCATGCTTCCCCAAGGTCTTAGGAAGACCTACCACAAAATCTATAGCTATCCTCTCCCACTTCTACTCCGGAATAGGTATCCTTTGGAGGAAAGCAGTAGGCCTTTGATGCTCGTACTTTACTTGATAATAGTTGTGGTATTTTGATACATACTCCACTATGTATTTTTTGATCCCCGACCACCAATAAAGCTTCCTCAGTTCACGATATATTTTTGTTGTACCTAGATGAATAGAATATTGCAAACTATGAGCTTCAGCTAGAACATTCTAAATCAAATCACCAACCCAAGGAACACATACTCGCCCTCTAAACAAAAATACTCAACACGCATCAAGTGTGATGTCTGAAGCCTCACCAGACACCACCTTGTTCTGGAGTTTATTCAATTCCACATCCTCAAACTATTTGGCCTTGATTTTATCAAGGAATGTTGACTTCACCTCAATACTAGACAACACTCCACCCCTTTCTGAAACATCAAACTGCATGAACTTATATGCTAGGGTTTGAAACTCCCTAGCAAAGGGTCACCTTGATACCCTCAAATAGACCAATTTGCCCATACTTACTGCTTTTTGACTCAATGCGTCTACCACTATTTTGGTCTTACCCAGATGATATTGGATGGTCACATCATAGTCTTTCATCAACTCCATCTATCTGTTTTGTCTCAAGTTTAAATCCCTTTGTGTAAGCATATCTTGTAAGTCAGTAATAACTCGCGCTTGACATCATAAAGATAGTGTCTCCAAATCATAAGTGCAAACACCACCACTGCCAACTCCAAGTCATGAGTTGGGCAATTCTTTTCATGAGGCTTCAATTGCATCAGATTATAAGTAATGACACTCCTGTCCTGCATCAACATATCATGCAAACCCAATTATGAAGCATCACAAAATACAGCAAAATCCTTACCTTCAACTGGCAATGAAAGAATAGGAATTGTAGTCAAAAGTGTCTTGCTCTTTTGGAAGCTCTCCTCACACTTATCTAATCAAACAAATGAAACCTCCTACTAAGTCAACCTTGTCAAGTGGCTAGCAATAGAAGTAAAATTCTTGACAAACCTGTGATAGTAACTAGAAAGACCCACAAAGCTCCTAACCTCAGTCACAGAGCTAGGCCAAACCCAACTCTTAACCGCCTCAATCTTCTGGGGATCTACCATTACCCCCTTTTCTGATACTACATGCTTTATGAAGGCAACTGAAGACAACCAAAACTCGCATTTTAAGAAATTTTCATACGACTAGTTCTCCTTCAAAATTTCCAAGAAAATGTGAAGATGGCCTGCATATTTCTCCTTACTCTTGGAGTAAACAAAAATTTCATCAATAAAAACTATCACAAAAGAATCCAAAAGGACATGAAAATATCATTCATCAAGATCATGAAAGTTGTCAGCGCATTGGTCAACCAAAAAGACATCATTAGGAACTTGTACTGCACATACCGAGTCCTGAACGCTGTCTTACATATATTCTTAGGCCAAATTTTTAGTTGATGGTAACCCGACCTCAAATTAATCTTGGAGAATACAGAAGCACCCTGAAACTGGTAAAAAAGATAATCTATGTGAGGCAAGGGATACTTATTATTGATGGTAACCTTGTTTAATTGCCTATAATCAATGCATATCTTCATGCTACCATCTTTCTTTTTGATGAACAAAAATGGAGCACCTCACGGTGAAGCACTGGGATTAATAAATACCTTATCAAACAGTTCCTGTAACTGGGTTTTTAGTTCGCTCAACTCCACCAGAGCCATTTGATAAAGAGGAATAGAAATTGGGCGAGTGCCCGACTCCAAATCAATACAAAAATCAATATCCATGTTTGGAGGCACACCAGGAAAATCCATAGGAAATACCTCCAGAAACTAGGAAACCACAAGAACTGACTCAAATAGAAAGGGGCTCTGCACTAATATCCATAATATGAGCCAAGAAGGCTGAACACCCCTTCCCCACTAGATTTCTTTCCCAAACAAAAGAGATGATTCTCACCGGCTTAGACTTATACACACCCTCCCACTCTAGTTTGTCCATACCAAGCATTTCTAGAGTCACTATCTTAGTATTATAGTTCAAAACAACATGATATAGAGACAACCAAGTCATACCCAGAATAATGCCGAAATCAAGCATGTCCAAAATGATCAAGTCTACCCAAGTCTGAAGACCAACAAACAAAATAGAGCATGCATGATAGATATGGGTCACTACCACAAAATCTCCAACTAGAGTAGAAACATATATAGTAGAATCAAGTACATCACATACCAAGTTCAAATCTAATGTAAATCTAACAGATACATAAGAGTCAGTGGAACACGGATCAAACAAAACAGTAGCCATCTGATCATAGACAGGAATAGTACCTATAATAACAGCATTAGATGCCTTAACCTCAGTCTTGCTTGGGAAGGCATAATAGTGAACTCTATCATCAAGCTGGGCAACCTCCCTAACAAGCTACGTTCCACCCTTCCATGCATTACCATAACCTTTATTTCCACCATGAGATCCTTGATTATTACCCTGTACACCCTATGTATGGCCCTTACCGTTACCACCTCCATCTATACCTACTTAAACCATAACCCTGATCTGTTGTTATGCCTGATTACCTATCTGCTTCAGAGGACATTCTCTCTTAAAGTTCCCCAGAGCACCACAAGTATAATAGCCTCACTCAAGAGAAGGCTTGTTGGCTGAAGATAGGAAGCCCCTTGGCCTATAGCAACTGGAGACTGCTGAATAACCCCAGAATGACAACCTATAGAGGTTGGAAAAGCTTACAAAATGGGGAGAAACGAGTGAACCTGCTGGCTGTGACCCCTAGAATAAGATCCACTGTAGTTACCCGTATTTTGGGACTTCTTGGCTAATATCTTAGCCCAACCAACTTGCTTAACTCCCTCAAGATTTTTCATACAATCAACTACATCATTAAAGGTTTTTCCTGTGAAAGTCATGTGAACAGACAAAACCTGAAGATCAGTGTTCAAACCTTTAACATATAATTGGATCCTCTTCTCCTCAGTGCCTAACAACTGAGTAGCATAGCGAGACAGAGCATGGAACTTAGCCTCATAGGATACGATTGACATATTGTGCTGTTCAAGGGCAAAAAACTCATCCTTCTTGTGGTCCTGAAGAGTACGGTGTACGTACTTCTCAAAAAATAGGGCATGAAGCTGAGCCCAAGTCAATGGAGACAAAGCTGGAGACCGACACTACACATAGGCTCCCCACCACTTATTGGTATACCCTTGCAGTTTGAAGGTCACAAACTCAACACCATGTTGTTGCACAATCCCCAATTTGTGTAGCCTCTCATAGCAATCAAGGATTAACTCAAATGCATCTTCAGCCTCAATACTATGAAATGATAGAGGTTTTATTTTCCAAAACTTGGTCAACAACTCATGTTCGGTCTCGGTCATGATGGGGCCTAGTGCAGGATAGGGAAATGCATTAGTACTCAAAGCCTCATCCATCTTCAAAGCTAAAGTGGAAGTGGGATGAGCACCCAGAACACAGAAAGTCAGCATAGTGGGGGTGGCTCCAGTACCAACCAACCCGCTCATAAAATCCAGAACTTGCTGAATAACCTCAGAAGACATCAAAAGAAGGATTGCACCTCCAACTGGTGCCGCCACCTCTAATTCTACCCCATCCTCATCCACTGCCTCAACCTCTTCTAAATGATCCCAGGGTAGGGAAGGTGATACTGGCATCTGACGGGCCTGGTCCGCTGCTACCTGAGCTCCACCCCTAGCGGGTTTTTCTCTCCCTCTTCCCCTTCCCCTACCCCTACCTTGTCCTCGAACAGTTAGTTCCATAGCAGGGGCTTCTTCTTTTGCTTCATTCGATCTAGTGGTCTCCATCTGCGGATAAAACAATGAAGAGGGTTCAGATACCAATTGGAATCAAGTAATAGAATAAAGGAAGAAAGAGAGGATAGTTTCTAAAGGTCCTATAGCCTCTCGAAGAAAAGTACAGATGTCTCCGAACCATTCCACAAGACTCTACTAGACCCACTTTGGTATGATGAGTTCAATGAACCTAAGGCTCTAATACCAATATTTTCATGACCTAAACCCATTGTGAGTGGCACCCACACTAAACCCCCCAAGTGGGACAACCAACTAACTTTATAAACCATCCAGCACTTAGCCAAAATAAGGAAACTAAATCAATCTCATTAAATAAGTTAATAATTAATATTTTAATTGAGATTAAGAACAAGTATGTTGAAACAAACTATCTCTAAAACTTGAAAGTCATCGTACCAAAACTCTATTAATTGTTAAAGAAAGGGATGCAACCCCAAAAACAAAAGTTATATCTAAGTTTAAAAAAATGGACTAGAAAAACAAGTGAAAACTCATGGTAAACAAAAGGAAGTTGGGTATGCAGTATGCTAATTATAACCAAAATGGAAAGTTTTGGGTTTTTATTCAAGATCATACTCAGGTGGATGTCATAGCTGATTTTGAGCAATAACTATCATTAAGATTGTTGTTTCAAGAAACTGGTCAGTCCTTTGTGGTTACTGTAGTGTATACAAAATGTGATATGCAAGAAAGATTAAGCGTATGGGATGATATTTTACTCTCTAAGTATGCCTATGAACCTGCCTTGGCTGATTGGGGGATTTTAATGTCATCTTGAGTGATGAGGAGAAGATAGGGGGCTTTCCAGTGTATCCTCAAGAATATGAGGGTTTTGCTTTTTGTGTGAATTCTTGTGATCTAGTTAACATCAAATTCAAAGGCAACCCTTTTACTTGGTAGAATGGCAGAATTGACAGTGAGTGCATTTTCAAAAGATTAGATATGCTCATGATTAATCAATCCTTTTAGGGTTATTTTGGCTTGGTGGAGTCTGAACATCTAGTAAGGTATGGCTCACACCACGCACCTGTATCATTATCTTGTGGGAATACGTCTAATATAACAAGAATACCATTCAGCTTCCTCAAATTTTAGGTAGAGAAGGAAGATTTTCAGCAAGTTGTGAGGGATAATTGGGTGTCTGTTGAGGGAAATGATATATTTGTTAGACTGAAGGAAAAACTAAAGATGTCTAAGGCAGCACTGACTACCTGGAGAAAATCTACTTTTGGGGATATATTCAAGTAACTGATAATTAAAGAAGAAATTGTTAGCGTAAAAGAAGAACTGTTTGAAGAAGATCCATCTACTGAAAATAAAATTTAGCTTCCCAAGGCCCAAGAAGAAATGAAGAAGTATATACACTATGAGGAGGAATTTTCATAATGACCTGCTCAATCATTATAAAAGGCTTTTCATTACGGGTTGCCGGAATTATTGAAATACTCTATTAGATTAATTTGGGATGACACAACGAAATATTTTTGGAATTAAAATTTGGTTGGGCTAATGTCATTCTGCTATAGCGGGAATATTCTTGCTATAACACCACCGTTGTAGCGACCAAAAAATTACTATAGTGAGCAGACATAACCAATAGCTAGAAAATGAGAATTTTATATTAAACTTCTCCTCTTCAATTGCAAAAAGGATGAGGGTTGCTCCAAAAATCCTCCTTGGCTGCTCCAAAGCTTGGGAGAAATGAGAAGGATGGATTCTGCATGAAAAGGGTAAAACCCATGGATTCTAGGCCACTTTCCATTATGATTCACCTCCACAAAGCCAAAAGTTGTTGTTCAGACTTCTGCAGCACCTATTTGGCATCCAGGTAGGCTAGGCTTAACTAAGTAGTTTAAACCTATTTCTAATGCATATTGTTATGAGTGTTATGGGTAATGTGATGCAATTTTTATCTTATTGTTGATATGTGGATTCTAAATTCTTGGGAGACTAGATTGTTGGGTAGATTTGAGAAATTGGTAATATTTATTAAAAAGGGGTTTCTAGGTTGTAGCGGCTCTCTAGGATATGTTTAAATAATGGAAATAAGGTGAACAAAAGGGGTCCAAAATCCTTAATGTTAGGGGATGATTTCCCTACAATGTGCGTACTCTTCTAAAAGAAGTCTAGAATTCGAAGTGAATAAGTTCATTATTTTAGTTGAATAATCCAGGGGAAGGGTGGTCTTCAGATAGGTCATCAAGGTTGGGATGATGAACCGGGTTTGTTGGGTAGGTGATGGTTGATTATTTCCTATTTATGATATGTGTTCATGTTAACTACAACATTAGTGTTGCATGTATGATTCCTATGTTAGGGAATAAGATAATAAATATTACTGGTATCTGGTTGTCAATCTTGTGAAATGAACATATCTTAATACTTATTAGTTTTACATGTATGGTTGATAAGTCAGTAATCTACCAACTTATTGAGCCTATATATATATGAATTATTGCTATGTTTTGAATAGATTTAAAGGTTCTTATGGCCTTTATTGATGTCTATGCAGGTACTTTTGATGAAAGATGAAAAACAAGGAAATGGACCCAAAAGAGCTCAAAAAAGAGTTAAGTGTGAAGTGTTCAGAAAAGCTTAAGATTCAGTTTGGAGATGCGGTGGCCGTGCGACGCGCACAAGCCAAGGTGCGAACCGCTCCCCTTTTGCATGAAGCTCCAAACTTAGCTGAGTCACTGGTCCAACTGAAGGCAGTGTGCGATGCGCACATCATAATGTGCGAACCATACATCACGCCGCACACCTCCCGAAGGGCATTTTTGTCCTAACTTTTAGTGATGTTTTGGGAAACTATAAAAGGCCTATTTAGGCATAATTATAAATAACATTCGTCAGTCCTGAATAATCTAAGCAGCTTTTTGCTTGGAGACTAAGTTTTTCACCTCCATTGAGAAGAGGGTTTTAATCTAATTCTCATGGTTAACACTTGTGTGCTCAAAATTGAATCTAGAACTTGAGATTCAGCTCTAATGGAAGAGATGTTGAGTTACCCAGCTAGTATCTCTTTCTCTCTTGCTATGAGTGGCTAATTTCTCTTGTCTAGGGTTGTGTTGATGATGGGTTCTTAACAAATAGGTGTGGGTGTTATTTGTTCTTGCTTATAATTACTTATTTGACATGGATCTAGTAATTTCACAAAGTTTTAATCCTAAAATTGGTGGTTACAAACATTAATATTTTATTACTTGACTATGTGATTGCTTGAGACAGAATTTCATGGTTTCAGATGTGAAATTACTAGTGGGAACTTGGGACTCCACTCAGATTTGAGGCTAGAGATAGCTCTTATCGACGGAATCACCCATTTAAGGGTCTAAGCTAGAGATAGTGTGACCTCCCTAAGCTTAGATTGGTTGTTTGTTAATCAAACCGATGATTCTCTAACGGAGGTCATCGGATATAAGATTGTTGATTGAGAGATAAACAATTCTTACCCATGACCAATGCTACTTCTTTCCATAAGCGAGAATAAGTATGAATTGATAATTATCATATTCCATGATTAAAGCACCATCGGATACACATCCCCAGTCGTCTAGTCAACTTGGTACACCCGCTTTCATTTTACTGCTTTTTAATTGAATTGTGATTGTAGTGACAACATCCCAATTCCTCCAACCTTTTACTTTCTATTTTGAGCACTTACTCTCTTTTTGAACTCACTTCGATACAATCTTTATTTAGCTAGCTCCAAGTCCCTTGGGTACGACCCTGACACTCGTTGAGATTATAAATTTTGTTTTGCTGCACGATCGTCATGGCCTCCAACTTTGGGGAGCACGATTGAGCATTCATAAAAAATGGCACCTTTTTCGGGGACTTGAGTTGATAGCTATTTTTGATTGTGATTTGAAATCACTTTGAGAGAACTTGCTTCTTTTACTTTTGTTTGTTGTTTGTTGTTGATTGAACAGGCTAGCTATGAGCGAAGCCAATGACAATGAGAGCATTGGCAGCATAAATAATGCCAACGCTGATGAGCTTGTGATGCAAAGGGGTGTGGGTGAAATCCACCTACCCCCCAAGGTGGAAAATGCAGTCTTTCACGTGACTAGCACCATGCTCCACTTAATCCAAATAAAGGGCCTATTTGGTGGAGCAGCCCATGAAGATGCCAAACGGTATATTTGGAATTTTGTTGAGATTTTCCAACCATACATCATTAAAAATATCTCCCAAGAATCCATTCGATTGTGGCTATTCCCCTTTTCCTTGACAGGGGAAGCCACATCGTGGTTGGAGGAATTGTTGGATGATTCTATCACCTCTTAGGCTGAGTTGGTTGAGGCATTCACATCGAGGTTATTCCTCCTTCTCGAATGATGCAGTTAAGAGATGAAATCACCAACTTTAGGCAACTCCCGGATGCGTCTCTTCATGAGGTTTGGCTAAGATTTAAAAAGAAGCTTCTCTTGTCCAAATCATGAGTTGTCAAACAATGCGCTGCTACAAAGCTTCTATAGATCATTGAACTATATGAATAAGTCGGTGGCTGATAATCTTGTAGGTGGTACTTTCTTGGACTTGGATTTTCCCATTGCCTCGTTCTTATTAGAGCGAATGACCAAAACAAATCAAGCTTGGCATATAAAAGAAGCAGATGTGCCAACTCTGGGAGGACCCTCATCCATCTTGGTTAATGAAATGAGGAAGAAGTATGAAGAGCGTGATGAGACAATATCCAAAATGATATTACAAATTGATTTGATGGCCAAGCATGTAATGAGGGCTCGTGGTGCTAAGACGGTAAATGCTATGAGTACACTAGAAATCAAAACTAGTGATGATGAGCTCATGACTGTGGTTGATGGAAAGCTATGTTTTATATCAGTGGGTTCTCACCCCGGGTATTTGTCACGACCCAATTTCTCGATCATGATGGCACCAACAACCCCCGGTAGGTGAACCAATCCCCGTAGCCCAGAACAGTTAGCAATGGGCTACTATTTAACAAATAAGGGAACAAGACGAAGAGAACAGATAAAAGGAATATAAATATATACATATGCGAAAACTAAACCAAACCCCAAGACCTGGTATCATAGTATAGAGCCCAAACTACTTACATGGAGTGCAAATAATCCAAAATAATATATACAGATATCTCTGAATGGTAATAGAGTACATGAAGCAAAAGATAAACTAAAGCTAAGCTCCGATCGCCAAGAGCTCACCCTCAGCCTGAAGTAGTCCCCAACATATCTCCAAGCACGAATCACAATGATCTAACGGCGATGGCCCATGCTAGGATCTGCACCGAAAGATGCAGGGGGTAGGGGTGAGCACCACATGCGAAGCATAAGGTACCCAGTAGGTATCATAGGTCGACTGGGCACATATAAGATAAAAGCATAGTAATAGACAGAATAGAAGCAAGCAGTCACAGAAATCAATGAAAGGTACACATGAACTAGCCCAGAGGGAAATCAACAGAACCAAATGTGAGGCTAGTAAGCAGAATATACACCATAGGCACAGGTGAAAGTAAGAAACAACGCACCTGGGGTCCTTGCAACAATAGTGTATACAAAATAAGTTTACGAAATGGACGGTATACCGGTAACCTCAAGTGTAAGAAGGAGAGAGGAAGAGTAATGATAGGCATGCTCAGAGACATTAATCAAACTCAACTAATCATATCAATCTCAAATCCAGAAACTAACAGTCTAGAAGTAACCAATCTCATACTTATCCACAATAGAGAACAATTCTGTAAGTAAATAGCAAAAGTCTACCTACAGTCCCCCGGCCGCCCATACAACCGAGGAACACAAATAAGTGAAAACAAACCCTCCGGCATCCCATACTACCGGAGCGTAAAATCAGCAAATAACAAACAAGGGTGGAGCCTCAAACAATGAATGATATGATGCATGAAGAACTCAAGTGAAATGGTATCTCTGTATGTACCTCCTCCAGCGCCGATCCGGCCCAGCAGGTAGGTTCCATGGAAGGACACTGCCCGTATACCTCTACTGCACCATATACCCCTCATCCGGCACACGAAGCCCGTAGCCCCTGGCCCGGATGGCAAGGTCCATGGAGGTCCCAGACCCCATACTAAAACTCAGTATCAGAACATGTCGTCCGGAAGCAAGTCCGGTATCAGGATAGAGACCCAGTCTCGAATATGCAATGCCCAGACCCTGTCCAGGACTAAAGTAGTAGAAAAATGTCTCAAAAACCCCTCTAAGGGTGCCCGGTAATAACCGGGTCTAAACAGTAAAAAGTCATCTCAGGTGCTCGGTTTGACCGAGGCTAAAAATCATCTCAAGTAGCAAGAAAACTCAACTAGCACCCCGGCCCTGCCGAGTCTAGCGATAATCGTAAAACTGATGATTTTAAACATAATTTTACTTTCCTTTATCCATAAATATTCACAAGTTAAATCAAACCATTTCCAAATTATTTCCATCAAAAACGGGGCCCCCGGGCCATGCAAGGTTTAGAAAATAGTGCCAGTAGGCCCGAAGCCAAAACCATAGTAAAACATGGATAAAACCTCTTTATATGCATGGAAATGGTATGATCACACACAATAGCTGCCCAGCAGCTCACAATCAACCTATCGACCCTGCACAGGCCCACAGCTACTCAGCAAGCATAACCAGCCTAGAAGGATAATTCTATGCCCGGGACTCGCGGACATTCTCAAAATCCCACCTTCTATGTTCCAGAGTCAACAAGGCCTCACAGGACCACAAGGGTAAATAAAATATATCGGCAAATACTACAAGCAACGGAGGAACAAAAGTAGGCGGACATGAATAAAGCGGTCGAGGTCTGTGGTACCAACCTAATAAACCAACCCAAGGATTCCCATTAATACAATTTTATCCTATATATGCGGAGTCTAGGGAAAATAAACCGTAACCTACCTGTCGTCCGACGACAAGCTTGAACCTCTCCGAGAAAGCTCCGAAATGAAATCGAACTCGAAATTAGGCTTGAATAATTTGACGTAGATGATTGATTTCCTTCCCGAAATTAAACACAACGTCAAAATATATCTAGTTTCACCTAATTCTCTCCGTATATGTATGTAGAAGGTGGCCTTTGCTGTTGCAACATCTCTTTCTAATATATAGAAAATGAAAAGAGAATTAAATGTTGCCAAACTTTCAAAGTTTGGCAGCTGTGCATATATAATAAGTATGTTGGATGGTTTCCTAACTTACCCATTAAACAATTCCATCCACAGCACTTAGTCATCAAATGACTTGTGCAATTGACACCACGTGTTAATGTGGTGTCAATCCAATTATTTCACCCCCAAATATATATCTATTCGGGTATTGCGTAAATTTGTGGTATAATAAATACAACTTTTCAAATATATCATAATTGATAGAAAATCATTTCGAATAAAACCTACTATATTATAATAATAATTTTCAACATAACTAAATTTACTATCTCCGATAAAATATTACAATGTATAAAAACCTTATAAAATAAATACATATACAATTGTATCGTATCAAAAATATTTTCCATAAACCTTTAAAATATTTTGAAAAGGTAATAATAATATAATTTTCTACCACATTCAACTTTTAAATAAAATATTCTCAAATACACGCGCGATGCTAATAAAGTTCTTATGCTTAGGCTCGTAATTCACCAACACACGATTTTGATACTCAAGAATTCTCTTGGGATCCTCCCTTATGTTTTATCACTGTTTCGGAAATGAAATGGCGTTTTAAAACGTGAAGTTGAGGCTTAAATCGAGTTTAACCTGACCCGGTTCGCGACCCGGTTCGCAACTCGTTTTCTGCCAGACAGTTCGCGGTAAAACAGTCATAACTTTTTACTCCGAGATCAGTTGGACGTGAGGTTTTGTGCGTTGGAAACTAGACTCGTAGACCTTCGATATGGTATTTTGGGGGACTTCTAAATCTTTATATATTGAGAGAAAAGCCCTGAGACATTTGACCCAAAGTTTGGGAAATTTCTTAAAGAACTTACGATAACTTTTGTCGATTTGCTTGACTTCAAAACTTATAATGCGACCAAACCAATGGGCCAGACACCGAAATACCGATCCTGATGACCCTTAAGTGACTTGGGGCCACTACAAATAAGCTCTAACGGTTCAAGGAAAACGTACACGTGGAAATAACCGGAAGGGTCATTACAGTATTATTGCCCGAGGGAGGAGAACCAAGGTTGGATTCAACACAATGAAAGAGACGGAAATTTGCGGGATAGAGACAAGGATGGTTATTGCTTTAATCGCCTGAGCTCTAATCCTTACATTCCCTTGAACAAGGAAGACTCTCTCTACCAACCGGGCAAAAGAAGCCCGGCCTATCCTAGCTGGAGGACATGCTGTCCTTGGTTCTAAAAAAGGTGGACGCAATAAATTCGGGAGTGAGGTAGCTAAAGAGTGAAGTTTTAATACTTCATCAAATCGTGTGCTCTCACTCAGCCTCAATCAAGCACCTTGAGGCCCAAATGAACCACCTTTCAAGCAAAATAAACCCAACGATGAAAGGGATATTGCCTAGCGACATCGTCACCAACACAAAGAATGATTGAGAATTAAGGTAGTATCATTGTGCTGCGACATTAAATCAAGCGCTGCTTTGGAAGAAAACCAAGTTTCTCTATTTGTTTTGGTTATCTTTTGTTGTTTTTGGTGTTTTTGTAGGGAATGCATGGATGGAAAAATGAACAAGGGAAAGGAGGGCAAAAAGGGGTCATGCGATGGACTGTGCAGACCGCACAAGGAATTATGCGTGTCGCACAGCTTACTGCATGTCAAAACACAATGCCTTGAGGAAATTTGAAAAATTAGAGGTGACGTGCACTGGGCTGTGTGAATTGCACGAGCCCAAGTGTGCGTCGCTCATCCATCACATGGTCAAACATATACCTGGGCAAACCAGGGGAGAAAAAGGGACATGTGCGATACACCATGTGGTCCGCACATTGTCTGGTGTGAATTATATGTCACGGCGCACCATCGATAAGTTTGAAATTTTATTGACCTTACTCATTAACCGACCCGACTTGGAGATGACCCAACCAACTTTTCTTCTTCTTTTTCTTTTAAACCCACCTCTCTTCTCCTCTTTCCACCATTTTTTCTCTCTATCTCCCAAAAATTCTCTCCCAAAAATTTCTCAAATCCCTCAAACTTCCCTAAAATATTTTTCTTCTCTCACCCAATAATCTCCATCACTCCACCACCATCGCCGCTGTCACTCTCTGGGAAGGTCTCGTGGGTCACTATTGTTGAAGAACAAGAAGCTTTAATTTTTACTCCTCTCTTCATAATCTTCACTTGTGGTAAGTTCCCCGACGTTAAATACTTGTTTCTATTAAGGTTGGGAATTTATATTGTGAAGCATGCTTAGTAAAATTGCCCTGTTGATCTTAGGTGAGATCCAAAAATTTTGGGTCCCCAATTTTGCGTTGTATTGATTATATTGTTGTGTGTCAACTTGGTAGAACTTAAATCTTGTAAATGCATGTTGATTGATAGTAATTTTTAGCCTTGAAATCTGTGTTTGGGGAGAAGTCTGAGTAACCCAATTGTGATAAACGAATGGGTTGGCCCGATGATAGATTGGGTGACGTCGTTCTTAAGGGAAAATCATCGTTTGTCAAGAGGTTTTTGTTGAAAATTTGTTATGGAGGCTGAATTTTGCTGATTGTATAGCCATGATTTTTTTTGAGCATTCTATTTGGGGTGAATGATCTTGTGCGGGGAGGGGGTTAATCGTTGCTTAAATTATTGTTATCCATTTTCCAAGTGAGGGCTTGATGTTCTCGATGATATATGGGGTAACATCCATCTTAAGGGAAATCGTTGAGTTACTCTCTTATTTTTTATTGTGTCAATGGAAATATGGGGAAGTCTGAGTACTCGAACATTATGGTCATGATATCCCTTGTCCCCTTTGATTATTGTTGATTTTTTTATTGCATGGTGTTGAGTTTCGAAGCACATATTGCTCTATGGATCATATGCATAACTCACAAGAACACAAGGAACCAAAAATTCCAATTCTGCCTTTGTGCATTTCACATGAGATGCATAGATCTTGATATGCGGGCCACATGAGGCATCGCACCATGTTGAAAAGAAAGAGCAACTCACTGATCTCAGGGGCGACACGTGGTGCGACACACACTTTTGAAGGTGTGAATTGCACCAGCTTCACACCTTGATGGAAAATCCCTGAAAGGTTTTTCTTAGCTTGTGCGATGGCACATGCGACACACACTCCTTGTGGTGTATTTCGTATGCGGTCCGCACAAGCCAATAGTTACCTACTTCATTTTTCTAGTCCATTGCATTCCATCCTTTAAAGTTGCTAACTTCTTTTTAAGTTTTGTTTTTGTTTTTAGCTCACAATCTCTGCATGCAGAATATGTCTTCTAGCAGGAGAAACATTGGAAGCTAACCTAGGCAAATGACTGCAGCGGAAGAATCAAATCTTTGATTCTGAGTGGAAGGAATACTTGTGAGGAAGCAACTGCTGATGATGATGATGCTGAGGCCTAGTCCTCTAGGGAGTTCCACCCTCTTCCCCATTGATATATTAACATTGAGGGCGATGTTATTTTAATTGGGAGTGGGTGGCTTTACTTGCTTTTGTTGGTTCCCGTGAGTGGGCTTGAGATATTTTATTACCTTTGTCGGGCCTTGTTGACATTCTGCCAGATTTTATTTGGCCCTTGTCGGGCATATTTGGATGATTGTGATGTTTATTGCCCTCGCCGAGCCTTTTTGATTATGTTTTGTTTTAATTTTGAGCTTATTTGTGCCCTTGCCGGGATTGATTTTTGTTGATTGAGATTGTGTTGCCGGGTTGGTTGGTCTTACATGCCCCTTTGTCTTACTACCCGTTCTTTACAAATACGCTAAAGGCCTACGTCGAGGCTTGTTTAGAATGAATCATGAGAGCGCAATTCGGATGTCGCCTTGTTAATAGTAGTTTAGAAAAAACTCTGAGGGTTTTCTTAATACCACGGTTCTTTCCCAAGGAGAAAAAGTTTTTGATTATTTCCTTTTTCTTTTCTTTTATTTTTGTGTGTCGAACTGGGGTGGTGTTTCCTTATGATAGATTGAGAGATGACTTTCTTAAGTGAAAATGTCAAGTTTTAGTTTAGAATTGAGTCCATATACTTGTTTCAAAAAGGGCCTACTGAAAAATTTCTCTTGGCAAATTGTTTTGAAAATAAAAGGAAGAAGGGAAATGAATTTTTGAGGAAAAGCATTCTCTTGTCATGACATGCACACTCTCTCTTTGGCTTGATTGACTCACAGACGAGTGAGTAATGTACTCGGAACATCTTGTCAAAAATCATTTTCCCCAATTGATTGTGAGACTAATGAAAGAGGTCTTGTGGCATGATGTCTTGTGTGGTGAGGCTTTACCTTGATTCTTGTGCATTAGTGTCATCTAGAACTTGCCCCGAATGTGATTCAAGGCAAAATTCTAGGTGTGACCGAGCTTGGAAAATGATCTTAGGCACTTTTTTATAGCCACTTCACCAAAATGACTTCCCACTTCCCCAAGCTTTGATTGGTTGTTTGTTGATCAAACAGATGATGCTCTAATAGAGGTCATCAGATATAAGATTGTTGATTGAGAGATAAACAATTCTTACCCATGACCAATGCTACTTTTTTCAATAACCGAGAATAAGTATGAATTTATAATTATCCTATTCCATGATTAAAGCCCCATCAGATAGACATCCCTAGTCGTCTAGTCAACTTGGTACACCCACTTTCATTTTACTGCTTTTTAATTGAATTGTGATTGTAGTGACAAAATCCCAATTCCCCCAACCTTTTACTTTCTAAGTTGAGAACTTACTCTCTTTTTGAACTCACTTCGATACAATCTTTATTTAGCTAGCTCCATGTCCCTTGGGTACGACCCCGACACTCGTTGAGATTATAAATTTTTGTTTTCCTGCGCGATCGCCATGGCCTCCAACTTTGGGGAGAAGAATTTGAGCGTTCATAAAAAATAGCGCCATTGCCGGGGACTTGAGTTGATAGCTATTTTTGTTTGTGATTTGAAATCACATTGAGAGCACTTGCTTTTTTTACTTTTGGTTATTGAACATGCTAGCTATGAGCGAAGCCAATGACAATGAGAGCATTGGCGGCTTCGATAATGCCAACGCTGCTGAGCTTGTGATGTAAGGGGGTGTGTGTGATATCCACCTACCCCCCACGGTAGGAAATATGGTCTTTCACGTGACTAGCGCCATGCTCCACTTAATCCAAATAAAGGTCCTATTTGGTGGAGCTTCCCATGAAGATGCCAACCGGCATATTTAGAATTTTGTTGAGATTATCCAACCACGCATCATTAAAAACATCTCCCAAGAATCCATTCGATTGCGGCTATTCCCCTTTTCCTTGATGGTGGAAGCCACAGCATGGTTGGAGGAATTGCCGGATGATTCTATCACCTCTTAGGCTGAGTTGGTTGAGGCATTCACATCGAGGTTCTTTCCTCCTTACTGAATGATGCAGTTAAGAGATGAAATCACCAACTTTAGGCAACACCGGAATGCGCCTCTTCATGAGGTTTGGCTAAGATTCAAAAAGAAGCTTCTCTTGTGTCCAAATCATGAGTTGTCAAGCAATGTGCTGCTACAAAGCTTCTATAGATCATTTAACTCTATGAATAATTCGGTGGCTGAAAATCTTGGAGGTGGTACTTTCATGGACTTGGATTTTCCCATTGCCTCGGTCTTATTAGAGCGAATGACCAAAACAAATCAAGCTTGGTATACAAGAGAAGAAGATGTGCCAACTTCGGGAGGACCCTCATCCATCTTGGTTAATGAAATGAGGATGAAGGATGAAGAGTGTGATGAGACAATATCCAAAATGATGACACAAATTGATTTGATGGACAAGCATGTAATGAGGACTCGTGGTTCTAAGATTGTAAATGCTATGAGTACACTAGAAATCAAAGTTAGTGATAATGAGCTCATGACTGTGGTTGATGGCAAGCTATGTTTTATGTCGGTGGGTTCTCACCCCGGGTATTATTGCCCGAGGGAGGAGAACCAAGGTTGGATTCAAGACAAAGAAAGAGACAGAAATTGGCGGGATAGAGACAAGGATGGTGATTGCTTTAATCACCGGAGCTCTAATCCTTACATTCCCTCAAACAAGGAAGACTCTCTTTACCAACCGGGCTCAAGCAACCCCGGCCAATCCAAGTTAGAGGACATGCTGTCCTTGGTTCTCACAATGGTGGACGCAATAAATTTAGGAGTGAGGTAGCTAAAGAGTGAATTTTCAACACTTCATCAAACTGTGAGCTCTCACTCAGCCTCAATCAAGCATCTTGAGGACCAAATGAACCACCTTTCAAGCCAAATGAACCCAACGATGAAAGGGACATTACCTAGCGACAATGTCACTAACCCAAAGAATAATTGAGGATTGAGGTAGTATCCTTGTGTTGCGACATTAAATCAAGCGCTGCTTGGAAGGCAACCCAAGTTTCTTTATTTGTTTTGGTTATCTTTTGTTGTTTTTGGTGTTTTTGTAGGGAATGCATGGATGGAAAAATCAACAAGGGAAAGCAGGGCAAAAAGGGGCCGTGTGATGGACTGTGCGGACTGCACAAGCAATTGTGTGTTTTGCATAGCCTACTGCATACCAAAACAGAATTCCTGGAGAAAATATGAAAAATTAGAGGTGACGTGCGCTGGGCTATGCGGATAGCACGAGCCAAGTGTGCGTCCAACCTCCGTCGCATGGTAAAATAGATACCTGGGCAAACCAGGGGAAAAAAAGGGACATGTGAGATACACCATGTGGTCTGCACCTTGTCTGGTGTGAATTGAATGTCACGGCGCACAATCGGTAAGTTTGAAATTTAATTGACCTTACTCGTTGACCGACCCGACCAACTTTTCTTCTTCTTTTTCTTTTAAACCTGCCTCTCTTCTCCTCTTTCCACTATTTTTTCTCTCCATCTCCCAAAAATTCTCTCCCAAAAATTTCTCCAATCCCTCAAACTTCCCCAAAACTTCTTCTTCTCTCACCCAACCATCTCCACCACTCCACCACCATCACCGCCGTCACTCTCTGGGAAGGTCTCATGGGTCACTATTGTTGAAGCACAAAAAGCTTTAATTTTCACTCCTCTCTTCATAATATTTACTTGTGGTAAGTTCCCCGACGTTAAATACTTGTTTATATGAAGGTTGGGAACTTATATTGTGAAGCATGCTTATTAAAATTTCCATGTTGATTTTAGGTGAGATCCAAAAATTTTGGGTCCCCAATTTTGCGTCCCCAATTTTGCGTTGTATTGATTATATTGCTGTGTGTCAACTTGGTAGAACTTAAATCTTGTTAATGCATATTGATTGATAGTAATTTTTAGCCTTTAAATCTGTGTTTGGGGTGAAGTCTGAGTAACCCACTTGTGATGAACGAATGGGTTGGCCCGATGATAGATTGGGTGATGTCGTTCTTAAGGGCAAATCATCGTTTCTCAAGAGGTTTTTGTTGAAAATTGGTTATGGAGGCTGATTTTTGCTGATTGTATACCTATGATTTTTGTTGAGCATTCTATTTGGGGTGAATGATCTTGTGCGGGTAGGGGGTTAATCGTTTCTTAAATTATTGGTGTCCATTGTACAAGTGAGGGCTTGATGTTCCCGATGATATATGGGGTCACATCGATCTTAAGGGAAATCGTTGAGTTCCTTTCTTGTTTTTTATTGTGTCAATGGAAATCTGGGGAAGTCTGAGTACTCGTACATTATGGTGATTATTATTTATTGGTTTGTTGTGTGGTGTTGAGTGGCAAAGCACATCTTGCTCTATATATCATATGCGTAACACACAAGAACACAAGGAACAAAAAATTTTAATTGTGCCTTTGTGCATTTCACATGAGATGTATCGATCTTGATGTACGGGACGCATGAGGCATCACACCATGTTGAAAAGAAAGAGCAACTCACTGATCTGAGGGGCGACACACACTTTTGATGGTGTGAATTGCACCAGCTTCGCACCTCGATTGAAAATCCCTGAAATGTTTTTGTTAGCTTGTGCGATGGCACATGCGAACACGCACTCCTTATGGTGAATTTCGCATGCGGTCCGCATAAGCCAATAATTACCTACTTCATTTTTCTAGTCCGTTGCATTCCATCCTTTGTAGTTGATAACTTCTTTTTAAGTTTTTTTTTTTTTAGCATACAATCTCTGCATGCAGAATATAACTTCTAGCAGGCGAAACACTGGAAGCTAACCTAGGCAAATGACTGCAGCGGAAGAATCAAATCTTTGCTTCCGAGTCGAAGGGATACTTGTGAGGAAGCAACTGATGCTGATGATAATGATGAGGCCTAGTCCTCCAGGGAGTTCCACCCTCTTCCCCATTGATCTATTAGCATTGAGGGTGATGCTATTTTTATGGGGAGGGGGAGGCTTTACTCGCTTTTGTTGGTGCCCGTGAGTGGGCTTGAGATATTTCATTGCCTTTGTTGGGCCTTGTTGACATTTTGATAGATTTTATTTGGCCCTTGTCGGGCATATTTGGATGATTGTGATGTTTATTGCCCTCGCCGAGCCTTTTTGATTATGTTTTATTTTTATTTTGAGCTTATTTGTGCCTTTACCGGGCTTGATTTTTGTTGATTGAGATTGTGTTTCCGGGTTGGTTGGTCTTACATGCCCTTTTGTCTTACGACCCATGCTTTACAAATGCGCTAAAGGCCTACGCCGAGGCTTGTTTAGAATGAATCATGAGAGCACAATTCGGATGTCGCCTTGTTAATAGTAGTTTAGAAAAAAACTCTGAGGGTTTTCTAAATACCACGGTTCTTTCCCAAGGAGAAAGAGTTTTGATTATTTCCTTTTTCTTTTCTTTTGTTTTTGTCTGTCGAACTGGGGTGGTGTTTCTCTATGATAGATTGAGAGGCAACTTTATTAAGGGAAAATGCCAAGTTTTAGTTTAGAATTGAGTCCATAGTTACTTGTTTAGAAATGGGCCCACTGAAAAAATTCTCTTGGAAAATTGTTTTGAAAATAAAAGGAAGAAGGGAAATGAATTTTTGAAGAAAAGGATTCTCTTGTCATGACATGCACACTCTCGCTTTGTCTTGATTGAATCACAAATGAGTGAGTAATGAACTCGGAATAGCTTGTCAAAAATCATTTGCGCCAATTGATTGTGAGACTAATGAAAGAGTTCTTGTGGCATGATATCTTATGTGGTGAGACTTTACCTTGATTCTTGTGCATTAGTGTCATCTAGAACTTGCCCCGAGTTTGATTCAAGGCAAAATTCTAGGTGACCGAGCTTAGAAGATGATCTTAGGCTCTTTTTGATAGCCACGTCACCCAAATGACTTCCATGACATCAAATCCCAGTGAACCCCTTTGAACTTGTGACCGTTCTTTTACACCTTGTTAACACCTTGACCTTTTTGGAACATCTATTTTGGTACCAATCCTCCCTAATTGCTTGAAAATAAAATGTAGGCTACAAGCCTAAGTTTGGGGGGGAAATAAAAGATAACATAGGCAAATGCCTATGTTTGGGGGTGCATGTTATCAAATAAGAAGAAGAAAAGAAGTGCACTTTAAGTGCAAGGTAGCACCTTAATTTCGAATTGAAAATTGCTCCAAAAGATCAATCCAATGAGCAAATTGAAAAGCAAAAATAGGTGCTACCAAGTGAATATGGTATAAGGAGTTTTAATGATCATGAGTAACAAGGAGAATCTTTGGTTGTGTGAGGGAGGAATAAGGTGAAGTTGAAATTGAAAAATGTGAGCGTTGTTCGAAATGAGAACAAAGAGCATTAGGGAGGTGTAGTTACTTGAACCAAATGATATCCCCACCTTAGCCCTAGCCACCATCGTAACCTATAAGTCCTTGGTGATTCGGAGCTTGGCTACCCTACATTAGTGGCGATATACATGAAGGGCAAGCCTATGGTTCGACACATATGCACTTGAACTTATGTGAGAGAGTGAGAGTCTTTTTGGTCCTCCTATAATCCTGTGTTTTGTAAATTGATTGATTGTGAGTGGGATTCTCTCTTGTAGTAAGTGGCATCATTCACTCGAATTGAAACATGAAGTCTCAATTTCAATTGAGGGGAATGAATGAGACAAGTTGTGTGGCGAATATCGAGGAAAACCTTGACGGTCCATGCCAATGACTTGAGAAACTTAAATGTCTTAGTTTGAATGGAAAAATTTCCTTGATTTTGAATGAGAAATGATGTACTTTTGGAAAAGGTTTTGAAATGACCAATTGTCTTAAATTTGTGGTGGTTCAAATTGGGATGAGCATAGTAGTTGAGTCTTTTGTTTGAGTCTTTTGTTTATTCTTTTTCTTTATTTTTAGTGTAGAGTAGTCTTTTTTTCCTTGATTGAGCCTAGAGCATAATTCATTCCTTGTCTTGTGAATATCTTGATTGAGGACAAGCAATAGTTCAAGTTTGCGGGTTTGATAAGTCGATAATCTACCAACTTATTGAGCCTATATCCATGAATTATTGCTATGTTTTGAATAGATTTAAAGATTCTTATGGCCTTTATTGATGTCTATGCAGGTACTTTTGATGAAAGATGAAAAACAAGGATATTGACCCAAAAGAGCTAAAAAAGGAGTTAATTGTGAAGTGTTCAGAAAAGCTGAAGATTCTGATTGGAGATGCGGTGGTCGTGCAACGCGCACAAGCCAAGGTGCAAACCACACCCCCTTCACATGAAGCTCCCAAGTTAGCTGAGTCACTAGTCTAACTGAAGGCAGTGTGTGACGCAAATATCACAATGTGTGAACCGCACGTCCCGCCGCACACCTCCCGAAGGGCATTTTTGTCCTAAATTTTAGTGAAGTTTTGGGAAACTATAAAAGGACTATTTTAGCACAATTGTAAATAACATTCTTCAGTCCTGAATATTCTGAAGAGCATTTTGCTTGGAGACTAAGTTTTTCACCTCCATTGAGAAGAGGGTTTTAATCTATTTTCTTGGTTAACATTTTGTGCTCAAAATTTAATCAAGAACTTGAGATTCAGCTCTAATGGAAGAGATTTTGACTTACCCAGCTTGTATCTCTTTCTCTCTTGCTATGAGTGGCTAATTTCTTTTGTCTAGGAGTGTGTTGATGATGGGTGCTTAAAAAATGGGTGTGGGTGTTATTTATTCTTGCTTATTTGACACGAGTCTAGTAATTTCACCAAGTTTTAATCCTAAAATTGGTGGTTGCAAACATTAATTTTCATTACTTGACTATGTGATTGTTTAAGAAAGGATTTCATGGTTTCATATGTGAAATTACTAGTGGGAACTTGGGACTCCACTCAGATTTGAGGCTAGAGATAGCTCTTATTGACGGAATCACCTATTTAAGGGTCTAAGCTATAGATAATGTGACCTCCCCAAGCATAGATTGGTTGTTTGTTGATCAAATCGATGATGCTCTAACCAAGGTCATCGAATATAAGATTGTTGATTGAGAGATAAATAATTCTTACCCATGACTGATGCTACCTATGTCCTTGGAACCATTCAAGGATGGTTATTTGATACATGTGCAATGATTTTAAGGGGTTTAGTACATTGCGGGATGTGATAAGGGCATAGAATGGTTGAGTGAGGCTTCTTAGAGAAGAGCCTACAGGTGGTCCTTTTAATTGACTGAGGGTTGAGGACTAGGTTGATGATGTAGGATCTTAAGTGAGAGTGATGGACTTGCTAGAAGGGGTGGTTAGCAGAGCTAACTATTGAGTTTGGAACCACAAGGTATTTCTAGTAGTCTCCAAGATGGGTAGACTAGAGAGTATTAGTATTATAAGAGAGTAGGCTATGACTAGGCCAAAATGGTGGAATGGCTTCTAATGGTGGAGTTTGCAGAGGAAAATTATCTAGGGAGGCTTGAGTTAGGATGTACATGTTCATAGGTATTACATCTTGGTGGTAGTGGCCATTGATTAAGGGCAGTACTTTATAACTTCAAGTTGCATGTTTTTATCCTTATTATTTGCATGATATTTTATGCCTACCAGTACGTGTGATTTGTACTGATACTACTCTTGCTATACTTTTGGTATAGTATGGTTGCAGGACCAGTTTTGTTTCTCAGGTGATGGGGATAGCAGTCTCCAACAGCTTCTACTCCTCTCTTCTTATGGTGAGAGTTGTGTCATTGTTTAGCTTTTGTATTCAATTATAAGCTCTTGTACATGTTTAGACTACTTCTGAGGGAGGGTTTGTATTTAAGCTTGTAAGAAATTTCATTGTACTCAAGTTTTGTTAACTAGTTTTTAAAATGTTCAAGGGTTTTTTCATGTTTCTTAATTATTTCCGAAAGCCCATTTCAAATAGGATGGTAAGGGTTCTCCTATCTAGATGCTTAGAGTAGGTTCCCACATGACCTGGTAGGTGGGTCATGATAATTTTGTATGGGAGCCTAGGTTACCAGTCTCCTAGTACAGGATCAAATGTCAAATAGAGTCCTGGGGATTACTGTGTTGACGTCCACATCTAATCTTTAGGAAGTAATGAAGCATTTTAGGAAATTGTCCACTTCTTTTATTCCTTTTGTGCGGTCTATTTCTTGCTTGTATGAGTTAAGTCCAATTGGTATCTCTTGATTTCAATTGGTATCTCAATGAAGAAAAAGGATGCCATTTGACTCCGGCTGAAATGACACAAGCAAGGAAGGTTGGAACCGAGAAGGCTCCAATCGGTATCTGGACTTAGAGTCCATGCGAATGCATATATTATAGATCTAACGGTCATCCATGGGGTGAATAAAGGATAATAAAAAGAACATGTTTTAGTGAGGAAGTTTGAGATTGAGTTTACGTATATTTGAATGATTTGAATGACTGCGAGTGTATGTTGCGTTATTGATTGCCTTACTATGAAAATTTTGATCAGGAAAAGGTCATCAACTGATTGGGAAGATGAGTCTAGTGATAAATTGTTATGTGGCTTCATTGGGAAATTTTTTTATTGAATTTCGGGTATAGACTAACCGTTGGTAAAGATGGTAAGGCGACTAAATTATATGTGACTGTGGGGAAAATCCGGTTTTAGGACAGCCGAGATTGGTTAAGAACCATGGGAAAGGGGCTATTCTTGTATAATAGCGGGAATATAATGTTATGAACAACTTCCTGGTGTGTTTCGTGACTGATTTTATGATAATGTGGTGCTAAATTTTGAATTATGCATTGTTGGAGTTGGTTTCGAGATCTTATTTAAGACCATGATGCGATTTCAAGGGTTATTGTTTATAACGAGGAATGGGAAATGAGAGAACATTCCAGAAAAGTTAAAATTCTGGGTTGATGTCTTTGGGGCCGCCATAGCTGGACAGACCCGCTACGGTGACCCCGCTATGGCGGGAATTTCTCCTCTATAGAAGTTTTACCATAGCAGCGTGCAAGTGGTTATAGAGGGATAGGGGGGACATAATCCCTGCTTTATTTTTCCCTATTTTGGTTTTCTTTTTTGGTGGTTTAAAATCAGTAGTCAGATAGGAGCTCCTATAGGAACAATGAACATTGCATAAAAAAAAACCTAGCATGCATAATGATTATTACTTTTTGAAACTGGCATCCAAATGCGATAATAAAAAATGGTAGAGGAAAGGGAAACAATGTCTAGTACATGCCCCAAACGGGGGCAAAATCCAAGAACAACAATAGTGTATTATAAAGGAGGGAAGGGAGGTCCTATTGCGATGCCTCATCAGCATCAGGGGCTGCAGAGGCAAGGTCTTGGGCCTAAGCATCACTCAAGAAGGGGAACTCCTGAAGGTTCTTTAGCTCGAGTTGGGAAAGCTCCTGATTAGGGATGGAAAATCTGAACATGACTTTTATGGTCTTCCACATCCGTGCAAGCATGCATTGCTGGGAGCGCCTCTTTCTCTTCTCTTCATCAAGATCTCGATTGAGCATTGCATAGTCCTGGTCCAGCGGAGGTGGGTCTACAGCTATGGCAGGGGCAGCCTTCATAAATTGCCTAACTGCAGCCAAGTCCTCCTTTATGCGGCTATTGGAGATCGAAGGATGGGACTGGGAGGGAGGGGCAGGATCGTCATCATTGTCAATACCCTTGGTAGCCTGTTGCTCTCTGCTTCACCCACGTACCTTCTCTTCATCCCCTTGGCAGTGACTACCTTTAACTGAACAGGGTTGAAATGGGCGTCTATATCTACTTTTATGTCAGTATCATCCTCGAGCACTACCAACCGTCTTTAGAGCTCATACACTAGACCAGGAAGGAAAGGGACTTTCTTGTTTCCCCTGTAGAAGTCCCTTTAGTCCGACATAATTTGTGCCTCCATATTTAACTGAATGCCTTGTATAGTATAAGCCACCACAAAGGCCCGAGGATAGTTCACATCGGTATTATTGCTCGATGTACGGATCCTTCGAGAAACCATATTCATCCACCTCCTAGCATCGGTGGTGAAGTAGGTGCTCGTGACGCCATCGGTGCTGGGCCAGTAGACCTGGTCCTTTAAACCTTCCTCTATCAATGTGTACCTTAACCACCTCATGTCCATCTCCCATAGCTTGGCCTCATATACAACATTCAAAATTTGAGGCACTCTTAGCACCTCATAGATAGTCCGGACATCCACGGGGACATCCACCCCTTGGATACGAATAGTAGGGTTGGGGTCATTCCAATAGATAGTGGGGAGTATAGCATAAAACTCTCTCACCCAGTCTGAGCACCCGGAAGGGGGAGCTCTACCAGTGGGCCCTAACCGAACTACTGGAGCATGTTATAAAATGCCCCTGCCTGCTCTGCCACACCCTTTATGTTAAATGCCCTCTCGTAGCAAATACCAGTCCTCCAGTAGTCCTAGAACCTCTCCCAACTCACGTCATTGGGGAACCTTTCGTTAGGTGGGATGTGTTCTTGGTTGGCATCCATGGAGTTATTGATTCTGCAAAAGTAACAAAATGGTGGATTAGAACTCATAAGACACAAGAAAATCAATGCGGAGAAAAAAAAGAAATTTGAACTTGTCTAGGAGGCACTGCCTACAGCCTCCCGCTATAGTGGGTTGTCTCCAGCTATTGTAATGGTGCTATAACAGGAATTTCACCACTTTTACGACATTGCTATAGCGACCTTTATCATACCAGATTTTCAAGTGGTGCTTCAATGGCGTCTCTTGACCCAAAATTTTATTCTTAACGTTACAAGCCCAGATCAGTGTTCCCAAAGTACCCTACTACTATTTTATGCAAAACTTTAGGCATTACAACTCCTAAAAATTGCCCAAATCACCATTTTTCAACAAGAACAACCCATCACCTTCCCTACTCTTTTGAACTCATTTTGGGCCATAAACTCCATAATCCTTATGCCGAGGACACTGTGGAAACGTTCTAAATTTAAGAGAAGCATCCATGCTTCGAGAATCCGGCAAAATCAAAGCAAAAAATTCAAAATTCAAACCAACCCAATATCTAGTCTATTTGCCATATTCCAGCATATAACAGTTTATACTCATGCAATAAAGTAAGGAAAGTGAGGAGTTACAATTATTACCGTGTTTCTGATATCGGTAGGGGAAAATGGTGTTTTTGGGTGAAATGGTGAGAAACCCATTTCTCACCCCTATAATTTGTTACCACCCGCAATTGTAGGGGGTTGGCCGCTATAGCGGGATTATTCTCGCTATAGCGGGGTCTGGACAGTTAGGCAGATAAAAGTTTTTACATTATCCTATTTGTTAATCTTTTTGACCCATTATATTATTGAGGATTCAAATTTCTTGGGCACTTAGGAAGGGTCGCCTTAATAGTTCCATGCAAACTCAAAGGAAGGAATTCCATGGCCGAGCGGTATTAAAATTATTTTCAGTTGAATTAGGTACACCTATAGAAATGGGAGTTTTGATTGCTTGCATAGGGTTACAATTACAACATCAATGTAGTATGATAGGGTTCTAGGGTGAGCTTCTTCTTTTTCTCTGCCTTCGAGATTATTCAAAGATGAACAATAGGTAAATTGATATCTATTGTAATGACCTACTAAGTTGTTATTAAAAGGCTTTTCATTGTAGGTTGTGAGAATTATTGAAATACGCTATTAGATTAATTTGGGATGACACGACGCAAGATTTTTGGAAATTGAAATTTGGTCAGGGTAACATCATTTCGCTATAGCGGGAACCAGTAGCTAGAAAATGTAGATTTTATATTAGACTTCTCCTCTGTAGTTGCAAAAAGGACATGTGTTGCTCTAAAAAGCCTCCTAGGCTGCTCCAAACCTTCGGAGAAATGGGGAAGAAGTATTCTGTGTAAAAAGGATAAAACCCATGAATTCAAGGTGATTTTCCGTCATGATTTGCCTCCACAGAGCCAGAAGTTTATGTTCAGACTTCTGTTATAGCTTCTTGGCATCTAGGTAGGTTAGAATTAACTTAGTTCATACCTATTTCTAATGCATACTATTATTGTAGAATGATGGGAGAATTCATGCCTAGGCCTTCGGGCACAGAGTCTGTAGGGATAACGTATTAAGTGTCTGGTTGACTAAAGAGGAATGATGATGTTATGGCTAATGTGATGCAATTCTTATCTTATTGTTGATATGTGGATTCTAAATTCTGGAGAGACTAAATTGTTGTGTAGGTTTGAGGAACCGGTAATGTTTATTAAAAAGGGGTTCCTTGGTCGTAACGGCTCTCTAGGAAATGTTTAAATAAGGGAAATGGGGTAAACATGAAGGGTCTAAAATCCTTAATGTCAGGGAATGAGTTCCCTACAATGTGTGTACTCTTCTAAAAGAGGTATAGAATTCAATGTGAATAAGCTCATGGGTTTAGTTGAATAATCTGAGATGTGGTCTTCAAATAGGTCATCAAGGTTTGGAGGATGAATCGGGTTTGTTGGGTAGGTGACGGTTGATTGTTTTCCATTTATGATATGTGTGCATATAAATAACTACATTAGTGTTTCTTGTTTAATTTGTGTGTTAGGGAATAATATAATGAATGTTACTAGAATCTTGTTGTCAATCTTGTGAAATGAACTTGTATTAATACTTGTTGGTTTTACAAGTATGGTGCGTGTTCATTGTCATTGATTGTTGTGTTGTCTGTGACGTTTGATTGGCTTGGGTACCACATCTGGTATAATTCATTGGTTGGCTCGGGTACCACACCTGGCATGGGATATCTATCAATAGGGTCAGGTACCATACCTGGTACAGATTCTATCAGTGTTGGCTCGGGTACAATGTCTGGTACATATTTGGTTATGCGTTGTGTGTTGGTTCCATGAGTGAATCAACTTTTTTTTGTGATGTCATTATTGCATATTGGTATGCATATTTTTTGATTGTTTCTTATTTACGATATGTGTGCATATTAATAACTACATTGTTGTTGCCTGTACAATTCATTTGTTAGGAAATAAGATAATGAATGTTACTAGAATCTGGTTGTCAATCTTGTGAAATGAACTTTTATTAAAACTTGTTGGTTTTACAAGTGTGGTGCATTTTCATTATGATTGATTATTGTGTTTTCTATGAGATTCAGTTGGTTCGGGTACCATGCCTGCTACAATTCATTAGTTGTCTCGGGTAACATACCTTGTACAGGATATCTATCGATTGGCTCGGGTACCACATCTGGTATAAATTCTATTATAGTTGGCTCGGGTACCAAGCCTAGTACATGTTTGGTTATGTGTTGTGTGTTGGTTCCATGAGTTAATCAGGTTTATTTTTTATGATTTCATTACTGTATATTGGTCCATAAGTGGTCGGGGTATTGTGTTTAAATTCTATGTTTGTTCTTGTGTATACCAGGATAGCAGGTTAAACACTGTAGATATTATCTTAGGGATCCTTGGGTGGTCCAGATTATTAGAAGTGGGGTTGGAACCGTGCAAGGGTTGTTACTTGATTCATGTGCGACAATTTTATGGGGTTTAGTACATTGTGGGATAGGATAAGGACATAGGATGGTCGAGTCAGGCGGCTTAGGGGAGAGCCTACATGTGGTTCGTTCAATTGACTAAGGGTTAAGGACTAGGTTGATGACATAGGAACTTAAGTGAGAGTAAAGGACTGTCTAGCAGGGGTGGTTAGAGGAGCTGACTATTGAGTTTGGAACAAGAAGGTATTTCTAGTTGTTGCCAAGATGGGTAGACTAGAGAGTCTTAATATTATAAGAGAGCAGGTTATGACCAGGACAAAAGGGTGCGATGGATTCTAATGGTGGAGTTGGCAGTGGAAAATGAACTAGGTAGGCTTGAGTTAGGATGTACATGTTCATATGTATTACATTATGGGTGGTAATGGCCATTGATGAAGGGCAGTACTTTATAACTTCAAGTTGCATGTTTTTCTCCTGATTATTTGCATGATATACTGCAGTGGATTCGGGTCGACCGATGATGCCTACTTGTACGTGTGGTTTATCCTGATACTACTCTTGCTATACATTTGGTATAGTCTGGCTACAGGATCAGTTGTTGTTTCTCAGGTGATGCAGATAGTAGTCTCCATCAGCTTCTACTCCTCTCTTCTTATGGTACGAATTGTGTAAGTGTTTAGCTTTTGTATATTCTTAGAAGCTCTTGTACCCGTTTAGACTAGTTCCTAGGGAGGGTTTGTATTTAAGCTTGTAAGAAAGTTTTGTTACTTGGTTTTTAAAATGTTAAAGGCTATTTTCGTGATTCCTAATTATTTTCGCAGGCCTGTTATAAATGGGGTGGTAAGAGTTCTCCTATCTAGGTACTTAGAGTAGGTGCCCGCACAGCCCGGTAGTTTGGTCGTGATAATTTTGGAGGAAGAAAGCAGTTATTTAGTGGTTTACAGAAGGAGAGAACAATACCAGGTTCTTTCACATCTTGAGTAATGGAAGAAGAAAAATATTGTCCATTAACATGATTCAAGATAAGGAAGGAATATGGATGGAGGGTGTTGAACAGGTGGTTGTTGCAGATATCACTTTTTATCAAGACCAATTCACAGTAGTCAGAAAGAAGGTGAACTCTCATTGCTACAATATATTCTTAGGCTGGTTTTCGAGGAGTCCAATAAAGTTATAAATGATATGCCCACCAGGGAAGAAGTCAAGAAGGTAGTATTTGAATTAAATAGTGACAGTGCTTGTGGTATGGATGGTTTTACTTGTCCCTTTTTTCAAAGTTGTTGGGATATAGTTGGAGATGATGTTTACAAGGCTGTGACTGCTTTCTGAAGGAAATACCCTTCCCAAGTCCATCTATCACACAAACATGGTTATTGCCTAAAAAAGATAGTATACAACCTTTTTCAAACATGAGACCAATCAGTCTGATTAACTTCCTTACTAAGGTAATCTCAACTACATGATATGTTTGAAGATTTACTTCCTACTATTATTTCTAAAAACTAGTCGGATTTTGTGAAAGGTAGGAACATCATTGAAAATGTGCTCCTAGCACAAGAGATTATTTCTGACATCAGAATGAGGGGAAAGCCTGCACATGTAGTGATCAAGATGGATATGGCAAACGCCTATGACAGGGTGGACTAGACCTTTTTGATGAAAGTACTTGACAAGATGGTTTTGACACATGAGTGGTGGATAAGATCTGGAGGCTAGTAGCTAACAACTGGTATTCAATCTTGATACATGGAAAGGCTCATGGATTCTTTTATTTTTCAAAGAGAGTAAAACAAGAGGATCCCCTATCACTAGCATTATTCATTCTATCTGCAGAGGTATTACAGAGCTCTTAATTCTTTGTTTCTGGATGCAAATTATAAGAGTTTTGGTATGCCAAAATGCAGTGATAATATTAACCATCTAGCATATGCTGATGATACCATCATCTTTACATCTGCCAATGGTAAGTCAATGAATGTAATGATGGGTATTCTTAGAGATTATGAAGATCAGTCTGGACAAATGATAAAGAAGGACAAAAGTGCCTTTTTTTGTTTATGACAAGACTTCCCATGCTCATATCAGAGAAGTGGGAGAGTGTACTTGTTTTAAAAGAGGTAAATTCCCATTGATGTATTGAGGATGCCCAATTGGGCATGCCAAGAAGAGAAAGGTGCATTTTACAGATCTCTTGAAGAAAGTCCATAACAAATTGCAAGCATGGAAGGGAAAGATGCTATCTTTTGGTAGTAAGGCAGTTTTAATAAATATATTTTGAGTAGTATCCCCATCTATTTATTATCTGCTACAACTCTCCCAAAGTGTATTATTCATGACCTTCATAAAATATTTGCTAGATTTCTATGTAATTTTAGGGAGGTGGGTAGGAACATATATCTGGTGTCCTGGAATGATATCTGCAGACTCAAAGATGAAGGGGGGATGGGATTTTGATCATTATTTGATGTGTCTAAAGCCCTTTTTGCAAAGCTATGGTGGATCTTCAGAACCCAATAATTACTATGGACTAACTACATATTGAATAAATACTGTAAAAAGGTGAGACCTCAACTGGTGGAATGGAGGGGTGGTTCCCTAACATTGAAACATATGCTTGAGGCCAGGGACATGTTTGACCAAGAGATTTAAAGGGAACCCAAATGTGGACTCAAGTGTCTTGTATGACAATTGAACACAATTGGGTTCCCTTCATTATTACTTGCCTATAGATTATGTAAGGAACCATCAATTTGAAGAAGTGAGGCAGTGTTTTTCTAATGGTTGGTGGAATGTTGAATTGATGGAGTTGAATTTTGGTAATGAAGTGTGTAGATATGTAACTCAGAATGTGCAGGTTAATGTAGAAGTTGAGCAATGGGATAAGGCATGGTGCATGTTGTCTGCTACTGGGAAATTTAGTATAGGTTCAGCTTGGGATCATATAAGAGATAAAGAAGAGAAATTATTGATTTTCAAAAGAATCTGGATGAAAGGGATACCTTTTAAGGTGTCATTCTTCTTATGGAGATTATGGAGGAGTTGCATGTAGGGGAAATCCTTGCCATAAATAAGATATGTGATGATGCAGTGTGCTGTTATTGTGAGGAGGGGGTTCAAGAATCTATTGAACACCTATTTATGAAGTATAGCATCTCTAACAGTATTTAGAGTTATTTTGCAGGCTTTGCAGAGATAGAGGGTCCTTTTTTGCAAGCCAAGGACAGTGTATTCAAATGGTGGAATGCCTTTACCACTGTGAAGATTAGCCCTATTTTTAAAGTTGTGCCTATGTTCCTATTGTGGAAAGTTTGGAAGAGAAGAAATGTGGTTAAACATGGAGGTAGGATGTCAGTTGTGAGCATGATATGGGAAATTAATATGAACCTGGTATATTTAGCCAAGTTTCTGTATCCTTGGCCTAAGAACATCCCTGGAACATGGCCTAAATTGGTAGGATTTTTGCATGGTTACACACATAGAATTGGATGTATGGTAGTGTGTTGGAGACTACCTAGTGTGGGAAAAGTTAAATACAACTTTGATGGGGCTTCAAAGGGTAACCCTGGGCCTAGCTTTTGTGCCTTCTGCATTAGATGACCAGGGTAATTTGGTTCATGCTGAATGAAGAAGGATAAAGGATACCAACAACCGGGTGGCAGAAGTAATGGGTTTAGAGCACTATTTAGCCAATAATATGTTACCTCTGATTTTAGAAAGTGACTCTCTTGTTGTGAAGCATATTCTGGATTGGACTAGGGAAACACCTTGGGGTGTAGCAACAGAGATTAGAAAAATTTATGTCCTAATGAAGGAGGTGGAGGTGGTAGTGGTCCTACACTAAGAGAAGGCAACAAGGTGGCAGATTATATTATTAACCAAGTTTTCTTTTTTGTAGGTACTGATAGACTTATCTACACCACATTTCAGGAGCTACCAAGAGAAGCTAAAACATTACTGAACATGGATAAAAGTTAACTACATAACCTCAGGATTAAAAAACTCCAAAATAGAGATTTTAATTACAAGGGAGGGTAAAGCAGATATAAAGAATAGGCAAGGATTGAAGAATAAAGCAGCAACAACAACATGACAACATGGTTTGAAGTATCAAAATGGAGATGCGTGGAATAACATATATACTTAGTTGAGGCGGTTGGAATGGATCCTCAATTTCCTATTTCTTAGATAGTATTAGCTCCTTGTTTGAGCTCAACCTTTCAAGAAAGGAGAATGGGGTGAAGTCTTCAACTAAAATTGAGAAAAAATTACATAATAAGGATGGGTGGTACTCATCTTTGTATAAGAGGCATATATATGGGATTAGTGGAGAAGGAGAAGTCTCTGATTGGGACAATTTCACGGTGTTTGTTTGAATTTTAAATGCTTAAGTTGAAATACACCCAAATCTCACCTAATATTTCTGATGCTAACCCACAAAGAACGGATACAGCTACCCCCCTTTATTTCCTTATTCATCCAATTTCATGGAACTTGAATGGTAGAAGGCATAGTAGAGGCAGATGGCAACAACTTCGGCAGGGCTGTTGTAGCAAATAAGGTAGCACAAGCTTAGTGATCTGAGCTCCAACTCTTTACACGATGAAAATTAAGAGCTTGGTGTTAATACTATGCAGTTTTATCGGCAACTAAGAAGGAATCAACGAGAACTAAGGAACAAGTTGAGCATGCACAGAGATGGGGAAGATGAAGACGCGTGAAGCTTTTACCAACTTTCCTAATTTGTTTATGCACTTGTTTTGTTTGAAATATTATCTGCACTTTATTGGACCAGGCCACTTTTGGGCATGCTCTTGTAAATACTTTTTTGTTTTTAATCATAGGGCTTCAAGCCCGCTTTTAAATTAAAAAAAATAACTTACCTTTATGAAGAAATCTGGTGGAAAGTAGGTGAAAATTCCCCCAAATCACCTAAGCCCTCCCCAAAATGTGTTTAGAAATAATAAACCATTTTGGAGAGTTTTCTACCTAAACAACAATTTACCCCGCTATAGTGACCCGATCCCGCTATCGCAACATCACTATAGTGGAATCCACCTGCCATAGCAAGATTGATCGTCTTTGACTCTCACTATAGCGTGAATTCTCCGCTATATTGGCAGCCCCATAGCAGCCTACACCCGCTATAGTGGGTGTGGTGAGGCAGAAACTTGGAATTGCTTCCATTTTTACCTTTTTTGCAATGCACCCTCAAACCATGATATTTCAGACTAACCTCTTTAAGTCAAGTTTGATATCGGGAGTTCTACCTACCCAAATTCGCTTCTGAAAGGTCTTACGGATTTCTTATCGTCTTAGTTAACATAAAATCAAGGCACACGTTATTACATTTACCCAATCCATTTCTTGGATTTTCCTAGACCATACCTCAGTTGGATTTCGTCTAAGACTAGCCTAGCCTGAAATATTTAACTTCCAATTTTGAAAAAATTCTAACCCAGATTTTTGCATGATTGGCCCACCCATAAAAATGGAAAGGGTCGTTACAAATTCATCCGGTTGAGTGACGATCATATTTACGATGGCCTAAGAATTCTAAGAGTAGATTCACCTAAATTAATAAAGAATATTTAGACAACTGCGAAAAGACATGTAGTAAACTAAAGCCACCGACTTTGAAACTAAAGAGTGTTCAAAAAAGATTTTGAGTAGTACAATACAATTCATCGTGTGTGATAGTGTACGACCAAGACTCGATAGAAACAAGGTGATAATTAAACAAATAATGTACAGAAGTGTTTAGAATATACAACTACAATATGAAATAATAAATCAAAGAATTGATATGCAAATAATAAAAATAATTTATGTGTAAGAAAATATCAAAATTTATGTGTAAAATACAAATAGCATATACAATCCACAGTATACGAAAAATAATCAAAGAAATGAAAAATTGATATGTGAAAAATGTGAATCGAAATACCCCTCTCAATTAAAAAATCGAGTCTCATGGTTAGAACCTGACTTATTCCAACAAAGTCGCTATTCTGTCATGTCCTATTTTTACTAAGGTTAGATACAGCACAACCTATGAACTCTAAAGAATTTGATTATATACAGAGTCGCCACCTAATTTTTAAGAAAAATAAGAAAACCTATTTCATGGATTGACATGTATGACTCGCGTTTTAATCTACGAAAACCAGTTTAGATTTTAGATAAGGGTTCAAGTTATTTATCACAATCCAATTTCTCAGGTCATGATAGAACCTACAACCCCCAGTAGGCGAACCAATTCTTGTAGCTCAAAATGGTTAGTAACGATCTACTACCTAACTAATATGCACGATAAGCAGAAATAAGCGGAAGCAGAATATAAATATAGACAAAGCGGAAGCAATAACCTAAATATATACATAATGAAACTACATCAACCCCAAGACTTGGTATCAATAGTACAGAAGCTTCTAATAGAATACAAGTGCTAGAAGTAACAAAAGATAAGTACAAATATCTTTGAATAGACAAAGAGTAACAATACAAAAGATGAGATCCGGTCAAGCCCCGGTCGTCAGGCGCTCACCATAGTCTCGAATATCACAAAGTTGCACGAATCTCCACGCAATCAACAACGAAAGCTCACACTAATATCTGCACCAAAAAGTGCAGAAGTGTAGTATGAGCACCAATTGCTAAGAAACGAGTACCCAATAGGCATTATCGACCAACTGAGCGCATATAAAATATAAAAGTCGTAATAAGCAGAATACAAAAAAACAGTCACGGACAACCAGGACGAAGCACAAGAAACTAGCACAAAGAGTAATCAACAAAGAGTTACAAGTATAACATGTTAGAACAGAATATATATATACAGAAAAACACAGGTTAAAGAAGGAAGAAGGACGCACCTGGGATCCTTGCAACAATAACACATATAAAAAGAGTGTTTAAAGAGATGGACAGTATACCGATAACCTCAAAAATAAAGGGGAAGAAGGAAAGCAATTCAACAATCGAAATAGAAGCCATAAACTAACAAAAACAGGGTTAAGACATCAATATCAAGATAAGAATATATGTAAAACAACCTCACAAGCATAACACTAGCATGGAACAACTAAACTACAAGTACCCAGATCCGCTAATGAAAGCCATGAAAAGTAATAGAATTCAATACCCCACAACCGCTCAGAAGGCTACACAACCAATATCCCAATAGTGCAAGTCCCACTAGCCTCTCAATAATCATAGTCCCAAAGTCGGTGCCTCAACAGGCTAAAACCACTAATCCAACCGGTACCAGAGGTCATAACAAACTCTAAGAAATGAATGGATAAATATAATCTACCTACAGACCTATGGTATCCCATACAACTGAGGAACACAATCAACTGAAAACAAACCCTCCGGCCTCCCATACAACTAGAGCGTACACTGAGCACACAACAATCAAGGGTAGAATTAGATCTCAATATGCATGATGATGATGAATCTGATGTGATAATAGAACCATATGTTACCCCCTCTAGTACCTATAAGGCCCAATAAAGGTAGGACCCATGGAAGGAAACGGCCCGTATATCTTGACCTACACAATATACCCCTCTTTTGGCACCCTCAGATCATAGCTCAAGGTCCAGGAAAGACAGGGTCCATGGGGGTCTACTCGTAGACGACATAGTAAAACTGTGAATCCCAATTAGTACCTCAATAAACTGAACCTTGTAGTACGTGCCTGGCTTTGACCCAGGTCTAAAATAGTAGTAGTATTCTCAAAAACCCATCAAAGTGTGCCCGAAGTGTACTCGAGTCTTAATAAGGAGTCAAGTCTCAATAACTCTTATAAAGGGTGCCCGGAGTGTATCCAGGTCTAAAATAGTAGTAAATCAAGTCTAGCACTCTGGCACAACCGATCCTAGTTTATGTGAAAACTAGTAATCAAATCATCGTAATATCCTCTTTTCTACAAGAAGTTTCATAAAATCCAATTTCAAAATCCCATTCAAAGTTATATTACCAAAAATGGGCCCTCGGGGCCATGCAAAGTTTAGAAAACCATTTATAGTAGGCTCAAAGCAAAAAAATAGTAAAATATGCAGAAAAACCTTTGCATGAGTGATATGCTCGCAAATAATAGGCTAGCCCAATGGCTCACAAACATTCCTATCTGCCCTGCACAGGTTCAATATCTATACAGTAGACATAACCAGCCTAGAATAATATCTGCATATCGGGGACTCGAGGATATTCCCAAATAACTCACCATCTATGTTCTAGAGTCAATACAAGGCCACCTAGGACCACAAGGGTAATACACAATACTACATGAATATTACAATTAGCGTGTGAAATAAATGGACCAAAGAGACGTACAAGCTCTGGGGTACCAACCTAATACAACCCACCCAAGGATACTAATTAGTGCAGTCATAGACTGTATACATAGAGTCTAGATAGGGGAAACCATAACCTGCCTACCATCCGATGACTAGCTGCGGGGATGGCATCATCTAAGCTCGAACTACTCTAGGAAGCTTTAAATAACGAAACCACTATCAACCCAATAATCTACTCATCAAAACAAAACAAATGATACCCATAATGCTATAACCATAACCAGGTCGAAATTCGGGTCACTGGCGGGCCCGTGGGCCATAGAACCCAAAGTCAGAAACAAAAACCACCATCGTTTTCCCATAATCCTTGGAGCACATGCTCAAAATTTGAGCAGAAACGGACAACATAAGGGGCTCCAAAATAGCCCACCATGTGAGAAATCAAAGATGGAATCAATGGAGAAAACGAGAATTAAATGGGTTACTTACCTGCCTTAGAAGTCAATTAATGAACAAGGACCGTCACAATAACACCCTTCAATCAGTTGGGAACAATTATGGTAGAGTATGGAGGTTTTGGGGTTCTTTGGAAATGGAGGATGAGTTGGAAATATTGGGAGAAATGAAGGAGAAAGAAGATAAATGGCCAACTTAAGCTGCCAGCCTTGGCCTATGCGAACGCGGCCAAGGCGTCGCCTAGGTAAAGGAAAAAATTTGGGGCGGCTGTAATTGCTCTATGCCTAGGTGGCCAGCTTGCCTTACGCGTAGGCAGCCATGCCAATGTGTAGGCGAAGGGCAAAAGGGGCGGCATATCATAGGCCTATGCATAGGCAGCCAATGCCCGCGTAGGCAAAGATCAAGTTGGTGCTATGACAGCAACCAGCTGCCAACAGCCTAGCCTACAAGAAATTGAACTCCGACGAACCTTCGGGAACGCATCCGGGGTCCCGTGAACACAAATGACCTGAGCTATTCAAGTAGAAACGGTACTCCGGATCCAATTGAATCGATGAAAATCCGATCGGAGGTTGATTTAACAAGAAACGGTCAAAAAGACCAAACAGACAGCCCGGGCACTAAACTACTAATCCCAGCAAGCCATAAATGACTTAGGGCCACTACAGGCAAACTCTAACAGTACAAGAAAGGAAAAAACGTGTAAATGACCAAAAGAGTCATTACATCATCTACTACTAAAAATACTTTCGTTCCAGTAAGTCAAGAAAGAAGGAAATACTAGAGATCTAAGAATAGCAGATATAAAGACCGCACTACTCTCCCAGACAACCTAGGTAGCCTCCTCGACCGGACGACACCTAACATAATGGAACCAAAGAAACAACGAAGCCTTAATTTCTTACTAGCCAAACTAGAATCCAACCTTTAACTCCAAAACTCCCAAGAATCTTTCAACCCAAACTGAACCTCGAGAAACTCAATAGGATAGCACCGAAACAATATCCAAGCTAGAGAACCAAGTTGATCAACACAGAAAACTCAAATCCTCGAAACCACAACCTAGTTTACAAGAAAAGTCATCAACCTAAAACTTTAACTCATGAACCCGTTGATCCGCAAAACCCTTTTATACTGAACTCTTTCCAAGCCAAGCTATAGTCTGCTAGCCCTTGCCATCCAGGATAACAACCCATAGCATATCATCGAAAACTAGAGATACATGTTCCAACTGACCATCAACCAACGAATGAACACTTTTGCTAACATCGAACTCAATAACTGAACACAATTGAACAACCCATCTGAATTCAACTAGATCTTGTACATTAGGGTTAGGAAAAACATGCATGAACACCCTGTGTTGACGGAGGAATTCCCAAACTGTTGAACAAACCCAACCCTGCTGAACCGTGCCAAGTTTGAATCAACTGGAAGCGAATGAATCAGGGCAACCTTGTCAAAGGCCCCAAACCAAGACAAGGCCTCTGCAAGGAGTAAAGTAAGCCTACCACAAAGTGTGTAATCATCAGCTAAGCTCCAAACTCTAAGAAGTACTATTGCTACTCTGAATACTCAAACACCATTCGGATTTGAAATCACCTTACTAATCTCACCTTAGGAAGAAGTCCTGCATGCCACAAATATCAAGTCAAAACACTCTGTCGGCAAAGGAAAGGTGCCTAAAGCCCAAGGTCACCATCTAGCTATCAAAATTTTTCATAAACCTTCAATCTTACCCATTGGCTCAAAACCATCCGGCCTACTATTCACGCACATGAACCACCAACTCTGAAAGTACCAAACACACCACAACCCCTAGCTCACACTAGCAGAGTCTAACCAATGCTGAAGTCCCACACAAAAGACAACCTCTGAAAAAACAACTAATCAAGATTCTAAATGGCAGGAATACAAAGGCGACCACCAACCTTAAAGTATCATTAGAACCCACAATAGCCTCGCTAGTCTCATACCGCACAATCTGATCACACATAATACACTACCGCTGATTCTGGAACTTATGTTTTTGAGTCTGTCCAACCAAGGTAGAAGGAACCTCCTACTATCATGAACACCACAGAAATATGGAATGTTTATTCTAACTTTAAGGTTAGCTAAGGATTGGGTGTCCAAGGCCAACAACCACTCCAAAAATAAAATAAAGAAGCTAAGTTGACCGCACCCACTACCTCCCGGCACAAGGATACGACAACCAATGGAGAACTTCCTCGAACAACCCAAAGTAGTGTTCTAAGCTACGATTCAGAAATCCATCACCAATTTTACCAATCAATTCTCCTGTCGAACCCACGAATAGACTATGATGCCACCGAAGAACACTGTAGGATTGGAGCCAACTAGGCCCCGAATACACAATTTTCCCATCTGTAGATGCTACCAAAACGTTTTTCCCCTAATGAATCCAACAAGAAAGCTAAAGTCGACGCCACACGCTCCCAACGGTAGTACTAGAAATTACCACTACCTCAATCTCATACTAGATGGAATTCTGACCTCCAACCAATTGAAGGAAAAGTCATTGCGGTCTGTAGTCGGTGAAATCATGACATCAACATACAAACCCAAGCAAACTCTCAGTCGTCGCCTCAATCAGCTACTAGAACATATACACACACAAGCAGTGATCACCTTCCTTCACAAACCCAACAAAACCCTTTCCAAAGAAACACATAACTGATATGCTCTTTCTCAAATACAACCTGGAGCTATTCCGTTAGCTCCAAAAACACTTAAAGGCGACACTTGATACAACTGAATGAGGGTATGTCGAATGCCTAACTCCACCAATATGTTATAGTCAAAAACCCAATCAAAATTCCATAATTCCACAGTCAACCTCAACTACGATGTTACGATCAACACTTAGCAAGAATTGTTATAGCCAAACACTCAATCACGATGCCACAATCAAACTCGATTTTATCAAACGGAACTAGAGAGACCAAGAAAGCAACTTAACCAGACTTAGAACAGGAGGAAAACACGAAAGCAGCCCATACTTGCTAACCTACCAAAAAAACAACTAAGGAAGGTCGATTCAAATCACCCGAGAGAAGAAAAACTGACCAGTGCTCACCAACATAACCAATACCACTCAACTTAACATAGGGTCTCAAACTCCGACACCACCACTGATATCACATTGAACCAACACATGTATCTCTAGCCATGATAGATAACGGCCTAGGAAACAACCATCTAGGACCGCTAGAAAGGAAGACCTACCCACGATCTACAACTCCAGGAAAACACCTCTCAAGGATAACACACCCCATCCACTACTAAAAAGAAATGATCTACCGAGAAAAACACGAATAAAACTACATGCTCAAATAGTAGTACAACTAAAAAAGTAAAAAAAGGAAGGCACATAAGACAATACATGGAAAGGCAAAAATCACAACGCGAGCAATGCTATCACCAGCCAAAGATAAGTGGAGTCTAACCTGGAGAAACAACATAAGGAACCTCTACCCCTGACCTACCAAAAAGGGCTTCAGACTGACGGGATCTAACTCTGGTCTGAGTAGTCAGAGTTGAAGGCTCAATTATCCTGTGACGGGGATAATCTCTAAGATAGTGACCAACCACTCCATAATCGTAACAACCCAAAAAAGTCTTGCCCTTCTCCTCACTTTTCTCACTCTAAAACTCAAAATTATCTCTACTATTTTGCTCCAATTCAGTTCTAAACCTCGGGGAATTAGTTGTCCGTCGATTATCTGTAGTTCTTCGCCTCTTGGTAAGTCATGTTCCCCAACTTGCCTTCTATGTTTTTTCTCTTAATTCCTCCATTGATGCTCATCCAAAACTTGGATTTTGTGATAAATTCTATCCCCTAATATTGTGCATGTTCGTAGGTGTGAAGTTTTATCCATCTTGGGATTATTTTCTCTCGTTTTGGTAAGTAATTCTTGCAAAATTTCCATTTTTATTTTCACAATTTCCATTCTTTAATCCCCAACTTGGGCGGGCTGTTTTGGTGCCCTTCCCTTGTCCAATTGTGCTCAAATTTGGAGCATGTCTTTTTGGCATCATTGGGGTCATCGTGGTTCTTTTCATTTTTTATTTTGGGCTGTGTACCCCGCGGGCCCGCTTTTGACCCGTATATCAACTCGGCTACAATTGTAGAAATATAGGTATCGTTAGACTCATCTTAACATTTTATTCATGAATGTGATAGTTAGATTCCCGTTCGAAGCTTCTCGGAGTAGCTCGGCCTGAGATATCGCCGTTCCCACAGCTTGTCGTCAGACGACAGGTAGGTTACAACTTAACTCCCTAGACTTCTCATATATCGGGTAAAATTGTACTAGTTGGCATCCTTGAGTTGGGTTATTAGGTTGTTACCACAGACCTTGACCGCTTTTTCATGATTTGTCCTATTTTTTTCCACTGTTGTGTGTAGTATTCCTATTAGTTGATATATTTATTACCCTTGTGACACCGTGAGCTTGTTGACTCTAGAACATAGAAGGTGGGATTATTGGGAATGTCTGTGATTCCCGGATATAGAAATATCCTTCTAGGCTGGTTATACTTACTGAGTAGCTTCAGAGCCTGTGCAGGGCCGTTAGGTTAATTGTGAGCTGCCGGGCAGCTATTTGGGTTGATCATATCATTTCCATGCATATAAAGAGGTTTTTGGATTCGGGCCTACGGAAACTGATTTTCTAAACCTTGCATGGCCCCGGGGGCCTGTTCAGATGAAATTTGATTTGGAAGCGATTTGACTTGATACGTGAATCTTCTTGGGGTAAAAAAAGGTTAAAGATATGGTTTTATCATGATTTACTGCTATTGCTAGACTCAACCGGGCAGAGTGCTAGCTGAGTTTCCTTACTGATTTGAAATGATATGAGGCTCGGCCAGGTCGAGCATCTGAGATGTTTTTACTACTATTTTAGACATGGTTGTGCCCGGGAACCCTTGGAAGGGTTTTGAGTCATCTTTTTCACTGTTTTAGCCCTAGACAAGGTCTAGGCATGCATATTTGAGACTTAGCCACTGGATTGAACCCAGAGGACACGTTTTGATTCTACGTTTTAGTATAGGGTCCGGACCTCCATGGACCTTGCTACTCCGGGATGAGGCTTTGGGCAGCATGTGCCGGGGGGAAGGGTATATGGTGGAGTAGAGGTATATGGGTTGTTTCCTTCCATGGAACCTTCCTGCTGGGCCCGGTCGGTGCTAAATGAGGTACATACAGAGGTTTTATTTCACCCTGAGGTTTTCACACATCATATCATTCATTGTTTAAGATACCAACCTTGCTTGTTGTGTGTTGATTGTATGCTCCGGTAGTATGGGATGCCAGAGGATTTGTTTTCACTTGATTACATTCCTCGGTTGTATGGGCAGCCAAGGGACTGTAGGTAGACTCTTGTCACTTTATTCCGATATCGTTCCCAATTATGGTCTAGTATGAGTGTGATTACTGTAAGGTTGTGAGTTCTTGGATTTAGTTTGTATGACTAGATTGGGTAATAACTCTTGTATGTCAAACATGTCTACCTTTATTCTTCTATCCCATTTCCTTATACTTGAGGTTACCGGTATACCGCCCATTGTTAGAACTTATTTACATACATACTGTTTTTGCAAGGATCCCAGGTGCATTGTCCTTACTTTCACATGTGTTATGTGTATATATTCTATATGCTAGCCTTATATGTTGTTTCAGCTTTCTTCCCTCTGGGCTAGCTCTTGTGTACTTATCGTGGAATGTTGTGACTGTTTGTTCCTACTTTGCCTTCTATTGCTCTTTCACTTTATATGTGCCCAGTCGGCCTATGATACCTACTGGGTACCTTATGCTTTGCATTTGGTGCTCACCCTACCCTCTGCATCTTCTGGTGCAGATCCTAGCATGGGCCATCATTGTTAGCACATCGGAGACTCGTGCGGGGTATAGTTTTTGGATCATACATGCTGAGGGTAAGCTCTTGGCATTCAGAGCTTGACTTCAGTTATCCTTGGTGTATTTTGTACTCTTATAGTTTTGGAGACATTGTGGATATATGACTTTTGGACCTTTGTACTCCTGATGTAGTTTGGGTCTTATACGCTTTGATACCAGGTTTTGGGTTTTTTTAGATTCCGCTTGTTTATATCTCTCTTGTATGTATTTTCTTCTCATTATGCCCTTACTTCCGCTTATGTATCGAATCATCCTCTTAAACTATTAGAAGGTAGCCCATTACTAACCGTTCCGGCAAACAGGGATTGGTTCTCCTACTTGGGGGTTATAGGTGCCATCATGATCGAGAAATCGGGTTGTGACAAAACTTGTTGTGTCCTTATGTACACGCAAGTGTACGCGATCGTACAAGTAATATAGGATTTTAAGTCAAGATATCGTCCCCATAGAGACTTATTGATTAACTATTTACTAAATTAAATTAATTCTAATTATTTATTCAACCATAAAAAACCTAAATTATATTATGAATTAACTAAACTAAAATGAAAAATAAGCTAACTAATTAATTAATAATTAACCAGACGAAGAGATAATTTTTATGTAATCAATGAGATGAAATTGATCTAGGGCTATGTATTCGCTAGAAATCATGTTGAGTAATCACTTGAACTGATTCTGATTTTCTATGGGTTACTAGTTGTAGGTTGATTTTAACCATATTGAGCATTTTGCCAATAACTCTAGGTCTCCTCGACTATTCCTAATGCCTATATTCCTATGCTAATCGGTCGATAAGGAAGGGCATGTGATTTCTCTTCCGTATCAACTAAGCAAGGCTAACGGGTATATTCCTAGCCATATTAGCGAATCGTTCCCCTTTCCCTATAAGGTTAACAACTAAGCCCTACTTTTTCTTATTATGCACGTAAATTCCCTATTCCTAGTTCAATCTACGCACCACAAATAGTATTTGAATAGTGATCAAGCAAACAAATAATTAAGCCCAAGAAAAAGTAAGTAATCACATATACTTACTTAGCAGTATACGTACTTAGCATGAGCAGCTAAGCACATATACTGTCTAAGGCATGGGAAAATTATCTTAAGAAGTATTCTAATAATTTACTTTAAGATGTTCGTTTATACAAGATTATTGTTTCTTATATCTTGTTCCTATAATCTGTTTCTATACCTGGTGTGAGGTGTGCATTCATTACTAAGTGTGTGAGGTAGCCGAATAATACCCGGTGCATACGTTGGCTAGCCCGATTTGAAGGTCATTAATTAAGGAGGACGTCTAGACCTACTAATGGTGATCCCGTAGCCAAGATAACTCTAGGAAAGAACATATTTAAAACCAAGAGAACCTTCCTTAGAAACAATCTATTAGGGTCTTTGATATATATGGCAATACTCGGTATATGCAAGCATGCTTATTGTATTATTATTGTTATACTTGTTAAAGATTTTGCACTGTAAGCCCTTAAGACAGTATTTTCTCAAAATGGAAAATAATCAACATATTTTAAACAGTATTAATTTATCTTCTCAAGCAACTAAGATGGCTAAGTTGGAAAATGATCTTCAAAATTGGAATATACCTGAAGAACCTTTTAAAAAGATTTACCATCTAGGTAATTTCAGTTTCATCTCTAGACATAATATTAAGACATGTGAATTTACTATTGCTATTAATAATTCTTTAGAAATTATTCGTTTGTTAAAAGATAATGATATCAATTGTTATAAAACTGATTATAATTATTTGCATATTCGTCTGGTTCAAGTGGCTGTCAAGCCTTTTTTTCAAAAAGGCTTAGATATTCCTGTTTGTCTCCTCCTCAGAGATGACCGTTTTCTTAATTTTGATGATTCTCTATTAGGAGTCCTCCAGAGTAACCTTGCCGATAGCCCGGTATACTTTAATTGTTATCCTAACTTTTCAGTTAACATTAATGATCCTAATGTCAAAAATAAGAATTTGAACAGCAAAGCCAATACTCGAGAGATAGAGATTATCTATAGAGTATATTACTGGCTTATGAAGACCACTCTAGCACCAAGGGCTCGTATTGAGAACAAAAAAGGTGTAACTATGATTATGGAGGCCAACTATGAACATAGTACTATCTTTGTCCCTAGACTCCTCAAATGGAATGACGTACTTTCCAGCAATGATTGGCACTTTGATGCCATAACCCAACCTTTCTCATCTCACTCTGAGAGATCTCAAATCGAAAGAGTCATACAGTTCCCCGATGGATCTATAGAACTCAAATTTCTTGACAATTCAGTAACGAAATCTTTATCACATCGAAGGGCATCCTGGTCTGGTCCTTCTACTTCATGTCCTTCTAGACCTGTCCCCAGACCACCTTCTTCTTCAAAAACCCCGGAGGAAGTTGAAACTATTCCAGTCGATAATGACAAGGGAAAAGTCACTAGAGTAGACTTTTCGGGAGAAATCCCTAAAGTCTTTTACCAGGATATCCCCACTAGCCCCACTGCTAGTGAAATGGCACCCCCTCTGGAGGTGCCACCAGGATGGATCAAAATTCTCATAGCAGGCAGTACCTTCAGTCCTGCCCAATATATCCTTCATAAACTCTGGACTCATCCTGAGAACCAAACTAAGAGGAAGTGGTATGTTGCTACTTATACTCTTCAACAAAGAGAAGACTTCAGAGATTCCTGGATGGCAGACATGAAAAGAATAGGTTGCGAAATCGAATTTTTTAAATGGTTTGAATCAATATCCCTATTGCTGGCACCATTATCAAAGCTTCTCCTTTTAAGGAAAAAAGTGACATGCCTGCCTCTTTAGTCACCTCTGCTGACATAGATCGAGTAGTAGAACAGAACAACTATTCCAACCAAATTCTTCATACCATTTCTAGATAAATTGAAGATTCCAAACCTTCCATAAGCAGAAGACGTATTCCACCTTCTACTTCTTCTAATCAGAACTTTGAACCTAACCCAGGGTTTAAACTTACTGAATTCTCCAAAGATAAAATTCCTAAATTCAAAGATACCTTTGAAATCTCTGGAAATGTTCTTGATAAAATCAATGAACAACTTTCCAAATTCAATATCTCTACCAAAGAAGGAAAAACCCAAAACATAGTTTCCACCCTTCAAGAAAAAACCACTCTTCTTCATAAATTGTCGAATGATCGTTTTCACAACAGAAAAACTATCATAATTGTCCTTCTTTTCCGGACCTTCAATATGAGAAGAATGCATTCATTTCCACTTCTTCTCATGAAGGAAGAGGCGTCACAGAATGGAACATTGATGGATTGGTTGAACATCAAATCTAAAACAAACTCTATGAGATGGGAGTGGCTATCACTGCCTATAAAATAAGAAGCTTTATGGATAAAGAAGCTGCCATTATGATTGTTACTGGATTCACTGGCATGTTAAAACATTGGTGGGAAAACTACTGCAATGATGAGATCAAGCGACTCATTTATAATGCCTCTGCAACAGAAATTGTTGTCATGATGGAAGGAACTTCCAAAACATCTTCCCAAGTTACTAGGGAAGATGCTTGTGCTATAATTCTCTACCATATCGCTAAGCATTTCATTGGCGAGCCCAAACTCTTTCAGGATAGAAGTCTTCAAATCATTTTGATCTTCACTCGGACAACCAGTCTCCAATTGTTAAGGATTTCTTCTTTAAGACTGGAGACCTCATGACGAAGATCGGAAATAGTGGGTTCAGACTAGTTGTCCGAGCGGTTCATGATTTGTTTCATGCTGAAAGGTTCAAGAACTGGCTAGGTTTTTGTTTTGTCAGTATTAAGAATGATATTCTTGAGCTCTATAAGATAGCATTTTCTAGACTCTTCATCACTAATATGTTGGATGATATCGAAAAGAGTTTCTTTTGAGTCATTTGAAAGGACCCTGATATTTTAGGGAGTATTATCATAGACGCAGAAAGCTTCAGTGCAATTGGCCACTTATAAAGCACTCTTTCCATAAATCCAGATGACAGTTTGGATGGATCATAACTTTTCTCAGAAAGCATGTTTATATCTAATGAATTCATCTAGTGTAGGACAATTGAGGTTGTTAAGGATTTGGAGACTTCTATCATGAAAGAGTTTGGGCTCGCTAATGAAATGCTTAGCGATATGGTAGAGAAGTGTAGCACAAGCATCTTCTCTAGTAACTTGGGAAGATGTTTTGGAGGTTCCTTCCATCTTGACAACAGTTTCTGTTGTAGAGGCATTATAAATGAGTCGCTTGATCTCATCATTGTAGTAGTTATCCCACCAATGTTTTAACATGCCAGTGAATCCAGCAACAATAATAATGGCAGCTTCTTTATCCGTAGAGCTCCTTATTTTATAGGCAGTGATAGCCACTCCCATCTCATAGAGTTTGTTATAGATTTTATGTTCAGCCAAGCCATCAATGTTCCATTATGTGATGCCTCTTCCTTCATGAGAAGAAGTGGACAGTAATGCATTCTCCTTATATTGAAGGTCCGGAAAAAAAGGACGATTATGATAGTTTTTTCTGTTGTGAAAATGATCATTCGACATGTTATGAAGAAGAGTGTTTTTTTCTTGAAGGGTGGAAACTATCTTCTGAGTTTTTCCTTCTTTGGTAGAGATGTTGAAGTTGTAAAGTTGTTCATTGATTTTATCAAGAACATTTCCAGAGATTTCAAAGGTATGTTTGAATTTAGGAAATTTATCTCTGGAGAATTCAGTAAGTTTAAACCCTGGGTTAGGTTCAAAGTTCTGATTAGAAGAAGTAGAAGGTGGAATAGGTCTTCTACTTTTGGAAGGTTTGGAATCTTTGATTTTTCTAGAAATGGTATAAACAATTTGGTTGGAGTAGCTGTTCTGTTGTACTACTCGATCTATGTCAGCAGAGGTGACAAAAGAGGCAGGCTTGTCACCTTTTTCCTTAAAAGGAGAAGCTTTGATAATGGTGCCAACAATAGGGATATTGATTCCTTCGAGAGGAGGAGTGGTAGATTCTACAACTTTTTTAGAAGTTGTATACCATTTGTTGATGATGACTTGAAGGGATTCCATTTGGTTATCGATTTTTCCAGTCATTTCAAACCATTTAAAGAATTCGATTTTGCAACCTATTCTTTTCATGTCTGCCATCCAGGAATCTCTGAAGTCTTCTCTTTGTTGAAGAGTATAAGTTGCAACATACCACTTTCTCTTAGTTTGGTTTTCAAGATGAGTCCAGAGTTTATGAAGGATATATTGGTCAGGACTGAAGATACTGCCTGCTTCGAGCATTTTGATCCATCCTGGTGGCACCTTCTGAGGGGGTGCCATTTCACTAGCAGTGGGGCTAGTGGGGAGATCCTGGTAAAAGACTTTAAGGATTTCTCCCGAAAAGTCTACTCCAGTGACTTTTCCCTTGTCATTATCGACTGGAATAGTTTTGACCTCCTCCAGGGTTTTTGAAGAAGAAGGTGGTCTGGGGATAGGTCTATAAGGACATGAAGTTGAAGGACTAGACTAGGACGACCTTCGATGTGATGAAGATCTCATTATAGAATTGTCAAGAAATTTGAGTTCTATAGATCCATCGGGGAACTGTATGACTCTTTCAATTTGAGATCTCTCAGAGTGAGATGAGAAAGGTTGGGTTATGGAATCAAAGTGCCAATCATTGCTTGAAAGTACGTCATTCCATTTGAGGAGTCTAGGGACAAAGATAGTACTATGTTCATGGTTGGCCTCCATAAGCATAGTTACACCTTTTTGGGTCTCAATACGAGCCTTTGGTGCTAGTGGTCTTCGTAAGCCTGTAATATACTCTATAGATAATCGCTATCTCTCGAGTATTGGATTTGCTGCTCAAATTCTTAGTTTTGACGTTGAGAGTCAAGGAATCCATGAAATTAGGATCATTTATGTCAACTGAAAAGTTAGGATACTAATTAAAGTATACCGGGCCATCGGCAAGGTTACTCTAGAGGACTCCTAATAGAGAATCATCAAAATTAATAAAACGGTCATCTCTGAGGAGGACACAAACATGAATATCTAAGCCTTTTCGAAAATGAGGCTTGACAGCCACTTTAACCATACTAATATGCAAATAATTGTCATCAGTTTTATAACGATTGATATCATTATCTTTTAACAAACGAATAATTTCTAAAGAATTATTAATAGCAATCGTAGATTCACAAGTCTTGTTATTATGTCTAGAGATGAAACTGAAATTACCTCGATGGTAAATCTTTTTAAAAGGTTCTTCAGGTATATTCCAATTTTGAATATCATTTTCCAACTTAGAAATCTTAGTTGCTTGAGAAGATAAATTAATACTTTTTAAAATATGTTGATTATTTTCCATTTTGAGAAAATACTGTCTTAAGGGCTTACAGTGCAAAATATTTAGCAAGTATAACAATAATAATACAATAAGCATGCTTGCATATACAGAGTATTGCCATATATATCAAAGAACCTAATACATTGTTTCTAAGGAAGGTTCTCTTGGTTTTACATCTGTTCTTTTCTAGAGTTATCTTGGCTACGAGATCACCATTAGCAGGTCTAGACATCCTCCTGAATTAACGACCTTTAAATCGGGCTAGCCAACGTATGCACCGGGTATTATTCGGCTACCTCACATACTTAGGAAAGAATGAACACCTCACACCAGGTATAGAAATAGAATATAGGAACAGGATATAAGAAATGATAATCTTGTATAAACGAACATCTTAAAGTAAATTATTAGAATACTTCTTAAGATAATTATTAGAATACTTCTTAGATAATTAACCCATTATCTAAGACTGATTTGAGGTTCGGCTACCATCAGTTGAGGATTAAGGTGGAGGACATCCCTAAGACAGAATTCAAGACACATTACGGCCACTATGAGTTACTGGTTATGTCTTTTGGGTTGACTAATTCCCCCACAGCCTCCATAGACTTGATGCATAGGGTGCTTAGCCCGTACCTGGATCTGTTCATGATAGTCTTCATTGATGACATTCTAGTATACTCCTGGAGTAGAGATGATTATGAGAAGCACTTGAGGATTGTACTTCAGAATTTGAGAGATCATCGACTTTATGTCAAGTTGTCAAAGTGCGAGTTTTGGCTAGAGTCAGTTGCATTCCTAGGACACATAGTGTCTAAGGATGGGATTAGGGTTGATCCGGGTAAGATTTTTGCGGTTCATGATTGGCCTAGACCTATTACTCCTACCGAGGTTCGCAACTTTGTCGGGTTAGCCAGGTATTACAGATGGTTCATCGAGGGATTTTCTTCCATAGAAGAACCTTTGACTATGCTGAATGGGAAGAATGTTCCATTGCAGTGGTCTGATCAGTGCGAGGATAGCTTCCAGAGGCTTAAGGCCTTATTGACTTCAGCTCCAGTTTTGGCTTCGCCGGTTGAGGGTCAAAGTTTCTCCATGTATTGTGATGCTTCAGGGGTAGGTATTAGTTGTGTGTTGATACAGCAGGGTCAAGTGATAGCATATACGTCAAGACAGCTGAAATTTCACGAGCGCAACTACCCCACTCATGCCTTGGAGTTGGCGGCGGTAGTCTTCGCGCTCAAGATCTGGAGGCACTATCTTTATGGAGTTCATTGCGAGATATTCACCGACCATCGTAGTTTTCAGTACATTATGAGTCAACGCAAGCTGAACTCAAGGAAGAGGAGATGGATTGAGTTGCTGAAGGACTACGATTTCACTATTTTATACCATCCGGGCAAGGCAAATATGGTAGCGGATGCCTTTAGTCGGAAGGAGGTGAGTATGGGCAGCCTAGCTTCACTTTCAATTTCTGAGTGACCTTTGGCCTTGGATATACAGTCCTTCACTAACCATTTGGTTAGGCTTGATAGTTCTTGCCAGTGTTGAGGTTTGATCTACTCTAGTTGATCAAATTTAGAGCCGATAGTTTGAGGATCAGAGTTTGTGTTACCTTCATGATCAGGTTGTTCGGGGTGAGACCAGCCAGGCTACCTTGGGTTCTAATGGGATTCTGAGGTTTGAGGGTCAACTTTGTGTTTCGAGAGTTGGTGATTTGATACAGTTGATACTCCGTGAGGCACACTGTTCTAGATACTCCATTCATCCTGGCACAGTGAAGATGTATATAGATCTGAGGCAGTTTTACTGGTAGGGTGGTATCAAGCAGGACGTGGTAGAATTTGTATCTCGGTGCTTGAACTGTCAACAAGTGAAGTTCGAGCATATGAGACTAGGTGGTTTGATGCAGCGACTTCCCATTCCTGATTGGAAGTGGGAAGGTATTACTATGGATTTTGTTTTTGGTTTGCCTCATACTACTCGGGGGTTTGACTCTATTTGGGTGATCATTGATAGGCTGACTAAGCCAGCACATTTCTTGCTAGTTTAGACTTCCTACGGGGAAGAGAGGTTAGCTCAGATCTATATTCGTGAGATTGTACGGTTGCACGGGGTCCCAGCTTCAATCATTTCATATTGCGACACTCAGTTCATATCTAAATTTTGGAGAGCTATACAGAGGGATTCGAGTAGGGAGGTTCAGCTTAGTACTGCTTTCCACCCTCAGACAGATGGCCAGTCCGAGAGGACTATTCAGGTCCTGGAGGACATGCTTCGGGCTTGTGTTCTTGACTTTGGAGGTTCATGGGATCAGTTTGTGCCATTGGTTGAGTTTGCGTATATTAATAGCCTTAATTCAAGCATTGGCATAGCACCTTTTGAGGCTTTCTATGGTAGGCGTAGCAGATCTCCCATTGGTTTGTTTGATGGGTTAGAGTCCAGACCATACGGAATAGATTTACTTAAAGATTCCTTGGACCAAGTCCGTTTGATCCAGGATAGGCTTAGAGCAGCCCAGAGTAGCCAGAAGATCTACGTTGATCGTAGACTTTGTGCCTTGGAGTTCAGTGTTGGTGATCTGGTTTTCCTCCGAGTATCGCCCGTGAAGGGCGTGATGAGATTTGGTCGGCGCGGCAAGCTTAGTTCCATGTTTATTGGGCCATTTGAGATTCTACAGAGGGTTGGTAGTGTTGCCTACATATTAGCCTTGCCTCAGATGTTTTCAGTTGTTCACCCAGTTTTCCATGTTTCGATCTTACGCCTGTATATGCCTGATGAGTCTCATGTGTTTCCTTGGAATTCGGTTCAGTTGGATGAGAGTCTATCATTTGTTGAGGAGCCGATAACTATTCTGGCCAGATATATTAGGAGGTTGAGATCTAGGGAGATTCCAATTGTGAAAGTGCAGTGGAGGCATTTTCACGACCTGATTTCTCAGGTCATGATGGCACCTACAACCCCCAAGTAGGCAAACTAATCCCCGTAGCCCAGAATGATTAGTAATTGGCTACTACCTAATAAAAATGCACCAACAAGCAGAAATAAGCGGAAGCAGAATGTAAAGGTAGACAAAGTGGAAGAAAAAATTGAATATATACATAAAGGAAGCTACACCAACCCCAAGACTTGGTATCGATAGTACAGAAGCTTCTAATAGAGTACAAGTGCTAGAAGTAACAAAATACAATACAATTTGTCTCCGAAAGTACAAAGAGTAACAGTGCCAAAAGATGAGATACAGTCAAGCCCCGACCATTAGGGGCTCACCCTAGTCTTGAATATCCACAATCTGCACGAGTCTCCAGCGCGATCAACGGCAAAAGCTCAACTAATATCTGCACAAAAAATGCAGAAGTGTAGTTTGAGCACCAAAATAGTGGGTACTCAGTAGGTATCATCGGCCAACTAAGCGCATATAAGATATAAAAATAGTAAGTAACAGATAGCAAGAAAACAGTCATTGAAGAAATAAAGGAGGCACAAGGAGCTATCACAGAGAGTAGACAACCTAAAAGTTATAAGTAAAACATGTTAGCACAGAAAATATAATCACACAGAATCACAGGTGAAGGAAAGGAGAATGCACCTAGAGTCCTTGCGCAATAATATAAGTAAGTAGAGAGAGAGAGAGTTGAGAAAATGGCAGTATACCGGTAACCTCAAGTAAAAGGGAAAGACGAAAAGCAGTCTAACATACTCAAAATTGAATCAACAAGTATAAGGAAATCAGAACACCAATCCAATCATATGATAGCATGAGCAGGAGTTCACCCCACAAGTACAACCCTAGGATGGGATAACTAACCCACAACAACTGAGATAAACCACTCAACTCCCGACTAGAAAAGAACCAGAATCTCAAACTCTGCTTAGAAGGCCACACCAAAGTGCCTCAATAAGATAGGACTCCCTTTCCCTCTCAATAATAAGAAATCCCACAACTGAAGCCTCAACAGGTCAACCATCACTAATCCTTTGATAACCGAGTGCCAAGACAAGATCTAAATAAATACAGGCGCCCATACAACCGAGGAACGCAATCAAATGAATACAAACCCTCCGGCCGCCCATACAATCGAAGTGTACACTGAACACACAGCAAACAAGGGTGGAATCAATTGCATGATATGATATGATGTGACAGTAACCGGTATGTTCCCCCTCAGGTACCCCACGGGTCTGTATAGAGGCGGGACCCATGGAAGGCTCTTTCATGTGTACCTCTCCTCCGCCGTACACCCTCCCTCCGGGCATGCTGCATCGGCTCATAGCCTGTGGCCCAGGAATGACAGTGGTCTATGGAGCTCTACCTCTCGACCACATACAAAACTCATAATCAAAACATGTCCTCCAGAATCAAGTTCGGGTTCAAGACAATGGCTAAGTCTCAAATGGAGCTCAAACTTGAAATCTCGTAGTACATGTCTGGCTTTGACCCGAGTTTAAAAAAGTAGTAGTAATCTCAAAAAACCCTCTCAAAGGGTGCCTGAAGTATACTCGAGTTTAAATCAGTGATAAAAGTCTCAGTAACCCCCCTCTAAGGGTGCCCGGAGTGTAGCCGGGTCTAAAACTATAGTAAATCAGGTCTAGTGCTCCGCCCGGCAGAGACTAGTATCAGTAATAAAATCAAGTCTGGTGCTCTGCCTGGCAGAAACTAAAACCAGTAATAAAATCAGTGCGAAAACATCCAAAAATCCCCTTTTCTATCATCAATTGTACCAAAAATGGGCCCCCGGGGCCATACAAGTTTAGGAAAACCATTTGTAGTGGCTCGCAGCCAAAACTGTAGTAAAACATGCAGGGGAAAACCTTTTTCATGGATTATATGCTTGCAGACAAATATAAATTAGCCCAACGGCTCACAACAATTCCTACCAGCCCTGCACAGGCCCATCAACTACTCAGCAGACATAACAAGCCTAAAAGGATAATCTCTATGTCCAGGACTCGCGGACATTCCCCAAATAACCCACCATCTATGTTCCAGAGTCAATACAAGGACACACAGGACCACAAGGGTAATATACAATACTACGCGAATAGTACAAATAATGTATGAAATAAACGAACAGAAAAGGCGGACAAGGTCTGGGGTACCTACCTATAACAACCCACCCAAGAATGCTAATTAATACAGTTATAGCCTATATACGCAGAGTCTAGATAGGGAAAGCCATAACCTACCTGTCGGGTGACGAATAACTGCGGGGACGGCGTTGTCCAGGCTTGAACTGCTTCGAGAAGTTCCAATTCGCAAAACTAATATCAAAACAGTAATCTACACGTCAAAATAAGACTAACGATACCCATATTGCTATAATAATAACCGGGTCAAAATCCGAGCCATAAATGGGGCCGTGGTCCCCTTAACCCAAAACCAAAAATGAAAAATATACACATGTTCCTAACAATCTTGGGAGAACATGCTTAAAATTTGAGCAAAAACAGACAACAATTGGGGCCCAAAACAGCCCGCTCAAGCCAAGAATTAAAGAATAGAATTTCAAGAATGTAAAAGGAAATCGTGCAAGAATTACTTACCACAACGATGGAAATTCAGGCCAAGATGAAGAATTCTTCACCCTGACGAGCATGCACAAGTCATAAGGCAGCCACTACAACAAATTTCCAATCTTGGAATAAGAGCATCAATGGTGGAATTAAGGAAATTCAAGCGAAGAAGAAGCTTACCAAGAGACGAAGGGCAACGGAAAATCCACGAACAATCAACTCCCCAAGGTTTAGAACTGTTTTAGAGAAATTTGGTAGAGAGGATTTTCCGTTTGGGGTTGAGAGGAAATAAGAGTTTAAGCTGAAAACTCAAAGGAGGAAGAATTTATAAGGGTTGGACGCAGGTCAGCGCCATTGGCGCTGAAGGAATTCACAGGTCATCGCCGTTGGCACTGCCCGGGGGCTGTTGGCGCTGAACAAATTCTGCTACAGAAAACCATCAACAGCCAAAACTGGGCATTTCGGGCACAATTGAATTCATAAACCAATAGAGTTATTTGAGTGGAAACGCCATTTCGGACTCAATGAAATCAACAAAACTTCCATACGAGGTTGTTTCGGAAGAATGTTGACCCAAGTCAACACTAGCTAACGCCAACCAAACACCCAAACTGAGCCTGGCTCATCCAAAACCCAAACCAACCACCTACCTAACCAAAACTCGACATTCCAGAGCTAATGGCGCTGACGGAATTTCCATCCGAGGTCGTCTTCTCCGAATGTTGACCAAAGTCAACCAAACCAGCCCAACTAGCCTGAAAACACAGAACGAGAGAGAATTCCAAGCTGAAAAGCTCCCAGACCCCGACCAAAAGTCCCTCTAGACCAAAGTCCATGCTCTAGAGCTAACGGAACTCTCGAAATTTGATTCCGAGGCCGTTCACCCAGAATGTTGACTGAAGTTAAGAATTTCCAAAGTTAAAAGCTCTAAAACAAGGAATGGCCAAAAATACCAAGCAAACAGCCCGGGCACTGAACTACCAGTCCCAGCAAGCCATAAATGACTTGGGGCCACTACATGCAAGTTATAATGGTACAAGAAAGGAAAAAATGCATAAATGACCGGAAGGGTCATTACAGGCATCGTCCGGTCGAGGAGGCTACTTGGGATACCGAGAGTGAGTTGCATGCTCAGTATCCACAGTTTTTCGAGCCTTCAGGTACTCCCTTCTTCTTGACTTTTGAGGACGAAAGTCTTTTTAGTAGTGGATGTTGTGATGACCCTTTTGGTCATCTTTGTGTTTTTGTATTTATTGCACTGTTAAAGCCTTTTTGTACCAGTCCCAAGTCATTTATGGCTTGCTAGGACTGGTAGTTTGGTGCCCTAGTTGTTCATTTGGTCGTTTTAGCCATTCGCCTACTTTAGAGCTTTAAACTTAGAATATCATTGACTTTAGCCAACATTCTTAGCTTACGTACTCAAAATTAAATTCTGACAGTTCCATTAGCTCCGGAGCGATTAGTTTGGTCTAGTTGGACCTTTAGTTGAGGCCTGAGAACGTTCGGTGTAGGGTTTGTGTTGTTTCTCAGTTTTCAGGCCATTTGAAGTTGAAAGTGTAACTTCGGGTGACTTTCGATGATCAAAGTGTTGGAATATATATCTGACAATTTCATCAGCTCTGGAATATTGAGTTTAGGCTAGGAAGATAGTTGGTTAGGGTTTTGGGTGAGTTGAACTCATTTCGAGCCTTTGAGTTCCTTTTTGTTAGTGTTGACTTGGGTCAAAATTTCTCCAAAACAACTTCGTATAGAAGCTTTGTCGATTCCGTTGAGTTTGGAACTTCGTTTCCACTCTATTAGCATTATTGGTTTTTGAATATCGATTTTTGATTCTACCCAGAATGCCCTGTCGAGTTTTCTATAAAGTGCAGACAATCAGCTGCGGACAGCAACTATTTATTGCTGTCATTTCGTTTTTTCCAGCCCTTCTCCTCACTTTTCTCACTCTAAAACTCAAAATTATCTCCACTATTTTGCTCCAATTCAGTTCTAAACATTGGGGAATTAGTTGTCCATCGATTATCCGTAGTTCTTCGCCTCTTGGTAAGTCATCTTCCCCAACTTGTCTTCTTTGGTTTTTCTCTTAATTCCTCCATTGATGCTTATCCAAAGCTTGGATTTTGTGATAGATTATTCCCCCTAAGCTTGTGCATGTTCGTGGGTGTGAAGTTTTATACGTCTTGGGCTGATTTTCTGTCATTTTGGTAAGTAATTCTTGCCAAATTTCCATTTTAATTTTTGAAATTTCCATTCTTTAATCTCCAACTTGGGTGGGCTGTTTTGGTGCCCTTCCCTTGTCCAATTGTGCTCAAATTTGGAGCATGCCTTTTTGGCATCATTGGGGTCATCTTGGTTCTTTTCATTTTTTGGTTCGGGTTGTGTACCCTGCGGGCCCGCTTTTGACCCATCTTAACATTTTATTCATGAAAGTGATAGTTTGATTCTCGTTCGGAGCTTGTCAGAGCAGCTCATCCTCAGATATCATCGTTCCCATAGTTTTTCGTCAGACGACAGATAGGTTACAACTTAACTCCCTAGACTTCTCATATATCGGGTAAAATTGTACTAGTTGGCATCCTTGGGTTAGGTTCTTAGGTTGGTACCACAGACCTTGACTGCTTTTCCATGATTCTTCCTATTTATTTCCTCTGTTGTGTGTAGTATTCCTATTAGTTGATATATTTATTACCCTTGTGACCCTGTGAGGTCTTGTTGACTCTCTAACATAGAAGGTGGGATTATTGGAAATGTCTGTGATTCCCGGATATAGAAATATCCTTCTAGGCTGGTTATACTTGCTGAGTAGCTTTGGAGCCTGTGCAGGGCCGTTAGGTTGATTGTGAGCTGCCAGGCAGCTATTTGGGTTGATCATATCATTTCCATGCATATAAAGAGGTTTTTGGATTTGGGCCTACGGAAACTGATTTTCTAAACCTTGCATGGCCCTGAGGGCCTATTTTGATGAAATTAGATTTAGAAATGATTTTACTTGATACGTGGATATTCTTGGGGTAAAAGAAGGTTAAAGATATGGTTTTATCATGATTTACTACTATTGCTGGACTCGACCGGGTCCGAGTGCTAGCTGAGTTTCCTTACTGATTTGAAATGATATCAGGCTCGGTCGGGTCGAGTATCTGAGATGTTTTTACTACTATTTTAGACCCGGTTGTGCCCGGGCACCCTTGGAGGGGTTTTGAGTCATCTTTTTCACTATTTTAGTCCTAGACAAGGTCTAGGCATGCATATTTGAGACCTAGCCACTGGCTTGAACCCGGAGGACACGTTTTGATTCTGAACTTAGTATGGGGTCTGGGACCTCCCTGGACCTTGCTGATCTGGGCCTGAGTCTTTGGGCTACGTGTGCTAGGGGAATGGTATACGGTGGAGTAGAGGTATACGGGCTATGTCCTTCCATGGAACCTGCCTGCTGGGCCTGATCGGCACCAAAGGAGGTACATATAGAGGTTCTATTTCACCCTGAGGTTTTCATGCATCATATCATTCATTGTTTGAGATACCACCCTTGTTTGATGTGTGTTGATTGTACGCTCTGGTAGAATGGAATGCCGGAGGGTTTGTTTTTACTTGATTGCATTCCTCAATTGTATGGGCGGCCGAGGGACTGTAGGTAGACTCTTGTCACTTTTTTCCGATATTGTTCCCTATTACGGTCGAGTATGAGTGTGATTACTGTAAGGTTGTGAGTTCCTGGATTGACTTTGTATGACTAGATTGGGTAATAACTCCTGTATGTTGAACTACCTTTATTCTTCTATCCCATTTTCTTATAGTTAAGGTTACCAGTATACTGCCCATTGTAAGAACTTATTTACATACATACTATTTTTTCAAGGATCCCGGGTGCATTGTCCTTACCTTCACCTGTGCTTGTTATGTGTATATATTGTATATGCTAGCCTTATATGTTGTTTCTGATGTCTTCCCTCTGGGCTAGCTCCTATGTGCTTATCATTGAATTTTGTGACTGTTTGTTCCTACTCTGCCTGCTATTGCTCTTTTACTTTATATATGCCTAGTCGGCCTATGATACCTACTGGGTACCTTATGCTTCATATTTGGTGCTCACCCTACCCTCTGCATCTTCTGGTGAAGATCCTAGAGTGGGCCATCATCGTTAGCGCATCGGAGACTCGTGCGGGGTGCAGTTTTTAGATCATCCAGGCTGAGGGTGAGCTCTTGGCATTCAGAGCTTGACTTCAGTTATCCTTGGTGTATTTTGTACTCTTATAGTTTTCGAGACATTATGGATATATGACTTTTGGACCTTTGGACTCCTGATGTAGTTTGGCTCTTATACTCTTTGATACCAGGTTTTGGGTTTGTTTAGATTCCACTTGTTTATATCTCTCTTGTATCTAATTTCTTATCATTATGCCCTTGCTTCCGCTTATGTATCGAATCTTTCTCTTATACTATTAGAAACTAGCCCATTACTAACCGTTCTAGGCTACGGGGATTGTTTCGCCTACTGGAAGGGTTGTAGGTGCCATCATGACCGAGAAATCATGTTGTGACAAAACTTGTTGTGTCCTTATGTACACGCAAGTGTGCGCGATCATACAAGTAATATAGGATTTTAAGTCCAAATATCGTACCCATAGAGACTTATTGATTAACTATTTACTAAATTAAATTAATTCTAATTATTTATTCAACCATAAAAAAACCCAAATTATATTATGAATTAATTAAACTAAAAAGAAAAAGAAGCTAACTAATTAATTAACAATTAACCAGACGAAGAGATAATTTTTATGTAATCAATGAGATGAAATTGATCTAGGGCTATGGATTCGCTAGCAATCATGTTGAGTAATCACTTGAACTGATTCTGATTTTCTATGGGTTACTAGTTGCAGGTTGATTTTAACCATATTGAGCATTTTGCCAATAACTCTAGGTCTCCTCGACTATCCCTAACGCCTATATTCCTATGGTCATTGGTCGATAGGGAAGTGCATGTGATTTCTCTTCCGTATCAACTAAGCAAGGCTAACGGGTATATTCCTAGCCATGTTAGCGAATCGTTCTCCTTTCCCTATAAGGTTCACAACTAAGCCCTACTTTTTCTTATTATGAATGTTAATTCCCTATTCTAAGTTCAATTTATGCACCACAAATAGTATTTGAATGGTGATCAAGCAAACAAATAATTAAGCCCAAGAAAAAGTAAGTAATCACACGAGCCGTAGCACGAGGATAAATATCTTAACAAATCAATTAAAGTTCATACACCAACAATCATGAAGCTACCATAACCCTAGATGAGAAGTTTAACTTCACATAGACATGGAGAAATTACAACAAATCATCCAAAGAAAAACATAAAAATAAATAAAAAATAGAGAAGAAAAGATAGAACCAATTTTCTCCGGCCTCCACGGCGGCTCCTAGCTCTTCTCAGGTCAAAAGTTATGTAAAAAAATGTGCTTTAGGATGTATTTATAGAGTATGGAGAAATATGGATTTTTAAAAAACCAAATTCAAATTGGATAGGGATTAATTTCATCGAGCTCGCGCCACTGCTCGCTGAAAGCCAGTGGCGCAAGAAACTATTTCTGATTTAGAGAATGAGCAGAATTCGTGTTACTACTGTGCCATTTTAGCACCACAACTGCTGCATTGTGCTTCAACGTACTTTTGACACGTTTCCAAGGTGATTCCCAGGTATGTTTTCAACCAACTTTTCAATTCAATTTCCTTGCTACTTAACATATATATAAATAATACTATTATATTAACTTCAATCCATTAAGTTGTCTGCTTGATTTTCTTATATGATTTCTCATTTTTTAATTTATTTTTACTCCAAATCTTCTCATCTTTCCATTATTTTAATCCTACACAAAAAAAGTATAATATCAAGCATAAAGTAATATAATCAATACTCAAAAGATGATTAAAAGTACTAAATGTGAGGAAAATAATGGTTAAATATATATATTTTTTTAGCCTCACATCAAGCAGCTCTAGGACTTGTTATCTAAGGGATTCATTAGGCTGAGTGTGTCTCCTTGGGGTGTTCCTATTCTGTTTGTGAAGAAGAAAGATGGGTCGATGTGGATGTGTATTGATTATCGGCAGCTAAATAAGGTGACTGTGAAGAATAGGTATCCCATGCCGCGCATAGATGACTTGTTTGATCTGCTTCAAGGTTCAACTGTGTTTTTGAAAATAGATTTGAGGTCGGGCTACCACTAGTTGAGGATTAGGGCGGAGGATATCCCTCAGACAACATTCAGGACATGTTATGTCCACTATGAGTTCCGGGTGATATCTTTTGGGTTGACTAATGCCTCGAAGCCTTCATGGATCTGATGCATAGGGTGCTTAGCCCATACATGGACTCATTTATTATAGTCTTCATAGATGACATCTTGATATACTCGTGGAGTAGAGATGAGCATGAGCAGCACTTGAGGATTATACTCCAGACTTTGAGAGATCGTCGGCTTTATGCCAAGTTCTCAAAGTGCGAGTTTTGGCTTGAGTCAGTTGCAATCCTAGGACACGTGGTGTCTAAGGATAGGATTAGAGTTGATCTGGGTAAGATTTGAGTGGTTCGTGATTGGCCTAGACCTACTACTCCTACTGAGGTCCGCAGCTTTGTTGCGTTAGCAGAGTACTACAAATGGTTTGTGGAGGGATTTTCTTTCATAGAAGCACCCTTGACTATGTTGAATAGGAAGGATGTCCTATTTTAGTGGTCAGATCAATGTGAGGATAGTTTTCTGAGGCTTAAGGCCTTATTGACTTCAGCTCCAGTGTTGACTTTATTGGTTGAGGGTCAGAGTTTTTTCGTGTATTGTGATGCTTCTGAAGTTGGTCTTGGTTGTGTATTGATGCAGCAGGGTTGTGTGATCGAGGAAGTTGAAGGTTCAAGATCGCAACTACCCTACTCACGACTTGGAGTTGGCAGCAGTAGTCTTTGCGCTCAAGATCTAGAGGCACTACTTATATGGGGTTCAATGTGAGATATTCACTGATCATCGTCTTTAGTACATTATGAGTTAGCGAGAGCTTAACTCGAGGCATAGGAGATAAATTGAGTTGCTGAAAGACTATGATTTCACTATTTTATACCATCCAGGCAAGGCAAACATAGTTGCAGATGCCTTGAGCCGAAAGGCAGTGAGTATGGGTAGCCTAGCTTCACTTTCAGTTTCTGAGCGACCGTTGGCCTTGTACATCAAGTCATTGGCTAACTGTTTGGTTAGGTTCAACTTATAGAATCCCAGTAGAGTTTTTGCTAGTGTTGAGGTTTGTTCTACTCTAGTTGATCAGATTCAGATTTGAAAGTTTGAGGATCAGAGATAGTATGACCTTCATGATCAGGTGGTTCGATGTGAGGCCAGTTAGGATATTCTAGATTCAGATGGGGTTCTGAGGTTTGATAGTCGTCTTTGTGTTCCGAGAGTTGGGGATTTGATTTAGTTAATTTTCCATGAGGCTCATTGTTCTAGATATTCTATCCATCCTGGTGCAACTAAGATGTACAAAGATTTGAGGAAGCTTTACTAGTAGAGCGGTATGATGTGGGACATAGTGGAGTTTGTATCTTGGTGCTTAAACTATCAGCAGGTGAAGTTCGAGCATATGATACCTGGTGGTTTGATTCAGCGACTTCTCATTCCTGAGTGGAAGTGGGAAGGGATTACTATGAATTTTATAGTTGGTTTGCCTCGTACTTCTAGGGGTTTCGACTCTATTTTGGTGATTGTTGATCGGCTGACTAAGTCAATACACCTCTTGCCTATTCAAACTACTTACAATGCAGCGAGGTTAGCTCAGATTTATATTTGAGAGGTTGTTCGATTGCACGGGGTCCCAGATTCTATCATTTCAGACCGTGACACTCAGTTGACATCTCAGTTTTGAAGAGCTACTAAGCGAGATTTGGGTAAAGTGGTTTAGCTTTGTACTGCTTTCCACCCTCAGAGATATGGACAGTCTGAGAGGACTATTCAGGTCCTGGAGGACATTCGTTGGTCATGTGTTCTTGAATTTTGAGGTTCTTCGGATCAATTTGTGCCTTTAGCTTAGTTGCTTATAATAATAGCTTTAATTCGAGTATTGGCATGGCATCTTTCGAGGTGTTGTATGGTAGGTATTGTAGATCACCAATTGGTTGGTTTGATGGGTTGGAGTCTAGGACATAAAGTATAGATTTACTTCGAGATTCCTTAAACTGAGTCTAGTGATTCAGGATAGACTTCGAGTAGCACAGAGTAGGCCGAAGAGCTACGCTGATTGTAGACTTCATACCTTGGAGTTTAGTGTTGGTGACATGGTGTTTCTCCATGTATCGCCCATGAAGGGCGTGATGAGATTTGGTAGGTAGGGGAAGCTTATCCCCAAGTACATCGGGCCATTTGAGATTCTTCAGAGGATTGGTAGTGTCGCTTATCAGTTAGCTTTGCCTCCGATGTTTTTAGCTATGCATCCTGTATTTCATGTTTTGATGTTGAGATGGTTTGTTCAAGATGATTCTAATGTGTTGCAGTGGGACACGGTTCAGTTGGATGATAGGTTGGTCTTTGTTGTGGAGTCGGTTGTTATTGTGACCAGAGATGTCAGGAGGTTGAGATCTAGGGAGATTCTGGTTGTGAAAGTTCAGTGGAGGCACCATTCGATTGAGAAGGCTACTAAGGATACTGAGAGAGATATGCGGTACCAGTATATGCAGCTGTTTGAGCCTTTAGGTACCTCCTTCTTCTTGACTTTTGAGGATGAAAGTCCTTTTTAGTAGTGGATGATGTAATGACCCTTTCGGTCATTTTTGCTTTTGTACCTTCTTTGTACTATTAGATACTTCCTATAGTGGCCCCATGTCATTTATGGCTTGTTGGGATCGGTAGTTTGGTGCCTTGGCTATTCTTTTGGTCGTTATGGCCGTTTCCCTATTTTTGAGCTTTAACTTAGGAATTTGTTTACTTTATTCAACATTCTTAGCTAACATTCTCGGAATCAAATTTTGATTGTTCTGTCAGCTTCACAACATTGAGTTTAGTCTAGTTAGACCTTTAGTCAGGGCCTGAGGACTTTCGGTGTGGGTTTTGTGTTGCTTTTTCTATTTTCAGGCCTTTGGAGTTTAAAGTGTAACTTTGGTCAGCTTTCAATGATCGGAGCGCTAGATTCAAAATCTCATGATTCCATCATCTCCAGAATGCTGAGTTTGGGTTAGGTTGGTGGTTGATTCGGGTCCCGAGTGAGCCGGGCTTATTTTGGCTAGTTGGTTGGGTTTTTTTAGTGTTGACTTGGGTCAACATTTCTCCTAAATAACCTCGTATGGAAGTTTTGTCACATTCGTTGAGTCTAGAACATAGTTTCAACTCTATTAGCATTATTATTTTTTGAGTATCGGGTTCCGATTGTGCCTGCAATGCCCCGTTGAAGCTTTAGAAATTACAGGTTTTTGTTGTTGCAGGTGCAGGCCTCAGTCCTTAATCGCGATCGCGAGCTCCTTCCATGTGACCATGACGTAGCACCTATTTCCTTGTTTTACGCAATTTTCGACGTTCCTTGTCGCGACCATGATGAAGCCTGCTCCCTCTTGTTCTTCGTGACCACGTGGCTAGTCCATTCGATCGTGTGGGGTCCCTTCTCAATCGCGATGAAAGACCCTTGGGTAGTATATAAACTTTCCACTTCATCTTCTTCACTTCAAAATCTGGTTCCACCATTGTTTTTAGCGCCAAACTCACTTGAGCTCGTAATTGCTTCAATTCTTGGTGTTGTGGTGTAAATTCCTTGGCCTTGATCATTCCTCCATCATTATTGGCTAGTTTTATCTGCTTAATTCTGTTGAATTCGCATTCTTGTTTCCTTTATTATTCTTATTGTTGGCTGGCTGGTTTGAGCCATTTCTTTTCGTTAAATTCCCTCAATACTCTTAGCATGCACTCACAAGAGTGTGGTGCTCATTGTACGTTCTTTCATTTCTGGCTTCGGGTTGTAGGGCCTATGAGCCCGCCGGTAACCCAAATTTTGACCCAGCTATTATTATAGCTATATGGGTATCGTTAGTATCATTTTAATATGGAGTTTTATGTTCTTGATAGTTTGACTTCCGTTCGGAGCTTCTCAGAGCGATTCGGGCTTGGACATTGTTGTTCCAGTAACTTATCATTGGACGACAGGTAGGTTAAAGTCCAACTTCACTAGACTCCACATATATAGGATAAAATTGTACTAATTTTGATCCTTAGGTTGGGTTTACTTATCTTGGCACCACAGACCTTGACCGCTTTTCCATGACTGCCTCGTTTCTTTCCTCCGTTGTGTGTAGTATTCTTTGTAGATTGATAATATCACCCTTGTGATCCTGTGTGGACTTGTTTTGAATCTGAACCATGGATGGTGGGTTATATGGGAGTGTCCGTGAGTCCCATATATTGTTATCGTGATTTTAGGCTGGTTATATGTGTTTGTTGACACCCAATTTTTATCCTCCAGATTACGAATTAATCTTGAACCTTGTTGAATTTTAAATAATTTTTGAAATAATTGTCTTGTAAAAAGGGGTAAATCATTTTCAAATCAGCTTTATAATAGTTCTGAGTAATAATTTATATTTTTGATATTTAATTATGTGAAATTTATATAAGTTTACTAAAAGAACTATTTTAGAGCTTAGTGTCATAAAAAGGTCCTTTTAAAAGATTAAACACTTGATTTTTCTCCAAGTTATTTCAAATGAGAAATTAATTGAATAAATTAATTTTGTAATTGTTAAAGAGTTAATTAAGTGTTAAATTCAATAATTATTTCAATTTGGTTAAGCTAAATGAGCTCAAGAATTGATTGTAATTAGTTCGTCTATATTTCAATGCTAGCCTAATTCCTTAAATTATTTAAATTCTAGCCGAATTTTATCAATTTATTCGTAATTTGGCTACCTCCTTAAACCTAAAGTGGCCACATTTTTGCAAATGTGGACAAACTTTAAACACCCTTATAACCCCTTCTATGATTAGCCGTTTGGGCCAACCCATTCCCACAACCCACCTCCGGCCCACTTCCATTTCCCTCTAATCTCCTGACCCACTCCAGCCCAACACCTCTCACCCTAATCCACCCTTATACTCCCATTTCTCTTTTCTCTTACTCAGACAAAACCAAACACCCCTTTAGCTTCATCTTCTTCTTTTTCTCTCAACAGCTCACCAGAAACCCTAGCCGCCCCCTCTTCTCTCCTCTATTTCTCTCACGCGTCGACTCCCCTTGTTGTACGAAGCAACGCGCTTCGTACAACACCTCAGCTTTACCAGTACACCCCCTCATCCTTCACTCCTTTATAATTCTCACAAACGACAACCCCAACGCTAACAACTCCAAAATGTTGCTCACAGCTTCCCAATACTTTAGCCCGGTTAAAATTCCCTTTTTTCATCCCTTTCTCTTTGTTAAAGGTGCGCTGGCACGTCCAGAAGCTTCTACAGGACACCAGGTGTCACCCCCTCCGCGAAATCCATAAAACTTGTACAATTTCGTACAAGTTGTAGCTGTGAACGTTGCTTCAGCTGAGGAATTTGAATTCCTTAGAAAAATCCCCAAAAACCCCTCTGGTTTTCCCCCTCATTTTCACCCAAAATTCCCTAAAAATACCCCCTCTAGCTGCATGAAAAGGGAGATGATTTTGGGGAAAGATTGGGGGTTCTGGAGAATCGTTTCTCTAACCTCACGAAACCAGTCAGCTGTTGAGGAAGAAACACTAAGAAATTTGAAATCTAAGTGGGGTTGATATTAATTTGGTGGTGGTAAGGCTTTTCGGTGAAGTTCAAAGCCCGAGTTGCTGCCCTAAAAAAGGTGAATCCCTTAACCTCCTCCTTTACTATTTTTGTTGTTTTTCATTTTTGCTTTTATAATGTTTAAACCTTGGTGAAATCGGGTTCTGGTCTTGTTTGTTAGTATCAAAGATATGTGCTTAAATGTTAGACTAATATTATGATTTCGAGTAGCAATCTTGTGTTAGAAGTGTGGTCTTTTATTGATTTTGTTTAATTTGTTAAAATAACAAGTGTGAGCATAAGTTTGTAGCCTAGATTGTTTCTAAAAGATATGGAATCTATCCTAATTTGCCCATGAAATGTTTGGTTCTGTCTCCTGTTTGTTCCCCAACCCCGTTTTCATAATCATGCCCTTATGTGTTTACTAACTCTGTCTAAGCACTGATGCTTCATATATATATTGATTGAATGTTGTTATGGTTTGCTCATGTCTAAATAGTTGCATGTGATAGTTTTAAACTCTGTTTCCCTTCCCTATATAAACCCCATAGTTCCACTAGTTTAGGTTTGACTTATGTGATGTCTAAATGCTATGAACTCGAGCATGAGCCTATTGTTAGGACTTAGGTCTGATTTTGTTCATGAAAAACTCTATCCCTCTTTGTTGTTCTTAGTCTTTCTCTTTGTTGAACCCGTTCTCTCCTCTTTACGGTTTTAACTAGGTATGAATTGTTAGCCTTACTCTCCTATGGTTGGGGTGATGTTTAGGTGAACTTTGAGTACTGATTTTCCATAGTTCCACTGGTTTTATTTAAACTGTATGACATGTAAATACTATTAGCATGGATTTTATACTTGTTTACTGATGTAAAAATGCTCAACCCCTGCCTGTTTCCCCTATTTCCCTCAACTTGTCATTGATTCTGCTTTCCTCTTCCCCTTTCCCTTCACTGTCTTGCCTATATTAAAATGATCTTATGTCTATGAATTGGTTAAGCTCCAATGTTGCTATCTTATGCTTGGATTGATGTTTGTAATGAGTTTGAGCAATTGTGTCCTTTCAAAATCTCATGATCTTATTGGTTCTGTGTTTTGTGACATGAAAGTGTTATAGATTTTGAACTTGCCATTAGGATGGTTACTGTTGTCCAACTTTTTTTCCTTTTTCCCTTGATTTCTCTATCTTCTACTCTACCCTCTTATTGATTTTCTGAAAAATGGTTAATCCATATGAATGTTTTGTAATGTCTAAGTTTCATAAAACATGTCTTAAGTGACAAAATTAGTGATTTTATTGTATGAATGTCCTTGTTTCATATGCTTTAACTTGGTATAAATACCTGCGCATTGGTGTATATTTCTTAAGTGTAAAATTTACACTGTTTGAATTATTTTCTTTGTTTAATTTAGTTAAGAAACGTACTAATCCTCATTTATTTTACTCTTTCTATGTATGAAATCCGGTGGAGTCCAATTGGACTCCCAAAATTCCCCTGCATCTTCTAGTTGGGCTTAGCCCAACATCATTTGTTGGTCCAGCAAGAATAAGCCCAAAAAGGCTAAAACATCAAAGGCAGCAGCGACAACGGTGGAGAGAAATGGGCCACGCCCAAAAGAAATGATCTACATCGGAAAAAGTCCAAAATGGACTGAATAAATAAATTTGGGCCAAAGCCCATAATATTCAGCAGTCGCAGTAGCCCAAAGGGCTAAAAGATGAAAAGTGGACTAAGTCCAAAGTGAAAACAGCGGTGGGCCTAAAGAGGGCCCACACAATAGTATTAGGATAGGATTAACATATTTTAATTATGTCTTCTTGTTACTTAGTTGATTAGTTTGATTGTATAATTGGACTAACTTTGCGAAACTTAGTTAAATTATCCCCAAAAGGAATCAAACTTTCTGATAATTATTGTTTCATTTACTCAATTTGTTTAATTTCAACTCTTTTCATTCTGTGAGTATAAAAACTGGATCCTTTTTTATTGTCTTTTATAAAACAACCTTTTTTTCATAATTATCCTCTAAAATCAATCTTCTTTATAAAAACAAGATATTTTATAAACCAATCCCATTTTCAAAAGTTAGTCAACAAGTTAGTTTTTCAAAGAAGCCCGGGCAACCGCGAGATAGCGGATACTCTTGGTGCCTTAACACCCTTCCAAGAGTATTAACTTGAACCCTTACCCTTAATATCTTAATTTTTAAAGTCTTTATCTGTTTTGGAATTTTAAAAATTCTTATAAGTTTTTTCTTGATTTTTACTTTATAAAAACTAAGTGGAAACTCTTTCTTTTAATTGAAAACGTTTCGGAAACTTTAATTAGATTTTTGAAACGAACCTTTCAACAAACAAAGCCATGTTTTTCCGTCCTTGCCCGAAAAGGATCAAAACAGAAATGGCGACTCTGCTGGGGATAATTCAACTAGGTTCTAACCTTATTGTTTGAAACTAACTTGTTTGACTAACTATTCAGAAATTGTAATAATTATAACTTTATTGCTTTCCTTAAATTGTTTACTTTTTCCGCGATTATAAACTGTTCATGGCATTTTCCACCTCACTTGGAAAAGTATTAGAATGCATTAGGGGTAAAAAGGAAATTACGCAAATATTTGCGGTCGTTCTTGATAAAACTCACAATTTTCTAAACAGACGAGTGAAGCAGTTGACCCACGGTCAGTTAACGGTCACTTGTTGTTTCAAGCTTGGGTTGTTCGCCCGTGTTCCAGGTCAATTTTGAAACCTATTCTAGAAACTTAGGATAGAGCGAAACCAAATCCCAAAAATAGGCATTAGACTAGGATGACTTAATATCCAAGGGATATTAAGTCCATTAGTAAATCAAAATATGTCAACGGATTTCCGACCCAACGACATAGCACCCAACTACGTGTTTTTTGAAAGACGTATGTGTTGTAACCGGACTATTCTCCTAGGGTGGGGCCTAACAGGTTACTCTGTTTTGTAGGATGTAAAAATTCCTCAAGTTTGACATGGTAAAAGAGGCGCCTCTCCTCCTCCGAATGTGGTGGATAAATCTGGGTCCTAACCGTCAGAGGACAGTCTGTCAGTATATGGGACATTTCCCATCTTTATTTGATATGGAGGCATGGCCAGAATTGATCGAGGTGTATTGGGACAACAAGAAAATGGTGTTCTGATTCGGAATGATAGAAATGACCCCAATGATAGAAGAACTCAGGGATTGCCTAGAGACCGTGGGTACAGCCAATGAAAGGAGATTAAGACCTCAACAAGGCATCTTAATATCGAATAAACCCACCCCGACTCAGATTGCAAAGTATATCCACTTGCGGGAGAATCAATGCCCATGGATAAGGGGTCCAAGTATCTCCTTTCAAGAACTCTACAACCAATTTGCCACTAGGGAAGGGTTCTCTCAGTACCAAGGTGAATTCTACACGTTTCAAGAGTGGGACAAAACCCGAACCTTGGCATTCGCTATTTCTCTTTTAGGAATCATGGTATTCCCTCTAAATGAACAGCTCTACATCAACAGCCGAGTAATAACTGTGGCCCATACCATGTTCCATGGCTTGACAAAGGGAACCACCATCAGCTATTTTCCTCTAGTACAAGTCATCTTATCTGATATTTATAGAGCTTTGGGGAAATGTAAGAACTATCATCGTTACTTCCAAGGGTGCAACCTACTCCTACAATATTGTATTCTCAAGCATTTGGCCAAAGATAACGGAAGCCAGGAAATTCCTAACCCAGATGGAATCGATAACTTCGCAGTGTTGGCAGAAGTGCTTAGGGATAGAGGCACCAAAAACAGGACCAAGATAGGATGGGCCCAAGATTTTTATGAGCTTGGAGAAGATAATGTGCAGATGATGTTCGATGATTTTCACTCGAAGGAAGTAATTGTGAAATGTCATGATCTAACTTTCCTCCCTCTCAAGGGAATTCGCGGATTTGACTTTATGCTCCGCTAAGGGTTCTTAGACAATTTGGAAGGGTTCAAATCGAGCCAGCGACCGCTCACATGGGTTGCTATGTCATCGACTATGAGGAACATGGAAAAGTCCCGAAAGCTTCAAGGATCCGGTACAACTGGAAGACATTTGAGAAAATGGGTCTAGAGACTTTGGCCCCAGACAGGTTTGATCCCGGGTATGTGGACGGCTATAAGCAGTGGTTGAAGGCAGACGTTACAGAAGTATCTATATCAGAACCACGGGTTGACTCCAGACCCAATATCCATCTCCAATTACTGAATTCTACACGTTTCAAGAGTGGGACAGAACTCAGGGATTGCCTAGAGACCATGGGTACAGCCAATGAAAGGAGATTAAGACCTCAACAAGGCATCTTAATATCGAATAAACCCACCCCGACTCAGATTGCAAAGTATATCCACTTGCGGGAGAATCAATGCCCATGGATAAGGGGTCCAAGTATCTCCTTTCAAGAACTCTACAACCAATTTGCCACTAGGGAAGGGTTCTCTCAGTACCAAGGTGAATTCTACACGTTTCAAGAGTGGGACAAAACCCGAACCTTGGCATTCGCTATTTCTCTTTTAGGAATCATGGTATTCCCTCTAAATGAACAGCTCTACATCAACAGCCGAGTAATAACTGTGGCCCATACCATGTTCCATGGCTTGACAAAGGGAACCACCATCAGCTATTTTCCTCTAGTACAAGTCATCTTATCTGATATTTATAGAGCTTTGGGGAAATGTAAGAACTATCATCGTTACTTCCAAGGGTGCAACCTACTCCTACAATATTGTATTCTCAAGCATTTGGCCAAAGATAACGGAAGCCAGGAAATTCCTAACCCAGATGGAATCGATAACTTCGCAGTGTTGGCAGAAGTGCTTAGGGATAGAGGCACCAAAAACAGGACCAAGATAGGATGGGCCCAAGATTTTTATGAGCTTGGAGAAGATAATGTGCAGATGATGTTCGATGATTTTCACTCGAAGGAAGTAATTGTGAAATGTCATGATCTAACTTTCCTCCCTCTCAAGGGAATTCGCGGATTTGACTTTATGCTCCGCTAAGGGTTCTTAGACAATTTGGAAGGGTTCAAATCGAGCCAGCGACCGCTCACATGGGTTGCTATGTCATCGACTATGAGGAACATGGAAAAGTCCCGAAAGCTTCAAGGATCCGGTACAACTGGAAGACATTTGAGAAAATGGGTCTAGAGACTTTGGCCCCAGACAGGTTTGATCCCGGGTATGTGGACGGCTATAAGCAGTGGTTGAAGGCAGACGTTACAGAAGTATCTATATCAGAACCACGGGTTGACTCCAGACCCAATATCCATCTCCAATTACTGAATATCCAAGAGGATATGGCTAGAAGAGAGAAAGAATTTCTTATGAAAAAGGAAGAAGATCGACGCACTATAGCAGGGTTGACTCAGGAACTCGAAGATATGAGAATGGGAATATCCCAGCTTGATTCAAAAATGACCAGGAAATCCTTAGAGGCAGGGGCATTACCTATGCATGAACAAGTGGTGAAACTCCAGGGCGACATGTGGTTGAGCCAATTCGAGCTTAGGAGCATTGCCGGAGCATCCAAGAGGAGCAAGACCGAGGAAGGACCTTCCACGTCATATCTTTAGTATCTTTGCCCCTGCGTGGGTTTTATTTCCATGTATGTCTTTACTTTACCTAAATTCGCCCCTGCATGGGCGTGACTTTTGTGCAAATATCCTTTCCCCTAAAATGTACCTTTCGGCTAGCATTTGTATCCCTTAAAAAAGGGAAGTTTTCCATATATATATACATGCTATTTTAGGGGGCAATAGAATGGTCCAGATACGTCACATACGTCTTTCAAACTCGCTAGGCCTAACCTTGGCATAAAAAGGTCACCCAGTTAGGACGCGATATTAGCATGATATTATTGTGATATAAACTATTTTATGTGCTATGTGTGTTGCTTGAATCAAGGAAAAATTGGTCCACTCCATGCCAAAATTTTCTAGAACACCGTAGGCAAAAAAAATGTAAGCCCACTATGTAAAGTCTGACCAAAATACTACAAGTCTTCCAAGTTTCTCCGAAAATCCTAAAGCCTTCTAAAAATATCCTAAAAGATATCTGTTCTTTCAGGAAAGGTTGAAATGGAGGCCGTGACTATGTGAGAGAGAATGCTAATGATACGAGAGGAAATAGAGGAGGTTTAGAGAAAACATGAGAGAGTCGATCAACTTATGTAAATTACCTTAGCTCGGTCCAAGGAAGTGGAAGAGCAAACTGCCAAGGCTAAAGAAAGGATTGATGTGATTGACCAAATACTGGGAAAAACCGAGACTAAGACTGAACCAGACCTTGACCTAGAACTCAAAGAATTGCTCCTAAAGATTGAGTATGTCACTGGAGGATTGGAACAAGTCAACAAAGGGAAGGAAAGAGTAACTGAAGAACCCGAAGACAATGAGCAAGTGCCCATGGAGACCACTACTGAAGGGGCCCAACTCTTTGACACGAGAGTCCACCACTAGACCAAGGTCAAGGGTGATGCTATTTGGCCTTCCAGATTCAGGCCAGGAGGGAAGCCCATCACCCTCAAAGTTCACTTCTGTGAATATACCAAAAATCCAAAGATGATTCTTTGTTCAGAAATTTACGAGACCTTGAAAGCTATGGGGGTCCTACATCCTGACCAATCTGAGAGATTCGGATGTCACCCTCACAATGAGCACAAAGAATGCGCCTATCATCCACGTCGCAGAGGACACACTACCGATGAATCCAATGCCCTAAGAGCCCAGATTTACCACATGATCACTAACGTCTAGATAAGCCATATGTGGGGTCCCCGAACCATCCTTGCTTTTGACCAAGTTGGCTATGGCATGCCCATCACTAAGGAAATGATGAATCATTGCTATGATTTCACTGTCTTCCAGGACACTTACTATGAAATCCATATTAAGCTGGTCCAAACCAGGATCCTGGAGCCCGTGGAAAGGAGACCAGGGAAGATGCCTAGGGCTTGGCATCAGGGGAAAGAAGTTTGCCTCTACCATAAAGGGGTCAGAGGCCATGATATCGAGACTTTTCGCCACTTCCGGGTCGATTTGGAATACCTCATTGACATGGGAAAAATCGAGCTGGAGTTTCCCCCTTATCATCCTTAAAGAAAAAATCGAGAAGAGTCTAGAAGATCCCATCATCCAGAGATGAAAGTAGCAAAAGTAGCAGAGTTTTAGCTTTCAGTTTCTTTATTTTTATTTTTGATGTCGTCTTTTACTTTCCCCTTGTATTTAGAATAGTGGATGAGATTAAATAAGACAACTTATTTATCATAAGTTTGAACTACGTAGGGCCTTAATTCTCCTTCATGAGATACGTAGGCAGCCTTCAAGGCCCGGCCCATGTCTTAAAGAAATTGTCATTTCTCCACATCAACAAAAACGATGAAGAGTTCAGGAGAACAATAGGCAGAGATGTTACAAGATCAACAAAATCAACCTTTCCTGACAAAACCTACTAATCCCAAATCAACGAATAAAATCCTATCCTTTGAAACGATTGAGTCAAAACCACCTGTGGACCAATTTGCCTTGACGAAAAGCAACTTTTATGTGTTTAAAGTAATACCTATGTGTTTATTTCTCTCCATATATCTTGTATTATTTTTTCACTAACAAAAAACTAACATAGCGGCTTTTGAGTTATTTTTCATTTCAACAGATAAAAGAAACCGGTTTGTGTTGACAAAAACTGGCTGAACACTCTTACTTCACTCGCTTGAAAGGACACTTAGATCCGTCCTCTTACCCACCCTCGCTTATCTACAGAAAGAATGACTGATAGTGAGGAAGAAAGGCCCTGGCTATAAGAGACAGCGTCATCGCTAAACAAAATGAAATGATCGTAGAGCTTGCGAAGAAATTAAAAAAGATACAGGAAGAAGTGAAAAAGGCACAACACATGGCTAGCTTGGCAATCGCCGCCAATACTCTTGCTTTGGGCGATTCTCAGCCCCCTCCTCAAAACCCTCCACTCAATTCTCCGCAAACCAGAAATTAACCAAAAGACATCCCCTCCTCTTCCATTCCCAGGCCTTCAAATGAACCTGTCCACAATAACCCCTCCCTCGTCAGGTCCCTGTACCAGACCCATACTCCCCCTGTTCAACATACTAACCAGAACAACAATACAGGTGCCTATTCACACAAAACCCTTTAAACCTCCGGAACACTCCACAAAACACCTATAACTCCCAAAACAACCATCCTAATGCCACCAACATAGTTAACCCACATAATTTTACCCCAACATACCCAAATATTATTCCACATATCCAGCCCCCACCCGCGCAGAACATACCTCCCGCTTTTCATGCAATAACAGAACCATACCCCATCCTCCAGGAGAACCCTGAGCTAGATCATTATGAAGGGAAATAAAGAGATGAAGGCTATGGAAATGAAACGCGACCTCGATATGGCACAAATAAGAGAATAAATAGCCAAGATTCGAGAGTTATGGAGTTTGCATTACGAGAAAGGCTACGACTATGATGATCTATGCATTCACCCTGAGATGAACCTGCCAGGAGGTTTCAAAATTCCAAAATTTGAAATCTTCAATGGTGTTGGGAGTCCCGAAGCCCATCTAAGGATTTACTGTGATCAGATGATCGGTGCCTGAATAAACGAAGGCCTGCTAATGAGACTCTTTAGCCGAAGTCTGAATGGAGAGGCATTGGAATGGTTCGCCTCCCAAGAATTGAAAAAGTGGTTCAACTGGAGAAATCTCGCCCGAGATTTTTCCTAGAGATTCGCATATAACGTAGAAGTCGTCCCAAATTGATATTCCCTGGGAAGCATCATGCAAAAGTCAAATGAAGATTTCAGAGATTATGCTTACCGGTGGAGAAAAAAGGTCGTGAGATTCCGGCCTCCTATGACCGAAGAAGAAATAAGCGGTGTTTATGCGCGCTCAGGAGTCCGAAGTTTATGACAAGATGATATTGGCGGTAAAGGCCCAGTTCGCCGACTTAGTCAAAATCGGAGAGATTGTGGAAGAAGGGCTCCGCAGTGGAAAAATTGCCAAAACCCCAGTTTCTTTAGGACCTACCGAACCCCCAAAGAAAAAGAGAGAGGAGGTATCTTTGATATCTTTCAATACTAGTCCAAAACCACATAAACCCTTCGGATCTGGTTATAAGAAGCCACTTGTTCCAACAATCCCTCCTCCAGTTCCACAAAACCCTCAACCAATCTTCTATACTCAGCCAATCTACCAAACTCCCGTGCCAAATGTTCCGCCCATCTACCAAACTCCAGTCCCAAATATACAATCCACCTACCAAGGACCTCCCAGAATTTTCCAGTATACCAAAGAGCTCCTGAAAACCAGAACAACCACCGGGTTCCTCCTCCCGCTAACCCGGGTCTCCCTCAACCAAATTTGGAAAAGACAGTTGCTTGAACTTTCACTCAATTAGTCGAGACCCGAACTCAGTTATATGAAACACTGAAGGCCGCTGGATTAGTTCAGCCCATTCAGCATAAACTAGGTAACGTCAACTCTCCTTTCTACAAAGTTGATCGGCATTATGCTTATCACTCTGGAGGCGCCAGACATAGCACAGACGATTGCATTAATCTGAAACACAAGATTCGAGATTTGATCGATTAGAAGGTAGTCACCTTACAAACAGCACCGCTAAATGTTAATAACAACCCACTTCCGAATCATGGAAGAGCCACTGTAAACATGATCGAAATAGAAGAAGAATAGTTCGCAAGCAAGTCCATAGTATCGGCGAGCCCTAGAAATCCTGAGGAACTAGAAAGTTCTGTAGCTGCTTTGAGCATCGCAGAGAAGCCACAATTTGTTGTGTTGGTGCCCGCTAAAAAAGAGTTTGTAATTAAAGCCACCGCAACTCATGGCATGACAAGATCTGAGAGATGTTATATCCCCGATAATCTGGCAGATGATGCTTACAAGAAGAGTGTGCAGAAAAGGCCAATCAGTGAAGGCAAAGCAGAAGAGTTTTGGAGAAGAATGCAGCCAAAAGAGTACTCGATTGTGAAGCACTTGGAAAAGACCCCGGCTCAATTTTCTATTTGGGCATTGCTCATGAGTTCCCTGTACCACAGACAGGCATTACTCAAGGTTCTGAATGAAGCTTACGTGCCCACGAGTACCAGTGCAGAAAACTTGACTGCGATGGTAAGCCAAGTCCTAGGAAGCCACCGCATCTGTTTCAGTGATGATGATTTGCCTTTTGAAGGCATGACGCACAACAAGGCTCTACATATCACTATTCAGAGTCAAGAAAAGGTTGTGAACAGGGTACTGATCAATGACGGATCAGGATTGAACATTTGTCCATTGTCAACACTGACACAGTTGGAATACAATTTGGGAAAGATCCGCAAAGTAGGGTCAATGTGAGGGCCTTCAATGGAGGATAGAGAGATACCCTTAGAGAAGTCAACCTATACATCCAGATGGGACCCGCTGAATTTCGAATAAAGTTACAGGTCATGGATATTACCACTAGTTATAATTTGCTTTTGGGACGACCATGGATCCACGAAGCTGGGGCCGTGCCATCAACCTTGCACCAAATGGTGAAGTTCTTTTGGGAAGGGCACGAAGTGGTAATCCATGGAGAGGGAAGCCACCTGAGTCGCCCAAATGGCTGTGTCCCCACAATTGAAGAGGTCCCGAGAGAGAGTGACCTCTACACGGTGGAAATTATGAATGCCACAGAAGAGGACATGGCTCTTCAAATTCCTATGCCTCCCATTTACAAGATGCTTGCGACCACAATGTTGAGGTGTGGTTATGAACCAGGCTCGGGGATAGGAAGGAACTCTAACAGTTGGATCACACCTTTAAGTATCCCTGGACAGTTGAGAAAGCACGGATTGGGGTATGTGATCCAAGAAGGTGAAGCCAGCAACAAAGAAAAGAAGAGGTCAGGACTGCCCAAGCCTTTTTCTCATTTGTATCAATCATTCTCGGTATGCATCAGTCCCCCAAGCGATGGGTTAGAGGATGGAATAGGGGATCTGTTTAAGGAATGTGATGCTATCACGGAAGAAGCTCCCGAAACAACCACAATCAAGAACCTCAAACCCGGTGAGGAGTTGCAAAATTGGGTTGCCACTCTCTTGGCTACTCTCCACTCGACTGGTAATAATAAGGTAAAAACCTGCCACTATCATGTCATGTCAAGGGCTTAACGAACAAACTGAGCTAGGTGATGATGATTTCGAGGAATATGATGAAGAAACTATGGTTCCCGTAGACTTGACAGAGGAATTAAAAGACTTTGAGAATTGAGAAAAGCCTAATCTAGAGGAAACTGAGACTATCAATCTAGGAGATGACCAAGAAGTAAAAGAAACTAGAATCAGTGTCCATTTGACAGAAACACAGAAAAGAGAACTTACATATTGCTCCAAGTATACATCGACATATTTGCTTGGGCCTACATCGATATGACAGGGCTAAGCAGAGACATAGTCTCGCACAAGCTGCCTATTAATCCATGGTTTGATACCATCAAGCAGAAGATTCGAAATTTAAAGCCAGATCTAAGTCTGAAGATCAAGGAAGAAGTTACCAAACAGATTCAGTCTGGAGTGGTAGGGGTTACAAAGTATCCGACTTGGTTGGCCAATATCGTCCCAGTTCCTAAGAAAGATGGGAAGATCAGAATCTGTGTCAATTATCGAGACCTGAACAGGGCCAGTCCCAAAGACAACTTCCCATTGCCCAATATCCATATCCTTATCGATAACTGCGCGAAGCACGAAATACAGTCATTCATCGATTATTTTGCTGGATACCATCAGATCTTAATGGATGAAGAAGATGAGGAGAAAACAGCCTTTATCACCCCCTGGGGTATCTACCATTACCGAGTGATGCCATTTGGTCTCAAAAATGCGGGTGCTACTTATATGCGAGCCATGACAACCATTTTCCATGACATGATTCATAAGGAGATCGAGGTATACGTGGATTATGTGATTGTCAAATGCCGCGAGAATTTGGATCACTTGACCTATTTGACAAAGTTTTTTGATCGCCTACAAAAATACAACCTAAAGATGAATCCCGCAAAGTGTGCTTTCGGGGTGCCAGCTGGCAAATTATTGGGTTTTATAGTCAGTAGAAGGGGCATCAAGCTCGAACCTTCAAAGATCAAAGCAATTCAGGAGTTGCCTCCCCCGAAGATCAAGAAAGAGGTCATGAGTTTCTTGGGAAGGTTGAATTATATTAGTCGATTCATAGCTCAATCAACGATTATTTGTGAACCCATTTTCAAGTTATTAAAGAAAGATGCGCTGACTGGTTGGACCAAGGAGTGCCAGCAAGCTTTTGATCGTATCAAGGACTACTTGTCCAGTCCTCCGATATTGGTTCCTCCAAGAGAAGGGAGCCCATTATTGTTGTATCTATTGGTTTCAGAAAATGCCTTCGGATGCATCCTGGGACAACATGATGAAACCGGAAAGAAAGAACAAGCGATTTATTATCTGAATAAAAAGTTCACTCCGTGCGAAGCTCGTTATACTTTGTTAGAAAAGACATGTTGTGCTTTGACTTGGGTTTCTCAGAAGTTGAGACATTATTTGTCGTCCTATATGACATATCTCATTTCCAGAATGGACCCCCTGAAGTACATATTCCAAAAGTCCATGCCTACGGGGAAATTGGCCAAATGGCAAATATTTCTATGTGAGTTCGACATCATATATGAGGCTCAAAAAGCAATCAAGGGACAGGCCTTAGCAGATCATTTAGTAGAAAATCCAATTGATGAAGATTATGAACCGCTCCAAACTTACTTCCATGATGAAGAGATTTTGTTCGTAGGTGAGGATATTGCTGAGTCATACCCCGGTTGGAGATTGTTCTTCGATGGAGCGGTCAACTTCAAAAGTTTGGGCATTGGAGCTGTCTTGGTATCAGAAACTGGTCAGCACTATCCGTTGATAGCCAAACTCCATTTCCCGTGCACTAACAACATGGCTGAGTACGAAGCTTGTATTCTCGGTATCCAACTAGCTATTGATATGAATGTCCGTGAACTTTTGGTCATAGGTGATTTCGATTTGCTAATTCACCAAGTTCAAGGTGAATGGGCTGTGAAGAACCCCAAGATAGTGTCGTATGTGAAGATGGTTCAAAGTTTGTGCAAGAGATTCAGGAAGATCGAATTCAAGCATACACCAAGGACTCAAAATTAGTTGGCCGATGCTTTGGCAACCATATCCTCCATCATTCAACATCCCGATCATAATTATATCGATCCATTGATAATAGGTCTCAAAGAATAACCTGTGCATTGTGCGCAAGTCGAAGCAGAATCAGAGAGAAAATCATGGTATTATGATATCAAGAGGTATCTAGAAGTTGGAATCTATCCCAAAGATGTGACCGCCAACTAAAAGAAAACCATTCGTCGAATGGCCAACAACTTTTTCCTAAATGGAGAAATCTTGTATAGGAGGACTCTGGACCTTGGATTCTTAAGATGCGTTGATTCGGTTGAAGCCACAAGACTATTGGAAGAGGTACACGCTGGAGTGCATGGTCCCTACATGAATGGGTTCACCCTAGCCAAGAAGATTTTGCGAACTGGATACTTTTGGATGACCATGGAAAATGACTGTAGCAAGTTTGTAAAAAAAATCACAAGTGCCAGATTCACGGAGATTTGATTCGAGTACCACCTAGCGATCTTCATGCAATGAGCGCACCTTGGCCTTTTGTAGCCTGGGGCATGGATGTCATTGGTCCCGTCGAGGCATCTGCCTCGAATGGACACAGATTCATTTTGGTAGCTATTGATTACTTCACCAAGTGGGTAGAAGCTGCTTCTTACAAGTCTGTGACCAAGAAGGTTGTAGCCAATTTTGTTAAAAACAACCTAATTTGTTGATTCAGGATCCCCGAGTCAATTATTATCTACGAAGGAACAAATCTGAATAGGCACTTGATGAAAGAAATATGTGAGCAATTCAAGATAACTCATCGTAATTCAATCGCATACCGGCCACAAATGAATGGAGTTGTGGAAGCCGCAAACAAGAATATCAAGAAGATCTTCAGAAAAATGGTCGACCATCACCGATCTTGGCACGAGATGTTGCCTTATGCTTTATTAGAATACCGGACGACCGTCAAGACTTCGACTGGGGTGACCCCTTATATATTGGTGTATGGGTCGGAAGCAGTGATACCTGCGGAAGTTGAAATATCATCTCTTAGGATCATTCGAGAAGCCGCACTGAACAATGAGGAATGGGTTCGTGCCCATCACGAGCAACTCATTTTGATTGATGAGAAATATATGAGTCTCGTATGCCATGGTCAGTTGTACCAGCAAAGAATGATTTGTGAATTCAACAAAAGAGTGAGAGATCGCATGTTTGTCGTAGGACAACTGGTTCTCAAGCGCATTTTTCCCCACCAGGAGGAATACAAAGGAAAGTTTGCACCCAATTGGCAAGGCTCGTATGTCATCCAGAAAGTGTTATCCGAGGAGCTCTGATCCTATCCGAAATGGACGGTCTAGTGTGGACCAAACTGATCAATTCTGATGTTGTGAAGAGATGTTGTGTTTAGGGATAGTTTTCCTTTAATTTCATTTGCCCGTAATCGCATTTCCTAATTGTAATCATTTTATGCTTTGGAATAGCTTAAAACATCCCTATCCTCTTGAACAAACTACGTTTGACCTAAATTCTCAAGAATTAGATACGTAGACGGCCTGTGTCGACCTCGGTCAACCCCTTAGGAAAATCTATCTTTCCCCGAACGAACTACGTTTGACCTGAATTCTCAAGAATGAGATACGTAGACGGCCTGTGTCAGCCTCGGTTAACCCCTTAGTAAAATCTATCTTTCCCCGTACGAACTACGTTTGACCTGAATTCTCAAGAATGAGATACATAGGAGGCCTTTGTAAGCCTCGGTCATTCCTTTAATTATTTCCAATAATCTCCCACTATAAGTTTGGGAACTACGTTTGACTTGATTCTTGCCTCAACGGGATACGTAGGCGCCACAACGGTTCAGTAATATCACCCCAGGAAATGGAAACTGGGGCAGAATTTTTGAGAAAGGAATCTCAAAAATTCAGAAGATGAAGGTCGTTGCCAACAAGACAAGAGGATGCTTGTAGATATGCAAATTCCACAATGGTTCATCCGTATTGCCCAGGAAATGGAAATTGGGGTAGAATTTTTTAGAAAGGAATCTCAAAAATTCAGAAAATGAAGAGCATTAGACTCCGAAGAGTTCCCCAACAAGAATGCAGAGTATGTCGAAGAGCAACCAAAGCAAATACTGAGAAAGAATCTCGCGATCCCCACAGAGTCTCAAGTCTCTTAACGGAAGGAATACAATCCGCTAAGAAACCTTTAATTGGTGCAAAACTTTTGAAAAGGATCCCAGAATTTCCGCCAAGCTTCATTCAAGAGTTAAACATTAAGCTCCGAGGAAATGCCCAGCACCGAGAGATCAGAGTCTACTTCAAAGAAATCCCCAGTCCTATATGGATTAATCCCCGGCTGTGATAGATTTCTTGAAAATCATCTTCAGCTAGGATGACGAAAGACCTCCGTAGTCCTCCAGCAGTATGTCAGAAATTTCAAGACCTCGAGTAAAGGACATTCGTTGAACTAGTACATGACATGACAAGCAGAAACATTTCCAAATCATCTCCTTTTTAAACCCTTTATTTTCCAAAGAACTTGTTTGAAAAATATTTACAAATATTAGTTTTACTCCTTTAATATAATTTTGTCTTATGTCTACCTTGGTCTGGGGAGAGTCGAGGGTGACAAGTTCCCGAGATTGGAAAGAATACGGAGAAGACAGAATCAGGAGCAGAAGATCGAAGGAGGTCAACACAGGCCAGTTTCGATAAAACTAACAATTTTTTTGTGGATGCAAGTTGTCCCCAAAAGTATATCAGAAAGCGGTCCCGCATTATCCAACGCGTTCAAAGAAACGCAACTAGACCAGATGCTTTAAAATTTGGCGAGAAAAGCCCAAAACAGCAGGAAGAGGCCAAAGAGGCAAAATCCCCTAAAGCGGATGAATTTTCTGGTAGTTCACATTAACTACCAGATAAAGAGAACCCGATAACGTTCTTAAGTCCCCAAAAGGGATCAGGACATCTTGGTCAGCTTCAAAATTGGGGGCACCAAACAAAGAGCAACAGCACTCCCCACCAATGCCTAGCAAGACAGAGATCACCCCGAATAGACAATTTTCAAAAAATGGTATTCATGGATGTCCCTGAAAGCAGGCACGACAATTTCACTCGCATTTTTAAAGTTATTTTGATCAGCTTCATAGACGATGTCTTTAAAGTCTTTCAAATCTTGACTGTAGTAGATGATAAAAGCGACACTGTGTCTGCTAACCAATTTCCTTGAGCGTAGGTACCCACAAAGGAGTCGACATTAAGACCAAAGGTGATGTTTTCATGACTTCCCTATGATAAATTGCATCATGCTACATGGCATCGTATTTTGCATTCACGTTGCATCATGCTGCATGGCATCACATGTTTGCATTAACATTTGCATCATGTTGCACTGCATCATATTGCATCATGTTACATTGCATCTCATTGCACCATATTGCATCACCTGGCATAGCATTGTGTCGCATCATATTATGACATATCTCATTGCATCATATTATATTATGTTTCATCATATTGTATGGCATCATATCGCAGGAGCATGCCAAGAGGGCCATTCATATTTTCATGCCAAGAGGGCCATGCCGAGAGGGCCATTCATATTTCCATGTCAAGAGGACCATGCCGAGAGGGCCATTCATATTTCCATGTCAAGAGGACCATGCCGAGAAGGCCATTCATATTTTCATGTCAAGAGGACCATGCCGAGAAGTCCATGTCAAGAGGACCATACCGAGAAGGCCATTCATATTTCCATGCCGAGAGGGCCATGTCAAGAGGACCATGCCGAAAAGGTCATTCATATTTGCATGTCAAGAAGACCATCATCATCATATATCGCAGACACACATCCCCTGCGAAGATTATGTCCCTTTGCCAGCTGGCTTCAAAGAGGATGACATTCATTAGGCGTCCCCAAGTCACACTAGCTGCGCAGGATCGACCTCAGCATGCTTATATCCAAAATTACGTGAGGCAAAAGAGTATGACATTGAGGATATCATTATCATTTATTATGCCAAGTCTGGCATCTAGCATATTTATGTCCCATATTGCGTAAGGTAGAGGAGTCAGACGTCAAGGATATTTTATGCAACTTTATTCGAAAGCATCAATCGCCGAAAGATGTTGTTATATACCACCAGTCATCAAGGTTCGAAGCATGTTATCTGACGGATATCTGTAAGTCGTCTCTGCCCAAATCGGACAATAAATCAGATTTTCCAACATTTGAAGGTCAAAAGTTGTCTATAAGTCACAACGATATCTGAAATTAGATAGTGTGCAAGATTGCCCAAACATGACAGAACTAAGAGCTATATGTAAGACGCAATGATATCTGAGACCGAATAGTGTGCAAGATCACCTGAAGATTGACAGTTCAAAGGTAACGCGTAAGTTGCAACGATATCCGAAATTGGATAAAGTGCAAGACTACCAAAAATGGATGGTCCAAGGGTTATCTATAAGCTGCAACATATCCACGTTGATATTGTGCAGGATTACCCAAAGGCTAATAATTCGAGGGAAATCTGTAAGTCGTGTCACGTCCAAGATCGGATAAAAGTGCAGTATTACCCAAAAATTAGTTTGAAGGATATCTGTAAGCCGTCTCTATCCAAAGTCGGATAATGTGCAAGATTACTCAAAAGCTGGAAAATTAAAGGCGTCTGTAAGCCGCCTCTATCCAAAGTCGGATGATGTCAAAGATTACCCAAAGCCTGACAATCCAAGGAGTGTTTGTTAGTTGTGTCGATGCGGAAGATACGCGAGATCTACCCCAAAGACATATGCAAAAGACCACCGCCAAAAGCCAAGAAGGCTACCGTATTCAGGAGAATGCCCTTAAACAATCAAGAAGGTCATCATCATTCAAAAATTGCTACACAAGCAATATTATCCGATAGCCAAGAAGGCTATCACGTTTGACTGTCATGGAAGCGGCCTTTTCCTAAAACAGAGACAGGAAAGGACGTCATCTTCCTCAAGAAACAACAGATAAAGGAAAATGAGGTACGAGGCTATCTCTCCTTGCTAAATTATGTTACTACTAACCATTTGGTTTTGAGATATTGTCGAGAGCATCCAAGAAGGGTGAAATTCTCAAAAGAAAAACCACAGGTGCAGACTATACCAAAAAGGATGCATCACAACGTGAAACTTTTTCTTAGCAGCAACTTGTGACACAGCCCAGAGAGGGACGTCAAACTCTTTGGACGCGAACCTAGGAACAACTCACCACCACCATCAAACCACACCCCTATCATAAGGCATGTGGGTATTTCTTATATTTGGGTCTTGGTTCCGTATCGAGGGTATTTTTTGAACCCGCATTGGAAGCAATATTCTTTCCTTTCAAATCCGAGTGGCGATACACCTCGAGCTTTGGAAATTATGTCCAGGAAAATCTTACTTATTGGTGTAAAGTGCACCACATTCATAGTTGAAAGGTTACAAGCCACTTTTCTATAGCTCAACTTATTCGTCACTCATCCCGAGCCAAAGGTCGTCTTAACATAAAAATTACATTTTCCACCGATTGAGTCAAACTACAAGCAGCCTGATTCCCTGAGTCCTTGGATATGTAGGTGGGCTCTATGATGAAAACTCGGTTGCATTCCTAACTCCCCCCGATCCTCCTACTCCCCAGCTTTCCGGTGTCTCCGTACTCTAAAACCGGGAAAGTTTGGAATTCTTCAAAAATCATGTGTAAAATCAAGCATCTTGAATTACAAGTGGCCTGAGTTCTCATGTAACTTGAGATATGTAGGAAACTCGATGCCAGAGTTTGGCCATAACACCTTAAAATTCATGCTAAAACCAATCGCTTCCTGAAGATGGACCTGTGATCGAATAAAATTGGGAACGTCAATTCCCTTTGCCCAGGGTTCATTACACTCACCCTACCCAAAAGGAGGGGCAGCTGTTGACACTCAATTTTTACCCTCCACATTACGAATTAATCTTGAGCCTTATTGAATTTTAAAGCATTTTTGAATAAATTGTATTATAAAAAGGGGTAAATCATTTTCAAATCAGCTTTATAATAGTTCTGAGTAACAATTTACATTTTTGATATTTAATTATGTGAAATTTATATAAGTTTACTAAAAGAACTATTAGAGCTTAGTGTCATAAAAAAGGTCCTTTTAAAAGATTAAACACTTGATTTTTCTCCAAGTTATTTCAAATGAGAAATTAATTGAATAAATTAATTTCATAATTGTTAAAGAGGTAATTAAGTGTTAAATTCAATAATTATTTCAATTTGTTTAAGTTAAATGAGCTCAAGAATTGATTGTAATTAGTTCGTCTATATTCCAATGCTAGCCTAATTCCTTAAATCATTTAAATTCTAGCCGAATTTCATTAATTTATTCGTAATTTGGCTACCTCCTTAAACCTAAAGTGGCCACATTCTTGCAAATGTGGCGAAACTTTAAACACCCTTATAACCCCTTCTATGATCAGCCGTTTGGGCCAACCCATTCCCACAACCCACCTCTGGCGCACTTCCATTTCCCTCTAATCTCTTGACCCACTCTGGCCCAACACCTCTCACCCTAATCCACCCTTATACGCCCCTTTCTCTTTTCTCTTACTCAGACAAAACCAAACACACCTTTAGCTTCATCTTCTTCTTTTTCACTCAACAGCTCACCAAAAACCCTACCCGCCCCCTCTTCTCTCCTCCATTTCTCTCACGCGTCGACTCCCCTTGTTGTACAAAGCAACGCGCTTCGTACAACACCTCAGCTTAACCAGTACGCCCCCTCATCCTTCACTCCTTCATCATTTTCACAAATGACAACCCTAACGCTAACAGCTCCAAAATGTTGCTCACAGCTTCCCAATCCCTTACCCCAATTAAAATTCCCATTTTTCATCCATTTCTCTCCATTAAAGGTGCGCTGGCACGTCCAGAAGCTTCTAGAGGACACCAAGTGTCACCCCCTCCGCGAAATCCATAAAACTTGTACAATTTCGTACAAGTTATTGCTGTGAACGTTGGTCCAGATGAGGAATTTGAATTCCTCATAAAAATCCCCAAAAACCCCTCTGGTTTTCCCCCCTTATTTCACCTGAAATTCCCTATAAATACCCCCCCTAGCTGCATAAAAAGGGAGCTGATTTTGGGGAAATATTGGGGGTTCTAGAGAATCATTTCTCTAACCTCACAAAACCAGTCAACTATTGGGGAAGAAAACACTAAGAAATTTGAAATATAAATGGGGTTGATATTAATATGGTGGTCGTAAGGCTTTCCGGTGAAGTTCGAAGCCCGAGTTGCTGCCCTAAAAAAGGTGAATCCCTTAACCTCATCCTTTACTGTTTTTGTTGTTTTTCATTTTTGCTTTTATAATGTTTAAACCTTGGCGAAATCTGGTTCTGCTCTTGTTTGTTAGTATCAAAGATATGTGCTTAAATGTTAGACTAATATTATGATTTCGAGTAGCAATCTTATGTTAGAAGTGTGGTCTTTTACTGATTTTGTTTAATTTGTTAAAATAACAAGTGTGAGCATAAGTTTGTAGCCTAGATTATTGCTAAAAGATATGGAATCTATCCTAATTTGCCCATGAAATGTTTGGTTCTTTCTCGTGTTTGTTCCGCAACCCTTTTTTCATAATCATGCTCATATGTGTTTACTAACTCTGTCTAAGCACTGATGCTTCATATATATATATTGATTGAATGTTGTTATGGTTTTCTCATATCTAAATAGTTGTCTGTGATAGTTTTAAACTCTGTTTCCCTTCCCTATATAAACCCCCATAGTTCCACTAGTTTAGGTTTAACTTATGTGATGTCTAAATGTTATGAACTCGAGCATGAGCCTATTGTTAGGACTTAGGTCTAATTATTTTCATGAAAAACTCTATCCCTCTTTGTTGTTCTTAGTCTTTCTCTTTGTTGAACCTGTTCTCTCCTCTTTACTATTTTAACTAGGTATGAATTGTTAGCCTTACTCTACTATGGTTGGGGTGATGTTTAGGTGAACTTTGAGTACTGATTTACCATAGTTCCACTGGTTTTGTTTAAACTGTATGACATGTAAATACTATGAGCATGAATTTTATACTTGTTTACTGATATAAAAATGCTCAACCCCTGCCTGTTTCCCCTATTTCCCTCAACTTGTCATTGATTCTGCTTTCCTCTTCCCCTTTCCCTTCACTGTCTTGCCTATATTAAAATGATCTTATGTCTATGAATTGGTTAAGCTCCAATGTTTCTATTTTATGCTTGGATTGATGTTTGTAATGAGTTTGAGCAACTGTGCCCTTTCAAAATCTCATGATCTTATTGGTTCTGTGTTTTGTGACATGAAAGTGTTATAGATTTTGAACTTGCCATTAGGATGGTTATTGTTGTCCAACTTTTTTTCCTTTTTCCCTTGATTTCTCTATCTTCTACCCTACCCTCTTATTGATTTTTTGGAAAATGGTTAATCCATATGAATGTTTTGAAATGGCTAAGTTTCATAAAACATATGTCTTAAGTGACAAAATTAGTGATTTTATTGTATGAATGTCGTTGTTTCATATGCTTTAACTTGGTATAAATACCTGCGCATTGGTGTATATTTATTAAGTGTAAAATTTACATTGTTTGAATTATTTTCTTTGTTTAATTTAGTTAAGACACGTACTAATCCTCATTTATTTTACTCTTTCTATGTATGAAATCCGGTGGAGTCTAATTGGACTCCCAAAATTCCCCTGCATCTTCTAGTTGGGCTTAGCACAACATTATTTGATGGTCCAGCAAGAATAAGCCCAAAAGGGCTAAAACATCAGAGACAGCAGCGGCAACGGTGGAGAGAAATGGGCCACACCCAAAAGAAATGATCTGCATCGCAAAAAGTCCAGAATGGACTGAATAAATAAATTTGGGCCAAAGCCCATAAGATTCAGCAGCAGCAGTAGCCCAAAGGGCTAAAATATGAAAAGTGGACTAAGTCCAAAGTGAAAACTGTGGTGGGCCTAAAGAGGGCCCGCACACTAGTATTAAGACAGGATTAACATATTTTAATTATGTCTTCTTGTTACTTAGTTGATTAGTTTGATTGTATAATTGGACTAACTTTGCGAAACTTAGTTAAATTATCCCCAAAAGGAATCAAATTTTCTGATAATTACTGTTTAATTTACTCAATTTGTTTAATTTCAACTCTTTTCTTTCTGTGAGTATAAAAAATGGACCCCTTTTTATTGTCTTTTATAAAACAACCTTTTTTTCATAATTATACTCTAAAATCAATCTTATTTATAAAAACAAGATGTTTTATAAACCAATCCCATTTTCAAAAGTTAGTCAACAAGTTAATTTTTCAAACAATCCCGGGCAACCGCGAGTTGGTGGATACTCTTGGTGCCTTAATACCCTTCCAAGAGTATTAACTTGAACCCTTACCATTAATCTCTTAATTTTTAATGTCTTCATCTGTTTTGGGATTTTAAAAATTCGTATAAGTTTTTTCTTGGTTTTTACTTTATAAAAACTAAGTGGTGACTCTTGCTTTTAATTGAAAATGTTTTGGAAACTTTAATTATATTTTCGAAATGAACCTTTCTAAAAACAAAGCCATGTTTTTTCGTCCTTGCCCAAAAAGGATCAAAACAGTGTTGTAGAGCGATTAGAGCCTATGTAGGGTCGATAGGTTGATTAGGAGCCATTGGACTGCTTTTTGTGATTGAGCATGTCATTTCCATGCATATAAAGGGATTGTTACAATTTTTCACTATGGTTTTGGGCTTCGGGCCACTACTACAGGTTTTCTAAACTTTGCATGGCCCTAGGGGGCCGTTTTCGATTGAAATGACTTTGAAATGGTTTTGTAAATGACTTTGTGGATCTTCTTGGGGTAAAACATTTAAAATATGGATTTATCACAGTTTTCCAACTACTACTAGACTCGGCAGGGCCGTAGTGCTAGATTAGCTTTTTATTAAATTAAGATGATATTATACTCGGTCGGACCGAGCACCAGAGCTGTTTTACTACTGTTTTAGACCCGGTTATGCTTGGGCACCCTTGGTGGGGTTTTGAGACTTATTTCACTGTGTTATACCTAGACAAAGTCTGGGCATGCATATTAGAGATTTTTAGCTACCAGCTTAGATCTAGACCCACTCCGGACGATGTTTTTGAGATTGAGATTTAGTATGTGGTCGAGGACATCCATGGACCTTGAAAATCCAGACCAGGGGCTTTGGGCTACGTGTGCCAAAGGAGGGGTATACGGTGGATTTGAGGTATACGGGCAGTGTCCTTCCATGGAACCTACCTGCTGTGCCCTTTAGGCACCGAAGGAGGTACATACTTTGTTACTATTGTACCCAGATATCATCATGCATCATACCATTCATTTGTGTGAGGTTCCACCCTTGTTTTCTGGTTGCTAAGTGTAAGCTCTGGTACTATAGGATGTCAGAAGGTTTGTCTTTACTTGTTTGTGTTCCTCGGGTGTATAGGCGCCCGTTGGGACTGTAGGTAGGCTTATTATCTCTTAGTCAGGTTATTATTCCTTATGTTGTTTTGCTACTATGTTTTGGCTATTGAAGGTAGTACTTGTATCTTGACTTGGTTCTTATTATTGCATTCGAGCATGCTATTGTTTTCAGTTTCCTCCTTCCCTTTTTACTTGAGGTTACCGATATTTTGCCCGTCTTTCTAAAACTTTTTATATATATTGTTATTGCAAGGATCCCAGGTGTGTTATTTCTTACTTTTACCTTTGTCTGTAATATATATTATGTAGCTAGCCATGTATGTTGTTTTCTTTTGTCTTCCTTCTGTGCTAGCTTCCGTGTACTTCTTCGTTTCGTTCTGTGACTACTTGCTTCTACTCTGCTCTTTACTGCTCTTTTATCTTATATGTGCCCAGTCAGCCTATGATACCTACTGGGTACTATTTCCTTTGCATTTAGTGCTCATACTACACTCTGCATCTTCTGGTGCAGATCCTAGTGTGGGCCCTCACTGTTAGCTCGTGGATGCTCGTGCTAGGAGACTTTTGGACCATCCAGACTGAGGGTGAGCTTTTGGAAATTGGAGGTTGATTTTAGTTTATTTTTTGTATTTGTACTCTCTTACTACTCAGAGACATTACCTATATATTATTTTGGATCCTTTGTACTCCTTATATGTAGTTTTGGCTCTTATATACTATGATACCAGTTCTTGGGTTGGTTTTAGCTTCCTTGTATACTCTTGTTGTTACTTTTCTTCTCGTATAACCCTTTCTTCCACTTATATTACCTGTTATTCTGCTTACTTGTTAGCTAGTAGCCCATTACTAATCATTTTGGGCTACGGGGATTGGTTCGCCTACCAGGATGTTGTAGGTGCCATCATGACTGAGAAATCAGGTCGTGACAAAATGTCTCGAAGATAGAATGCTATGGATTACCTCTTAATTTGAATATGAACAAATAAAAAGAGATGATGAAGTCGAGGACAAAAGAAACCAACCCAACCCCACAGAAAATAGAAATCTAGATACAAGCAAGCCTAGCAACAAAAGAACTATGGGAAGGGGTTTTGCAGGACATAAAGATCATCAGAATAAGGTACCCAAAGTTTATAAACCCTTTCCTAAATGTCCACCTCCGTTCCCTCAACAATTATTGTAAGCAAAAGAAAAAGAGCAACCTAGACAGTTTGAATCTAAGTTTAAGAAAATCATTGTCAATGTTCCATCAAATGGTGCTATCACTCAAATGGCTGAGTATGCTAAATTTGTGAATGAAATGTGCACTATGAACAACTTCAATGGGTATGGAGTCGTCCACATGTCTCCTCAAAGTAGTGTTATAATCTCGGGTAAGTTTGTTAGTAAAGAGGATATTCCAGGTGCTTTCACCATTTGTGGTGCCAATGGGTTACACAAATCAACAAAAATTGCATATGATGAAAGTGATAGTGTAAATTTGATGTCTCTTGCCACTTTTAAATGATTGAAACTCGGTCAGTCCACTATTATAAAGATGAAATTACTCATGGCCGATCATTCAATAAGATTTCCCATTGGAATCTAGTATGACATACTAGTGAGAGTAGGTCGTCTTGTATATATGGTGGATTTTGTGATACTTGATTATACAGGTGGTTTTGAAATACCAATTGTGTTGGGGTAACTAAGTTCAAAGATGGGTGAATATTAAATGAGGTGAAAATAGGGGAGCTTAAATTCTCAATGAATGAGGAAGAGGCAACTTTCGATGTTTGTAGATTCATGAATTGAAGCAGCCCAACAAACTCCACACAGCTTTTTCAATTAGTAAAATTGTTGAGAGTTTCAATCTACATGTTAAAGAAGGGTTTGTGGATGAAGCATTGGAACCCATTTTATCAAAATATGATTGTGAAGGAATGGAAGAGTATGATGAAATATGTTGTGCTTTGGTAGGAATGGGATCTTATTCCTATCCTCCGAACAAGCTTAATCTTGATTTGAAAAATCGATAGACTCCCCCATCCAAACCTTCAATTATTAAACCGCCAGTGTTGGAGCTCAAACCCTTTCCATCGACCTTGAGGTATGCCTATTTGGGTGCCAATCAGACATTACCGGTAATCATCTCCAACAAATTGAATGAAGAATAAGTGCAAGCATTGCTCAAGATTTTGAAGAAGCATATTCGAGCTCTTAGTTAGACCATTGCCGACATAATTGGCATACCTTCGGGGATATGTACACACAAGATCAACCATCAAGAATATTGCATATCCTTAATTGAGAATCAAAGAAGGTTAAATCTCCCTATGCAATAAGTGGTTAAGAAGGAAATCATCAAGTGGTTACATGTAGGGGTTGTCTTCCCAATATCTGACAGTACATGGGTTAGTCCAGTTCAATGTGTACCTAAGAAAGGTGGGATCACAGTCGTACCTAATGAAAAGGACTAAATAATAGCTCTAAAGCCTTTAACCGGATGGAGAGTGTGCATAGACTACAGGAAGCTGAATTCATAGACTGAAAAAGACCATTTCCTCTTCTATTTATGGATCAGATGCTCGATAGAATGACAGGTCGTGGTTTCTACTGCTCCCTTGATGGATATTCAGGCTATGACAAAATCCCTATTGCCCTAGAAGACCTAGAGAAAACAACCTTCACATGTCCCTATGGGACCTTTGCATTTAAAACAATGCCATTTAGATTGTCCAATCCTCCATCCACATTCCAAAGGTGCATGATGTCCGTCTTTCCAAACATGGTAGAAGATACCATGGAGATATTCATGGATGACTTCTGTATTATTGGGGATGCTTTTGATGATTGCTTATCACATTTGGAGGAGGTACTCAAAAGGTGTGATGAAACAAACTTGGTCCTAAACTACGATAAGTGTCACTTTATATTAAAAAAGAGGGGATAGTGTTAGGACACAAAATATCTAAGAAAGCCATTGAAGTTGACCAAGCAAAAATCGAAGTTATTCCTAAGCTACCCCCTCCAAAGACTATAAAAGGAGTACAACGCTTTTTGGGTCATGCCAGATTCTATAGGTGATTCATCAAAGATTTTTCAAAGATAGAAAATCCATTGTGCAAACTTCTTGAGAAAGAGGCCAAATTCACTTTCAATAATAGTTGTATAACAACCTTTCTCAAATTGATGGAGAAGTTAACATCCGCCCCTATCATCATCACACCTAATTGGTCTAAACCATTTGAGTTAATGAGGGATACTAGCGGGGTAGCCTTAGGGGCAGTGCTTGGTCAACGAAAAGATAAACTTTTCCATCCAATCTATTATGCTAGCAAAACCTTGAACGCATCCCAAACAAACTACACTCTGATCGCATAAGAATTGTTTACCATAGTGTTCGCATTTGAGAAATTTTAAGTATACTTGTTGGGGACCAAAGTGGTTGTGCACACGGATCATGCTTCAATCAGGTATTTGATTACTAAAAAGGATGCCAAGCCGAGGCTTATCTGATGGGTTTTGTTACTCCAAGAGTTTGATTTTGAGGTGAAAGACCAAAGAGGTTGTGAAAACCAAGTGGCTGACCATTTGTATATATTGGAAGAAGAAGGACGGCCTGTAGGGGAACTTGAAATAAATGATGTGTTCCCGAGGAACATATCTTGGTTGCATCTCATGATTTGATACCTTGGTTTGCCAATTTTGCTAACTTCTTAGCAAGTTATATATTGTCGGAAGGTTTAACCTTCCATCCAAAAAAAATTCCATCATGATGCCTATAAATTCTATTGGGATGAGCCCTATCTCTTTCGGATTTATGTGGATGGTATGATTAGAAGGTGCATCCCCGAAATTGAAATGATGCCCATTTTGGAAGCTTGCCATTCTTCATTGGTCGGTGGTCGCCATGGTGGAGTGTGAATAGCCTCAAAGGTGCTGCAAAGCAGATTCCATTGGCCAACACTCAACTAAGATGCGCATGATCTAGTGAAACAATGTGACCAATGCCAACGTGATGGGGGAGTGTCTCATCGCCATGAGCTTCTATTGATACCGATCTTAGAGGATGAATTATTTGATGTGTGGGGCATAGATTTCATGGGGTAATTTCTATACTCCTTTAGAAACACTTACATCTTTATGGTTGTGGACTACGTCTCTAAATGGGTAGAAGTGGTGGCTTTGCAAAACAACAAGGAAAAAAGCATCATAGCAAAAGTGGCATCCCCTGTGCCATAATAAGTGATGGAGTATCCCACTTTTACAATTGGTTGTTTAGTGCTTTACTTGTGAAATATGGAGTGAAGCATAGAGTTTCCACACCTTACCATCCACAAACGAGTGGCCGAGTTGAATTATCCAATAGAGAGATCAAATCCATTCTCACAAAAATGGTGAATGCCAATAGGATATATTGGGCATGAAAATTAGATAATGCATTATGGTCCTACACGATAGCATACAAAACTACTATTGGTATGTCTCCCTACCAAATGGTTTTTGGAAAGGCTTGCCATCTTCTGGTGGAATTAGAGCATAAAGCCATGTGGGCTTTGAAAAGGCTGAACTTGAATTGGGAAAAAGCTACTCATGCCAGGATTGAAGACCTTAATGAGATATATAAGTTTTGGATGCGTGCCTATGAGAGTACCTCAAGATACAAAGCCCGAATGAAACATTACCATGATAAGCAAATCTGAAAGTGAGAATTCTCTCCCGGTGATTGGGTGCTCTTGTTCAAATCTAGACTCTGACTTTTCTTGGGTAAACTAAAGTCAAAATGGTCTGGCCCCTTCAAGGTATTTCAAGTCATTGCAAATGGAGAGTGAGTTGGAAGCCAAAAATGGTTTAACATTTAAAGTCAATAGGCAATGAGTCAAGAAATATTTGGGCATTCCAAAACATGTTGTGCTCCTAGAAGTGACCTACCTCAACGAACCATGAGTGAGAGGTACCTTCATTGATCCATGATGTTAAACCAATCACTTCTTGGGAGGAAACCCAAGCATCCACCTTTATATTCAATATTTTTCTCTTTGTGTTATTTTTGTTATTGTTTTTGTAGAAGTTTGTACGTAGGAAACAAGCTAAGGGAGTTGGAATGTGTGTAGGGCATCAAGCCACTTCTGTGCACGTAACAGGAGAAATGCACTATGAGAAATGCGCTTTGCACAACCATCGCCCATCCCAATAGACCTACAATCCACCTTCTAAGACCACGTATACCGAGTCATATAAATGCACACCATCTTATGCTTATTGCATCGCCTTCCGTACGTGAAAAAGCAGAAAACTGGCAATCTAGATAAAATTTTAGGATCAAACATGCAACCTGGAGGGCAAACCATACCTTCTGTTATGCGCGTTGCACTCTGGTTCGTACCTCCAACCAGAACACTGGCAGTCCACTGATGTTTCAGCATAACATACGATGGCTAGGGTGTTTTGCCCTAGCCCTTATGCGTGTTTCATGTCGTCTCACATGGAGGAAGATAGATATTGTCAACACTCTCCTTCTCATCCACATATGCAAAGGCTAGGGCGTCTCTCCCTAGACCTTATGTGCGTTTCACGTTACTCGAGGGAGTAATCCTTATCTAAACTTTTATTTCATTAGGGACAATGTTCTGTCTATGTTTGGGGGTGCTGGAATGTGTTAATTAGCATTAATTGGCAAAGTGTTATCTTGAAAGGCTTTAAATTGTGGTTGCCTTGTTAATAGTAGAGTAGTGAATAAACTCCAAGGGTTTTATTCATACCACGGTTCTTTCCGAAGGAGAAAAATATTTCTTTTATTTTTGTTTTATTTTTTTTGTTGATTTTTGTGTCTAACTGGGTTGGTGTTTCCATATGATAGATTGAGAGGAAACCTTCTTAAGGAAAACTACCAAGTTTATGTTTAAAATTAAATCTGTGTCTTACTTGTCTCGAAATGCACCCACCAAAAAAAATTCTTGGCAAGAAGTTTTTGGCAAATTAAAGGAAAGAGGGAAAATGATTTTGAGTAAAGCATTCTCTTGCTTGATAAATTCACAAACGAGTGTGTAAAAGAACTCGGAATAGCTTATCAAAAGTCATTTATCCCAATTGACTGTGAGACTAATAATGAAATTTTTGTGTTGTGATGCCTTGTGTGGTAAGGTGTACTTCATTCTTGTGTGCATGTGTTTTCTAGAACTTTTCCCGAATATGATTCAAGGCAAAATCCTAGATGTAAACGATCTTGGAAGGTACCCAAATTGACTTCCCTTTACATTGATCCTAGTAAGACCCTTTGAGCTTGTGACCTTTCTTTGGCACCTTGTTAGATACCTTGACCCTTTTTGAAACCTCGATTTTTGCATCCATCCTTCCTAATGGATCGAAATAGAAATGTAGGCTAAAAGACAAAGTTTAGGGGAAACTGAAATGATAACATAGGCAAAAGCCTAAGTTTGGGGGTGTATGTGTTAATTTGGAGAAGAAAATGGATGTATTTCAATACAAGGTAGCACCATATGCCTAAATTGTAAATTCCTTCAAATTGTCCAATAAAATGAACAAAATGAAAAGAAAAGAAAGAATTGGTGCTACCAAGTCCTTAGTGGTTCTGAGCTTAGTAACTCTACATTAGTGGCGAATTACATAAAGGGCAAGCTTATGGTTCAATGTGTTTGCACTTGAACTTCTTTGAGAGAGTGATAGTCTATTTGATACTCTTATAATCCCTTTTATTGTGAATTGCATGATTGTGAGTGGAATTCTCTCTTGTGATGAGTGGCATCTCACACTTGAAATGAGTGATGATGTCTATAATTCAATTGGGAGGAATGAATGAGATAAGTTATGTGCAAAATGTTGAGCCAAACCTTGAAGATCAATGTCAATGACTTGAGAAGCTTGAAAATCTTATTTTGAATGATAAATTCCCCTACTTTTGAATGAGAAATGAAGTCCTTTCGACAAACATTTTAAAATGAGCTTGACTTGAGAGTTTGGTGGTACAAATTAAGATAAGCATTGTAGTTGAGTCTTTTTATTTTGAGTCTTTTGTTTGTTGTTTTCCAAGTTTTTTGAGTTTAGATTAATTTTGTGTAGACTCTTTGTGTTTTAGAACCTAATTCATATCTTACTTTGTGTATCTTGCTTGAGGACAAGCAATTATTCAAGTTTGGTAGTTTGATAAGTTAGTAATCTACCAACTTATTGAGCCTTTATTCATAAATTATTGCTATGTTTTAATGAGAATTAGAGGTACTTATTGCCTTTATTGATGAAAATGCAGGTACTTTTGGTCAAAAGAAGAATACAAAGGAATTGAACCCAAAGAGCTCAAAAAGATTTGAAGTGTGAAGGTGATCGAAAAGAGGAAGAATCTGATGAGAGGTGCGACCGATGTACGAGCTGCACAATGCGGCATGTGGTCCGCACCTCTTTTTGCACATTACCACTGCAGCAATAAGCATCACTGGTTGAGGCAAAGAGTGACATGTAATGCGCAGAACCCAAGGTTCACCCCTACATCGCGTCACACATTATATCGCACCACTCCCGAGGGGTATTTTTGTCCCACTCCAAGTGAGTTATTGTGAAGCTTCTAAAACCCTTTTTGGGTTTTGTACCTGAGGAGAGCACTTAACTTTTTACCAATAGAAGAAAAATTTAGCTTAGACTTTTCCCCAAGGAAGATATTGAGAGTACTCTTCTTTCTTAATCTTCTCCATTTAGATTTCACCGTTTTGGTATGAATTGAGCTTGGATTTGGATTTTGCCTTGAATATGAATGGAATTATGAGTTACCCATTTGGTATATTTTCATGACTCGATTTCTCAGGTTATGATGGAACCTACAATCCCTGTAATGACCGGGTTTGTCGTTACGGATAAACTTTCATGCCAAGTTTTGAGTTAGAAATACTCCTGGTTTGGAAGTTGAAAATTTTGGTCTAGGCTAGTCTCGGCTAGTTTTTGAGCAAGGTATGGTCTAGAGCAATGCGAGTGAGGATTGGGTAAGGTATCTTGAGTCGAGCTAGTTTTCCATTTAGCTAAGACATAAAGGAGTCAAGGGAATTTTTGGAAGTAAATTTGGATAAGTAGAACTCTCGGTATAAGAGTTGACGTGAAGGGGTTGTTCCGGAACGTCAGGAAATTAAGTGTGTTGTAAAATGGGAATTTTTGGAGAACTTTATGACTTTCTGTCCCATGTCGACTGCCATAGAAATTGACACACTTCTATAGGTACCTCCACCATAGCGGAGAAATTACCGCTATAGCGAAAGTCAACGTTGGTAAGCACTGCTATAGCGGATGGTTCCACTACGGTGATATCGCTATAGTGGAGCTTTGACTGCTATAGCGGAGTGTGATGGAATTTAATGCAGAAACTTCTCCAAAACAGTTAGTTTTCATCAAATACATTTTGGAAAAAGGGCTAGGCAATTCTAGGTGATTTTCCTCCATTTTTCATTAGTTTTTGTCTCAAAGGTAAGGATTCTACTCCCTTAACTTTATGTTACCTTTCCTACATAGTAGAATTTCTAGTTAAGGACTTGGGGGAAGGTTTTGAATGACCTAGGAATGGTAGAATCTAGGGAAAAGGGGGATTCTAGGGTGCTAGAGTTCTTGGGTCTTGTCTTGTTGATGGATTATGATCATGTGGCCTTAATTCTCTAAATGTATCCATAAAAATGGTATTATTAGGTGAATTAATGGTGGGAAAGCCCAGGAATGGGTGGGATGATCATAGTTTGGCCTTGGGAATGGGATTATTGCATAATTCGAGTATTTAGGCCAGTGATTTGACAATAATTCTTGTATAATTGTTCCTAGACCAAGAACAAGCAAGGTATCCTGAGAAGAGGAAGGCTCTGGTTTAATAGAGCTTTGAGTAACTTGAGGTAGGTGATGGTTATTGATTCCCTTTATGCATTTTATGGTTGTGTGCTTTTTCTTAAGTATTGTATGAGTTGCATGCTTAGAGAATAGTTATGAATGTCTAAATGTCTAGATAGCAGTCTTGTAAATTGAAATGGGTGTTATTGCTTGGTTGTTTACAAGTGTGTTTTTGTTCATTGTTTGTGATTGTTGGATTTCTGTGTGACATTTGATTGGCTCAGGTACCATGCTTGGTATGGGAATAAAAATTGTTGGCTCGGGTACCACACCTGGTACGACATAACAAATGGTTAGCTCGGGTATCACGCCTAGTACAGGATAAAAAAATAGTTGGCTCGGGTACCACGCTTGGTACGGGTTTAATCTATTGAATTATTGTATTTGACGATTGTTCCATGAGTGGATCGGGTTGTGTTTCTTGAATTGTGACATTTGCATATGGTCTATGAGCGGCCAGGTTATCATATTGATCTGTGTTTGGTCTTGGTGTAAACCGGGTTGCATGTGTAACACTTAGGTGTTGTTAGGGGGATCCAGGGGTGGGTCCGGACTATGTAAAAAGAGATATATGTAAGTTATTTTCATTGAATGTTGTCAATGGTTGTGAAGTGGATTACATATGGGGGATAAGCTAGGAAGAGACTTGTAGTCTAGATATATTTGTTGGCTTATTCACATGTTTCCTGTGCTTTACTTAGCTTTAGTTACTGTTCATATTCTGTTTATTTGGAACTGGCTGATGATCCTACCAATACACAGTGGTTGTGTACTGATTCTGTACTTGCGTTTTTTTTTGTGAGTACAGGAAATCTTCCGGCGGTTGACGCGCGACCTCACTTGTAGTCCCAGCATTTCCTGAAATTAAGGGAGCGATGTTCCGATCGAGCTACCTTGGTATCTTTCTTTTAGTTATAGCCCACTTGCTTTGGGCTTTGACTCATGTTTATTTGGGGTTGCATCCCCGCATTCTAGACATTGGTAGATTTTTTTGGTACGATGACTTTCAGGTTCTAGGAAGGAATTTCTGCAGTCTTTTATTTTATAATAGTATTTTGAGACTTGAATGCTAGTTTACTTTATGCACTGGTTTTAAGCTGCTAGATTATACTATGTGTTGGATCGCTCATCCGATGGTTGAGTGGGTACCACTCACGGTGGGGTTGGGTCATGAAAAAGATGGTATAAGAGCCTTAGGTTCATTGATTTTGTCGTACCAAAATGTGTCTTGTAGACTCTTGCGGAACGATATGGAGACGTCTGTACTTTTCTTCGAGAGGCTATAGGACTTTAGGAAAATTGTATCTTCTTCCTTCCTTCGTGCTATAACTTGATTCCAAATTTTATCTGGTGATACAAATTGGTATCTAAGTCTTTCACTCTTCTTTCCGTAGATGGATAATATGAGGACAACGGAGTGAGACCAGCGGTCCCAGTAGCAGGCTCGGTTGTTAGAGGTAGGGGAAGGGGCAGAGACAGGGGTTGAGGTAGAGCAACACCCGCTCGGGGTAGAGCTTAGAAAGCTACGGGAGCACGTGAGGTGACCCATCCCCCACCCCAGGATCAGGTTGAAGAGGAAGTCGAGGTTGCTATTAAGGGGTGTGAGGAGCAGGCAAAGGCAGCACCGGTTGGAGGTGCAGGTCTTCCCCTTATCACGCCCAAAGCATTTCAGTAGGTGTGGAGCTTTCTGAGTGGACTGGTTGGTGCAGGATCCACCCCCGCGCGTATTGCATATCAGGCTCTGGGCACTTAATAAGTGGTTACTACAGCTCCTATAATGGATGCAGCATCGGGCATAGACGACTTCTGTAGACCAATGCTAGGTCCGATTATGACAGGAAATGAGCACGAGATGTTGACCAAGTTCCTCAAGCTGAAACCTTCTAGGGTTTAGGGTATTGAGAAGGAAAATGCCTATGAGTTCATATTGGATTATTATGAGAGGTTGCACAAGCTGGGAATTTTGCAATAGCATGGGTTTGAGTTCGTCACGTTTTAACTACAGGGTGATGCTAAGCAATGGTGGAGGTCTCATGTGGAATGTCGGCCATCGACCTTGCCTCCACTGACTTGGGAGCAGTTTCATGCTCTCTTCCTAGAGAAGTATGTACCTCGTACTTTGATACATTTCAAAAAGGATGAGTTTCTGAATCGTGAATAGGGTAGCATGTCGGTCTCCACTTATGAGGCTAAGTTTCATGCCTTGTCTCATTTTGCTACACAGTTGTTGGGTACCAAAAAGGAGAGGGTTCGATTTTTTGTGAATGGCTTGAATATTAATTTGCAGGTGTTATCTGTGCACATGACTTAGCGAGGAAAAGCTTCAATGAGGTAACCGATTATGTGAAGAAGTTAGAAGGGGTGAAGCAAGTTGGGCAAGATAAAGTGTTAGCCAAGAAGCCCCAGAATGATGAAAATTTTAGTGGTTCGTACTCCGAGGGCCATAATCAGCAGGTATACTCAGCCTTTCCTATTCAGTCATCTCTACCTGCTGCTACAGGTGGCCGTCCAGGAGCTAATCAGCAGTTCTCAGCTCCTAGAGGCCAGGGATCTCCTTACGCATCTACCAGCAGGCCTTCACTTGATCGCGGTTGTTTTCATTGTAGTGATCTGGTCCACTTTTAGAGGGATTTCCCTCAAAGATAGACTAGTAATCAGGCTCAGCAGCAGTCCAAGTTTATGGTCCCAGCAGTTAGAGGTGGTCATGCTAGAGGTCATCCACAGGGTGAGTGAGGCAACTTCCAGGGAGGTTGGGGAGAGAGAGGTAATGGCGACATGGGCAGGGATGCGGCATATCCAGCCAAGGAAATTGCTTGGATTGATGTCCGGGCTCACTACTATTCTTTTTTAGGGAGATCTGAGGTGGAGGCATCAGATGCGGTGATCACAGGTACAATTTTTATCTCTGATAGGATGGCTTCTATACTATTTGACCTAGGATGTACTTACTCTTATGTGTCTGTGAACTTTGATTTGGGTTTGGATTTGATATGTGATGTCCTTGATTCCTCTATCCATGTGTCTACCCCGGTTTAAGAGTCGGTGACTGTGACTCATGTTTACCATACTTGTTTAGTGGTCTTTATGGGATTGCATACTTGCGTAGATTTGGTAATTATGGATATGGTAGACTTCGATGTTATTTTGTTCATGACCTTGTTTTCTCCTTATCATGTTGTATTGAATTATAATGCTAAGACTGTGGCTTTAGAAATTTTGGGTAAGGACAGACTAGAGTGGGAAGGTGTGTATAGGCCTAAGCCGGCGAAGATCATATCATTTGATTGGGCTGGGAAGCTAGTGGGGAGAGGGTGTTTGGATTTTTTGGCTCATCTCTGGGATGATTGTGTAAAGTCCCCATCTATTAAGTCAGTTCTGGTTGTTTCAGAGTTTCAGAAGGTATTTCTGGTGGATTTGCCTGGTAGGCCTCCGGACAAGGACATTGATTTTGCATTGACTTGGAGCCGGGCACTCGCCCAATTTCCATTCCTCTTTATTGCATGGCTCCGGCAGAATTAAGGGAACTTAAGACTCAGCTCCATGAACTATTAGATAAGGGTTTTATCCATCCCAGTGCTTCACCTTGGGGTGCTCCGGTATTGTTTGTGAAAAATAAGGATGGTAGTATACAAATGTGCATAGACTAAACGTAGTTGAATAAGGTTACCATCCGAAATAAGTACCCTTTACCCCGTATAGATGATCTTTTTGACCAGTTACAGGGTGCATCTGTGTTCTCAAAAATTGACTTAAGGTTATGGTATCACCAGTTAAAGATTAGGCCTGAGGACATTCCTAAGATGGCTTTTCAAACTTGGTATAGGCATTACAAGTTTCTAGTGATGTCATTTGGGTTGACAAATGCACCGGCAGCATTCATGTGTTTGATGACTGGGGGTTTTAAGTCTTATTTGGATTCTTTCATCATTGTATTTATTGATGACATTTTGATCTACTCCAAGAGTAGGGAGGAGCATGCTGAACATCTCCACATTGTGTTGGAAATATTGACGCACCAGAAACTTTATGTGAAGTTCTCCAAGTGTGAATTTAGGTTAACTTCGGTCGCATTCTTAGGGCATGTAGTGTCATAAAAGGGGGTGATGATAGATCCCCAGAAGATTGAGGCAGTTAAGAATTGGGCGCGACCTAGCTCTGTAACAGAGGTGAGGAGTTTTGTGGGGCTTGCAGGTTACTACCATAGGTTTGTTAATGATTTGGGCCCGGCCTAGCTCTGCGTCCATTGCTACTCACTTGAAAAGGTTGACTCAGAAAGATATACCATTTGTGTGGTCTGACAAGTGTGAAGAGAGCTTCCAAAAGCTCAAGACACTTCTCACCACGGCCCCCATTCTTTCATTGCCGGTTGAGGGTAAGGATTTTGTTGTATATTGTCGATGCTTCACATTTGGGTTTAGGTACTGTGTTGATGTAGGACAGGAATGTGATAGCATATGCTTCTAGGCAATTGTAGGTTCATGAGAGAAATTATCCAATCCATGACTTAGAGTTGGCAGCGGTGGTGTTTGCACTAAAAATTTGGAGACATTATCTTTATGGTGTCAAGTGTGAGGTGTTCACTAATCATCACAGTCTGCAACATGTTTTTACTCAGAAGGACTTGAATCTGAGACAGAGGAGTTGGATGGATCTGTTGAAGGATTATGATGTGACTATCCAGTACCATCCGGGTAAGGCTAATGTGGTGGTAGATGCATTGAGCCGGAAGACAGTCAGCATGGGCGGTTGGGGTTGTCCAAACGACCATTGGCAAGGGAGATTCAGGCTTTGGAATTTAAGTTCATGCACCTGGGTATCTCGGAATAGGGTGGAATGTTGTATTGAGGTCAAACCCACATTCATAGAGGAGATAAAGGCCAAGTAGCTTCAGGATTCACAGTTGAGCAAGCTTCAAAGCAAGGTAATATTCGGAGAGTGCGGGAATGCCACATTGGACTCTGGGGGGTGTTGAATTTCAGAGAGAGGATCTGTACCCTCGGGTTGATGATATAATTTAGAAGGTATGACAGAGGCTTATGGTTCTCTAGTACTCAATTCATCTGGTCATAACCAAGTTTCATTGATTCCGTTGAGTCCGGAACGTCGTTTCCACTCTAATACCTCTATTGGTTTTTGAGTATCGTGTTTCGATTATGCCCGGAATCACCCGTAGAAGTTTTGGTTGTTGCTGGTTTTTCTATTTCTGGTGGCCTTCAGCACGATCGCGCTCCTTTAGCACGATAGCACTGGCATGTGATTTCCCCTTTAGCGCGATCGTGCTCCTGTTACGTGATAGGCGCTGGTCTGTGACTTTTCCTTCAGCACAATCGCGCTCCTTTAGCGCGATAGCGCTGACCAGCGACCAGCAGCTATATATTTTTGATCCCTTCGATTTTCCAGCATTGTTTTCCCCGCTTTTCCAACTCGAAATTGAAAATCCTCTCCACCAAAACTCTTCTTTTAGTCCTAGCTTGGAGAATTCATCAATTGGATTGGAAAGTCTCGCTTCTTGGACGATGTTGGTAAGTTCCTCTTCCCCCAAGTTGTTCTTCTCCAATTCTTGGGAACCACCATTGTTGACTCTTTCTAAGAGCTTGAAAATCCGTTGTAGAAGCTTCCCTTTTGGTGTTGCATGTTCGAGGGATCGTCCAATTCGAATCCTTGACGGAATTCCCTCGTTAAGGCAGGTTATTCTTGCTGTATTTTTGAATTTATTCCTTGAATTTGCTCTTTTATTTCTTGGCTTGGGCGGGCTATTTTGAGCCCCAATTGCTGTCCGTTTCCGCTCAATTTTTTAGCATGTACTCCCGGGATGGTAAGGAATGCATGTGTATTTTCATTTTCAATTTTGGGTTGCAGGGCCCAAGGGCCCATTTGTTACCTGAATTTTGACCCGACTATTATTATAGGTTTATGGTATCATTAGTCTAATTTTGACATATAGATTATTGTGTCGATAGTGGTTTCGCGATATGGAGTTTCTCGGATCTGTTCAAGCCTGGACGACACCGTCCCCGCAGCTATTCTTCAGACGACAGGTAGGTTATGGCTTTCCCTACCTAGACTCTGCGTATATAGGCTATAACTACATTAATTAGTATCGTTGGATGGGTTGTTATAGGTTGGTATTCCAGACCTTGTCCGCCTTTTCTGTCCGTTTATGTCACGACCTGATTTCTTGGTCATAATGGCACCTACAAACCCCTAGTAGGCAAACCAATCCCCGTAGCTCGGAATGGTTAGTAATGGGCTACCTTCTAACAGTGTAAGCAGAAGAACAAATAAATAAGCGGAAGCAAGGGAACAGGAAGAATAAACTGGATGACAGGAGTAATATAAATACAAAGCGGAAGCTAAACCAACCCAAAACCTGGTATCATAGCATATAAGAACCCGATCTACATAAGGAGTACAAAGGATCCAAAAGTAATATATAAACATCATGTCTCCGAAGCTATAAAAGTACAAAATATACAAAAAGATAAACTAGAGTCAAGCTCCGGTCGCCAAGAGCTCACCCTCAGTCTAGATTTCACAAAACTCCAAGCACGAGTCTCCCATGAGCTAGCGGCGATGGCTCACACTAGGATCTGCACCAGAAGATGCAGTGTGTCAAATACGAAGCATAAGGTACCCAGTAGGTATCATAGGCCGACTGGGCACATATAAGATAAAAGCACAATGGCAAACAGAATAGAAGCAAGCAGTCACGAAAATCAATAAAAAGTACACAGGAACTAGCCCAGAGGGAAGACAACAAGAAAAGAATACAAGGCTAGCAAATAGAATATATACACAAGAGGCACAGGTGAAAGTAAGAAATAATGCACCTGGGATCCTTGTAATAACAGTATATACATAATGAGTTCTAGAAATGGACGGTATACCGGTAACCTCAAGTATAAGAAATAGGAGAGAGGAATAAAGGTAGACATGCTCGGAAAATAGAAATCAATAACCAAGCTAATCATGAAAATCTCAATCCAGAACTAACAACCTTGCAGTAACCAATCCCACACTTATAACCATAATAAAGTAACAAGAGTTTACCTACAGTCCCCCGGCCGCCCATACAGCCGGAGAACACAAACAAGTGAAAACAAACCCTCCGGCGACTCATACAACCGAAGCGTACACTCAACAAATAGAAAACAAGGGTGGAATCTCAAGCAATGAATGATATGATGCACGATAACCTCAGGGTGGAATAAAAACTCTGTATGTACCTCATCCGGTGCCAGTCGGGCCAAAAAGGTAGGTTCCATGGAAGGACGCTGCATGTATACCTCTACTCCGCCATATACCTTCCCCCCAGCACACGCAGCCCAAAACATCAGGCCTGGGGTGGCAAGGTCCATGGAGGTCCCGAACCCCATACCAAAACTCAGTATCAAAAACGTGTCCTCCGAAAATAAGTCTGGGTTCAAGCCAGTGGCTAAATCTCTAATATGCATGCCACGACCCTGTCCAGGACTAAAGTAGTAGATGACATCTCAAAAAACCCTCCAAGGGTGCCCGGGGTGTAGCCTTGTCTAAAACAGTAGAAAGTCAACTTTAATGCTCGGTCCGACCGAGGCTAAAGTCATCTCAAATCAGTAAGAAAACTCAACTAGCACCTCGACCCAGTCGAGTCTAGCGATAGTAGTAAAATTGGTGATAGAAATCATAATCTAACCTTCTGTTACTCCTAGAAGATTCACAAGTTTAGTCAAAACCATTCCTAATTAATTTCCATCGAAAATGGGCCCCCAGGGCCATGCAAAGTTTAGAAAACAATTCCAGTAGGTTCGAAGCCAAAACCATAGTAAAACATGGATAAACCCTCTTTATATGCATAGAAATGAATGATCAACACAAATAGCCGCCCAGCAGCTCACAATCAACCTAACGGCCATGCACATGCTCCGAAGTTACTAAGCAAGTATAACCAGCCTAGAAGGATATTTCTATGTTCGGGACTCGCGAACATTCCCAATGATCCCACCTTCTATGTTCCAGAGTCAACAAGGCCTCACAGGACCACAAGGGTGATAATATCAAATACCAAGAGTACTACATACAACAGAGGAAAGAAATGGAACGAATCATGGAAAAGTGGTCAAGATATGTGGTACCAACCTAAAAACTCAATCCAAGGATGCCAGCTAGTACAATTTTATCCGATATATGCTAAGTCTAGGAGTTTAGATCGTAACCTACCTGTCATCCGATAACAAGCTGCTCGACCAACAATGTCTAAGCCTGAATCACTTCGAGAGATCCTGAATGACAATCAAACTATCATAAACATAAATAATAAGTTAGAACGAGTCTAACAATACCCATATTACTACAATTGTAGCCGAGTCAAAATTCGGGTCAAAAGCAGGCCTGCGAGGCACAACCCAAAACCAAAAATGAAAAGAAGCACGATGACCCCAACGATGCCAAGAAAGCATGCTCCAAAATTGAGCACAATTAGCCAAGAGAACGGCACCAAAACAGCCCGCTCAAGTTGGGATTTAAAGACGGAATTTCAATAATGGAACTCGGAATTTAAGCAAGGATTACTTACCAAAAAGCCAAAATTGAAGCACAAACAAACAATCCTTCACACCCACGAGCATGCACCAGCTACGTGGTAGCCATTACCAAAATTTCCAAGCTTGGGTGTGAACAACAATGGAGGAAATTAGAGAAAGAATAAGAGAATTCAAGTGAGGAACAAGGCTTACCAAAATACAAAGAACTACGGAAAATCAACGAACAAACGATTCCCCAAGGTTTAGGATTTATATAGGAGTAATTTAGGAGAGTATTAGGCTGTTTAGAGTGAGAAAGTTGAGATAAATAAGGTTGGAAACATGAAGAAGAAGCCTTAAATAACTGTTGGTTGCTGGTCACCGCGATGGCGCTGCACCAAGGTGCCATCACTCCTGAAGGGCGCTATCGCGCTGGCCGGCTGCAGGCGCTGAGGCGTGATCGCGCTGGCACTGAGGCGCGATCGCGCTGGCCCTAGCGCGGTTGCACTGAAGGCCTGGCCACAGGCTAGCGAGATTGCGCTGCTTGGGCGCCGTTTGCGCTGAAGGCCTGCAACCTGCAATAAAACCAGCTGCATTAAAATTCCCCACGGGGTGTTCTGGGCACAATCGGACACTGACATTCAAAAACCAATAATGCTAACAGAGTGAAAACGACATTACGAACTCAACGAAATTGATGAAACTTCTATAGGAGGTCATTTTGGAGAAATGTTAACCAAAGTCAACCTAGCTAAAAGGAACTCAATAGCTCGAAATGAGCCCGGCTCACCCGGAACCCGAACCAACTGCCTTTCTAACCCACACTCAACACTCCGGAGCTGATGGAATTGTCGGATTTTGAATCCGACACTCCGATCGAAAGTCACCCAAAGTTACACTTTCAACTCCAAATGGCCTGAAAACAGAGAAAATGACACAAAACCCACATCTAAAGTTCTCAGGCCTCCACCAAAGGTCCAACTAGACCAAACTCATCGCTACGGAGCTAACGAAACTGTCAGAATTCAATTCTGAGCACGTTACCTAAAAATGTTGACCAAAGTCAATGATGTTCTAAGTTTAAAGCTCTAAAACAGGCAAATGGCCAAAACAACCAACTGAACGATCAGGGCACCAAACTACTGGTTCCAGAAAGCCATAAATGACTTGGGGCCACTACAGGAAAGCTCTAACAGTACAATGGACACGTAAACGCGAAGATGACCAAAAGGGTCATCATAACATCCACTACTAAAAAGACTTTCGTCCTCAAAAGTCAAGAAGAAGAGAGTACCTGAAGGCTTGAACAATTGCGGATACTGAGCACACAACTCACTCTAGGTCTCCCAAGTAGCCTCCTCGATCGGAAGGTTCCTCCACTGAACTTTCACAACCGGAATCTCCCTAGATCTCAATCTCTTGATATCTCTTGCTAGAATAGCTACTGGCTCCTCAACAAATGATAAACTTTCATCTAACTTAACCAAATCCCATTGCAACATATGAGACTCATCTGGCACATACCAACGCAACATCGAGACATGAAAAACTGGGTGAACAGCTGCAAACATCGGAGGCAAAGCTAACATTTAGGCAACACTACTAACCCTGTGTAGAACATCAAACGGCCCAATAAACCTAGGGCTAAGCTTGCCCTACCGATGAAACCTCATCACGCCCTTCACGGGCAATACTCGAAGGAAAACCAAATCACCAACATTGAACTCTAAGGCACGAAGTCTACGATTAGTGTAGCTGTTCTGCCTACTCTGGGATGCTCTAAGCCTTTCCTGAATTAAATGAACTCGGTCCAAGGAATCTCTAAGCAAATATGTACTCTGCGGTCTGAACTCTAACCCCTCAAACCAACCAATCAGCGATCTACAATGCCTACCATGCAAGGCCTCAAAAGGTGCCATGCCAATGCTCGAATGAAAGCTATTATTATATGCAAACTCATCCAATGGCACAAACTGATCCCATGAACCTCCAAAGTCAAGAACACAAGCCCAAAGCATGTCCTCCAGGACCTGAATAGTCCTCTCGGACTATCCATCTATCTGAGGGTGGAAAGCAGTACCAAGCTGAACCTCTGTACCCAAATCCCTCTGTATAGCTATACAGAACTGAGATGTGAACTGAGTGCCATAGTCTGAAATGATAGAAGCTGGGACCCTGTTCAACCGAACAATCTTAAGAATGTAGATCTGAGTTAGCCTCTCTACCCTGTAAGAAGTCTGAACCGGCAAGAAGTGTTCTAACTTAGTCAGCATATCAACGACCACCCAAATAGAATCCAACCCACATGAAGTACGAGGAAAACCAATAACAAAGTCCATAGTAATACCTTCCCACTTTCACTTGGGAATGAGAAGTCACTGCATCAGACCACCGGGTCTCATGTGCTCGAACTTAACCTGCTGACAGTTCAAGAACTGAGATACAAACTCTGCCATATCCTGCTTCATACCACTCCACCTGAAAAGCTACCTCAAATCTCTATACATTTTCACGGTGTCCGGATGAGTGGAATATCCATAACAATAGGCCTCGCGAAATATCAATTGAATCAAGTCACCAACCCTCAGAACACAAAGTCGACCATCAAATCTCAGAATACCATCAGAACCCAAAGTAGCCCAGCTAGCCTCACCTCAAACTACCTGATCATGAAGGTCACACTAACCCTGATACTTAAACTGTCGGCTCTGAATCTGATCAACTAGAGTGGAACGAACTTCAACACTAGCAAAAACTCAGCTGGGATCCGATAAGTCAAGCCTAACCAAATAGTTAGCCAAGGACTGGATGTCCAAGGCCAACGGTCGCTCAGAAACTGAAAGGGAAGCTAGGCTGCCCATACTCACCGCGTTCCGCCTCAAGGCATCCTCTACCACGTTTGCCTTGCTTGGATTGTATAGAATAGTGAAATCATAGTCCTTCAGCAACTCAATCCATCTCCTCTTCCTTGAGTTCAGCTCGCGTTGACTCATAATATAGTAAAGACTATGATGGTCGGTGAATATCTCACAATGAACTCCATATAAATAGTGCCTCCAGATCTTGATCACGAAGACTACTGCCGCCAACTCCAAGTTGTGAGTGGGGTTGTTGCACTCGTGAACCTTCAGCTGCCTCGATTCATATTCTATCACTCGACCCTGCTGCATCAACACACAATCAAGACCAACCCCTAAAGCATCACAATACATGGAGAAACTCTGACCCTTGACCGGTAAAGTCAAAACTGGAGCTGAAGTCAATAAGGCCTTAAGCCTCTGAAAGTTATCCTCACATTGATCTTACCACTGGAATGGAATATCCTTCCTAGTCAGCATAGTCAAAGGTATTTATATGGAATAAAATCCCTCAATGAACCGTTTGTAGTACCCAACTAACCCAATAAAGCTATGGACCTCAGTAGGAATGGTAGGTCTAGGCCAATCATGAACCGCAAAAATCTTACTCGGATCCACTCTAATCCCATCCTTAGACACCATGTGACCTAGGAATGCCACTAACTCAAGCCAAAACTCACACTTTGAGAACTTGGCATAAAGCCGATGATCTCTTAAAGTCTGAAGTACAGTCCACAAGTGCTGCTCATTCTCATCCCTACTCCTTGAGTATATAAGAATATCATCAATGAAGACTATCACGAACATATCTAAGTACGGGCTAAGCACCCTATGCATCAAATCCATAAAGGCTGTGGGGGAATTGGTCAACCTAAAAGATACCACCATGAACTCATAATGTCCATAATGTTTCCTGAATGCTGTCTTAGGGATGTCCTCCACCCTAATCCTGAACTGATGGTAGTCGGACCTCAAATCAATCTTCAAAAATACGACGGAAACCTGAAGCAGATCAAATAAGTCATCAATCTTGGGCATCGGATACTTGTTCTTTACTTCCACCTTAGTCAACTGCCGATAGTCAATACACATCCGCATCGACCCATCCTTCTTCTTCACGAAGAGAACAGGAGCACCCCAAGGATACACACTCAGTCTAATAAACCCCTTAGCTAGTAAATCCTAGAGCTGTTTCTTAAGCTCCCTCAACTCCACAGGAGCTATACGGTAGGGGGGGATAGAAATAGGCCTGGTGCCCGGCTATAACTCAATGCAAAGCAGGTCGATAAGAAACACATCTAGGAAGTCTCTAACCACAGGAACGGACTCAGGAGACGTAGGGTCAGCACTAATATCTCAGACATATGCTAGATACGCTAAACACCCATGGGAAATCAACTTCCTAGCTCAAAGACAAGAGATGATCCCAGACGGTGCATGGCTAACAGAACCCTACCACACAACCAGGGATACACTGGGCACGGCTATGGTAACGGTCTTGGCATAACAATCCAAAACTGCACAGTGAGGGGATAACCAGTCCATGCCCAGTATCATATCAAAGTCTAATATATCAAGTATCATCAAATCAGCCCAAGTCTCCAAATCACCAACAGATATCACACGGGATCATACAATCCGATCCACTACTAAAGAATCTTCTACTGGGGTCAAAACATAAATAGCAACAGATAATGGCTCATAAGCCAACCCTAAATAGGCAGAAAGTAGGCATATATATATGAACAAGTGGATCCAGGATCAAACAAAGCATAAGCTAGATGATGACATATAGAAATCTGTCACGACCCAATTTCTCGGTCATGATGGCACCTACAACCCCCGGTAGATGAACCAATCCCCGTAGCCCAGAACAGTTAGTAATGGGCTATTATCTAGCAAATAAGGGAACAAGACGAATAAAATAGATAACAAGGATATAAATATATACATATGCGGAAACTAAACCAAACCCCAAGACCTGGTATCATGGTATAGAGCCCAAACTACTTACATGGAGTGCAAATAATCCAAAATAATATATACAGATGTCTCTGAATGGTAATAGAGTACATGAAGGAAAAGATAAACTAAAGCTAAGCTCTGATCGCCAAGAGCTCACCCTCAGTCTGAAGTAGTCCCTAACAGATCTCCAAGCACGAATCACAGCGATCTAACGGCGATGGCCCATGCTAGGATCTGCACCCAAAGATGCAGGGGGTAGGGGTGAGCACCAAATGTGGAGCATAAGGTACCCAGTAGGTATCATAGGCCGACTGGGCACATATAAGATAAAAGCGTAGAAATAGACAGAATAGAAGCAAGCAGTCACAGAAATCAACGAAAGGTACACATGAACTAGCCCAGAGGGAAATCAACAGAACCACATGTGAGGCTAGTAAGCAGAATATACACACCATAGGCACAGGTGAAAGTAAGAAATAACGCACCTGGGGTCCTTGCAATAACAGTGTATATAAAATAAGTTTACGAAATGGACGGTATACCGGTAACCTCAAGTGTAAGAAGAAGAGAGAAAGAGTAATAATAGGCATGCTCAGAGACATGAATCAAGCCCAACTAATCATATCAAACTCACACCCAGCAACTAACAGTCTAGCAGTAACCAATTTCATAATTAACCGTAACAGGGAATAATTCTACAAGTAAATAGAAAGAGTCTACCTACAGTCCCTCGGCCGCCCATACAACCGAGGAACACAAACAAGTGAAAACAAACCCCCCGGCATCCCATACTACTGGAGCGTACAATCAGCAAACAATAAACAAGGGTGGAGCCTCGAACAATGAATGATATGATGCATGAAGATCTCAAGTGAAATGGTATCTCTGTATGTACCTCCTCCGGCGCCGATCCGGCCCAGCAGGTAGGTTCCATGGAAGGACACTGCCCGTATACCTCTACTCCACCGTATACCCCACCTCCGGCAAACGCAGCCCGTAGCCCCTGGCCCGGATGGCAAGGTCCATGGAGGTCCCAGACCCCATACTAAAACTCAGTATCAGAACATGTCGTCCGAAAGCAAGTCCGATATCAGGATGGAGACCCAGTCTCGAATATGCAATGCCCAGACCCTGTCCAGGACTAAAGTAGTAGGAAAATGTCTCAAAAACCCCTCCAAGGGTGCCCGGGAATAACCGGGTCTAAACAGTAAAAAGTCATCTCAGGTGCTCGGTCCGACCGAGGCTAAAATCATCTCAAGTAGAAAGAAAACTCAACTAGCACTCCGGCCCTGCCGAGTCTAGCGTTAATCGTAAAACTGATGATTTAAAACATAATTTACTTTCTTTTACCCAAGAATACTCACAAGTTAAATCAAACCATTTCCAAATTAATTCCATTAAAAACGGGCCCCCGGGGCCATGCAAGGTTTAGAAAATAGTGCAGTAGGCCCGAAGCCAAAACCATAGTAAAACATGGATAAAACCTCTTTATATGCATGGAAATGGTATGATCACACACAATAGCTGCCCAGCAGCTCACAATCAACCTATCGACCCTGCACAGGCCCACAGCTACTCAGCAAGCATAACCAGCCTAGAAGGATAATTCTATGCCCGGGACTCGCGGACATTCCCAAAATCCCACCTTCTATGTTCCAGAGTCAACAAGGCCTCACAGGACACAAGGGTAAATAAAATATATCGCAAATACTACAAGCAACGGAGGAACAAAAGTAGGCGGACATGAATAAAGGGTCGAGGTCTGTGGTACCAACCTAATAAACCAACCCAAGGATGCCCATTAATACAATTTTATTCTATATATGCGGAGTCTAGGGAAAATAAACCGTAACCTACCTGTCGTCCGATGACAAGCTTGAACCTCTCCGAAAAATCCCTAACACGAAATCAAACTTGAACTCGGGCTTGAATAACTTGACGTCGATAATTGATTTCTCTTTTCGGTGATCGAATGAGGTGTCAACGTAGTTTCTTTCCACCAAATACTCTCCACGGTATGAACATATATCCTAATTTGCAACTTCTGCTGACCATATATCACAATAATACCTAAGCTAAGTTAAGGATAAATACTAATATTATTATTTAATTAATGTAAGCCACTAATCCTAATATGAAAAGCCCACCACCATCCTTACAGGTTGTTGTCAACTCCCTCCACTTCCACGTGGGTGTGGGGTTGACACACCCAAGGATATTTTTGTTCCGGTATATACATACTCGGGTATTGCATAAATTCGTGGTATAATAAATATAACTTTTAAAATATACCAGAATTCATAGAAAATTATTTTGAATAAAACCTACTATATTATAATAATAAATTTCAACATCACTAAATTTACTATCTCCGTTAAAATATTACAATGTATAAAAACCTTATAAAATAAATACATATACACTTATATCGTAACAAAATATTTTTCATAAATCTTTAAAATATTTTAAAAAGGTAATAATAATATAATTTTTACCAAATTCAACTTTTAAATAAAATATTTTCAAATACATGCGCGATGCTAATAAAATTCTTAAATTTAAGTTCGCAATTCACCAACGCACGATTTTGATACTCAAGAATTCTCTCGGGATCCTCCCTTATGTTTTATCACTGTTTTGGAACTGAAATGGCATTTTAAAACATGACGTTGAGGCTTAAATCGAGTTTAACCCGACCCGGTTCGCGACCCGGTACGTAACCCGTTTTCTGCCAGACAGTCCGCGGTAAAACAGTCATAATTGTTTACTCCAAGATCCGTTGGATGAGAGGTTTTGTGCGTAGGAAACTAGACTCGTAGACCTTCGATTTGGTATTTCGGGGGACTTCTAACTCTTTATATATTGAGAGAAACGCTCCGAGACATTTTACCCAAAGTTCAAGAAATTTGTCAAAGAAACTTACGATCACACAAATGGACCCGGCGCCGCAATACCGGTCCCGACACGCCTTAACGGTTCAAGGAAAACGTATACGTGGAAATAACCAGAAGGGTCATTACAAAATCATACTTGTGATCATGATATCTGAGGCCTCTACCTCCGGTCTCCCAGGGATCGCATAGAACTGACGACGACCTACACCTGCCCGACCGCCATCCCTACCACCTGCTCTACCATGCGAGGCACCACCCCTAGCCTAACCACCCCCCCATATGGCTAGAGGCTGAACTGCTCATGAAGGCTCGATTGGCTGAACTGTGTCCATCTGGGGGCAATCTCTAGCAAAATGACCAACCACACCACAAGTAAAACAAGCCTCAGATGACCTACTCGATCGGGATGAACCAGCAGAACCCGAATGGCTATCATGGCCTGATGCCCCAGAATTTTTACCTCTCAATGGCTAACAACTATGACCTCGCAGACTGCCCTGACCTTGCTCAAACTGATAACCCGAGGTCAAGAGTGATGCTTGTACCGGTCGGCTAGACTGACCCTAATACTACTGTGGCTGATAACCTCGGCCCCACTGGCCTGAACCTCTACCACCATGCCTGGAACCACTGTAGCCACCCTGATGTCGAGGCCTCTTATCTCTGGCCCCAGTGTCATTACGATGCGAATCGTCAACTGTACGGGCATAGTTCGCAATGTCCTAGAATGACCGACCGCTAGCAACCAGTATCTCTGTTGGATCTATGAACTCTCTCCGTAGCCCCCAAACAAATCTACAGACCCCGTCTGCCTCACTAGGCATAATCATGGCCCTAAATGGGGAAAACTGATGGAAATGGGTCTCATACTCTGAGACGGTCATAGAATCCTGAGAAAGTCTAGTGAACTCCTCCCTCTGACATTCTATGTCGCTCTGTGGCAAGAACTTGGCCATAAAGACCTCATAGAACTCGGACCAGGTCAAGGGAGGTGATGTAGAAGGCCTACAAGCAACATGTGTCCTCCACCATAATTTTGCTGGATCCTCCAGCTGTTATGAAGTATAGCCAACCCCGTGAGTCTCTAATAACCCCAAATGATGCAACATCTTCCCACAGGTGGTAATGAAATCATGTGGGTCCTGACCTGATGTACCAACGAATCTTGGCAGTGCCAATCTCAGAAACCTACCCAAGGCCTTCTGCACCATCTCTATCATAGTAGGGTGAGGAGCAAGAGGCTGGGCAACTGACTGGAACAACCTCAGCACGGGGAGCCACAGTAGTAGGATGCGCTCCTGAACTCGGAACACCCAGGGCTGCCCCCTGAGCGGATATCTGGGCTATCTCAGAAGAATAATCCCCAATCATACCCAAGAGCTGAACAAGTAAACCCCGAATATCTGAAGACTGAGCTAGGGTGAAGTCAGCACAAAAACTGGTGCTGGAACTGGTACGGGAGCTGGTGGTACCTGGGATATCCCCGGGTCCACATGTTGCTGCTCTGGAGCAAACTTTGGCTCGTAATCATACTCTGGCTCTACCTCAACTCTAGCAACTTTAGTAGGTGCCACTGCTTTGGGGTGTCCACGACCCCTATCTCTACCCATACGACCACCCCGGCCCCTAGCTGGAGTTAGGGTGCAGGGGAAGGAGGCTCTCCTCTGCCAGAAGCTGAAGATCTTAGACGAACCATCTGCGGAAGAGTGAACCAGAATAAGTGAGATTTCTAGAAACTTTCAAGGATACTACGCACGAGAGAGAAACAAGAAAAGTCTATTTTCCTAAGATGTCACTATAGCCTCTGAAAGATTGAGTACGGACATCTCCGCCCCGATCCGCAGGACTCTACTAGACATTGGCTCCTATACCGATGACATAGGTGAACCTAGGGCTCTGATACCAAGCTGTAACGACCCAATTTCTCGATCATGATGGAACCTACAAACCCCCAGTAGGCAAACTAATACTCGTAGCCCAGAACGGTTAGTAATGGGCTATCTTCAAACAGTGTAAGAGGAAGAACAAATAAATAAGCGGAAGCAAGGGAACAGGAAGAATAAACTGGATGACAGTAGTAATATAAATACAAAGCAGAAGCTAAACCAACCCAAAACCTGGTATTATAGCGTATAAGAGCCTGATCTATATAAGGAGTACAAAGGATCCAAAAGTAATATATAAACATCATGTCTCCGAAGCTATAAGAGTACAAAATATACAAAAAGATAAACTAGAGTCAAGCTCCGGTAGCCAAGAGCTCACCCTCAGTTTGGATATCTCAAAACTCCAAGCATGAGTCTCTCACGAGCTAGCGGCGATGGCTCACACTAGGATTTGCACCAGAAGATGCAGTGTGTCAAATACAAAGAATAAGGTACCCAGTAGGTATCATAGGCCGACTGGGCACATATAAGATAAAACCACAGTAGCAAACAGAATAGAAGCAAGCAGTCACGAAAATCAATGAAAAGTACACAGGAACTAGCCCGGAGGGAAGACAACAAGAACAGCATACAAGGCTAGCAAATAGATAATATACACAACAGGCATAGGTGAAAGTAAGAAATAACGCACCTGGGATCCTTGCAATAACAGTTTATACATAACGAGTTCTAGAAATAGATGTTATATCGGTAACCTCAAGTATAAGAAATCGGAGAGAGGAATAAGGTAGACATGCTCGGAAAACAGAAATCAATAACCAAGCTAATCATGACAATCTCAATCAAGAAGTAAACAGCAAACAAGGGTGGAATCTTAAGCAATGAATGATATGATGCATAATAACCTCAGGGTGGAATTAAAACTCTGTATGTACCTTCTCTAGTGCCGATCGAGCCCAGCAGATAGGTTCCATGGAATGACGCTGCCCGTATACCTCTACTCCACCGTATACCCTTCCCTCGGCACATACAGCCCAAAGCCTCAGGCCCAGGGTTGCAAGATCCATGGAGGTCCCGAACCCCATACCAAAACTCAATATCAAAAATGTGTCCTCTGAAAATAAGTTCGGGTTCAAGCCAGTGGCTAAATATCTAATATGTATGCCCAGACCCTGTCCAGGACTAAAGTAGTAGATGACATCTCAAAAAACCCTCCAAGGATGCCCGGGGCTTAGCCGGGTCTAAAACAGTAAAAAGTCAACTCAAATGCTCGGTTCGACCGAGGCTAAAGTCATCTCAAATTAGTAAGAAAACTCAACGAGCACCTCGACCTGGTCGAGTCTAGCGATAGTAGTAAAATTAGTGATAGAAATCATAATCTAACCTTATGTTACCCCAAGAAGATTCACAAGTTAAGTCAAAACCATTCCCATAGTTTAGAAAACAATTCCAGTAGGCTCGAAGCCAAAACCATAGTAAAACATAGATAAACCCTCTTTATATGCATGGAAATGAATGATCAACACAAATAGCCGCCCAGCAGCTCACAATTAACCTAACAGACCTGCACAGGCTCCGAAGCTACTCAACAAGCATAACCAGCATAGAAGGATATTTCTATGTCCGGGACTCGTGGACATTACCAATGATCCCACCATCTATGTTCTAGAGTCAACAAGGCCTCACAGGACCACAATGGTGATAATATCAAATACCAAGAGTACTACACACAACGGAGGAAAGAAATGGGATGAATCATGGAAAAGTGGTCAAGGTCTGTGGTATCAACCTAATAACCCAACCTAAGGATGCCAGCTAGTATAATTTCATCCGATATATGCTAAGTCTAGGAGTTTAGAATGTAACCTACCTGTCATCCAATGACAAGCTGCCCGAACAACAACGTCCAAGCCCAAATCACTCCGAGAGATCCCGAATGATAATCAAACTATCATAAACATGAATAATAAGTTAGAACAAGTCTAATGATACCCATATTGCGACAATTGTAGTTGGGTCATAATTCCGGTCAAAAACGGTCCCACGGGGCCCACAACCCAAAACCAAAAACAAAAAGAAGTGCGATGACCCCAACGATACCAAGAAGGCATGCTCCAAAATTAAGCACAATTGGCCAAGAGAAGGGCGCCAAAACAGCCCGCTCAAGTCAGAGTTTAAAGATGAATTTTAAGAATGAAACTCAGAATTTAGGCAAGGATTACTTACCAAAAAGCCGAAATTGAAGCACAAATAAAAATCCTTCACACCCACGAGCATGCACCCAGCTATTAGGTAGCCACTTCCAAAATTTCCATGCTTGAGTGTGAGAACCAATGGAGGAAATTAGAGAAAGAATAAGAGAATTCAAGTGAGGAAGAAGGCTTACCAAATGACTAAGAACTACGAAAAATCAATGAACAAACGATTCCCCAAGGTTTAGATTGATATAGGAGTAATTTAGGAGAGTATTAGGTTGTTTAGAGTGAAAAAGTTTAGAGAAATAAGGTTGGAAACACGAATAAGAAGACTTAAATAATTATTGGTCGCTGGTCAGCACCATTGGCGCTAAACCAGTGCCATTGCGCTCAAGCGGGCCAGGCACCAAGGCGTCATCGCACCAGAAGGGCGCTATCGCACTTGCCGACTGCAGGCGCTGAAGCGCGATCGCGCTGGGCTTGGCGCGGTTGTGCTGAAGGCCTGGCCACAGGCTAGCGTGATCGTGCTTCCTGGGCACCATTGGCGCTGAAGGCCTACAACCTGCAATAAAACCAGCTGCACTAAAATTCCCCAAGGGGTGTTCCGAGCACAACCGGATATCGATATTCAAAAACTAATAATGCTAACAGAGTGGAAATGATGTTCCGGATTCAACAAAATCAACAAAACCTCCATACGAGGTCGTTTTGGAGAAATATTGACCTAAGTCAACACTAGCTAAAAGGAACTCAAAGGCTGAAAATAATGGAATCACTGAATTTCGAATTCGACACTCCAATTATTGAAAGTCACCCAAAGTTACACTTCAACTCTAAATGGCCTAAAAACAGACAAAACGACACAAAACCTACACCGAAAGTTCTCAAGCCTCCACCAAAGTTCCAACCAGACCAAACTCATTGCTCGAGAGCTAACGAAACTGTCAGAATTTAATTTCGCACACGTTAGCTAAGAATATTGACCAAAGTCAACGATGTTCTAAGTTTAAAGTTCTAAAATAGGCAAACGGACAAAACGACTAAACGAATGACTAGGGCACCAAACAACCGGTCCCAGCAATACATAAATGACTTGGGTCCACTATAGGAAAGCTCTAATAGTACAATAGACACGTAAATGCAAAGTTGACCAGAAGGGTCATTTCAGTTTATTTCATACGTTGTTTATAGTATTCGCGTAGTAATGTATATTACCCTTGTGGTCCTGCGCGGCCTTTTATTGACTCTGAAACATAGATGGTGGGTTATTTGGGAATGTTTGCAAGTCCCAAACATAGAGATATCCTTTTAGGCTAGTTATGACTGTTTTAGAGTTGTTGAGCCTATGCAGGGCCGATATAAAATGCTTGTGAGCCATTTTGGGCTACTCTATTATTTGCGAGCATATCATACATGAAAAGGTTTCCTAGGGTAATTACCTGACGATCGGGGCTTGTCTACATCTCATCTATTGTACTGTTACTCTTGTATCTATATTCAGAGATAATTGTACTTATCATTTTGTTACTTCTAGCATTTGTGCTCTATTAGAAGCTTTTGTACTATCGATACCAAGTCTTGGGGTTGGTGTAGGATCATTTGTATATATATATTTCATGTTGTTGCTTCTGCGTTGTCTTACCTTTATATTCTGCTTTTGCTTATTTCTGTTCATTGTGCGTGTTGGTTAGGTAGTAGCCCATTACTAACCATTTCGGGCTACGAGAATTGGTTTGCCTACTAGGGGGTTGTAGGTGCCATCATGACCTAAGAAATTAGGTCATGACCACTTGTATCAGAGCTCTAGGTTCATCGGTGTTATAGTATAGAAGCAAGTGTCTAAGTAGAGTATCACGGATCGGTATGATGACATCCATATCCTATCTGTGAGAGGCTACAGGGCATTGTTAGGAAAAGTTTCATCTTCATGACTCCTTATCATGCATTCCTGGCTCTATTGACTTCTAAACTTCAGTTGTTTCATTCCTTATCAGATGCATAAGATGAGTTCGACAGCAATTAGTGTCGAGGCTTCTCTGCATGTTGCCTTAGTGCTTCTATCAGTGCCAGGACTTCAGAGTGAGGGTTTTCCGCATCAGGTAGGTCATCCCAACTTCCGATTGGATTCACAGCCACCCTAGTTCCATAGGACACCGTGGATAGGACTCTGAGTCCTTTGGTAGATGTTTCAGTACCCAGTTTTACGAACAGTGCTTCAGCTAGGGTTGAGCTACTAGTTTTTCAGCAGGGTTGTATGTCAGTGTTGGACTATGAGGTAAGATTTCATGAGATGGTTAGGCATACTTCTAGGTCTATTCCTTTAGAGTTTGATAGAGTTTGGAGCTTTGTTAGAGGTTTGATTTCACCACTCCATTTGGCGACCGAGCACTTGGTTATAGTTGGAACGACTTTCCTTTAGGTAGTGGATCATGCTTGGGCTATCGAGGGTTTGTGTCTTGAGGCTTATGAGGGTAGTGCTAAGAGACATTGTGGTCAGGATACTTTTTGAGGTTTCCAAACTTGAGGTAGGGGATTCTCTTCTAGAGACTGGTTTAATTGCTTCTTATATACCAGGCCAGTTTTAGTTACTCGGCAGGTTCCAGAGAGTAGTATCACAGGGCATGTTGAGCTTAGTGGTCATGGTACGGGTCAGATTCTTCTAGGTTCACTTTCAGGTTGTGTAGGTCGTAGTGGCTGGTCAGGTTCCATGAGATCTTCCCATCAGACTTCATCTGGTAGAGGTTGTTTTCGATGTGGTGAGTGTGGGCAGTTTGCTAGGAATTTCCCCACGATTCTGTATCCTGATCAGCTTGATTGTTAGGATTGTGAGGTTGTTGGTCACCTTTATAGATCTTGTCCTCGGCGAGGGATGGCAGAGCTTTCAACTTTGACTACTTAGTCCAGAGTTAGACCCCATCAGTATGATGCCCCTCTTGGTGGGCCCGTGGTAGAGGTTCCTGATATCGTTGCTCCAAGTTAGGCTTTTGCTACCTTCGGCTTGTGATAGTTCTGCTCGCGTTGCAATTCTGCCCCTTCTGTTATTTATTTGCTTATATGCTTACTTGCTACTTGTTTAGTTATTTGACTACTTGAATTATAGTATCTATGTGTTATTTTTGTGGTAGTTTATTCCTTAGTAGTGGATGGGGTGAGTTATCCTTGTGAGGTGTTTTACCCAGAGTTGTAGCTCGTGGGTAGTTCTTGTCAGTCTCTTTTCTGATTGGTTTTGCTTCTAGTTTCGTTGTAACTCTAGGCTTATGTTGAGTCTTCCCTCTTGAGCGGTCCTAGATGCTTGTTGCCTAGGCTATTTCCTAGTTTTTGCTAGAGGTTCTTGTGTTGGTTTGATGTGATACTGGTAGTTATGCCGGAGTTGAGATTTTATCTTCAGATAAGAGATGTTGGTTATGCTAGTGAGCATGGTTTGGTTTTGTTTTCTTGGGTGTTTAGAGTCGACCCTCTTTGTTGGTTGGTTTAGGAGGTTGGTAGGTATGTGATTTGTTCCTGTAGTCTCCTTCAGTTTCTTGCCCTGTTGGGTTGGTTTATTGTTTTCCCTAGTCCCAGTTAGATTGACTTTTGATCATAGCCCTCTGATTGAGCTTTTGATTCAGCATTGCGATTGAGTTTGACTTTAGCATTCTTGACTAAGTGTTGATAGTAGCCTCGTGGCTGAGTTGTACTCGTAGCATTTTGGGTGAGTTGGGCATCTGGCCCATTCTTCTCCTACTTTATTGAGTTTGACAATATAGATGTGAGAACTAAGGTAATGGCTCCGGATTTTATTTGAGAAGAAGTTTGTAAGGTTCAGTATATGCTACAGAAGGGTTTTATTTAGTTGAAGAAGAAGGGATATGACTCTTTGTGCGTGCTTGTGTGTTTTAGTTGTTGACTGAGGTGACAACAGAGGTTTGTTTGGGTCGTGTGTTGGTGATTTGATTAGTCCATTTATAGATTGTAGTGGTTTTCCTTCTATTGGTTTGATATTTTAGTAGCAGTTGCAGTTTTGGAAAGTTGCATATTCAGGTCTAGTTGACTTCGGTTCCTAATGGTTCATTAACAACATATGGGTTCGACATAGGCTTTGGTTGGCAATTTTAAAGTTTGGTTTTAGAATCGTGGGCTAGAAAACTACTCTGGATGGTTCGTGGTTTGTTCTTTTCAGTTGCAGCTTCTTGGGTTGGAAGGCATGGGGTTTGGGTGACTTAGTTTCCCCATTTAAGTTGTGGAGTGGTAGTTGGCCTTGGACACCTAGTCCTTGGCTAACCTTTGAGTTAGGCTGGACATTCTAGATTTCGGCGGTGTTCTAGATAGTACGACGTTCCTTCTTTCATGGTTATACATACTCAGCGGTGTAAGTTTGAGATTTAGCAGTGGTGTATGCTATATATGATCATGTTGTGCAGGTTGAGGCAAGCGAGGCTATTTTAAGTTCTAATGGTACTTTGAGGTTGATCATCATCTTCATTACCAAGAGTTTGAAATGTTTGTTTAGTTGGATCTTCAAGGGTGGTCTTTTATATGAGGTTCTAGTGTTGGTTAGACTCGGCCAGTATGGACTAAAAGTCCGGTATGATTCATGCTTCATAAAGGTTGGTTGTGTGCAGATGCAGTAGAGCAGTTGATTCAAGCCAAAGAGAAGATTTTAAGGTACATGCAAAGATTTCTATAGCTAGTTGGCGACTTTGAACCCCAGGCACCTTTTCCTTTGCCTTCGGGGTGTTTTGATTTGATATTCGAGGTATGGTAGACTCCTTCCCGAGTTGAGATTCGTAAAGCAATTTAAAATCTGAATGGTGTTCGAGTATTGAGAGTAGCAGCAGTACTTCGTAGAGTTGGGGGCTTAGTAATGGTTACGAGCTTTGTGGTAGGCTTACCACATTCCTTGCAGAGGCTTGGTTTTGGTTTGGGTCTGTTGGGCAGGTTACCCTGGTTCATTCGCTTCCAGTTGATTCATACTTGACACGGTGCAGCGAAGTTGGGTTCGTTCTATAGTTTGGAAGTTTCTCCGTCAACACAGGGTATTCATACATGCCCTTCCTAACTTGGGTGTGCAAACTTCAGTTGGGTTCAGATGGGTTGGTCAGTCAGGTTCAGTTAGTGATATTGATTTTAGAAAAAGTGTTTGTTCATTGGTTGATGATCAGTCGGGACAGGTGACTCCAATTTTCAAGGGTATGATTCAAGTTGTTATCTTGGATGGAAAATGCTAGTGGACTACAGCTTGACTTAAAAGGAGTTTGAGCAAAAAGAGGTGACTTCATTCGTGGTAGAGTATAAGCGAAGACTGTAGATCTCTGGTGTGTCAGTTGATGCTTTGAGGGTGGTTGAGTGTTCGACTTGTATGCAACTTCTTGTTATGGTGCAAAAGGATTCAGTTCAGAATAAAAGGGCTTTGCGGATCAGCGGGTTCATGAGTTGGAGTTTTGAGTTGATGGCCCTTCTGGTGAATTTGGTTGTGATTTTGAAGATTTGAGTTATGTGTGTTGATCACCTTGTTCCTCTGGTTTCGATGTTTTATCGGTGCTTACTGGTTAAGATTCTCGGGGTTCAATTTGGGTTGGTAGATCTTTGGAGTTTTAGAGTTTGAGGTTGGAACTAGTAAGAAGTTTAGGCTTGGTTGCTTTCTTTGGTTCTTTTTTGTTGGGTGCCATCCGGTCTAGGAGGCTACCCAGGTTGTCCGAGAGAGTAGTGTAGGTGGTGTATCCGCTGTTATTTTATTCTCTAGTATTTCCTTCTTTCCTGACTTTCAGGGATGAAAGTTTTTTTAGTAGTGGAGGATATAATGACTTGTTCGGTCATTTACATGTGTTTGCCTTTCTCGTACTGTTAGAGCTTTCCTGTAGCGGCTCCAAGTCATTTATGGTTTGCTGGGAGCGATAGTTCAGTGCCCGGGCCGTTAGTTTGGTCTCTTTGGCTGTTTCTTATTTTAGAACTTTAAGCTTTTGAAATCGTTGACTTTCGTCAACATTCTTGGTGAACATGCTCGGAATCAAATTCCAACAGTCCCATTAGCTCCGGAGCGTGGACTTTGGTCTAGTAGGACCTTTCGTCGGGATCCGAGAGCTTTTTAGCTTAGAATTCTCTCTCATTCTGTGTTTTCAAGCCGGTTGGGCTTAGTTGGTTGACTTTGGTCAACATTCGGAGAATATGGCCTCGGATGGAAATTCCATCAGCGTCGTTACCTCCGAAAATCGGAGTTTGTGTTAGGTAGTTGGTTGGTTCAGGTCTCAGGTGATTCGGGCTTATTTTGGGTGTTTGGTTGGCGATATCTAGTGTTGAATTGGGTCAACATTTCTTCGAGATGACCTCATATGGAAGTTTCATCGATTCCGTTGAGTCCGGAACATCGTTTCCACTCTAACAGCACTATTGATTTTTGAGTATCGGGTTCCGATTGTGCTCGGAATGCCCCGTAGAAGTTTTGGTTGTTGCTGGTTTTCTAGTTCTGGTGGCCTTCAGCGCGATCGCGCTCCTTTAGCGCGATAGCGCTGGCCTGTGATTTCCCCTTCAGCGCGATTGCGCTCCTGTAGCGCGATAGCACCGGTCTGTGACTTTTCCTTCAGCGCGATCGCGCTCCTTTAGCGCAATATCGCTGACCAGTGACCAGCAGCTATATATTTTTGATCCCTTCAAATTTCCAGCATTTTTTTCTCCACTTTCCCAACTCTAAATTGAAAACCTCTCCACCAAAACTCTTATTTTAGTCCTATCTTGGAGAATTCATCAATTGGATTGGAAAGTCTCACTTCTTGGACGATGTTTGTAAGTTCCTCTTCCCCCAAGTTGTTCTTCTCCAATTATTAGGAACCACCATTGTTGACCCATTCTAAAAGCTTGAAAATCCTTTGTAGAAGCTTCCCCTTTGATGTTGCATGTTTGAGGGATCGTCCAATCGCATCCTTGACGGAATTCCCTCGTTGAGGTAGGTTATTCTTGCTCTATTTCCGAATTTATTCCTTGAATTTCCTCTTTTATTTCTTAGCTTGGGCGGGCTGTTTTGATCCCCCATCGCTGTTCATTTCCGCTCAATTTTTGAGCATGTACTCCTGGGATGGTAAGGAACACATGTGTGTTTTTATTTCTGATTTCGAGTTGCGGGGCCCACGGGCCCATTTGTGACCCGATTTTCGACCCGGCTATTATTATAGCATTATGGGTATCATTAGTCTTGTTTTGACATATAAATTATTGTATTGATAGTGGTTTTGCAATTTGGAGTTTATCAGAGCAGTTCGAGCCTGGACGACGCCGTCCCCGCAGCTATTTGTTGGACGACAGGTAGGTTATGGCTTTCCTTACCTAGACTCTTCATATATAGGCTAGAACTGCATTAATTAGTATCCTTGGGTGGGTTGTTATAGGTTGGTACCCCTGACCTTGTCTGCCTTTTCTGTATGTTTATTTCATACGTTGTTTGTAGTATTTGCGTGGTATTGTATATTACCTTTGTGGTCCTGCGCGGCTTTTTATTGACTCTGGAACATAGATGGTGGGTTATTTGGGAATGTCCACGAGTCCCGGACATAGAGATATTCTTTTAGGCTGGTTATGACTAATGTAGAGCTATTGAGCCTGTGCAGGGATGATAGGAAATGTTTGTGAGCCATTTTGGGCTACTCTATTGTTTGCGAGCATATCATAAGGTTTCCCTGCATGTTTTACTACTGATTTGGCTTCGGGCCTACTATAATTGATTTTCTAAACTTTGCATGGCCTCGAGGGCCCATTTTTGGTACATGAGTTTGAAAGGAGTTTTTAAACTGACTTTTATGAAACCTCTCGGAGTAGAGGGGAGATTACGATGATTTGATTACTAATCCTCATTCTGATACTAGGCTTGGCTGGACCGCAGCGCTAGATGTTGTTTTCTATGTATTTAGACCCGGATACAAGTCGGGCACCCTATTTAGGGATTTTGATACTTGACTTCTATTTTATACCCGGATACGCTCCGGGCACCCTTGATGAGGGTTATTAATACATGACTACTGATTTAGACCCGGATACACTCTGGGCACCCTTGATGAGGGTTATTGATACATGACTACTGATTTAGACTCAGATTGGATCCGAGCATGTACTGCGAGATCCTGATTGTTGAGATATTTGAGTTTTGTGTCTATATGTGGTCTACGAGTAGACCTCCATGGACCCTACTGTTCTGGACCAAGTGCTACAGGCTGACGGTGATCGGAGGTAGGGATTTATGGCAGAGCAGATGTACTCGGGGGAAGTCTTTCCATGGATCCCGCCTTTACTGGACCTTTGGGGCATTGGAGGGGGTAACATACAACACTGTGATCACACTTGGTTCCAGATTCATCATATCATATCATCATGCATATTTCACTTGGATTCCACTCTTGTTTTTTGTATGTTAAATGTATGCTCTGGTTGTATAGGCAGTCGGAGGGTTTGTTTTCACTTGATTGTGTTCCTCAGCTGTATGGGTGGCCATTGGGACTGTAGGTAGTTTAGATTACTCTTGTCGCTTTATGGAGCTGGTTATGGTCCTTGTTTCTTAGTTATTTAGCGGTTATTAGCCTGTTGAGGCTTCGATTGTAGGATTTTGATTATTGAGAGGGCTAGGGAGTCCTATCTTATTGAGGCAATTTGGAGTGGCCCTCTGAGGAGATTGTGAGTTTCTGGTTCCATCCTTATCAGTATTTGAGTAGTATTTCTTGGTTATTGTGGGTTAGTTATTCCATCCTAGGGTTGTATTTGTGAAGTGGGTTCCTATTTATGCTATCTTGAAGTTGGATTGGTGTTATGTTTTTCTTATGCTTGTTGATTCCATCTTGAGTATGTTAGACTGCTTTCCTTCTTTTCCTTTTACTTGAGGTTACCGGTATACTGCCACGTTCCTGATTTTCTCTCTCCTTTTATATACTATTGTTGCAAGGATTCCAGGTGCGTTCTTTTTCCTTACACCTCTGTTTCTGTGTTATGTATATATCTTATGCTAGCATGTATACTTGTAACTCTTGGTTGATTACTCCTTGTGCTAGTTCCTTGTGCTTCTTCCTTGCTTCTGTGACTACTTTCTGATAAGTCGGTAATCTACCAACTTATTGAGCCTATATCCATGAATTATTGCTATGTTTTGAATAGATTTAGAGGTTGTTATGGCCTTTATTGATGTCTATGTAGGTACTTTTGATGGATGATGATAAACAAGAAAATAGACCCAAAAAGCGCTCAAAAGGAGTGAAGTGTGAAGTGTTTGGAAAAGCTGAAGATTCTGATCGGAGATGCGGTGGTCGTGCGACACGCACAGGCCAAGATGCGAATCGCACCTCCTCCGCACAAGCTGCAAAAGTAACTGAAGAGTCTATCAAGGGGTGCAGTCGTTGTGCAAAGCGCACATCCTGAGGTGCGAACCGTACCTCCTTTGCACGGAGCTCCCAATTCTAGCTGAAGTCATTGGTTCAACCGGAGGCAGTGTGAGATGCGCACATCACAATTTTCAAACTGTACGTCGTGCCACACACCTCCCTGAGGGCATTTTTGTCCTAATTTTTAGTGACATTTTGGGAAACTATAAAAGGCCTATTCAGGCACAATTGTAAATAACTTTTATCATTCCAAATATTCTGAAGAGTTTTTAGCTTAGAGACCAAGTTTTTCACCTCCATTGAGAAGAGGGTTTCAATCTAATTCTCTTGGCTAACACTTTTGTGCTCAAATTGAATCTAGAACTTGAGATTCAGCTCTAATTGAAGGGATTTTGAATTACCCAGATGGTATCTCTTTCTCTCTTCCTATGAGTAGCTAAATTCTCTTGTGTAGGGGTATATTGATGATGGGTGCTTAAGAAATGGGTGTGGGTGTTATCTATTCTAGCTTATAATTGCTTAATTGACATGGGTCTAGTAATTTCACCAAGTTTTAATCCTAAAATTGGTGGTTGCAAACATTAATTTTCATTACTTGACTATGTGATTTCTTGAGAAAGGATTTCATAGTTTCGGATGTGAAATTACTAGTGGGAACTTGGGATTCCACTCAGATTTGAGGCTACAGATAGCTCTTATCGTCGGATTCTCCCATTTAAGGGTCTAAGCTAGAGATAGTATGACCTCCCTAAGCTAGATTGGTTTTTTATTGATCAAACCTATGATGCTCTAACCGAGATCATCGGATATAAGATTGTTGATCGAGAGATAAGCAAATCTTACCTATGACCAATGCTATTCATGTCATTAAGAGAGAATACGTATGAATTAATAATCACCCTATCCCATAACCAAAGCCCCATCGGATATGCATCCCTAGTCGTCTAGTCAACTTGGTACACCCGCTTTAGTTTTATTGCTTTTTAAATTGAATTGCGATTGTAGTGACAACATTCCCAATTCCCCCATCCGTTTACTTGTTGTTTTGGGCAATTACTCTCACCTTGAACTCAATTCATTACAATCTCTATTTAGCAACCCCAAGACCCTTGGGTACGACCCCGACACTCGTTGGGATTATAAATTTTATTTTGCTGCACAATCGTTGTGACCTCCTACTTTGGAGAGCATAATTTGAGCGTTCATCAAAAATGGCATCGTTGCCGAGGACTTGAGTCGATAGCTATTTTTAATTGTTGTTTTGAAGTCACCTTTAGAGTACTTGTTTCTTATACTTTTGTTTGTTGTTTTTGTTGTGATTAAGCAGGCTAGCCTATCAACGGCTTCATGGAGGCCGACTAGGCTGAGCCTATGATGCAAGGGGATGTACGTGCAATTCGCCTACCCCCCACAGTGGGAAATGCTATTTTTCATGTAACTAGCACCATGCTCCACTTAATCCAAATGAAAGGCCTATTTAGTGTAGCAGCACATAAAAATGCCAACCGGCACATTTGGAACTTCGGGGAGATTTTCCAACCATATATTATTCAAAACATCTCCCAAGAGTCCATTTGATTGCGCCTATTCCCTTTTTCCTTGACGGGGGAAGCCACGGCATTGTTGGAAGAATTGCCGGACGGGTCTATAACATCTTGGGCCAAGTTGGTTGAAGCATTCACTTCGAGATTCTTTCCTCCGTCTCGTATGATGCAACTAAGAGACAAGATTACCAACTTCAGGCAACTCTCAGATGAACTCCTACATGAGGCTTGGTTGCGCTTCAAGAAGAAGCTTGTCTTATGTCCAAATCATGAGTTATCGGACAATATGTTTCTTCAAAGTTTCTATTGATCATTGAACTCCTTGAATAAGACAATGGATGACAACCTTGGAGGTGGCACCTTCATGGATATACGATTTCCCATTGCCTCGGCTTTCTTAGAACGGATGATGAAAACCAACCAAGCTTGGTATACACAAGAGGCGGATTTGCCAATTTCGGAATTAGCCCCATCCATCTTGGCAAATGAGATTAGAAAATGAATGGAAATCCACGATGAAACAATGACCAAGATGATGAACCAAATCAATCTCTTGGCAAGTCATGTAATTGGTGAAAAGGGGGTGAATACTATGAATACATCAGAGATACAAGCTAATGGTGAAGAGCTCATGGCTAAGGTTGATGGTAAGCTATGTTTTTTGTCAGCGGGTTCTCGTCCTGGGTACTATCGCTCTAGGGAAGAGAATCAAGGTTGGATAAGAAATTATCGGGACAGGTATGGTGAGCAACATAGCTATCAAAGCCCTTATGTGCCCCCAATCAAAGGTTATTCCTTCTATCAACCGACCGCAAGTGACCCCAGGAATTCCAAGTTAGAGGACATGTTTTCCTTGGTACTAAAAAAAGTGTACACAACACACGCCGGGGTGCATGAGCTTAAAAGCGAAGTCTCAACACTTCATAGGACTGTGAACTCTCATTCAACCTCCATCAAACAACTTGAAGTACAAATGGATCATCTTTCTATTCAAATGAGCCCAGAGATAAATATGTCACTTCTTAGTAGCGCCACTACCAATTCTAAAAGTGATGGGCACATCATGGCCATCGTTACTAGGAGTGGACGAACAACCGGTGAGATAAGAATACCCGTTGTAGAACCGATTGTGAAACCAAAGGAGCCTACTCCTGAAGTAGGAAAGAAGCCAAGAGACAAAGATGAAGAGGTGGTGCATGATAATGTGGTCAAAACTCCAGAGGTAAGGGAAGTACTTGGTGCATCGAGTGCTCCGAAAAGTGCTGGAAGTGATGAAGATAAAGAAGAGGTAGAGCCCTCTCCCCAAGTAACCATCAATGACGAGGTAGACCCCCCTCTTGTGCAAATCATACCTACCACAACTTCCAAAGGACCTCCTCCGTACCCTCATCGGCTAAATAAGAAGAAGGAAGAACAAAAATTTAGCAAGTTTGTTGACATGTTCAGCAAGCTGTCCATAAATATTCCTTTGGTAGAAGCACTAATGCAGATGCCAGGATACTCCAAATTTTTGAAGGAATTACATAAAAGAAGAAGGTGGTGGACGTGGGAACGATTGAGATGTCACATAGTTGTAGTGCAGTAATGACTAGCAATGTGGCTACGAAGAGAGAAAACCCGGATGCATTCACCATACCATGTACAATTAGAATGTTTGTATTCCAAAAGGCCTCGTGCGACTTGGGGGCAAGCATCAACTTGATCCCCCTTGTGATTTTCAAGAAGTTAGGATTTGGTATCCCCAAACCTACTTCTATGTGGCTACTCATAGCCGATAGGTCTATTAAGTGCCCTGTAGGAATCTTGGTTGATGTATTGGTAAATATGGACAAACTAATTCTTCCTGCGGACTTTGTCATCTTGGACTGTGAGGTAGATGTGGAGGTGCCCATTATTCTAGGATGACCATTATTATCTACGGAGAGGGCCCTTGTTGATGTAGAACTCGGTAAACACAAATTCCAAGTGGGGGATAAGGTAGTGACGTTCAACGTTTGCCAACCCACGAGATCTCTGGATGATTTGAGAGTAATATCGGTGATAGAATTAGAGGAGGAGTGGGATGATGCTCGTGGAGAGTGTAAAGTGGGCAAGACGCCCATATTTGATTCATTTCCAAATGAGAAACTTAATGACATCTCTAAGATATTGATGGAGCAGTTTCACCTCTGGGGATGGGGCCATGCCAACTAGATAGGCATGCTTTCTGACAATGGTTGAGAATTGAGGTACTATCGTCGATCCGCGACGTAAAATCAAGCGCTTCTTGGGAGTCAACCCAAGTCTTTTCTTTAAATTTCTTCACCCATTGTTGTTTTTAGTGATTTGCAGGGAGTTCATGAAGTGGAAAATTGAACAAGGGAAAGCAAGGAAAAAAGGGGCCGTGCGGTGGACTGTGCGGACCATACAAGTATTTTTGCGTGTCGTACAGCCTATCGCATGGTAAAATAGATGCCTGATGGAATTTTGAAAAATTAGAGGTGACGTGCGCTAGGACGTTTGGACCGCACGTGCCTAAGTGCGCGTCGCACCTCTGTCGCATGGTGAAACAGATGCCTGGGCAAACCCAGGGGAGAAAAAAGGGCATGTGCGATACGCCATGTAGTCCGCACATTGTCTGGTGCAAACCGCATGTCACGGTGCACAAGCGGTAAGTGTGAAATTTAATTTACCTAACCTGTTGACTGACCCGACCTGGAGATGACCCGGCCGACCTTTCTTCTTCTTTTCTTTTAAAACAACCTTTTCTCTTCTTCTTCTTCCACCATTTTTTTCCTTAAACCCTCAAAATTTTCTCCCAAAACTCTCTCTAAATCCCTCAAGTCTCTCCGAAAATCATCTTCTCATCTCACCCACAATCCCCACCATTCCATCACCACCATCGTCGTCATCTCTCTGGGAAGGTTTTGCTGGTCACCATTATCGAAGAACAAAAAAACTTCATTTTTCACTCCTCTCTTCATAATCTTCACTTGTGGCAAGTTTCCTGACGTTAAATACTTGTTTCCATGAAGGTTGGGAACTCATATTATGAAGCATGCGTAGTAGAATTGCCATGTTTATTTTGGGTGAGATCCAAAAATTTTGGGTCCCCAATTTTAAGTTGTATTAATGATATTGCTATGTGTCAACTTGGTAGAACTTTAATTTTAGTAATGCATGTTGATTGGTAGTGATTCTTAGCCTTGAATGTGTTGGGGTAAAGTCTGAGTAACCCACTTGTGATGAACGAATGATTTGGCTCGATGATAGATTGGGTGATGTCGTTCTTAAGGGTAAATCGGCGTTTGTCATGAGGTTTTGATTAAAAGTTGACTCTTGAGGCAGAATTTCGCTGAGTGTATACCCAGGGTTTTTGTTTAGCATTATATTTGGGGTATATGATCTTGTGCGGGGAGGGAGTTAATTGTTGCTGAAATTATGGATATTCATTGTGCAAAGGAGGGCTTGATGTTCCCAATGATAGACAGGGTAACGTCTATCTTAAGGGAAGTTATTGAGTTCCTTTCTTGCTTGCTATTGTGTCAATGAAAATTCGGGGAAGTCTGAGTACCCAGAAGTTATGGTCATGATACCACTTGTCCCCCCTTGTTTAATATTGATTGGGATGTTGCGGGGTGCCCAGTGTCTATGCACATCTTGCTCTATGGGCCACATGCAGAATTCACAAGCACACAAGGAACCAAAATTCCAATTGTGTCATTGTGCTTTTCGCATGAGATGCATAGATCTTGATGTGAGGGTCTCATGAAGCACCACACCATGTTGGAAGGAAAAAGCAGTACACTGATCTGAGGGGCGACGCCTGGTGCGGCATGCACTTTTAAAGGTGTGAATTGCACAAGCTTCGCACCTCGATGAAAAATCCCTGTAGGATTTTATCTGCTTGTGCGATAGCACATGCGACGGTCACTCTCTCTGGTGCATTTCGCATGTGGTCCGCACAAGACAACATTCACCTACTTTGTTTTTCTAATCCGTTGCATTCTATCCTTTGTAGTTTGCTAACTCTTTCTTAGGTTTTGTTTTTGTTTTTGGCTCACAGTCTCTGTATGCAGAACATGTCTTCTAACAAGGGTAACACCGAGAGAAGCTCACGTAGGCCAACAGCTCCCACCTCCTCCAAGAAAATTGCAAAGGGGAAATAGAAAGTCTCATCTTCTCGTGACCAAGTCTCAAAGGAAGAGAGAGTTTGGTTTGGAATGGAGGGCATGAAAGTGATCTATGATTGTGATGGGGGAAGGACTTTCAATGAGGAACAAAGCTTTAACCTAAATGCGGTGGGGGAAAATCTACCGAACATTCTCACTCAGTTTGCTAACAGTCAGTGGCAACTATTTCAGGAGGTTCCCAGAACCTATTACAAGGAGTTAGTCCGAGATTTCTTTGCCTCATATCAGACCTCACAAGATGCTAAAGGCCACAAAGGAGTGTGTGAGAAATTCCCCGCATTGGACTCAGTTATGGTTCGGGGAAAAGAAGTCAAGATCACTCCAGCTGCAATCAATGCCATCTATTGAAGCAATCCAATTGAATCAGCACCTGACCTCATGGAGAAGCTACTTCTCAAGCGTAAGCCTCTCGAATGGGCTGCCTCAATCATTGCTCCTGACACACATCCCTGGGCCACTATGGGGGGTGAAATTCCCCGCTTGACTTTATACTTTGAGGCACGCTTGTGGTATGACTTTGTGCGCTCCCGTCTAATACCTTCTCAAAATGACCAAAAGATAACACATGATGGAGCCATGCTGGTAGCTGCAATCATGGTAGGAGATCATATCAATATGGGTGAGGTCATTACATTGGTGATAAAGAGGAAATCTTGAAGGAATAGTGATACATTTCCCTTTTTGGTGTTAATTAGCAAACTTTGTGTACAAGTTGGTGTTCTGTTCTTTGACTATGACACTCCTACTCTGGCTATTGGCGTATTGGATCTTGACAAGAGGACCGACCGGGACGCTCCTCGATTCAAAAGTCATAGGGAAGGGGAGTCAATGGAAGTCGAGGAAGATAACGCTGATGCTGAAATACATACCTCTCCTCTGTCTCCTCCTGCTTCAGAAGCACCCACACCTCTAGCCACCGCACCTAGAGGGCCACTATTTAACATTGGGCTCTAATACCTGGTCGATAAAACTTATAATCATGAGAGGCAATTAAGGGAATTGTCAAATGATCTACCGGGTTTAATTGCAAGGGCAGTCAAGTGAGCCATGCAAGAAGTTATGGAAAGTGTTCTCAAATTGCCCAAACGGGTGGACGAGTGTGAGAAATCTCTCAAAACCCTCCATAAAGACATGGGCAAGGAAAAAGGAAAAGCACGTGTGGTAGAAACAGATCTGACCACCTTGCCTCCACCTCATTCCATTCCAAGACCATTAGATAGCTTGTTTGCAGCCTATGAGGATAAAGCATTATCTGATCACGAAGATCAAGAGCCGGATGATGATCTGAGTGAGATGCACATAGATGAGGAGATAGCTGCTAATGATGATGACGATAAGTCTTAGTCCTCCAGGGAGTTCCACCCCTTTACCCCATTGCACTAAGAGCATTGAGGGCAATGCTCCTTTTATGGGGAGGGGGTGGCTTTACTTGCTTGTGTTGGAGCCCGTGAGTGGGCTTAAGACATTTTATTGCCCTTGTCAAACCTTGTTGACATTCTATTCTGCTAGATTATTTGGCCATTGTCGGGCATATTTGGATGATTGTGATGTTTATTGCCCTTGTCGAGCCTTTAGATTTCATTTTGTTTTTATATTTTGTTTTGAGCTTATTTGTGCCCTTGCCGGCTTGAATTTTGTTGATTAAGATTGTGTTGCCGGGTTGGTCTTACATGCTCCGTTGTTTTACTACCCATGCTTTGCAAATGCGCTAAAGGCCTACGCCGAGGCTTGTTTTAAAATGAATCATAAGCGTGAAATTCGGCTATCGCCTTGTTAACAGTAGTTTAGAAATAAACTCCGACGGTTTTCTTAATATCACGGTTCTTTCCCAAGGGGCAAGAGTTTTGATTATTTTCTTTTTCTTCTCTTTTGTTTTTGTGTCGAACCGGGTTGGTGTTTCTCCATGATAGATTGAGAGGTGACTTTCTTAAGGGAAAATGCCAAGTTTTAGTTTAGAATAGAGTCCCTAGTTGCTTATCTCGAAATGGGCCCATCGAAAAATTTCTTGTGGAAAATTTTTTTGGAAATAAAAGGAAGAAGGGAAATGAATTTTTGAGGAAAAGAATTCTCTTGTCATGACTTGCACACTCCTGCTTTGGCTTGATTGACTCACAAACGAGTGTGTAATGAACTCAGAATAGCTTGTCAAAAATCATTTTCCCCAATTGATTGTGAGACTAATGAAAGAAGTCT